>JASAUF010000293.1:0-1200000 GCA_030180095.1 Magnolia changhungtana
TATATATATATGGTGGACCCACGTGGGACCCACCTCTATGGAAGAAGATTGACTGGTGTACGTTACACAGCTATATGGCTGTTGTATTGACGTCAGCAAGTGGTGTGGGTCTGATTTATGAGGTATGTATATCCACACAATCCAGATTGCTGGACGGTGGGACCCACCGTTGAGGTATGTGTTATATCCAAGCCGTCCACACATGGGACATGTGGACCCACCTTGATGATGGCTTTCATCTAAGCCATCCATTCGTTGGACGACCAGGACGCCTAGATGAAGGACAACATAAATATCTGCCTAATTCAAAACTATTGGTGGGTCCACATGCGTGGACCCACCTGATATATATGTTTCATCCATGTCGTCCGTCCAGGGACAGTGTAACGACCCGTAAATTTTTGTACAAGGGTTCGAGTATCACCTCGACCAGAAATCACTTAGGATTAAATCCTTTAGAAATTTAACAAAGTTAACAAAGTGCTAAACTAGATTAGCCATGAAATCCGTTAGAATCGCTTTAAATACGATCTGCAAGACCCAAAACTTATAGAATCATTGACGCTAGGTTACCCTAAAGTTTAGGATCAAACTCATTACCCGGCTATTCTCGGGAATGACTTGGAACTTCGTATTAGGTCTAGACCGCACATCGGAAGTCTGATTAACACGAAGTTAAGGAACTAGGACCGCCTCACTGGGCTCGACAACCATCTCGAAAATCAAGTCTAGACAATGTCCCACGGCCATTCGATCGCGTCCCGAGCGAGGGAGTGTGAAAACCACCATTTCCTTTACAAAATAAATATCTTGAATAGTGATCTGGCACCATTTGTTTGCGGATCAATATTAAGCAACCAGACCGTCAGAATTAGACCAAATTACACCCTCGGATTAGGAAAAATTTCTGGTACATTTACATGTACTTGGAATTTCGAATCGTGGCCCACTGACCGTCGAACTGAAAGTGGTCCGCTCTGTGTGATCTGGGAATCCAATCGAGTCGAAAACGTAATCCCATGTAGATCCATGAGTTGTGAGCTTAAGTCTGACGTTTGGCTCAAGGGGGGCGGCCAGAAACACTCTTTTGAGCTGGAAAAGCACCGAATTGCTTATAATAGTCGTACCTCTTGAACCGGAGTCTGTTCCGAGGAGGTTTTAGGCTATATAAGGGCCATAGAACAGCCCCTCTCACAGCCATACGAATTTGGGATAAAACCCTAGAGAGAGAGAGAAAAAAAGAGAGAGAAAGCTTAGGAGAAGTGGAAGAATCTTCCTCCTACTGTTGCAAATCACCCCATGGGCTGCACCACCCATTCCTTGACGTTTTTTCGACGATACCGACTCCGTTTTAAGGTAATAAACCCTAACCCTGGACTTGTTTTGAAGAGTGTAGGCTGCAGGTTATGAAATAGCTAACCGATTTCCCTCTTTAGGCTAGAAAACTCCAGAATACGGAAGCCCATCAAACCTTGCTGATCCGTTGAGATTCCAAGAGGCAAGGTGAGGACTTTAGGTGCATAGGTTGCGGTTTTCAACGCTTTCAATGTCAGATAATGGTAGATTCATGATCTGCATGCAATTGCACATGTACAAAGTGCTTTCCGTTTTCTGTTTCGATTAAAATTGTAGAATTTGGAATTTCACATACTCTAGGTATTCGTATAAAATACCGTATACATATTTTTTATGGGAATGTGTTTGACATGTTTATTTGTCGTATGGATATATGACGTATGGATAAAATACTTATTTGGCGAAAGGATTCGCCTAAATACATGTTTACTAATGAACACTATGTATATAGAAATACGGTATTGTAAGAAGTACCGTATACATTTATATTTTAACAAGGTGTTTGTCATGATTAATTGTTGTATAAATATATTATGTGCGTATAAAATAATTGCTTGGCGAAAGGAATCGCCGTAATACAAGTTCCCTTGTAAATACTATGTATGTCGAAATTGGGTATCCTAGAAAATACCCCATGCGTATAAATTTTGCTGATGTAATTATCATGATTATTTGCTGTATGAATATGATATATACATATAAAATACTAGTTTGGTAAAGGGACAAACCTAGTGCACTTTCCTCTAACATACGTCATGTATGTTAAATAGTGCATTCCAAGTGTTGGTGAAATTGCTTGTGAGTGTAAGTGCTTAAGTGTTAGTGCCTTAGGTAGGTGCTGAGATGGGGTTCTCAACTATCTTAGAGTCATGTATGATACCCTCCATGTGGTTGTTTACTCTAACCACTCACTTATGAAATATATGTATTTGTATCCCTATTTGTATAGTGCTTTACAACATGCTTTTGAATATGCTTTGTAACTTGTTTATTAACATGCTTTATGACATGCTTTATAACATGATTGCTAGTGTTCTTGAATTACCATGTTATCATGCTGTACTTCACATGCTATGGTTAGGAATTGATTGAGCTTGGGACTATGTCCATAGTCCAAGCATCCGGTATCAGACTTGGAGTTGTGGTTGAGATTCGTTTCGCCACACATGATGTGTTGGCGAACCCGTGTCGTACTTCGGTTGGCGATAGTGGTTGGCCACACGAGGTGCTTCTGCACTTCATATCGCCCGACTTGTTGTGCGCTCGAGCCAGCTGAACACGTCAAGTAACCCGTGTGTCTTATGTATGTTCACCATGTTTGGTCGCTAATGTTTAAACCTAGGGTACCAAACTTACCAGTGAAAATCCCGTTAACCATGGTACCTCGATCCGCTAAGACTCATGAGCCAGGCATGGTGGTATGGGACACCGTGGTCAAGCTGTCGGCCTATGCTGGGGCTACGTGCCTCCCCGTAGTGACCAGTGAGCAACTTAACTTGTGAGCTGATTATGGTGGTATGGGACACTATATTCGCGTTGTCGGCCTACATTGATAAGGTGATGGGGGAGTGGTGCAACCTTTGTGCGTAACAGCCCTGGCAGCCCTTTGTAGTGACCGCGAGCATATTCTGAAGTCGCAGCGTGCCTTAGGGTTCGTCACGATATATAGAGTATGAACTAGGCCTGTTTCTGTATTGTGATGAATCGTTTAAGGGGTGATGGGGGAACGGTGCAACCTTTGTGTGTAACAGCCCTGGCAGCCTTTGCAGTGACCTAGAAAACACACCATCGTCTGATATTAATTAAGACTGACGACCCTAGAATGGATCATGTTTGGGAATGATACAAGGGAGGTACCTTAGTTTTCCAATCCTGCTGTTTGAAATGGATTAATTAAAAACTAGGTAATCATGCTCATCATGCATCGCATGTGCCTGGAAGATGTGGAGCACTGTGGGATATAAGCATGCCGCGAGCGTGAGATGGTGTCGCATGAGGGAGTATGTCGGTAAGGGCATCCATCATACCTGCATACATACTTGCATTAATAAGAGTAACTAGGAGTGTTTGACTTCCTGCTTTATTATTACTGCTTGACTGCATTGATAATATGATAACCTTGCCTTATTGTTCCACTGAGTTAGCTACTCACTCCCACGTTACGGGACGGTGTTGCGCACACCAACCAGACTCTGTCTCAGGTTTAGGCGAGCCGACAACTCTGGAGGCAGAGCCTGATTATGACGAGGACCAGGAGGAGTTCTAGTATATACAGTTCTCTGGCGGCTTCGACTAGGCTGTCAGGACTGGCGGGTTTTACAGGGATTGTACTTAGTTTTATTTTTGATATGTTGTTTATAAAACAGACATGTTTATGGTGACTCAGATGGATTCATACTCTAGAGAATGAAACGTTTATTTTGTTTCTTTACATACATATATATATATAGTTCAGTCTTCCGCTTGCTTTTATACAATTGATCTGGAGTATGAATTACTGTTTTGGTATAATCTCATTCATGTTTATTGCTCTAACACAGACAACATTTAAACATCATTAATTATGTTGCATAAGTGATGCGTTGGAACTCGGGAGTTGAGTTACACTCGACCCCGATTTTTCGGCGTTACAAGTTGGTATCGAGCATGATTTTGATTAAACCGGACTTGAGTTATGTTCCCACAATGTACGCTGTTGACGCATGACAACCTAGAAGGGTGCGAGAAAACATAGAAACAGTCCTAGGTTTTCCCGACTTCGTCATTCGACGAAGTTCATCGAAAATAGACATTTTAATCGAGTTTGTACTCGATCCTGACCGCACGTATCGATCCCAAATCACTTCTAGACTGTCTATTGATGTGTCTAGATCGCTATCCACCCAAATCCAGTCGTTAAAAATCAGAAAAGATCAGTCCAGATCTGAAATTTCTCGGAAACATCCGATCTGGAACCGAATCGAGTCGGGGGCCTCCCCACTTAAATCCAAAGGGACCCAGGGTTGAACCAAGGTGCATTTGGCACCTTGGGATCATGGGGAACATGGCCCAACCACGGCGGTGTGGCTCCGGCCAAGGCGGACCGCGGCGGCGCCGCGATCACTGCGATGCGCCGCCGTCAGGTGGCTCATCTGGTGTGGGGCCGAGCCTGGGAACGGACGGCCCGACCTCCCCAATCGTGTGGTGCATGCGGTTTGGGATGGGGTTTAAGATTTTTAGGGCTGGAGCCCCCCTCCCTCTCACATCTTTCCTTCCAAACGCCTATCCCCTCCATTTCTAATTTTTCTCTCAACCCATTCCCCTAAATCACTCAATCCCCCATTTTCGTCCATAACTCACCCACTCCTATTGATCACAACAGCCCTAGCCACCTACCCTACCCTTCCCTTTCACGTCTGAGCTCTCATATCCCCCATTTGGAGCTCAAATTCGTGCAACCTTCAAACCCATCCCGTTTCTCCCTTGTTCCTTCTTCATTTCTTGTCATTCGTGTCTCTCCAACACCTGTTGGGACTGTTGGTTGTGGAGAACCAAAGAGGTCAGCCCTTCTCTCCCTTTCCTCCATCTCCATGGCTCTTTTTGAGTTAGTCACGGTCATATTTTCCTTGTCTTCCATCCTCTCTCTCATGGGAAAGAGAAAAACTAATGATGCTGAAGCTGGGCCGAGTCGCCCTACTCATTCCAGAAGAAGGGCTGATGATGGGGCCAGCTCTAGCACCGTTCGGGAGTATAGGTCAAAGCGAGACCTGGATCCCCAACTGCCGCTCAGGGATGCACTACCGATCGGTTTCGAATATGGTCATTTTGCTAACCGTAAGGTCGTGTTTGAAGCTCACGTGGATGAAGGGATGTTTGGAACACACCTGATGATGGACCATTTGGTGGATGTCATCAGATGGGGTCCTATATTTGAAGGCGAGTCACCCGCATGCGAGAACACGGTTCGCGCCTTCTACGCTCATATCATAGACCCGTCGTTGGAGCCGCTTCAGTTCACTGTCTCTGTGAGGGGCATAAGGCGTACGATTACTGTGGCTGAGGTGGTACGACTCCTGAACATCTCGCGTGGTGAAGTGCTTCCAAACGACGACTTCTCTAGGAGTGCGCGAGAAAGGGATCGCCGTACGCGATACCTTTGTGGTCGCCGAGTTACTTGGACGCGAGGAAATTGTATTGCGGCGACAAAGATGGCCGAAGACTTCCGTTTACTCCATCACATTTTCACATACAATGTATACCCACGGTGGGGTAACCGCACGGAGTGTACTCGGTTGATGGTGGACTTTCTGTACAAGATGAGACGTGGGGATAATATATGCCTACCCACATTCATCTTATTTCAGATAGTTCAGGTTGTTCAATCTACCAGGAACGACCTTTCGCTCCCATTTGGCCGCCTGATTATAGAATGGCTCGTGATGTCGGCTATAGGCTCAACATGGAAGACCTTGCACCAATCCGAGTCATAAATGAGGTTACACTTAACAACATGAAGATCGGCCCTCGCCAGCGGCAAGCCCGGCTCGACGAGTCTGGCGATGAGTCAGATAGTGCTGGTGAGGAGAGTGTTGACCTCGAGGCTGGTAGCGAAGATAGTGGTGGTGATGAGATTCAGGAAGAGGAACCTGTGGCCCAGGATACTGAGGAGAGTTCACCTCCTGCGGCCCAGGAGTAGGGCACAGATCGGGCTTCCATCAATGCGCGTTTAGCACGTCTCGAGGAGGGCCAAGCTGCCCTGCGACAGGAAGTCGGGCGGGTCCAAACCAAGCTAAGCAAGGTGTCTCGCACCTTGAAGGCCATCCTGTGTTGTCTACAGGACAAGAATGCTCCTCCTCCATCGCTTGATTCGGATGCCTAGTCTTCTACGTTGTTGTGTGTGGTTGTTTCTTTTGGTTACCGCATTAGGCGGTTTATGTTTTCATGTAGAAGATCTAGTAGATAGTAGTATGTTTTAAGTGTTTGATGTTGTAGACGTATCAGCTTACATGTTATTTCTGTCATGATTCATGTAACTCTGTATTCCATGTATTATGACAATTTTTGGTAAATGAAAAGCATGTAGCCTCTTTTGTTATGATGATGTGTGGAATGCTTAAGGTTCTTATATGATGCGTGCTATGCTTTATCTCACCAATGTTATACCCTATATTGTATAGGGCATGCCGCGACAATATACGCAGAGCACGGCACACCTCCGCCTTACTGACTCTATGGACCAGACTCCTTCTGGTAGTGGCAGTCCTGCGGACCGTGGGTTGGGTTCTGATCAGCCTCCTGCTGGTCTTATCGATGGACTACCACCTTACACGCTCCCGGTTCATGAGCAGTACCGGGCATCATCATCTGTGCAGCGTGATTCACAGGCTGCTCCACCTACTGATAGGATCGAGCAGTTGATGTTGATGATGCACCAGCAGCAGATGCAATGTGCAAGAAGAAGACGGCGGCAGCTTATGGCCACTATTGCTGAGGCCTTATCCCAGGGTGGTAGTGCGACTCCACCTACGACATCTGCTCGTCCTGCTGAGCACTCGGAGCCCCCTGCTCAGTGTGAGGATGTGCCTCTGCCCTCACCCGTTACGCCTCCTACTGGAGATGTCAGTACCCAAGGTTTACTCGAGCGATTTCAGCGCTTGAGACCTTCATTCATGGGCACTCATAGACCCGAGGAGGCAGAGTTTTGGCTTGACCGCATCTCCAAGATGCTTCGGATGTTGCACTGTTCAGAGGCAGAGCAGGTTGAGCTGGCCGCTTTCATGTTTGAGAGGGAGGCCAGTTTATGGTGGGATAGTGTGCTGCGGTCTGTCGCAGCAGACTACGTGTGGACTTGGGAGGCTTTCGAGTTCCGGTTCCACGAGAAATACTACCCGCAGACTTACCGACATGAGCGGGAGGATGAGTTTCTGCGCCTCAGGCAGGGAGGCATGACGATTACGGAGTACGAGCACCGCTTCACAGAGTTGGGCCGCTTTGTCCCGACTATACTGGTGGATGAGCAGATGCGAATGCGCCGTTTTTCCTTGGGTTTGCGACCAGAGATACGATCTAAGATATGCTACCTCAGTATACCTACCTATGCAGCACTGGTTCACATGTTTATGACGGCAGAGCAGGATGTGGACCGGTTGGCCCGATCTCGTGGTGCTATGGTTGCGAGGCCACGACAGGAGATACAGAGCAGGCCTATCCTAGGCAAGAGGCCTCATGCTGACTCGCCTCCCAGGATCACAGCGCCAGTGGCTCCGGTAAGGTGCCCTATTGTGACCTGCACGTACTGTGGGAAGCAGGGTCATCTTATTGGGAGTTGTTTCGCACGGATGAAGGATAGTGGTTTCTCTCCGCCACAGATGTTGGGTCGTTCTCGCCCGCAGGCCTTATCGACTACACCTTCTGTCATGCACGCACATCCTTCCTTTCGACCTCCTGCATCACGGTTCAGGCCGCCGCAACGGCCCTTGGCCCCTTAGCCGAACCGTCAGTAGCAGGCGCGCGTTCATACGCTTGTGGCTGAGGCACCTGAGACGTCACCTGCGGCCCCGACAGCTTTTGAGGGTATGGCTCACATTCTCGGTACTTGTTTCCTTGTTGGTGGACACTTGGGTCCACTACTTCTATTATTTCTTGTGGGGCAGTTAAACGTCTATCTTTGCGTACTATTCCCACTAAGGGACTGAGACTTACTACGGCCACTGGTACTTTTTCTGATATCGCACGGTTATGTGAGGGTTGCTCTATGGATTTGGGTAGCCGCACCGTGCTCATCGACCTCATCGTTGCTCCGCTGTGGCACTACGATGTTGTTCTCGGTATGGGCTGGCTCTCGAAGATGAGAGCAGAGATAGATTGCGATACTCGAGTCGTGACGGCCTATGACTCAGATGGCGCAGCTTTCACGTTTCCAGTACAGGTCAGTTGGCGTTGCCGTGTTGACTGTTATACTGCTTTATTAGCGCCGATTGATGGTCCGACATTGAGAAATATGCCGGTGGTTCAAGAATTTGCAGGCGTGTTTGAGACTATTCCTGGTTTACCTCCTCGGCATGAGATCGATTTTACAATTGATCTTACGCCTGGTGCGACACCCATCTCATTGCCGACTTATCGTATGCCTCCATGTGAGATAGAGGAGCTGCGGAAACAGAATGACGAGCTGGTAGACAAGGGTTTTATACGACCTAATGTGTCTCCTTAGGGAGCACTTGTGCTATTTGTGAAGAAAAAGGACGGGTCGCTACGGTTATGTATTAACTACCGTAGGTTGAACCAGGTCACAGTGAAGAACAAGTATCCTTTGCCCAGGATAGATGATCTGTTTGATCAGTTGAGGGGGGCGAAGTTTTTTTCGAAGATTGATCTACAGTCGGGGTATCACCAGTTGCGCGTGAGAGATGAGGACGTGCAGAAGACAACCTTCAGAACGTGCTTTGGGCACTATGAGTTCCTAGTGATGTCGTTCGACCTTACGAAAGCACCAGCCGTATTCATGGATCTGATGAACCGGGTATTTCGGCCCTTCCTGTACCGATTCGTCATCGTCTTTATTGATGACATTTTGATATACTCTACTAGTCGGGAGGAGCACGAGGAACACCTGAGGGCGGTGTTGGGTACACTAAAGAAGAACCAGTTGTTCACATATTACAAGAAGTGCGACTTCTGGCAGGAGGAAGTCAAGTTCCTCGGACATGTAGTATCCAAGGATGGGATAGCAATGGACCTTGCTAAGGTAGCCGCGGTTCAGGATTGGCAGTAGCCTGGCTCGGTTACCGAAGTAAGGAGTTTTCTTAGCCTGACAGGGTGTTACAGGCGCTTCATTCGTGATTTCTCAAAGATTGTCAGGCTGTTGTCTCAGTTGACCCGGAAGGACCTGAAGTTCACCTGGAATGAGAAGGCGGAAGCAGCTTTCAAGGAGCTGAAGGACAAGTTGACGTCCGCCCCTGTGCTAGTATTGTCAGAGCAAGGGGAGAAATACATGATATATACTGACGCGTCTCGCGTTGGTTTAGGTTGTGTCCTGATGCAGAAGGACAGGGTGATTTCGTATGCCTCGAGACAATTAAGGAAGCACAAGGAGAATTACCCTACACACGACCTGGAGTTGGCAGCCGTCATCTTTGCATTGAAGCTCTGGAGACATTACCTCTACGGAGAGGAGTTCGAGCTTTTCTGCGACCACAAGAGCCTTAAGTACATATTCACACAGCGAGACTTGAATATGAGACAACGTCGATGGATGGAGACCTTGAAGGACTTCAAGTTTGAGGTTTCCTACCATCCTGGCAAGGCGAACCTTGTGGCAGACGCGTTAAGCCGCAAGAAGGCTATAGCATTTGCAGCACCGTTGATGATAGCTGAGTGGGACATGGTTGAGTTCGTGCGGGACTTCGAGCAGAGACTCACTGTGGAGGAGCCATTTGAGTGTGTTGCGCATGTTCGGGTGCGACCACTTATTGACGACAGGGTTATTGAGGCCCAAAAGGGCGATGTGCGGCTATCTGAGCTTCGAGAGCAAGCTAGCGACACCGAGGACTCCGAGTGGAGAGTTTGTTCTGATGGGGGTCTACGATTCCGTGGCCGTCTATGCGTTCCTGACATGCCTGACTTGAGACGCGAGCTTCTCAAGTCTGCCCATAACTCGAAGCTTGTGATGCATCCTGGTAGCACGAAGATGTACCGGGATTTGAGACAGACGTATTGGTGGGATAATATGAAGGCCTACATCGCTAAGTATGTGTCTCGATGTCTTACGTGCCAGCAGGTCAAGGCAGAACATCACCGACCTCCTGGACTGCTTCAGCCCATGCCCATAGCAGAGTGGAAGTGGGACTTCATCTCCATGGACTTCATATCTGGGCTGCCGAAGATGAGGAAGGGACGCGATTCCATTTGGGTGATTGTGGACCGGTTGACCAAATCGGCCCATTTCCTTCCTATCAGAGTTACGAACTCTGCAGACGAGCTGGCTAGATTGTACATCAGGGAGATCGTCCGTCTGCATGGAGTTCCTTTAGAGATCGTGTCTGACAGAGACACTCGGTTCACATCTATCTTCTAGACTCGTATCCAGGAGGCGATAGGTGTGAAGTTGAAGTTCAGTACGGCATTTCATCCTCGGGTGATGGGCGACAGAGCGGGTGAATCGGTCGGAGGATATGTTGCGGGCATGTGTGTTGGACTTGAGGACGGATGGGATATTTGTCTTCCTTACGCGAGTTCGCCTACAACAACGATTTTCGGGCGACTATTGGTATGGCGCCATATGAGGCCCTATATGGTCGTCCTTGCAGGGCACCGCATTGTTGGGCGGAGGTTGGCGAGCGTAGTCTGATTGGCCCGGAGTTGGTTCAGGCGACTACAGAAAAGGTCGACATCATCAGGCGTCGACTACTTATAGCACAGAGCAGGCAAAAGAGTTACGCCGATACGAGGCGGCGACTGCTTGAGTTCGAGGTCGGTGATCATGTATTCCTCCGAGTTTCCCCTATGAAGGGAGTCCTTCGGTTTGGGAAGAAGGAGAAGCTCACGCCGAGGTTTATCGGTCCATTTCAGATACTGGATCGCGTGGGTGATGTGGTGTATCGTCTCGCTTTGCCCACACCACTTGCATCTGTACACAACGTATTTCATGTATCTATGCTGAAGAAGTACGTTCCTGATCCTTCACATATCATCAGATGGGAGCAGGTACAGCTGAGTGAGGATGCTACGTATGAGTTGTGCCCGACGCGTATCCTTGACAGAAAGGAGCAGGTACTGCGTAGTAAGGTCATTCCACTCGTGAAGGTACTATAGACACATCATTCAGAGGAGGAAGCTACTTGGGAGACTGAGGCCGAGGTCAGGAAGAACTACCCTCAGATTATCGAGGAATACAAAAAGATATAAATTTCGAGGATGAAATTTTTGTTTAAGGGGGGTAGATTGTAACGACCCGTAAATTTCCGTACAGGGGTTCAAGTATCACCTCGACCAGAAATCACTTAGGATTAAATCCTTTAGAAATTTAACAAAGTTAACTAAGTGCTAAACTAGATTAGCCATGAAATCCGTTAGAATCGCTTTAAATACGATCTGCAAGACCCAAAACTTATATAATCATTGACGCTAGGTTACCCTAAAGTTTAGGATCAAACTCATTACCCGGCTATTCTCGGGAATGACTTGGAACTTCGTATTAGGTCTAGACCGCACATCGGAAGTCCGATTAACATGAAGTTAAGGAACTAGGACCACCTCACTTGGGCTCGACAACCATCTCGGAAATCAAGTCCAGACAATGTCCCACGACCATTCGATCGCGTCCGAGCGAGGAGTGTAAAACCACCATTTCCTTTACAAAATAAATATCTTGAATAGTGATCGGCACCATTTGTTTGCGGATCAAGATACAAACAGACCGTCGAATCGGACCAAATTATACCCTCGGATCAGGAAAAATTTCAGGTACATTTACATGTACTTGGAATTTCGGATCGTGGCCCACTGACCGTCGAACTGAAAGTGGTCCGCTCCATGTGATCTGGGAATCCGATCGAGTCAAAAACGTAATCCCACGTAGATCCATGAGTTGTGAGCTTAAGTCTGATGTTTGGATCAAGGGAGGCCACCAGAAACACTCTTTTGAGCTGGAAAAATGCCGAATTGCTTATAATAGTCGTACCTCTTGAACCGGAGTATGTTCCGGGGATGGTTTAGGCTATATAAGGGCCTTAGAACAGCCCCTCTCACAGCCATACGAATTTGGGATAAAACCTTAGAGAGAAAGAGAAAAAAAGAGAGAGAAAGCTTAGGAGAAGTGGGAGAATCTTCTTCCTACTGTTGCAAATCACCCCACGGGCTGCACCACCCCTTCCTTGACTTTTTCCCGACGATACCGACTCCATTTTAAGGTAATAAACCCTAACCCTAGACCTGTTTTGAGGAGTGTAAGCTGCAGGTTATAAAATAGCTAACCGATTTCCCTCTTTAGGCTAGAAAACTCCCGAATACGGAAGCCCATCAAACCTTGCTGATCCGTTGAGATTCCAAGAGGCAAGGTAAGGACTTTAGGTGTATAGGTTGCGGTTTTCAATGCTTTCAATGTCAGATAATGGTAGATTCATAATCTACATGCAATTGCACATGTACAAAGTGTTTTCCGTTTTCTGTTTTGATTAAAATTGTAGAATTTGGAATTTCACATACTCTAGGTATTCGTATAAACTACCGTATACGTATTTTTTATGGGAATGTGTTTGACATGTTTATTTGTCATATGGATATATGACGTATGGATAAAATACTTATTTGGCGAAAGGATTTGCCTAAATACATGTTTACTAATGAACACTATATATGTAGAAATACGGTATTGTAAGAAGTACCGTATACATGTATATTTTAGCGAGGTGTTTGTCATGATTAATTGTTGTATAAATATATTATGTGCGCATAAAATAATTGCTTGGCGAAAGGAATCGTCGTAATACAAGTTCCCTTGTAAATACTATGTATGTCGAAAGTGGGTATCCTAGAAAATACCCCATGAGTATAAATTTTGCTGATGTAATTATCATGATTATTTGCTGTATGAATATGATATATACGTATAAAATACTAGTTTGGTAAAGGGACAACCCTAGTGCACTTTCCTCTAACATACGTCATGTATGTTGAAATAGTGCATTCCAAGTGTTAGTGAAATTGCTTGTGAGTGTAAGTGCTTAAGTGTTAGTGCCTTAGGTAGGTGCCTAGATGGGGTTCTCAACTACCTTAGAGTCATGTATGATACCCTCCATGTGGTTGTTTACTCTAACCACTCACTTATGAAATATATGTATTTGTATCCCTATTTGTATAGTGCTTTACAACATGCTTTTGAATATGCTTTGTAACTTGTTTATTAACATTCTTTATGGCATGCTTTATAACATGATTGCTAGTGTTCTTGAATTACCATGTTATCATGCTGTACTTCACATGCTATGGTTAGGAATTGATTGAGCTTGGGACTATGTCCATAGTCCAGGCATCCGGTATCAGACTTAGAGTTGTGGTTGAGATTCGTTTCGCCACACATGATGTGTTGGCGAACCCGTGTCGTACTTCGGTTGGCAATAGTGGTTGGCCACACGAGGTGCTTCTGCGCTTCATATCGCCCGACTTGTTGTGCGCTCGAGCCAGCCGAACACGTCAAGTAACCCGTGTGTCTTATGTATGTTCACCATGTTTGGTCGCTAATGTTTGAACCTAGGGTACCAAACTTACCAGTGAAAATCCCGTTAACCATAGTACCTCCATCCTTTAAGGCTCATGAGCTGGGCATGGTGGTATGGGACACCGTGGTCGAGCTGTCGGCCTACTCTGGGGCTACGTGCCTCCCCATAGTGACCAGTGAGCAACTTAACTCGTGAGCTGATTATGGTGGTATGGGACACTATATTCGCGTTGTCGGCCTACATTGATAAGGTGATGGGAGAGTGGTGCAACCTTTATGCGTAACAGCCCTGGCAGCCCTTCGTAGTGACTGCGAGCATATTCTGAAGTCGCAACGTGCCTTAGGGTTCGCCGCGATATATAGAGTATGAACTAGGCCTGTTTCTGTATTGTGATGAATCGTTTAAGGGGTGATGGGGGAGCGGTGCAACCTTTGTATGTATACCTAGAAAACACACCATTGTCTGATATTAACTAGGACTGACGACCCTAGAATGGATCATGTTTGGGAATGATACAAGGGAGGTACCTTAGTTTCCCAATCCTGCTGTTTGAAATGGATTAATTAAAAACTCGGTAATCATACTCATCATGCATCGCTTGTGCCTGAAAGATGTGGAGCACTGTGGGATGTAAGCATGCCACGAGCGTGAGATGGTGTCGCATGAGGGAGTATGTCGGTGAGGGCATCCATCATACCTGCATACATACTTGCATTAATAAGAGTAACTAGGAGTGTTTGACTTCCTGCTTTATCATTACTGCTTGACTGCATTGATAATATGATAACCTATGCCTTATTGTTCCACTGAGTTAGCTACTCACTCCCACATTACGGGACGGTGTTGCGCACACCAACCAGACTCTGTCTCAGGTTTAGGCGAGCCGACAACTCTGGAGGCGGAGCCTGATTATGACGAGGACCAGGAGGAGTTCTCATATATGCAGTTCTCTGGCGGCTTCGACTAGGCTGTCAGGACTGGCGGGTTTTGCAGGGATTGTACTTAGTTTTATTTTTGATATGTTGTTTATAAAACAGACATGTTTATGGTGACTCAGATGGATTTATACTCTAGAGAATGAAACGTTTATTTTGTTTCTTTACATACATATATATATAGTTCAGTCTTCCGCTTGCTTTTATACAATTGATCTGGAGTATGAATTACTATTTTAGTATAATCTCATTTATGTTTATTGCTCTAACACAGACAACATTTAAACATCATTAATTATGTTGCATAAGTGATGCGTTGGAACTCGGGAGTTGAGTTACACTCGACCCCCGATTTTTAGGGCGTTACAGACAGTGGGACCCACCTTGCACGTGTGGGGTCTCCACCATCCAGCTGGGACATAGACCCCACCATGGTTTATGTGTGATATCCACACCGTCCAAATAGGTTGGACAGTGGGGCTTGTTGTAATGCATGTGTTGCACCCACGCCGTCCAGCGGATATGAGGCCCACGTGATATAAGTGTTGTACATCCACACCGTCTAGTTGTTTAGGACGGTGCTAGATGCACCATGATGAAATGTTGTATTCACACCATCTGCCCATGGATCCTACATGATGTATGTATTTTACATCCACATCATCCATCTGTTTTGTACCCACGTCGTTCATCTTATGTAATGGGGCGCACCTTATATGTATGTGTTGTACACACCGTCCCTCTATGGGACCCCCTCGAATGTATGGGTTTTATCCTTCCTGTCCGTCTAGATGGTGGACGTGGGCCCATCATGATGTACGTGTTTGATCTAAGCGGTCCACGTGAGACGTGGGGCCCACCTTGATGTAAATATTATATTCACACCGTCTGTCCAGCCCACATGATGTATGTGTGTATGTATATGGGGCCCCTTGTGATGTATTTGTAGCCTTTGATGAGACCCAATGTGATGTATTTGTGGCCCATCTGGAGAGGGCCAATATGATGTGTATGAGGCCCAGATGATGAGGCTCATTGTGATATATTTGTGGCCTTTGATGAGGTCCAATGTGTTGTATTTGTGGCCCATCATATGATGTATATAAGGCCCTTGTATGAGACCTAAGTGATGTATATGTGGCCTTTGTGTGAGGCCCGATGTGATGTATACAAGGCCCTTATATGAGGCCCAATTTTGATGAGTGATTCCATCATGATGTATGTGTTATATTCACACCGTTCATCCATTTCTCTAAGGACGTGGGCCCCATTACCTTGAGAGGCCCACCTTGATTTATGGGTTATATGCCCACCATGGGGTTGCCTTATAAGGCCCATCATGATGTATGTGTTACATACACGATGTCCATCCATTTCCCCGATTTATATAAGGGTCATGGGGCCCTATAGAGAGTTAGAGTCAGATCTTAAGTGGACCTCACCCTAGGAGACAATAGTGGTTAAATGTCCACCGTTGAAATCCTCCTTAGGGCCCGTTGTTAAGCCCATTACCTTGGGAGTAATGATGGTTAAATGTCCACGTTATAATCTCCCTACGGCCCATTGTTAGGCCCATTCTTATCTCCTCTTATTAAGCTTACCCCAAACCGTTAGGCCCCCATTGATGATACCCATCTCACCCTACCGGGCTAACCCAAACCATTGGGTCCCCATTAATGTTAGTGATACCCATTTTTTCTTGTTGGGTTATGCCGAACCATTAGGCCCCCATTGATGCTAGTGATACCCATCTTTCCCTTGTTGGGCTATCCCAATCCATTGGGCCCCCATTTGATGATGGTGCTTTTCACCATACCTTGTAGGATTATCCGAACCTTAAAGCCTACCTAGTATTCATACCGGGCCTTCCATAGGAGATGTGGCCCACCTAGATACATGTGACTACACAAAGTTTAGTGTCTATACCCCAAGCTCACTTAGATATTGAGCGGACTATCCAACCATTTGGAAGGCCACATAATCGTAGATGTATGGACCCCCACCAAAGCCCACCTTGTGTACGTATAGGGCCCCATAGGAAAGCCCAGTTTATTACATAATAGAGAGGGTGAGGAAGCCCACTTGTTGTACTTAGACTCATCCTCTTAACTCGCCTTGTTGTAACCCATTTGACTCCCCTATGAGGCATATCTTACCCTTGGATTCAGTTGTTAGGACCGCGGTATCATGTATGTATCACCCACACTATCCATTTACTTTTTGGGACAAGTGTAAGGCCCATCCTTGACATCAGTACATCATCATCTCCTCCTTGTTGTAGATAGAAGAATATGTGGTATTAGGTGTATAGGACCTATCTCGACGTATGGGCCAGGCCCACCGTCCCCATCTTGGATTATGCAGAGCCTTGGAAGGCTAATGTTAGATATGCCACATGGACTCCTATAGTTGTAACGGGAGTATGTCGCTTGGTTTATACCTTTCATATGTGATATGCCGGAGAAGGTTGATTGTGGATTATTGTGGATTATTGTCGTATGCCTTATAATCATGCTTATGTACTTTATTACATCATGATACATGCCCATATGCATCATATGTATGCTTGTTGTGAGGAGTGACTGACCATAGCATATGTCATTGGACTGGTTGATTATGGGGCTCCCGTGAGACAGAGTCGCCCTACATGCTCGCACGTTATGTGTAGGTTTGGTCCATGATTAGACGGTATGACTCATACATCTCATTTTATGTGGTATAATCACTATTCACCCTAGCGACATCAGGACTGTGGCCTCCACAGGCATGTCATGGATGGCCAGATGGGACATCAGAAATGTTTAGTTCTAGCATCTAGGCACATTAGTTGTCCATGGGTGAAAATTTCTAAACCTCCGTGGCCAGGAGATGCTCCAACGTCTAGACCGAGTGGATACATGAGCGCACGAGTGCAAAATACCAGTAAGCCGCATCTCCCACTATATCATAGTCGGTTAGAAGGGGGTGTTGCCTTATCCGCCCCAGTGAGGCGGGTTGTAAGCTAGGTTGAGTTTGATCATCTCACAAATGAGTCCACTATCGATGAGCTGGGTAGGTATTGGCAGACTACTGGCCATGCGGGTAGTGAGGTCTTTTCCTCTCACTGGGTTGTGCGACTAGGGAGGCGGTAAATAGTGTGGAGTGTACTAAACCCTAGTGATATCCCTGAGATGTACAGTTCTGATATTGTGACGCCCCGTCACTATTGCACACGTGGGTGGGCATATGTGGGCGGATGCTGATGTGGGCAAAGCCTAAGGGTCTGGGCGAGCTACCAGTGGTTGACAGGCTACTGTGCTGGTAGGCTACTGTGCATACAATGGGGCAGAACCTTGTTCCACATCAGAAGCGTTGTGGTGATTATATGTGGACTTGCTGAGTAAGAGTTGCGTACTCAGCACTTGTCTTATTCATTCATTCACTATCCACTCGGGCTGGTGGTGCGCCACCAAATCATTATGTGTATCTTTACAATGACTAGAATTTCAGTTGGACGCGCGTCCAACCTGAGATCAGGAGTTTACCACATTGAGTCTAACTATCCAAATTTAGGTATGAGATTGGTTTAGATAGAAGTTCTTTGTGATGGACCCCACAACTTATGATACTATGTACTATCATCCCGACTCTACACTCCATCTTGGTCATTTCATTCGCACCGCACATTGTATTGCATCCTCAGCACATAGCATTTGGTTTACTATGCTTCTGTATTACATAACCTGAATAAGGTTGATGGTATTATAGACTCGCCAGGATCTGGATATTGCATTACATCCGCGGCATATGGCATTTAGGCTGCTATGTTTCTACATTTCTATGGCCTAGATGGGGCTGATGGTATTCGTGGTTCGTCAGTAATTGCATATCGTATTGCATCCTCGAGATCTGATATTTGACTCACTATGACTCCGCATTGTATAGCTGATCTATATTGCTTACTCTGATGCTATATGGCTGATAGACTTCTAGTATTCCACTTATGCTGATATTATATGCTTGGCACATGCTTTGCGCACACACGTACACCACCCTCTAAGCTTTCTATAAGCTTATGCACGACCGCTGCGTGCAGGTGAGTTAGGTCACAGCAGCATTGAGGCAGGAGCTTGTGGTAGATCACTTTGGAGACTTTGTTATTTATGTATTTCCCTTTCATTATTGTACTCAAATGTTTTTATTAGTGGATATGTGGTGTTGTTATTTGTGACTTCGTTATGCTTGTGGTTATACTCCTTTACACCAAAAAAAATTACACTGAAAATCCTCCTTGTAGGATCCCAGGATCAAAATCTGGCCTATGGGCACTGGAAGCCAAGAATGGGGTACTACGGAGGCTGTCGATGCTGGATTTGGCGATCAGGAATTATGTGAGCTCGGCTTTTGAGTTTGAGGCATGACAATTGCGTCATTCCCCCAACGGTTGATTGCACCAAAACCTCTAGTTAACTCTCAGGACATTTTAAAGGTGTTGAAACAAGTGAAAGTTAATATCTCTCTGCTTGACGCTGTGAAACAAATCCCTTCGTATGCTAAATTTCT
The DNA here is from genome assembly GCA_030180095.1 of Magnolia changhungtana. Classification (NCBI taxonomy): domain Eukaryota; kingdom Viridiplantae; phylum Streptophyta; class Magnoliopsida; order Magnoliales; family Magnoliaceae; genus Magnolia; species Magnolia changhungtana. The sequence goes on from JASAUF010000293.1 coordinate 19,031, forward strand.
GAAAGACCTATGCACTACTAAGAGGCGGCAAAGTATAAAAAAGAAAAATTTTCTGACAAAAAAAAGTGAGTGTCATCTTCAAGCAAGAAGTGCCACAAAAATATAAAGACCCTGGTAGCCCAACTATCACTTGTATAATTGGGAATCACCAGATTGAGAATGCACTCCTTGACTTGGGGATGAGCGTAAATCTGATCCCCTACTCGGTCTACGAACAACTAGGTTTAGGTTAATTAAAACCCACCCAGACTACATTACAACTTGCTGATCACTCAGTTCGTATACCGAGGGGGATGATTGAGGATGTGTTGGTCTAGGTTGACAAATTCTACTATCCAATAGATTTTATTATCCTGGATATTCAGCCCATTATAAATATGAGCACTCAAATCCCTATCATACTTAGCTGCTTGTTCCTTACTACATCCAATTGTAGGAATGAGGTCATAAATTTATCTTTTGGAAATATGATGTTAGAACTCAATATCTTTTTCAAAATAAGCAGACAAGTAGAGGATGATGATGAAGCCCAAGACATTAATATGATAGACTCTTTCGTGAAAGATAGAGCTCTGATGACCTTATCCTCTGACCCTTTAAAGATGTGCTTGGTCCACTCCCCTGACTTGGATGATGACATGATTAGGGAGATGGATGTCATGCTTAATGCTACATTGGTACTTGAAGTTAACTGGTGGATGCCACAATTTGAAGAATTACCCCAAACTGATGTAGTGCCTCAATTGTCTAACCTCAAAGCACCGAAGCTTGACCTAAAACCTTTGCCCTCTGATCTCAAATATGTCTATTTAGGTCAACATGAGACATACCCGGTGGTGATTTCTTCCCACCTTGAGCAAGAACATAAGAGTATGCTTATCTCTACTCTCACTGAACATAAATGAGCTCTTGGATGGTCGATTGCGGACCTCAAGGGAATTTACCCTTTGATTTGTACTCACTGCATTCATCTTGAAGATAATGCAAAAACCTTCCGGCAACCATAACGTAGATTAAATCCAAACATAAAGGAAGTGGTTAAGGCCGAGGTACTTAAGTTGTTGAATGTGGGTATTATAGACCCCATATCCGAAAGCCAATGGATCAGTCCAACTCAGATGGTTCCTAAGAAGTCTAGAATCACCATCGTAGCGAATGCCAATAATGAACTCATGCCAACTAGAGTTATTACTGGTTGGAGAATGTGCAATGACTACAGGAAGTTGAATATCATCACGAGAAAGGACTACTTTCCTTTACCCTTCATTGATCAAATTTTAGAAAGGCTAACTGGTCATTTTTACAATTATTTCCTTGACGGGTATTCAGGCTACAATCATACAGAGATAGCCCTTAAAGATCAGGAAAAGACGACGTTCACATGTCCTTATGGCACCTTTGCTTACCGAAGGATGCCATTTGGACTGTGTAATGCCCCTACCACTTTTCAGCGATGTATGTTGAGTATTTTCTCTAACATGATCGGGCAATATTTAAAGATCTTCATGGACGACTTCTCTATCTTTGGTCTATCCTTATACGAGTGTTTGGAAAATTTGAAAAATATACTGAAACAATGTGAGGAAAAGAATTTGGTACTAAATTGGGAAAAGTGTCATTTCATGGTTTCTGAGGGAATAGTTCTTGAACATATAATCTCGTGCAAGGGAATTGAGGTAGATAAGGCTAAAATTGACCTTATCTCTAACCTACCTTCACCCAAGAGCATACAAGATGTGCGATCCTTCTTAGGACACCAGATTTTACAGATGATTCATAAAGGAATTTAGTCAACTCTCTCATCATTTATGCAATCTACTTCAAAAGGATGTACCATACGAGTGGACTGAGCAATGCCAGGAAGCTTTCACTAAGCTCAAGAGCATGTTGATTACCGCACCTATCATGCAGCCACCCAATTGGAACATTTCTTTTAAAATTATGTGTGATGCGTCCGATTATGCTATTGGGGTGGTGTTAAGCTAGAGAAAAGAGAAGAAGTCCTATGTTATTCACTATGCAAATAGAACTCTAAATCTTGCTCAATTGAACTATTCTACTACGAAGAATGAACTCTTAGCCGTAATATTCACGTTGGAAAATTTTAAGTCCTACTTGATCGAATCCAAGATCATTATTTGCACTGATCATGTGACACTGAAGTATCTTCTTTCTAAGAATGATGCTAAGTCCCGCTTGATAAGATGGATCCTTCTACTCTAGGAATTTGATTTAGAAATACGAGATAAAAAGGGAGTAGAAAACGTAGTGGCTGACCATCTTTGCTGGCTTGATCTCCCTAATCACCTCAAGATGACACCTATAAATGACATGTTCCCTGATGAACAATTGCTCAGACTCTTCTAAATACCTTGGTTTGCTAATATTGCAAATTATCTTGCCACAGGTTTTACGCCGACTCATTGGACTGTACAAGATAATAAAAAAAAAAATTTCACCGAGGTACGTAAGTTCTTTTGGGATGATCCATATTTGTTTAAATATTACCCAGACTAAATTCTAAGGAGATGTGTACCAGAAAATGAACATCAAAGTGTCATATCCTTTTGTCACTCTCAAGCCTGTGGTAGTCACTTTTCTGCTAAAAAGACCATAACCAAAATTCTGCAGTGTGGCTTTTACTAGCTCACTATGTTCAAGGACACTCATGAGTTTTGCAAAGCTTGTGAGCGTTGTCAAAAATTAGGAGCATTGTCTCGTTGAAATATAATGTCTCTAAATCCCATTCTACATTTGATTGTTGGGGCATCAATTTCATGAGACCATTCCCCCAATCCTTTAGGAATTTATACGTTCTGCTAGCAGTAGACTATATCACTAAATGGTCTCAGTGTGGCTTTTACTAGCTCACTATGTTCAAGGACACTCATGAGTTTTGCAAAGCTTGTGAGCGTTGTCAAAAATTAAGAGCATTGTCTCGTTGAAATATAATGTCTCTAAATCCCATTCTACATTTGATTGTTGGGGCATCAATTTCATGAGACCATTCCCCCAATCCTTTAGGAATTTATACGTTCTGCTAGCAGTAGACTATATCACTAAATGGGTCGAAGTGATCCCGTGCCGGAACAATGACCATCAAACGGTCATTCGATTCTTAAAAGAAAATATCCTTTCCTAGTTCAGAACGACCCGGGCCATCATTAGTGATGGAGGTTTACATTTTTGTAATAGGCCATTTGTAAATTTAATGAAGAAATTTGGCATCTCTCATAAGGTGAACACTCCGTACCACCCGCAGAGAAGTGGGCAAGCTGAAATTTTCAACGGGAAAATTAAACATATCCTAAAAAAGACGTTTAACCCTGATTGCAAGGATTGGTCAATCCATTTGATTGATGCTTTATGGGCATACTGGATAGCTTTCAAGACCCCTATTAGAATGTCTCCCTTTAGACTTATCTATGGGAAGACTTGCCACTTGCCTGTAGAGTTGGAATATAGAGCCTACTAGACCATCAAAAATCTAAACTTTAACCTGAACAACGATAGCTCACTATGCAAACTTCAGTTAAATGAACTCGAGGAAATTTAAAATGATGTATACTAGAACTCGAGAATCTACAAGGACAGGATGAAGGTGTTCCATGATAAGAACATCCTTCAGAAATCATTCTTAACTAGTCAAAAAGTCCTCCTGTACAATTCTCGATTACAACTCTTTCCAAGTAAACTCCAATCTCGTTGGACCGTCCCCTTCACTGTTACAAATGTCTATCCTCATGGGGCCGTTGAGATTCAGAATTCAACGAATGACAATATTTTCAAAGTGAATGGATATCGTTTAAAGCCATTTGTTGAGAAATTTGATTCAAAGGACATGTTCATACCTCTGATTGATCCTGTTTACCAGGATTGACCTCCTAGTCTGATGGAGGTGTAGTTAGTTTATTGCTTTCATAAGATTTAGGACTAGGATAGTTTGCTTTCAATTATTTAGTCTTGAGCTAACCCATCTTCACATTGAGAAATTTGGAAGAGCTATAATTCGACCTCTTCATGTACTACATTCTCATCACATCTCCATTCTTTTTGTTGTTTCATTTATATTGCATACTCATATCTTTTTACATTGAGGACAATGTAGATTTTAGGTTGGGGTTGTGGATTAGGTAAACTAATCAGTATTTTCTTAGTCTATGAGCAAAAAATTTGACAAGTTTCAATTTCTCAAACCAAAAACCTATTTGAAAGGCGATAGTTTGTGCACTTGAGAATGTTTTGAGTATGATAAGATTGAGATTGAACGTTGAATTGTTGGTGTTTGATCAACCAAGTATACTATCACTTAAGTTCTTGCACTAAATTGATTAAGAGGAAGTTTGAATATCATGTTGATCTAATTCACAAGACACGTTCAAGCTACTTTTTATGAAATACGCTAGAATTTCTAATGGTCAGTATTTGAATCATTGATAGATGTTGAGAATTTCGTCTAGAGAATTTTATCCACCTTAAAAGATGATAAGAACCAATGAAAAAATAGGAGATCAACAAAAAGTTCATGTATGATAAACAGACTGGAAAAAGTTTGAAAAAAAATGAAAAAGTTCTGAAAAGAAAAATGAAAATTTAAATAAATAAATAAAAAGGTGACCATCAATATAAAATCAAAAATTGAAAAAAGTAGAAGGGGATAAGTTCGAAATCTGCACTTGAGTTTTTAACTATTGATGTGATGAACATGGCTGACGTTATGAAATGATAATATTCTCATGGGAAGTAATTGATTTTCACTGAGCACATTGAGAAACACGATATATGTACTTATCCTCCGAAGAAATTGATAAAGAACTGACTTGATTAAATGCTTATATGATTTGGCTCTAGGTTTTCAAAGTCCCACTCTCTTGTCTTGATTCTACTCATTCATACTCGACTGTACAAAAGATTGTTTTCCAAAAAAAACTTTGAACATTGAGAATGGAGGTTCACTTCACGCATGTTTTGCTCGGGACTAGCAAAATGCTGGTTGGAGAGTGTGTTGAGTGTCAAATATTGTATATTCTCCCCTATTTATATCTTGGTTTTATGAACATGATAATGCTTAATGGTATATTTTATACAAGTTTGTGTTGTAAGGCAAATCTGAGAGCTTGGATTGAAAATATTGTTAAAAGTATGGATTGGATACTCAAGAATCTCCAAGGCAAAGGGGGGGATCTTAGGAACCTAAGAATGAAGAATTCACATGCCAAAGATCTAAGAAAACCAAGTATAAAAGCTGAAAAAAGTACTCGAAAGATCGAAGATTTTGTAGCATAAACAAACAAGTTCATTCCAACCGAACTTGCACAAAATAGTCTAGCGACAAATGATGGAATTCAGAGGCTAATTCAGTCCAACCGATTGATAATTCGGTCCGATCGTAGTCCCATTTCGGTCCGACCTAAAATGCACAAATTGCTCTAGCACTAAAAAAAGTTAATTCAGTTCAACCGAAGATTCATTCGGTCTGACTGAACACAGCTCGGTCCGACGAAAATCGGGCAACTGCTAAAACAAAATAATTTCCAAATCCGAACTCGACTTCAGATTCGACTTCAGTTGGACTGAAGCGTAACGCAGAAAAGCTGCAGACTGCATAATTCAAGTCGGTTTGTGGAAATTCCAAGTCGGTGTGTAAGGTGGAGTTTCACATGTATAAATAAGAGTCCCTAGGACATTCGTAGGCATCTTCTAGGGTTTAAGGAATGGAGCCAAAGGGTGGAGAGCCACCTCCAAGAGTCTTTCTTTTTCTTCCTTAGTTTGTTTTTATATTTTTCTTAAGAGTTCTTAGTTCAATCATGTCTATGGTTGACTAAACCTCTTAGTGAAGACTAAGAAGTGAAGCTTATAGCATGATTGAGATGTTTAGTTTACTTTTATTTATGTTTATGTTGAACTTCATTGATTTCTAGTTGATTTTAAGGAATATTTTCATTTTTCAATGGTTTACTGTGACTCAAATTACAATAGGCACTACAATAACTTTGAATATCTTCTTTTCTATTTGAGATTGTGGGATTGGTAAATCTTGTTGTTTGTCATAGTCTCATGGGCATGGTTGGATGATGGAATCCCTTTTCAAATCTCCAAAATTCTCCTTCCTTGAAACTAGATCAATGAGAAGTTCAGAGATTTGACCATCTCTTTCTCCAATTGGATAAGATAGGACTCTGATTCCAGCTGGATCTCTTAAATCAAGTAAAGTAGCATCTCAATAGCTACAAGTGGATCCTTAGCACCCTAGTTCCCACCTTTAGATTCATATATTTAAATTACATTATTCACAATTACTCTTTCCAAATATTTAGATTTAGTTTTAGATTTTCTTCTAGTTCTGATTATAGTTACTTTCATAAACGTACGAGATTAATCCCTGTGGATTCAACCTCGGTCTTACCAAGATTATTACTACATCGCAACCCTACACTTGGGGTTGTGAACAACAGGATAGGGAGAGTGCCTCTCCAGGCTGGAGCAGATGGTCCACTCTCTATAGCAGATGGCATAGGATATCTTGTTGTTCCTGACTTGTCGCTGTGATGATGTTGCCTCACCATGACCCACTACGAAGAGTTAAAGATAGGATTGTTCTATTGAGTCTTTTGTTATTTGACCATTTCGGTCGGATGTTACTTTTTGATTGACCAGAGATGGATAAACAATGTTATGTATATTTTGGATATTTTGTTTTGTGATGATATTATATACATCCTTTAGAGCGCATTTTGATACACATCACTCTCATGATTGTTACCCATGCGTATTTACACTGTCTATTGTTTCTCTCCTTGTTATGTTTCATGATTTATACATATTTTCAAGATTAATTTGATTATCCATGCTTATGTATGAATTCTTTACCAATCAATGACAGGGGTGGGGGGGCGCGTTATGTTGCATCTTTTTTATGACACTTGTGGTGCAGAGATTTAGGGGGAGCAATGAAGAGTACTCATACTAATAAGTATAAATTGTAAATGTATTGGGTCATGTTAATATCTATAAATCTCATATAAGGTCATGTAAAGATACAAGTCCATTGAGTTGTATAGGTTTTTTAGTTTTTGTCATGTAATTGACAAAGGGGAAGATCGTAAGTGCCCTAGTTTGTCAATTAATGTGATTTATGAGTCTTAGAGCCCGGAGAGCCCCAAAGAAGATTCAAGACTGAAGACTCAAAGATTGAAAGCATCTAAAGCACTAAAAAAGTAAGGAAATGGTAAATTGTTTGGACATTAAAAAACCTATACCCATCTCACAAAATTGAACCATCCACCTCGTCCAAACTCCATAAAAAAAACAACTCAAAGAGTTTTAATAAGAAGTGTGGGAAAAAATCTATTCAAAAAGAAAAACACAAAAATAGATAAGTTTTGATCCCATTGAAGTCCCATCGAACTGCCTTTGATGGCATCTAAGACAGCTCAATCACTACGCCAAAATAGTGAAAAAAGGACAATTGAAAATTGTCACAAATCTCAATAAATGACGGTTTTGAATCGTTAAATGGGTCATCCTATTTTGCTGCTTTGTATTAGTTAAAGGATGGTCATGGACCGTCATTAAAGATTGATTTTAAAAGGACAGTCATAGACCGTCATTAAAGATGGACATTAAAAGGACAATTATGGACCGTCTGTAAAGAAGGACAGTCATGGACCGTCATTTAAGATGGACAATAAAAGGAGTGTTATGGACCATCTCTAATGTTAGGTGGTTACAAACAGTCTAAATCACTGACGGTCTGTGGCCGTCGTTAGTGTGCATTTACTGTCTTTTAAAAAGGACGGTTATGGACCGTCTCGGATTTTAATATTTTATAAAAATATGGATGACCTAAAGCCGTCGGAAATTTTCTTGTATTAAAAAAAAAAAAAAAAAAATCAACAGCAATTTTCTTTTTGGGTTTCTTTTATCTAATAAAAAAAATATTCAACCAACAAAACATGGTTATAATTCAGAATTAAGAAGAATTGTTAAACTTAAATAAAAGCTTCATTTAAGTAGACAAGGAAATAATAAAGAAAATATTCCAATTCAAGTTACTAGAAACAACAATACCTCGTTGACTCGCATGCATAAGAGTCCAATGATGATGAGAACAAGAATAGCAGCACAAGAGTCCATAAATAAGACAATGTTATCATGTAAAGAAATAGGATAGTATTAGATGTTAATGCACTTGTAGTAAGTTCTATCAAATCCCTTCTTAGATTACATGAGAAAAACTTGTGGTGATTGGGACTTCTGATCTAGCAGGCTACTTCATGGATGGAACATAGACCAAAAATTACATTCATCACAAAATTCTGACCATCCAAGTGTGACTTTTGATAAAATGAAAAGAAAAAAAGACAGAATCTATTGCCTACTAATAATGACACAAGAAAAGGAGATGTACTTGTCTTCTAAAGGGGACGGAATACAACATCCTCATATCCAATTGTATCATGGTTGCCTCCTACAACAATGTCAGCAAAAAAAAAAAATGAAATTAGCTATTTTCCACTAGCTACCCAAGATTTATAACAATGCACCCGTACACATGACTCCATGTCAGGTATGGCTAAACTGAGGCATTAAACACCATGTCCATTTTGACACCAACAACAATATCTAAGAAGTCTTAAAATGAATGTTAGCTTGAGAAACAGTTTTTGGCCAATGAAAAACCAATTTTAAACAATACAATGTTACTAAAGTCCTCTAGTCTAAAATAGTGAAAATGGTTGTGTATAAAGTATAAACAACTTCACCTGATCTCAAGACTAGAAGAAAAGAATAAATGCCATTTACCTAGCAAGCAATGGATGCAGATTGTCTCATCAACTTCAGTTCCAAGGAACATGTTTTTGGTGACAATGTATGTGTAACACGTGCCATCCAAAAGTGGGCAGACACTGTGTGACAGCTGCAATAATTCTCAACATGATGTGCTATTATTGTCCCACATGTACATCCTCATCCGCAACAATGTGTCGGCCACTTCATGTGGGCGGCTATACAAAAGTAGAAGCCAGCCATTGATGGGGACTGAAAGGGTGGGAAAATGTCTTCCATTTACATGCAGATTGTCTCATCAATCATTTCTGGAAGGATCTACACCCAATAGAGCATAACAACAAGAACAAATTAAACTGCTAACAGAAGCAAATGTGTGTGTGGCCTATTGTGTCAGGGAAAATAAAAATAAAAAAAGAACAAACTAACCTCACGAATTTTGCACATAAGAAACGCCTTTTGGCCTTGAATGTATCCAAAGCCGCATTTATTCCAGCAATCTCACCTTACCAAATCACTTCCTGCAGGTTCATAAAACAGTCGGTCAAAAATTATTGAGTATTTTTCACAACATGGGCATGGAATGTGGATGTGACCATGCCAAAAGAAGAACAGATTGAAGGGAATAGATATAAATGATGTGCTAGCTTAAAATAAAAATATTATGCATGCATGTCCCTTGATAGTGGAATGATGGAACAGGATTCATATAGCCAGCCCAATTAATTGGGATTAGGCTTTGATCTCGGAAAGGTATCCCTTTTCATGTGTCTTGGGATTCTAAGGAAGACTACTAGTCCCCCCAACAAAGGGATCTTGCTGAAATATAAAAAAGCTATGTGATGTATTTTATCCAACAACAAGAGAATATGAACCTTTGGGAGGACCCAAAAGAGCCATACCACTCGTACCCGTACCTTGATGCAAGTACCAGGTCCGATTGAAGCACTCATGTGACATATCATACTAAGCCCATATTCTAGCATAAGAAAAAACAAAAATTAAAAGAAACAGGGTAGCATCCAAATCCAATAGAAACAGAAATTGACATGTGACAACTCTTTAAACAATTTTTGCAAAAGATATGCAATTTCAAAGAAAGTGAGGCAATGTACCAAGTAACATGAAAGTGAGAAATTCTCAGTTCTAGGTAATCCTACAAGCATATATTGTATATAAAATAAAAAAAAAAAAAAAAAAAAAAAAAAAAAAAAAAACCTGGAGAAAAATATGAAAAATAACCAAAAGCTTTTGTGAGTTCAATCTTCCCAACTCCAGTTGGGCCACAGAAGAGCATTGCTGCATTGGGTCTGTCAAGGTCCTTCAGCCCAATGCGGAAGAGATGGCATTGATGGCATCATCTTGGCCAATCACACGTTTCCTAAGCTGCTCATTGAGACATCAGAAGCATCCTTTCATCTGCATTGAGCTGCTGAATTGGGATTCCTGACCATAATGAAACAACAGCTGTTATTTCATCTGGTCCTACCATTACAGGTCTGCAAGAAGACAAAAGACATTTAGTATCAAGAACTTGGTACACCATGTGTTAGGTATTGGAGATCAATAATTAGACACCTAAATGGAGAAAACACAAAAGATGGATATATTCAGGTTGTTGAATGGTTAAATTAGTGAAGCTTAACTTGCTTGAAAAGTCCTATAATTGGGAGTGATTGGGGAAAAGTCCAACCAATTGTAAACATGTTCAACAACCAAAAGTTAATAGTGGCTATGATCACCTGACCAGTAGAAATCCTAACATGAACTGTCGGATACGTTACATGTCACTTCTATGGATGTTGTAAGCTTGATATTTCATTTTGTACTGCTCTTTGATGGATTGTAATCCCATCATTAGTGAATGTCTTTGGCCATAACATTGTTTGAAATGAAAATAAGAGTGGATTATCAGGAAATTCTGTGGTGCATGTAAGGGCCAATGCACACTTATCTGTGCCATTGATATGATGTCCCCATCCAAATTGAAACATCTGATCATCCGATCATTAGCCTTTTTCCTCTTAAATGTGGATAGTTCATCTACATCTCTTCAACCATGTATTTGCATGTCAACGAACAAAACGCAAGAATTGTCTAACTGAGAATATTTTTTGAACATGGTCCATCCATCAATGATGATAGACACTGGTTCTATGGTCTGGATCATGAGACAATTGGGTTCCTATAAACTCCATGCACAAGAGAAGTTTCCTAACAAACTGAGACTTATTAATTTTATTTAAAAAAAAAAAAAAAAAAAAAAAAAAACATCTGGACAGTTTGACTATAGTGCAAATTTAAGAAATATGTTCACATAAACAAATCCAACTATAATTTTGACTATAGTGCAAAAAAAATTTTTAAATGAAAATTCCTAACTGACCTTTCAGAGGGGATGGTGTCAATATCAACACTCAGTTTTAGCAATGATGCAACCTCCTCAGCTATCCTTTGCTTCTCAACAGAAGCTGATCTAAAGAACAATTATAGGACTTGGGCAAGAGACGATGTTGTCAAAGAGTATATGAAGTCTTCTTCTTTTTTAAAAAATTAAAAGGGAAAACAGAAAAATAGAAAAAAATCACATGATGATATGCCTGACCATATTCTTCCACAGAACATGTGACTTGAATGAATCTTTTGACAATGAAGGCTACATACGATTAGCTACTAGAGCTGAAAATCCGTGTAATTTCTGGAAGGTGCACCCTTATCAGAATAAGCATTTTCCAAGCCAACAACAAATGGTGACCAAGCCTGAAAATAAAAAGCAGAACATAAATGTAGTCAATCCACAAAACAAAAGTACTTTTGGATCAAGCTGATATTTGTGTTTTGCCTTCATTAAGGTCTATGTGAGCTAATTAACTCACAATGGGCTTTATGAAGTTTTTAATGGTGCATGTTCAATCATCACTCTTTCCTGCGGTATGGTCCACTTAAGATTTGAATCTGCCTTCTTTTTGGGCTCATGCCCCAAAATGAGTTGGCAAAATGGATGGATGGCATGGTAAAACACATAAATCATAGTAGGGCCCATAAGTATTTTCCAGCATTGATGTTGGTGCCCAGGGGTTGCTACGGAATCCAAGTCCCTATTCCAATGCGTGAAACGTTTCCAATACCCATTTTTACCTGCATTCACAACTGGCACATATCAACAAGTGGCATTTTACAGCCTGTTTGGACAGGTGAAATTGGAGGGAAAAGAAATGTTCTCTTTTGATTTAAAGATTTTTGTTGTTTGGATTGCATGAAAAAAGAAAGATTCCTTAAAATAGCATGAGCTGAAACAGATCATATTGAAGGAGAGATACAGAAAATGACGACAATAAAGAAATACCCACTAACATACCTTTTTTATAATGCAGTCACAGGCTCCCATCCACTTCTCTCTTTCTTTTTCTTTTTTGTTTAAAGAAGCCAGCAATTTTATCAGAGGGATTTCTTCCAATCCTTAAATTAGTATCCATCATTCACATTAGGATGGAATGGATAACTCAGCAACATAATGGCAGAAACAACAGAGAAGTGCAGTAGATACTTCCAATTAAACAAGACAACTTCCTATCTAATCATCACAAAACATCGCATCTCAAACTCCCATTTTTAATGTCCAGAGGACTTACCCTTGCTTCTGATATCTCATCATGTCTTGTGATTTTCCTTGCGGAGCTTGATTTCTTCCTCTGCTTCTTGTAACTTCTTGTTGAACGAATTGACCTGTCAAAGATGCATGTCAAACTTACCAAGCCAGTCTTGCTCAAAACCATTAACCTTTTCTTCTATTGCATGATGCAGGCTCCCATCCACTTCTCCATCTGGTTCTCAAAATAACCAGCACCAAAAGCCGTAAGGAAATAAGAAATGGATACACAATAATGGAAATTTAATACAAATACATAGAGATCTAAATGAAGCAGATTCAATTGATTTTTGGGTTCAAGTGAGTCTTGGCATGCATGTATGCCACATATGCATTGGGCTAGTCGCTGCACATGAGTGAGGGTGATTTTACTTTTTCTCTCAGATGTTGGTTTTTTTTTTTTTTTGTCAAACTTGTAGTAAGTGGTCATCTAGTACGAGTTTGTGCTCTTAGTTTGTCATTATGTTCTAATCAAGAGGAAGACAGTAGTGACAAATAAAAAATCAACAAAAGTCCAAACAACAAGAAGGAGATAGTGCTGAGAAAGAGCCCAAATTATGCTTCATGCTGCACAAAGAAAAACCATTTCTCACCCAGTCCAAATTCTATTTCCATGCCAGTAACCACCAAAGTAAGAACGAACCTCAGCTTCAACTTTCCAAAAATCCCTGTACTTCCTCTAGGTCCAGGCTTGAATACCTGTTAAAAGGGGTGACCCCTTCAAGTCAGTAGCTCAGGAACCTCATCTCAAAGAAATCCATAAACATCTAAAACAAGCAACAACTCCATTCCCATTTTAGCCACTGATTCTCTTTGAATAACTTAGTTATGTAAGATATAAATGTTTTGCAGCATGGACCTTCTAAATTGGCAGCACCAGATGAATGGTCCCCATTGCCAAAAGGTAGCCCCACCTATGTAGTTAATGGCTGAGCAAAAACATAAAGTTGCTCCATTGAGCATAATATAAATCCTCTTTTTCACATGGTTTCACCTAAAAACCACAACAAAGACAAAGCATACCAAACTAACACACCTAGCTAACCCAAAAAGTAAAAAAAATAAAAATAAAAATAAAAAAATAAAACCTGTTTTCAACCATGTTGAGGCCCATCACATAAAATATTTTGGGTCATTGAAAAGGACCTGATCTGGCGGCTTGACTCACATCACGTGCGGAGAAAGGTGGACCCACTTGTATTCAAATGAGCATTTGGGCGGTTCAAACTCCCAAGCTTTGCTTTGGGTTTCTTCAACACTAATCTTCTCACCTATTCTCTCGTTAAAAAAAGTTCCAATTCTTACTCAATTCAACATCTCATTTTCCTCTAATTCTGGTAATAAAGAGTACCCCAGATTTGTATTACTGTAATACCAAAATCAGAAACAGATGGGTGAAATTAGCAACAACCTGATTTTTACAACAAAAGTTAGTTTCAGTTATGATGTCATATATATAGCAAAGTGATGTTAAATAGTTTCTTCATTATATTGGAGATCTAAAGAAATCTGCAAAACATCTATGTGAGTTTCAGGTTAGTAACACATTAAACAACATATGCACTCAACTATCTGTTTATGTACTTACCATTCCGCCTGTCTCTTTTTCATCTTCCCTGAAACTCAAAGGCAAGTGAATGACATAGCTAAACTGCTCAGTGCTGTTCAGTTTATATTTCTGATTGTTTGCAACTTGAAGGCAAAAGCATCCTTCATCGATTATCTCTTCTGTTCTTATTAAAAATTTTAGTTGTTTAGCATATCAACTGTCTGTTGTATTTTGGTTTTGTATGACTTAATTCTATCTTCATATCTAACAACCATTATCTGTTTCTGTTTGGTGCTATAGTTGACTGATAACATGCAAACAGTCTCAATCACCCGTTATGATGTGGTGACATTAATTAGTACTTGAAAAAGAGTATTAATGCATAAATACATCCTATGTGCCTGCATACATATTGGATTATTTGGTTGAAACCAAATCCGATTGTGTTTTTAAGATTTGTTGGGTTCTGTTTTTTAGTTTTTCAGCCTTGTTTGCATAGTAGTTCTACAACTCAGGGGTTGTGTTGGCTGGTATGGTGTGATGGTGCTAACATTGTGGTGGAGAGAGAGTGAGTGAGTGAGATGGATAGAAAACAATTCATGCGGTGGGCAAAGGAAAGCAAAATGATAAAAGAAAGCTGGGCTTTTTATCAAGACAAACAAGAAAAAGGCAGCAGCAAAACTCCACTCTCATAACAGCAAAAACCATGAAACACAGATAGAAAAACCCAAATTTCTGTTGGAGAAAAACGAATTACTATCTACAAAACCCAATTTAGTTATAATATAAGCACCATGCATGCATAATTTAGATAAAGGCCAGTTAGTGTGTTTGTGTGTGCAAGTGGGGGGATAGACAATGCATTATTACCTGGTAAATTTCAAACCCACACGCTTCACGTATAGACATCAACCTGCATCAAGGGCTTAACATCGTAACAACATGTTAAAGATGGAGATTTGTAGGAAGGATATGATGTGATTCTCTCTCCATTGATGAAAACTTCAAGATAGAGATTTGTACAATTGGGAACTGATACTATCAGCAGACTATGGAACCTCAGATCAGAACCTTGCCCCTGGTACCATCCACACATTGTCGAAATGATTTAGACTTCAGTACTGCGTCAGCCCACTGAATGTGCATGGTTGGGATTGGTTGACGCTAATTTTATAAAAAAATAATAATAATAAATAAACAAAAACAAACAAACAAACAAACAAAGCAACAAAAAGTAAAAAAAGAAAAGAGGGGTCTATTCCTGTAGAAATGCTCAGGTGCTCTTGGAGCTATAGTTCTCCTAGTTGCAGTGGGGCGCTTGGACTGTCCAATCCATTGATCTACACTCTCCATTATCTCCTCTATAAAAGGTGCATTTGGTTGCACCATATATCATGAAATTTTGCACTTAATGATGAAATCAAACTGAAGTTTCTAGACCGATAAGTGAGAAATCCCCAATTCCAAAAATCCTGAAGATCCCTAAAATTCTAAAATCCCCAAATTCCTAATTTGTAATATCAAAAAATCCCCAATTCGGGGTCCACATTCAAATCTGTAAGCCCTAAAATCCCCAAATCTCTAAATGGGGGTCCACATCAATTCGGGAATCCACAAATTACTAAATCTCCCAAATCCGTAAATCAACATTGAGATTGAGAGAGATGATGGGTTTTTTGACCCGTCGTTGACCGGTCGTGAGCCCTGCTCTACCAGTCGAAGGCTAGTGGTCGACCAGTCGAAGGAGTCAAGTCGTGGCACAACTCAAAGTCCAGCGACTGTGAACTGTTTTTCTCTGGGGTGCTCGACCAGTCAAAGGAGGTGCTCGACCGGTCGTAGGTGGCTCTCGACCGGTCGTAGACTCTGTTCGACTAGTCGAGGTTACGCAGATTCGTTCCGCGAGTTTGCGCAGATTTCGTGTCGCAAGTCCTTTCGTAACTGGGATGTAGAAAAGAGTTTCCTAAAACTTTAAATAGGAGTTCCTAGGGTTTTCTAGGTACAACAAGAGGGTTTCCTAAAGCTTTACAAGAGATTTGCTAAAGGGTTTAGGGTTATCAAAGGTGAGAGAGAGAGGAAGCTTATAGAAGGGAGGTTCTGCTCGTGGAGGTTATCTATTGTGCAATCTATATCTCAACGCTTCTATGTCCTTGTAATCGGTGAGATCTCTCCGTTTTTCCTTTGTTTCT
Source organism: Magnolia changhungtana (assembly GCA_030180095.1). Taxonomy (NCBI): domain Eukaryota; kingdom Viridiplantae; phylum Streptophyta; class Magnoliopsida; order Magnoliales; family Magnoliaceae; genus Magnolia; species Magnolia changhungtana. The sequence goes on from JASAUF010000293.1 coordinate 35,205, forward strand.
CTCATTGTTTATCCACTCCTGCGTGAGTGAAGAAGTTTGTAACGTTCTACTTCATAGTGGATTGATGATCTGGATGAGGACCCGTGGTTTTTACCTCTTTAAGGGTTTTCCACATAAAAATCTCTTGTGTGGTGTGTGATTGATGCATTGATTATTTTCATTGCTTTATTATCCATAATTCTGGTTTGTTCTGGAGGGCTAGATCCTAAGGTTTTGTACAAGGCTCCCAACAAAGTGGTATCAGAGCTAAGTTCATTGAATGGGTAGGATCGGTTTTGAATTACGAAAGGTGGCTCATCAAGGATGATCAGCCTCAATGGTTTTAACTGGACCATATGAAAGGCTAAGATGGAGGACTTGCTCTATTGCAAGGACCTATATTCTCCAATTTTAGACATATCAGCAAAATCCAAGGATATGACTGATGACGATTGGAAGAAGATGGACCAAAAGGCGGTGGGGTTTATTAGACAATGGATGGATGATTCTGTGTTCCACCATATGTCTACAGAAACCTCAGCTGCTAGCCTATGGCTGAAATTATAAGAGCTGTATGAGAGGAAGACAGCTGGTAATAAAATTTTTCTGATAAGGCGACTTGTGAATCTTAAGTTCAAGGATGGTGGTTTTGTGGCCGAGCACATGAATAAGGTCAATAATATAGTGAACCAACTCTCCTCTATGAAGATGGTTTTGGATAATGAATTGCAGGCTTTACTTTTGCTTAGTTCATTGCCTAACAGTTGGGAGACATTGATGGTGTCTCTAAGTAACTCCGCGCCAGACGAAAAGATATCTATGAAACAGGTAATCAGTTGTCTCTTCAATGAGGAGACAAGGAGGAAGTCTCAGGGGTCTACTCAGCAAGAGGTACTTGTGACATAGGAACAGGGGATAGGAAAGAACAGGAAGGACGAGAAGGCCCGAGATAAATTAAGAGGCAAGTCAAGTAATAGAAAAAATGTTGATTACCGGAATTGTGGCAAGAAGGGCCACTACAAGCATGAATGTCGTGGTAAGAAGAACGACAAGAAAGGAAAAGGGAAGGAAGATGAATCAGATTCCACTACGGTTGCTTCAGATGATGACATTATAGTTATTCTTTCCGCAGATCATGATGTATATCTCACGGCTATGAGTCAGGACACCGACTGGGTGATAGACTCGGGAGCTTCTTTTCATGCGACTCCACGCAAGGACTTTTTCACAAATTATAAGTCAGGTGACTATGGGACTGTGAAGATGGGAAATTCTGGCGTATCAAAAATTGTGGGAGTTAGTGATATTTGTGTGAAGACCGATGTGGGCTGCACATTGGTTCTCAGAGATGTGAGGCATATCCCAGACCTTCGCCTCAACTTAATGTCAACGAGAAGGTTGAATGATGATGGCTATGAAAGCCGGTTTGCTGATGGGCGATGGAAGCTCATCAAGGGTTCATTGATCGTGGCCAGAGAAAAGAAGTGTTACACCCTTTACAAGGCAAGTGTCAGTATGTGCAAGGGTGGGTTGAACGCAGCAAAAGATTCAGCTATTAACATGTGGCACATGCGTCTAGGCCACATGAGTGAAAAAGGGCTTCATCTACTAGAGAGGAAGTGGCTCCTTCCAGACGTGACAGGTACACCTCTCAAAACCTGTCTTGATTATTTATCAGAGAAACAGCATAGAGTTTCATTTATTAAATCTGTTTCTCATGTTAATAAAGTGCATGCATTAGATTTGGTTTATTCTGATGTTTGTAGTCCTATGAGGACAAAAACTTTGGGTGGGGCATTGTATTTTGTTACTTTTATAGATAATGCATCTAGGAGTATTTGGGTTTATGCTTTGAAATCCAAGGATGAGGTCTTTAGTGTGTTTAGATTGTTTCATGCTATGGTTGAGAGAGAGACAGGTAGATCATTAAAGTGCATCCGCACTGACAATGGTAGTGAATACATTGGCGACTTTCATGAGTACTACAAGTCCCTGGGTATATGGCGTGAACAAACGATTTCCAAGACCCCCTAGCATAATGGTGTAGCTGAGCGAATGAATCGCACCATTGTAGAGAGAATCAGATGCATGTTATCCTATGCGAAATTGCCCAAGACGTTCTGGGGAGAAGCAATGCACACGGCGATGTATTTCATAAACAGGTCTCCATTAACCCCGTTGAATGGAGAAGTACCTGAAAAGGTGTGGACTGGACAGGATCCATCGTACAGCCATCTCAGGGTGTTTGAATGCAGGGCATCCGTTCACGTACTAAAGGACGAGAGGTCCAAGCTCGATATGAAGATCAGGTAGTGTGTGTTCTTAGGGTACGGTGATGAAAAGTTCGGTTACAGATTGTGGGATCCGACTGAGAGGAAGCTCGTCAGGAGCAGAGATGTGGTTTTCTTTAAAGATCAGTGTATAGAAGACATTGGTAAGCTAGAGAAGAACCAGCCTAGTTCAGGTGAGCTAGAGGACATGGATCCGGTTACTCCTCCCGTGGTGCTTGATGACGGGGGAGTACAATAAGGTACAGAGGACGAGAGAGTTCCTTCAGAAGATGGACCAGGGGAGCAGCTCCCACTTGATCCACCTGTTGAGCCACAGGTGAGAAGGTCATTGAAGGACAGACAGTCATCCAAGAGGCACTCGCCACATGAGTACATTATGCTGACTGATGGGGGAGAGCCAGAAGATTATTCTGAGGCCCTAGCTAACGAGCATAAGGGGGAGTGGTTGAAAGCTATTCAAGATGAGATGGAATCCTTGCATAAGAACCACACCTATGATATGGTGAAACTGCCTAAGGATAAGAAAGCTCTTAGCAATAAGTGGGTGTTCAGAAAAAAGATTGAGCAGAAGAATTCACAGACGAGGTTCAAGGCCAGACTTGTGGTGAAAGGGTTTGGTCAGAGGAAAGATATAAACTTCGAGGAGATATTCTCACCAGTGGTAAAGATGACATCTATACGGGTGTTGCTTGGGTTGGCGGATAGCATGGATCTGGAGATAGAGTAGTTAAATGTTAAAACTGTCTTCCTCCATGGTGACCTGGAAGAAGAGATCTACATGCACCAACCAGAGGGGTTCGAAGTCAAGGGCAAAGAGCATATGGTGTGTAGGCTGAGGAAGAGCTTATACGGGCTAAAACAAGCTCTAAGGTAATGGTACAAGAAGTTCGGCTCATTTATGTTGAAGCATGGATATGACAGAATGGAGTCAGACCACTATGTGTTCATGCGCAAGTTCTCAGATGGTGATTTCTTAGTTTTGGTCTTATATGTTGATGACATGCTCATCATGGGAAAAGACATCAAGAAGATCAACAGGCTGAAATAGGAGTTGGGCAAGTCTTTTATGATGAAAGACTTAGGCTCGGCTAGACAGATCTTAGGAATGGAGATAACCCGTGACAGAAGCAACAGGAAGCTTTGGCTGTTACAAGAGCGGTATATTAAGAAAGTCCTAGAACGGTTCAATATGAATGCAGCGAAGCCAGTCAGTACTCCACTAGATGGTCACTTCAGATTGAGCGACAGGCAGTATCCCAAGACGAAGGTAGAGGTGGAAGAGATGCAGAAGATACCCTACGCGTCAGCAGTAGGAAGTTTGATGTATGCTATGGTGTGTACACGCCCAGACATAGCGTATGCGGATGGTGTTGTCAGCCAGTATCTTGCCAATCCTGGTAAAGAACATTGGGCAGTGGTTAAGTGGATATTGCGGTATCTAAGAGGCTCATCCAGGTTTAGCCTATGCTATGATGACGGTAAACCTGTGTTAGAGGGCTACACAGATGCAGACATGGCAGGCAATATAGACTCCAGGAAGTCTACATCGGGGTTCATGTTCATGTTTGCAGGGGAAGCGGTTTCCTGGCAAAGCAAGCTACAGAAGGTCGTAGCGTTGTCGACGATAGAGGCCAAGTACATTACAGTCACAGAGGCATGTAAAGAGATGCTTTAGATAAAGAGGTTCTTACAGGAACTTAGCCTAAAGTAGGAGAAGCACATGGTCTATTGCAATAGTCAAAGTGTTATACACTTGAGCAAGAATCCAAATCAGCATTTCAAGTCGAAGCACATAAAGATTCGATATCACTGGATCAGGGATACTTTGGAACGGAAGGGTTACAGCTTGAGAAGGTCCACATGGACGATAATGGGTCAGACATGATGACCAAGGCTTTGCTCAAGGGCAAGTTTGAGGTTTGTAGAAACCTGGCTGGCTTGAAGAAGGTGGATCCCTCCTGGGTCAAAAAGGGAGAGATTTGATGGATTTTTTGACCCGTCGTCGACCGGTCGTGAGCCCTACTCAACCGGTCGAAGGCTGGTGGTCGACCAGTTGAAGGAGTCTAGTCGGGGCACGACTCAAAGTCCAGCGACTATGGACTATTTTTCTCCCAGGTGCTCGACCAGTCGAAGGAGGTGCTCGACCAGTCGTAGGTGGCTCTCGACCGGTCGTAGACTCGGTTAGACTAGTCGAGGTTATGCAGATTCGTTCCACAATTTTACGTGGATTTCGTGTCGCAAGTCCTTTCGCAATTGGGATGCGGAAAGGAGTTTCCTAAAACTTTAAATAGGAGTTCCTAGGGTTTTCTAAGTACAACAAGAGGGTTTCCTAAAGCTTTACAAGGGATTTGCTAAAGGGTTTAGGGTTATCAAAGGTGAGAGAGAGAGAGAGGGAGGAAAAGAGAGAGAGGAAGCTTATAGAAGGGAGGTTCTGCTCGTGGAGGTTATCTACTGTGCAATCTATATCTCAACGCTTCTATGTCCTCGTAATCGGTGAGATCTCTCCGTTTTTCCTTTGTTTCTCTTATTGTTTATCCACTCCTGCATGAGTAAAGAAGTTTATAACGTTCTACTTCATAGTGGATTGTTGATCTGGATGAGGTCCCGTGGTTTTTACCTCTTTAAGGGTTTCCCACATAAAAATCTCTTGTGTGGTGTGTGATTGATGCATTGATTATTTTCATTGCTTTATTATCCATAATTTTGGTTTATTCTGGAGGGCTAGATCCTAAGGTTTTGTGCAAGGCCCCCAACAAGAGATTGATACCTCTTTGGATCTTAAGGAGGGTGTGCGCGAGTAGGGAGGGTGTCGTTTCGGCTTCCTCCTTCTTTGGATCAAACACACAGAGAGAGGGAGAGAGAGGTTAGGGGGCAGAGAGAGAGGGAGAGGATGGAGAGGATTAGGGCGCGTGAGAGAGGAGGGTCGAGAGGAAATCGGATACTTAATATGCACTTATCTTACTGAGTAAACTTTGTTGGCCCCATCGTGAATGTATGTGTTTTATCCACACTGTCCATCTGTTTTCCTAGCTCATTTAAGTGGTTGAAACCAAAATTGAACCGAAAGTGGATTGGCAGGTGTACCACAAACCAGCTATATAGCTGTTGTAGGTACATGTCGTGCAAAGACAACCACTGACACTCCTCGAGCTCTGAGTTGTATGAACGGTTCAAAGGAGATCAAAGTTTTATGGGCCCCACAGTGATGTATTTATTATATCTACACCGTTCATCTATTTTTAGAGATCATTTTAGAGCATTATTCAAAAAACTAATCATATCCAAAGATCATTTGGACCACACCATAAATAGCAGCGGAGATAAAGATTTTTACCTTTAAAAAATTGTAGGGCCCACTATAACATTTATTTTCCATCCGATCTGTTCATGAGGTCACAAAGACCTAAATGAAGAGGAAAAACAAATTTCATATTGATCCAAAACTTCTATGACCCCAAAAAGGTTTTCAATGGTAGACGTTCAATCTCCCACTACTTTTTACAATGTGGTCCAGTTGATAGTTAGATCTGTCTTATTTTTCTTCTCAATCCTTAATACGAGCTCGCCAAATGGATGGACGGTTTGGATATAACACATGCCTCGTGATCAAACCCATAGAACTTGTTGACATCAACATAGCAGTTATATAGCTGGTGTGAGGTACACCCGCCAATCCGCTTCCAATTGAACCATATCCGAAGCTGAAGTCGACCATACCATAGGGAAATAGTGGGAATAATGATTTCCACCGTTGAAACCTTGCTGGGCCCACATTGATGTTTATTTGTTATTTTATTTGTCATCCAACCTGTACTAAGATCATAAAAACATGAATGAAAGGGAAAACACAAATATAACCTTGATCCAAAACTTCTGTGTCCCTCAAATTTTTTCAACCGTAGATTTTCAATTCACACTATTTCTCTCGATTTTTTACCGAGGTAAAATGGTAAATTTTTAGCCTCGCTTTCTCAACAACTGAGGCAAAATAGTAAACTTTTAACCCTTATTTTGTAACACTGAGGTAAAATAAAGGACTTTTAGAACTGAAGCGAAAAATGAACTTTTAGCCTCCGTTCCTTAGCAACCGAGGCTAAAAAACACATTTAGCCTCCATTTTTTCAACTGAGGCTAAAAAATTGTGGATAAAGGCCTATTTTCTTATGGTGATCATGGTCGAGTCTAAGAAGGTTTCAACAGTGGGTGTCACTATCCCACTCTTTTCTATTGTGGGGTCCACTTGAACTTTGGATTTGCCCCATCATTCAGATGCACCATTCCATTGTGGCCATGGTCTTAAAAATAAAGTACATTGACTTGGTTGGGCCACACCACATACTATAGTTGAGAGGGGTTACCCTCCCATTAAAACATTCATAATCATTTATTAGGCCCACCTAGATGTGGTTCACCGATCCAGCGCATTCATTATGTAGGATGATGGGTAAGACCAAGTTTCAACCACATCCAAAACTCACATGGGCCCCACCAAGTGCTTTTATATCCCGTAGGGATATCTTCTCATAGTTTTAGATGCTATAGCCCACCTGAGTTTCGTGTACAAAAAATTTTTGGGATATCTCATAATCTAAAGGGGACACATTAAATGCATAGGGTTGATGTTCTACACACATGATGGTGGGGCCCACACAGATTGACCTCACGAAACTTCCCATGAAATCGACATTATAGTACCATTTCACTATTTAGGTAATTCCTTCATGGGTGTTATCATAACCGTGTAAAGCCTACCTTAATATATTTTGTGTATATCGATACCGTCCATATATTTTTCCATCATATTTTAGGATGTGATTCAAAATCATAAGAACTTGATAATCTCAGGCGAGCCATACCAATCAAAACAGTGATGAATAACCATTAAAAACCTTTTGAAGGCCACAAAAGTTTTAGATCAATTTGATCTTTGTAGTTTACCTTCATCCAGATCTTCTTTACATTATCAACAAGTTAGATTGCAAATAAACACTATTAAAACCTTATAAGGGGCTCTTTATAATTTTTAACGGCAAGGCACTATATTACCATTCTTTCCGGTGCTGCGGTCCACTTAAGATTTAAATCTACACTTTTTTTATATCCCGCTCAAAAATGAGCTGGAGGAACATTTGGACAGCATGGATATACTACACATCATCAAAATCTCACTTTTGTTATCAAACTTTTCATTTTTTTTTTCGAAATACAAAATCTCATTTCTTTTTCAAAATATTTTTTTTTCAAAGTTCTCAAATTTTTTAATATTTTCAATTTTCTTTTTCAAAATATCATTTTTTTTTGGAAATATAATTATTTTTACAAATTATCAACTTTATTCAAAGTTCTTAATTTTTATTTATTTTTTTCAAAATCTCAAATTTTCTCAAACTTTGTTAATTATTTTTCTAAGCATCTCTACTATTTTTTTTTTCAAATTCATAAATTTTTTAAACTTCTTAATTTTCTTTTTCAGAGTATCAATTATTTATCAAAATCTCAATTTTTTTTTAATCTTAATTTTTTTTCGAACTTCATTTCCTAAAATCTCGATTTTTAATAAAATAAGAAGGATGTAGAGTGGGAAACTAATGGACGGCCTGGATACGTAATACATACATCAAGGTGGCCCCCACAGTAACCCCACATTAAGGCATGCTCTACTTTGCATGAGGGAATCATGGTAGTGGTAGGGTAAGCCAGTTTTGGGCCTATAGGACAGTCAATGACCATCTCTAATGCAGACGATCTCTGACTGTCTCAAATAACCATTATAAGACAGTTAAAGATCGTCTCTAATACAGACGGTCTCTGATCATCTCAGATGACCACTATAAGACAGCTAAGGACCGTCTCTAATGCAAACGGTCTCTGACGGTCTCAGATGACCGTCTGCCTCTGACGGTCTCAGATGACCACTATAAGATGGCTACGGACCGTCTCTAATGCAGACAGTCTCTAAGTGTCTCAGATGACTGCCTATAAGAGAGCTAAGGACCGTCTTTTATTCTAAACGGTCGATAACTGTCTTTTCTCCGCAGTTACCGATAGATTTTGACCGTCTTAAATGATTTGTGGACATTCAACATTTATAAGACAATTTTGGTTCATATTATAGACGGTTAAGAACCGTCTGAAATTTTAGAGACGTTTCATAGCCCTCTTTAAACCAAGGGATTTTAGAGACGGTTCACAACCGTCTCAAAATTCGTCTTATTTTCCCCTTCTTCATGTAGTGGATGGCATCGAGCTTAGAGCTCAAATTGTCCAACAAGTTAAACTCAAAATTCTAAATTTTTTTGATGACATCGAAGGGTCTCTTCAATGGCATCAAATAAGAACTCCAAAATGTCCAGCAACTTAAAGTCAAATCTGGATTTTTCGATGGCATCAAAGTCCTGTTGATGACATCAAACAAGAACAAATGTCCAGCAACTCCATGTCGAAAATACAGATTTTCTCGATGACATCGAAGGTCACTCGATGGCATTGACAGAACTATTTAGCAACGTATTAAAGAAAAATTTTATTTTCTTGATGACGTCAAAGGTCCTTGCTAAGTGTGAAAATTGTATATTTCCCCATGTTATACTTTGGTTTTATGAACAAAGATATGCTTAATTGATCTAATTACACATGTTTTCTCTTATGATGTGATTTTTGAGAGTTAAGATAAAAAAAGACACTAAAAGCGAGGATATAATGGTCAAAAAATTACCAAGGATTAGATCTATGGAGGTCAAGACCGAAGAATTCAATAGCTAAAGATCTAAGGAAACTGAGCAAGGAAGAAAACTAAAGATTCAAAGTTAAGAATATCGTAGCATAAGAAATCGACACTTCGATGCCATCGAAGTGTTAATGTCATCAAAGTCATCCTCGATCCCACCACAAAAAACAAGAAATTCCTGATTTTGTTGTTGGACATATTCATGCACTCTTTGATGTTATCGAAGTTTCGATGCCATTGAGAAAATAACAAAATTTGAAGATTCGTTGCTGGACATTTTTTTGTTTTCACTCGATTCCTTTTATGGGAGTTCGATGCCATCGAAGTGACATCGAAGAAGCAAAATGCTGCTTAAATTCAAGTTGGTTTGAAGTCGGTGCGAAACAAAGTCATATAAAGGGATGTTTTATGATCTTCTAAACATGAATTAGGGTAAAAGGAGTAGAGAAAAGAGTATTGGAGCTTCAATGAGTCTTCTCTCTTCTCCAATCCTTCGGTTCTAGTTAGTTTTTATATTTTTCCTTTGGAGTTTTAGTTCAATCATATCTTTGATTGGCTAATCTCTTAGCTAGAGCTAAGAGGTGAAGTTTGTAGTTCTTCTTAATGTTTAGTTTGTTTTGATTCAAGTTATTTGATTTGAATGTTGAACAATTTATTAATATTTGGTTTGAATGAAGATTTGTTTCTATGTTACTTTGATACATTTTCAACTTCGGGCACATTGAATGCTTATGAAAGCTAAGAATATATTCTTATCTATTTTGTAAGGGATTGATCTGTAAAATCCATTGATCTATCATCGAATTTGGGCACGATAGATGCTTTGAATTTGTTGCGATCAAATCATTGATGCTTTATGAGGGTACCGATTTAATGAAAGTTCAAATCTATTTTGAAGTTTATGAATGATGATTTAACTACTCTATTATCCAGCTGTATAGGATAAGACTTCGATTCTAGTTGAGTAATCCAATTGAAACAAGTAAATTAACATTAAGATGACTTTGAGTGGATCCTTAGCGCTCTAGTATTCCATTTCAAATAATTTCTTCCACAACTACTCTTTAAAAATATATTTTAGTAGTTAGTTTAGATTATAATTTTGTTTCTAACATATTTTAGAAATTGCACAATAAGAAGTCCCTGTAGGTACGACCTTAGTCTCACCGAGTTATTACTACATTGCAACCCCGCACTTAGGGTTTGTGAACAAGTTTTTGGCACCATTGTCGGGGACTACGGTTGTGTTTTTCTGAAGTTAGAATTAAGTAATGTCACGCCCCAAACTCAAGAACCATGCTCACAAAATTCCCGACTGCCAAATCTGGTGTCGGCAGCCTTCACAAATCCCATTCTCGGATCCCAGCTCTCATACACCATGTTCCGATCCTAGGATCCTACAAGGAGGATTTTCAAGGTAATTTTTTATATATATAATATATGTGTGTGTGTGTGTGTGTGTGTGTGTGTGTGTGTGTGTAAGGGAGCATAATCACAAGTGTACCCAAGCCATAAAACATCATCACCACATATTTACTAATATAATCTTTGAGTATAATGCTGAAAGGAAAATATATAATATAACAAAACTCCAAAAGGTCAGGCACATGCTCTTAGCTCAATGTTTTTACGGTCTAGCATAGCATGCACATGACGAATGTGCGTAAGCTTACTACGAAGCTTAGAGAGTACATGCATGTGCGCGTAATGCATGTGTCAAACATACAAATCTTAGAGTAAACGGAATGATAGAGGGCCAGACTAGCAAGTTCATAAATACTAGCAATCATACCCAGGCTATACAATATAGTGGCTTACATGGCCAAAATATCATATGCTAATGATGCAATGCAACATGCCAATCCTGATATCTAATCCACATCTTAGTATGGTTCCCATCTGGAATCATTGAGGTCTAGTACACTCTGACACTGGCTTGCCCATCATGCACATGACCCAGTGTGTAAGGCCCGTATCCTAGACCGTACCATTTTGTAGGCTTCCGCGGTCCTCCCAGTCGAATTTTGACAACCCGCGACTTGTAATCAGTATTTACACACAACCCTAAGTCGTATCCCGTATATCTGAGTCGACTCGACCCGAAACTTGTACCCTAGTGACCGCGTCATCGCCGCGTCTCGCATGCCGATACGATACCCAGGCCAAGAGTTGTGGGCCCACATTTATCTTGAAGAAAATACCGCGCATTACGAATCCCAAAAGAATCTCTACAACACGTCACATCAAATCAATCTCATCAATCAAGTACACATCATACCTCAAGTCAAGTACAAGCAACCCATACCATACCCTTACCTCTCTCTTACAAAAGTACCCTAAAGTCAACTCTCTCTCTCTCTCCATCCATCACACATCCCTTACATCACCTCTCTTTCTCTCTCTCATCTCTCTCTTCACTCCCAAGCAACCCCACCATGAGAGAACGTTCAATCTCTCCATGAGAAAGAGCTAGGTGTGGCCCACCTTCCTACCACCCAATCCCACCCTCCAAAGATCATCTCAACCATTGAAATTCGACCCTTAGAGCTCTAGAATGCATCGGTGGAAAGAGTAGTCCAAGATCTAACGGTGAGTGTTCATAGCATATTAAATTGTTGATTTTGTATATTTGAGGGCCCACATATGGTGGGACCCATCTTGATGTATGCATTATATAGGGAAGGTCCATAGTGGTGGGGTCCCTCCCCTTCTCACGTCTCTCTCTCTCTCTCTCTCTCTCTCTCTCTCTCTCTCTCTCTGTGTTGGTGTGTGGCCCACTTGATCTACGCCGTCTGTAGACCCACACCATGACGTACATGGGTCATCCGGACCGTCCAAATCATGGTCCCACATGATGGATGTGTTGAATCCTCACCGCCCGTCTAGATTGGAAAGGGCCATAGGCCTGGACGTTGGTTTTCTTCTTTTTTTTAATATATATATATATATATGTGTGTGTGTGTGTGTGTGTGTGGTGGGCCCCACCTGATGTAAGAATCGAATTAGCCTTTATACCTCAGAAGCTACAGAGTTATTGTAAGTGATGTCACTAAGCTTTGTGGGTCCCATCCACCATCTACACCATCCATTTACATGGACATTAGCTAGTGGGGCCAGCCGTGATGCATGGGCTCCATCTGCACCGTTCATAAAGTGGACCACACCATGATATATGTGTTTTATCTCCACCGTCTAGATTGCTGGACAGTGGGACTACACCATAATATAAATGTTTTATTTGTGTCGTCCATCCGTGCAAGACCCACATGATGCATGTGTTTATCTATAACGGCCATCCTGACGGTGTGAATCCACACCATCCATTTAGTTGGTGGGCCACATGTGTGGACCCCACCATGATGCATATGTTATATCTATACCGTCCATCCAAACATCCAACGTACGGACGTTGGACTAGATCTAATATAATAATAATAATAATAATAATAATAATAATAATAATAATATCTAAAATAATATTATACTATATATTTGTATGTGGTGGGCCCCATGTGGGACCCACCTGATGAAGTGGATTGGTTGGTGCGTTTCACACCAGCAGCTTGGTAGACGTCAACAAACTCTGTGGACCCCACCATGGCGGCGTGTGGGGCCCACCTTGTGATGATGTGGTACATCCACACCGTCCACTGTCTAAATGGTGGAAGATCCACCTGACGTATGGGTTTTATCCCAATCATCCATCTATGTGGGACCCACCTATAACATACATGACATCCTGTGCAGGGACGTGGGTCCCACGTGTATGTGTTTTATCTATACCGACCATTCAAACTGATGTGGGACTCCACCTTGTGTTATGTGTTGTACACACGTGTGACAGTGGGATCCACCATGATGAAAGTGTTTTATCAGCGGCGTCCCGTTCGCTGGACGTGCGGACCACCTGATGTATGTGTTGTACATACATGTTGTTCATCTGGTGGGCCCATTTGGAATGAGCAAGGCCACCCCAACATAATGTATATGTGGCCCATTTGATGAGGCCCGATGTGATGTATTGAGGCCCATGTTGGAGGCCCATATGTGATGTATTTGAGGTCCATGTTCGAGACCCAAATGAGATGTATTTGAGGCCCATGAGTGAGGCCCATTGTGATATATTTAAGACCCTTGGATAGAGGCCCATGGTGATGTATTTGAGGCCCCTAGGATGTGGCCCATTGAGATGTTCTTGAGGCCCATTTGAGGAGGCTCAGGTGATGTATTTGTGGCCTATTTGGTGAGGCCCAATATGATGCATTTGGGGCCCATTTGATGAGGCCCGATGTGATATATATTGGCCCATGTGATACAGCCCACTTGATGTATATGAGGCCCATTGGTGTGGCCTATTGATGCAGCGCACTTGATGTATATGAGGTTCATTGGTGCCTATATTGCGGCCCATTTGATGTATATGAGGCCCATTGGTGTTTATATTGTGGCCCATTTGATGTATTTGAGGCCCATTAGTATGGCCGATGTGATGCGGCCCATTGCGATGTATTTATGGCCCATTTGGTAAGGCCCATTATGGTGTATTTATGGCCCATTTGGCGAGGCCCATTAAGGTGTATTCATGGCCCATTTGGCGAGGCCCGATGTGTTGTATATGTGGCCCATGTGTGATGCCAATGCAATGAATAATGGCCCATGTGTGAGGCCCGATGTAATGTATATGTGGCCCTTGAGTGAAGCCCATGGTGATGTATATTAGGCCCTTGTGTGAGGCCATGGGCCCACTATATGTTTGGCTCTATGTGAGCCACTCCTTGGGAGCAATGTTAGTTAAATGTCCACATTGATGGGCAATGATGGTTAAATGTCCACATTGTGACCTTCCCTTAGACATTTGTTAAGCCCATTCTCATCATTCTCTAAGTGGGTCAACCCAAATTACTGGGCCCCATTGATATCACATGATCCATCTATTCATATTGAGATATCCTAAGATGTTGGACCCCCATTGGTTGCTAGTAAGATTATTTCTTTCACCTTAGAGCCCACCTTGTGTATGTATTGGGCTCCATAGGGAAGTCAGTTTATTGCACGATAGAGAGGGTAAGGAAGCCCACTTATGGTACTTAGACTCGGCTCTGCCCTCGGTAGAGGATATTGTGACGCTCCGTCACTGTTGCACACGTGGGCAGGCACTGATGTGGGCAGGCCTAAGGGCCTGAGCAAGCTACTAGTGGTTGCCAGGCTACTGTGCTAGCAGGCTACTGTGCATACAGTGAAGGCAAAACTTTATCCCACATCGAAAGCATCGTCTAATGTTGTAGTGGTTATAAGTTGGATTCCTTCCTTAACTGTCGTGATGCGTTTTAAATCGATGAGCTTCGGCAAAGCAGTCTATATCACCCCTTGCCATAGACGGAAGGATATGCAGTATTGGGTTAGGTGTATCCACTGTTTAGAGCCTATCTTAATATTTAGACTAGATCCACTGTCCTTATGTGGACCCCATCATTCGTATGCATGTTGTGAGGGATGATTGATTAAAGCATGTGCCATCAGGCTGAGATGTTTATGGGACTCCTTGTGAGATAGAGTTGCCCCCACATGATCATGCAATACGCGCAGGTTTGATGGATGGCTTAGATACGGCTGATGGTATTCATGGACTCGTCAGGATTTGCGTATTGCATTGCATCCTCAGTATATGATATTTGGCTTACTATGTCTCCGCATTGCATAGTTGTTCTACATTACTTCGTCGGTATATGATATTGGCTTATTATGTTTTTGCATCGCATAGCCTTAATAAGGCTGATGGTATTTATGGACTTATCGGCATGTTTCTGCATTGTTCTGATATTGCATACTTGGCACTTACCTTGTGCACACACTTACACCACCCTCTAAGCTTTCTATAAGCTTATGCATGATAGATGCGTGCAAGTGGCATTAGGTTGCAGCAGCGTTAAGCTTGGAGTGTGCAACTATCTTCTAAAGATTTGATTTTTGATATATGTATTTCCCTTTCAGCACTGTATTCAACTATTTATATTAGTGGATATGTGATGATGATGTTGCCTTTGTGATTTGGGTAAACTTTTGGTTATGCTTATTACGAGTTAAATGTATGTTGGAAAATCCTCCTTGTAGGATCCCAGGATAGGAATATGGCATATGAGGGCTGGGAGCCGAGAATGGGGTACTAAGGAGGTTGTCGGCACCGGATTAGATGATTGAGAATTTTGTAAGCCCAGTTTCTGAGTTTGGGGCGTGACATAGTGAGTGGAAGAGACCTCATTATCTGCCTCGTCAGTGGTATGCCAATCCACACCCGGCTTGCTGATAGCAGATCCATTTCATGAGCTAGTTAGACTCAACCTAGCATATAGCCCCCTTCACTCGGGCGGATAAGTTCACACCCCATTCCAACCGACCACAACACAATGGGAGATGCGGCCTACTAGTATTTGGTACTTGGGCACTCATGTTATCCACCCGGTCTCGACGTTGGAGCATCCTGTTGGCCCACAGGGTTTAGAGACTTTCACCCAGGGACATCCTTCGTGCCTAGTAAACGTAACCAGATTTTTTATGTCCATACTCAAGCTGCCAACCACGATAATCCATTGGTGGCCACAACCCTGATGTTGGTAGGGTGTGGATGCAAATGCATCGTGCAATGCATGAATGCATGATTCCATCATTCGAGTCACGCAACTATGTCCTGCAAGTCGTGCATACATGCAAGGTGGCCCTATCTCATACATGTCTCCTAAAATACCCTAAGCCATAGGGACATCAACTTTGTTGTACATAGGCAAGCCAAAATAATGAATGAGCCATCATCCAAGTCATTCACACGTGATGCAAATGAGATATGATAACATACAATCATAACTACTATGCATAAGGTGTGTAATACCATATCAAGCATAAAGCAAGGCTAAATCAATATAAAGAAATTTTAACTCAAATATAAAAGCAATGCTATATCTAACAAAAAATAAGTATCGCATTGATATAAAGAAAGAACTATATCAACGTAAAGGAAGTGTTATAGCGATCATAGGCATAAACATCATACAAATCACTAAGGTAATGCGACATAAATTATCAAAGAAGTATTGTACCAACACAGATGTAAAATATCACCTCACATGATAAGGGAAATTTATCATTCATAACAGGTGGATCCCACTTGGAAACCAAGTCCGTTGAGGCCCACAAGGCTCTACTGAATGGTCTTTTAAGCCAATGAGCCCACTTAACAAGCTCGCACACAAGCAACCAAAAATACTGCTATTAGCATCCAATCAGAGCATCCATCATAGGGTCCATAAAAAATCATGGTAAGCCTAGGACGAACATCAAAGGGGGCCCTACAATATCCTAAAGCAAGGCCCAAGAGCACAACCCACAATCAACTAAACACGAGCCTATAATGGGCTTGATACATGATATATGTGGAACCCAAACGGTGGTACAATGGTGTCGATATGACACAAACCACAAGGTTAGCCCATGGTGCGACCACTACATATAAATTCAGGCAGACCTAATGTGTGAGGCCCATATCCAAGCCTGTACCGTCCCGTAGATTCTTATGGTCCTCACGGTCGAATTCTGGCGACCCGCGATCTGTTGTCAGCATTTGCACGTGATCCTGAGTCATGTCCCGTATATCAGAGTCAGCTCGACCCGAGACTTGTACCATTGCGACCGCGTCGTTGCCACGTCCCACGCGTCGAGGCGATGCCCAGGCCAGGAGATGTGAACCCATATTCAATTTGAGAAAATCTCAATGACACATCACATCAATCCATCAATAAAATGTCAAGTACAACACCCATCCCCAAGTACAACCACCCTCCCCAAAGTCAAATCTCTCTTACAACCAAGTACACATCCATCATCCATCACCCATCTCTCACCCATCACACCCCATCACTCACCCATCCATCTCTCGTACAACCTCTCTCTCTCTCTCTCATCTTTCTCTTATTCTCCCAAGCAACCCAAGCACCCAATATCCATGGCTTCCATGGAGAAGCTAGTGTGGCCCACCTTCCTACCTCCCATCTCCACCATCCAAGCTTCATCTCGATTGTTAAAGTGCATTCCATGGAGCTCTAAGACGCATCGATGGAAGAAGAATTCCAAGAAGACGAACGATGGGTGATTTTATTTGTTGATTTTGATGATTTAAAGGCCCATATATGGTGGGACCCATCTTGATGTATGCATTATATTGAGGGTCCCATAGTGGCAGGGTCCCTCCATCATCCGATCTCTTTCTCTCTCTCTCTCTTTCTTTTTATTCCTGATGATGATTGTATGGCCCACCTTGATGTTGATGTATTATCCACACCATCCGAACATGAGGCCCACTTGCTGCTGCCCATTTTTGGGAAAGGCATGGACAATATATATATATATATATATATATATATATATATATATATATATATATATATATCAGCTTGATGCAAAGCTGTGGGCCACGTGTGCATGGACCCCACCTTGCTGCGTGGCCAGGCCGTACGGCGTGCTGGACACTGGACCGTGAACTACAATAATATATATATAGTAAAATATATATATGTGGTGGGCCCTACGTGGGATCCACTCGATATGGCAAGCAGATTGGCTGGAGTACCGCACCAGCTATATAGCTGATGGTGGACGTCAGCAAGTTAGGTGAATCCACTAGCATGATGTATATCAGGGCCGTCCATCACATGGGACCCACCTGTTTAGCATATGTGGTGCATCCACACCATCTAAGAACGAAGCAGATCCAATTTCTAGTGGGCCACACATATAATGTATGTGTTGAATTCACCGTCCAGCAACTGGATGGTGGTGCACACCGTGATGTATTTGCCATCAACTGTCCATCCATCTTTAAGCTGTCGTGGGATCCACTCCACACGAGTTGTACGTGTGGAGGTGGGGCCCACAGATGTGTGCATTGTATGTTGATTGGTGAGAGGATGTATTGTACATCCCAGCCGTCCATCCAGTACTCCTGGATGCTGGAACATGTAATATTTAAATAATATTATATATATATCTTGTATTTGGTGGGCCACACACGTGGGACCCACCAGAGGGATTGGCTGACGTACCTCACATCAGCCATATTGCTGATGTATTGACATCACCATGGTCCGTGGGCACACACGATAGATGTGTTTTATCCCTACTGCATTACAGTCGTGGGACCCACACACGTGTGAACTCCACCATGCTGTATGTATCTTATCCACACCATCCAAACGGTGGAGCCTACCCATGGTGTATGTATTCCTCCATGCTGTACTCCTGTGTGGGGTGTGGTCCCACCCCACATGTGTGGCACATGTGGGGGGGGTTGGGACCCACCCTGATGTATTTATTTTATATTATCCACATTGTCCAGATTGTGTTGGACGGTGTTGGACAATGTTTGGATAGTGCAGATTTACATGGATAGTGCTTGGACGGTGCTGTATAATGTTTGGATAGTGCTGATTTATGTAGACAATGTTTGGCAATGCTGATCATCATTAGTGAGCCATGTGCCCCATAGAATGATAGTGTATAGTGATACACACGTTGCACCTGCAACTATTGAAATGATTTTTGGTATAACCCAAGCTCTCACTTGAGGCTCATTGGTGCGACCCATTTGATGCGGCCCATTTGATGTATATTGGCCCATTGGTGCAGCCCATTTGTTGCGGCCGCTTGTGATGTATGTGCGGCCCATGATTGAGGCCCATGGGTTGTGGTCTATTGTGATGTACTTGAGGCCCATGGGATGTGGCCCATGGTGATGTATTTAAGGCCCTTGGGTGTAGCTCATTGAGATGTATTTTAGGCCCATGGGTTATAGCTCATTGTGATATATTTGAGGCCCATTATGATATATTTGAGGCCCATGGAATGCGGCCCATCAAGATTGTATATGGCCCACCGTGATGCGGCGTATTATGACATATGTGGCCCACCGTGATGTGGTCCCTTGTGATGTATATAGGCCCATGTGATGTGTACTAGGCCCATATACATGGCCCATTGTTATGTATGAGACCCTTATGTAAGGCCCATTATGATTATATGAGGCCCATTGTATTGTATATGAGGCCTTTATGTGAAGCCATGGGCCCACTATATGTTTGGCCCTGTGAAGGCCACTCCTTGGAAGCGATGTTGGTTAAATATTCACATTCATGGGCAATGATGGTTAAACATCCACATTGTGACCTTCCCTTAGGCCGATTCTGATTGTCGAGGCCGATTCAATTGTTGATGTCGAGGTCGATTCCAATTATTGATGGCGATTGTCGAGGCCGATTCTGATTGTCGAGGCCGATTCTGATTGTACCGATTACCAAAGCCAATTCCGATTGTCGATGCCGATTCTAATTGTCAGGCCGATTGTCAAGGCCAATTATGATTGTCGATGGCCGATTATCGAGGTCGATTCCAATTATCGGGTCGATTCCGATTGTCAAGGCTGACTCTGATTATCAAGGTTGATTCTGATTGTCGAGGCCAATTCTATTTATTGAGGCTGATTTCAATTGTCAAGGATGATTAATGAGGCTGATTCCGATTATCGAGGGTGATTGTATAAGTTGATTATCGAGGCCGGTTGTGAGTGCCGGTTGTCGATACCGATTATGAGTATAGCATCATGATTCATGCCCATATGCATCATCTTCATGTTGGTTATGAGATGTGGTTGACCATTACATATGTCATTGGGCAGGTATTATGAGACTCCCTAACAAGCGGAGGTTATTTCACATAAGCGCACGGTATGTGCAGGATTGATGCATGACTGGATTGTATGATTCATACATCTTACATTGTATGTTGTGATTACTGTATGCCCTAGCGACATAAGGGCCATAGCCTCCACAGGCATGTCGCAGATGGCCAGACGGGACACCAGAAATCTGTTACTAGTATCGGGCTGCCATAGATAGCCCTGGATGAAAATCCCTAAACCCTCATAGTACTAGAGGATGCCCCAATGTCTAGACCGAGTGGATATATATGAGTGCATGAGGGCCGTATACCAGTAGGTCACGTCTCACACTGTATCATGGTCGGTTGGGAGGGGGTGTGACCTTACCCGCCTAAGTGAGGGGGCAATATCTAGGTTGAGTTTGACCGGCTTGAGGAATGGGTCTGCTATGATGAGCCGGATCTAATATTGGCAAGCGGATAGTGAGGTCTCTTCCACTTACCCAATTGTGCGCTCAGATAGGGGCAGCAAGCTAACGTAGAGTGTAATAGACCCTAGTGATGATCCTAGAGATGTACAGTACTGATATTTGGACTTATTGAGGATGAGTTACATATTCATTTATTCATTCACTATCCACTCGAGCTGGTGGTGCGTAAATAATTGTTGTGTACCTTCGTAATGGCAAGGATTTCGGTTGGGACGCGCGACTAACCTGAGATCAGGAGTTTACAACGTTGAGTCTGACTATCCAAATTTAGGTATGGGACTAGTTTGGATAAAAGTCCCTTGTGGTGGACCCGTAGCCTATGATACTACGTACTATCACCCAACTTCATACTCCAGCTTGGTCATTTCATTTGCATCGCATATTGCATTGCATCCTCAGCACATAGTATTTGGCTTACTATTTTCGTATTGCATAGTTGATCTATATTGCTTCCTCAGTATAGATATTGGTTTATTATATTTTTGCATCACATAGCCTAGATAAGGCTGATGGTATTTATGGGCCTATCAGTATGTTTTCGCATTATTCTGATATTGTACGATTTATGGGCTTGTCGGTATTTTCGCTTACTCTGAAAACTCTAATATTGCTTACTTGTCACATACCTTGCGCACATACTTACACCGCCCTCTAAGCTTTCTATAAGCTTATGCACGATAGATGCGTGCAGGTGGCGTTAGGTTGTAGCAACGTTGAGCATGGAGTGTGTAGCGGTCTTCTGAAGCTTTGATTTTAACATATATATTTCCCTTTCAGCATTGTATTCAAATGTTTATATTAGTGGATATGTGATGATGTTGTTGCCTTTGTGATTTGGGTAAACTTGTGGTTATGCTTATTACGAGTAAATGTACATTGGAAAATCCTCCTTGTAAGATCCTAGGATTGGAATTTGGCGTATGAACACTAGTTGTCGAGAATGGGGTACTATGGAGGTTGTCGGCACTGGATTCGACGATCGAGATTCATGTGAGTCCGATCTCCGAGTTTGGGGCATGACATAATAGGTGGTCACAATATGAACAACAAGCCAGCCAATGGTGTGAACATCATTCATTCACTAAAGAGGACCCACGACTGAATCGAATTGCGATTAAAATCACTAAGGGCCCCACAAATCTAATACAGATATGACTAGGTTGGATCTGCTCAAATTTATCCTTAATGGGCCACACATGCTCCAACATAAGTAGGCCTATAATCGCAAGACCCACTCGTAGCGAGCCATATGGACACATTAAGGGTCCCAGATGGGAGCCAATCGTAGCCTCTAATTACAACCTAAACATGCTCATAACAGCCTAGAGAGGCGCAACATATGGGGTTCACCAACGATTGTGGTGGGTCCCTTAAATGACACCAAGGTGAGGAATATAATGCCCTAAAGCTGGGCCACAATGCAGCCTATTAGGATCTCGAAAATGCCCTATAGATGGGCTAGCAATGAAAGCACATGGTTAATGTAACATATATGAATCAAGGTGGGGACTACCGTGGGCCCCGCCTATCATGGGTTGTCAAGTCGATGGATAGCTTGACAACATGTTGAGTGTCAAATATTGCATATTTTTCCCTATTTATATCTTGGTTTTATAAACATGATAATGCTTAATGAGTATATTTTTACATGTTTATATTGTGAGATGAATCTGAGAGCTTGGATTGAAAAGAATGTTAAAAGCATGGATTTAATGCTCAAGAATCATCAAGGCAAGGGATGGATCTAACAAGACCAAGATTGAAGAATTCACATGCCAAAGATCCAAGGAAACCAAGTGAGGAATGAAGAGAATCGAAGATTTGAAGTGAAGAAAAGGAATCCTGAAAATTCGCATGAAATTCGTCTAACCCGAGTTTTGGTTCAACTAGCCCAAGCTTGAAATTCGACCAGCCTAAGAAAATTTGAGTGAAACTCCAGCAACATTGTCATTTAAATTCGCATGAAATTTGACTAACCCGAGTTTTGGTTAACTAGCCCGAGTTTTGCTTGGACTAGCCCGAGTTCGCACTCGACTAGTCGAAGATTATGCAGATTTTGCACAGATTGTGTAAATTTGAGGCGGTTTCCGAATTTTTCCAACTCAGTGCGAAAGTTGAAGTTTCCCAACTATAAATAGGAATTCCTAGGATGCTTCAAAGCATCTTCTAGGGTTTGGAAAGGGATTGGAGGCCTAGGTGGAGCGCCAAAGACATTCTTCTACTTCGATTTCTTCATGAGTTCTATTATTTTCCTATTTTTCTTATGTTTTTGAGTTAGTTATGACTAGCTAAGCACTTAGCTAGGGCTAAGAGGTGAAGCTTGTAGCATGTTGGGATGTTTATCTTGATTTGATTATTGTTTATATTGAACTTCATTGATTTCTAGTTTGATAATAAAGGAATATTTTCAGTTTTCTATGATCTATTATGACTCAAATTACAATAGATGTTGTGATAGCTTTGATATCTTCTTTTCCTGTTTTGAGGTTGTGAAATTGGTAAATACCATTGTTCACCATCGTCTCCTGGGCATGGTAGGGTGAACTAATCCCTTCCAATCATCACAATTATCCTCCATTGAGAATTAGGTCAATGAAAAGTTCAGATTTTATTTAAATTGCTTTATTTTTAAATTGGATAGGATAGGACTCCAATTTCAATTGTGTTTATTAAATCAAGCAAGGTAGCATCCTGATAGCTATAAGTAGATCCTTGGCACCCTACCTCCCGCCTTTAAATTCACAAGTTTTAATCAACGTTATTTACCATTACTCTCAATTATTCAAATCTAGATTTAGATCTTCTTCTAGTTCTAATTTTAGTTATTTTCAGAATACGTATAAGTTTAATTCTTGTGGATTCAACCTCGATCTTACCAAGTTATTACTACATCACAACCCTACAATTGGGGTTGTGAACAAGTTTTTGGCACTGTTGTTAGGGACTACAACTGCAATTTTATGAGATTAATTAGTTTTGGAATTAGTTTAAGATTAGGATTAGTTCTTCTTTTGTGTTTCTAGGTTAGAATTTTCTGAATTTATTTTTAGAATTAATTTTGTTTTCTGTTTTGTAGAACCCTAGCATAGCAATCCTAATCGGGTAACTTCTCTCCAACTCTCTCTTATCTTTTCTAAATTTCCTATTTGCTTTATTTAGTTTTCTTTTTCTCAAGTTTAGTTGTGTTTAGTTGTTTAAGGGTTGTAAGTGTTTCATTCCCAAGTTGGTTTATGACAATACTCGACGTCTCTTAAATGAAGGAGGATTAGTTGAAGTGTTGTCTTTCCATCACTAGATTAGACATTACTTGAGATCATCTATGTCAGTAGAAGTTATGGCTGAACATCAACCTCAAAACCCATTTCATGCACCCCGCCTTCACTTAAGAGACGTCGAGTATTGTCACAAACCAACTTGGGCATCAACCTCAAAACCTATTTCATGCACCCCCGCCCATGATAAGAATGAGGTGCATCATGCACCCCCACCTCGTACTCTATGAGATTATTTACAACTGGCAGAGATGACTACACCTTCCTGCTGATCTTTCCATTGAATGTAGGAACTATGGATGTTAAATTGAGGGTGATCCAACTCCTTCCTAAGTTTCATGGACTAAAATCTGAAAGTCCATACTTGCATACGAAAGAGTTTGATGAGATCATATCTACATTACACTCCCAAACGTGTCTGAGGACATGGTAAAACTAAAATTGTTTCCTTTCTCTTTAAAAGAGAAGGCTAAGTAATGGTTACAGTCCTTGAGACCTAGGTCTATTGGCACATGGGCTGAGATGACAAGGGAGTTCCTTAAAAAGTTCTTCCCATTTCATAAAACGAATACCCTAAGGAGAGCAATTATGAATTTTGTGCAAAAAGAAGATGAGACTTTCTTTTAATGTTGGGAGCGATTTAAGGATTTCATCAATTCATATCCATAACATGGCTAAGAAACATGGAGGACAACGAGTTTTTTCTATGAGGGATTAACCTCATCCATGTGCCAATTTGTGGAGATGATGTGTAATGGGGAATTCATGAACAAAGAAGTCGATGATGTGTGGGATTATTTTGATAAACTTGCTGAAAATGCGCAATCATGGGATACCTCCTCAAGAACCCCTATTTCTAAGCCTACTCAATCAAAGGAAATTGGGAGAATTTATATTTTAAAAGAGGAAGACAATAAAAATGCAAGATTGGCCAAACTCACAAGAAAAGTCGAGGCTATAGAATTTAAGAACGCACAACCTGAAAAGACTACGGAAGTTGTTTGCTGTATTTGTGCTTGCAACATACATGCAACTGAAAATTATCCAACAATTCTTGCTTTTCAAGAGATATTGAATTTGTAATCGAATGCCATGAACAACTACCAAAGACCTTTTAGTGGACCCACCTCAAATACATATAACTTAAGTTGGAGGAACCATCCAAATTTCAGTTAGAGGAATGGATAAACTGCTACTCCTCAAGGAATCCTTAATCAATTTCTGAATCAAAGGAAACCTTGAGAGGATCCGTTCTTAAAACATATTCAAAATCAAGAGCTTTTTAATCAGGGTATGCTAAAAGCCTTTCAAGACCTCACAAAGGTCATACAAGGGCTTGAGACAAAAAATTCAATTAGGGAGAAAGGGATCCTTCCGGCCCAGCCTCTCCCCAATCCAAAACTGCAATATAAAATAAGTGACCCAAGCTCTTTAAATCATATGGAACAAGCTAAGTCTATCACCACTCTTAGGAGTGGGAAGACAATTGACAAATCTATTCCGGTGAGGGCTAAAAAACCTATGGTCCTGGAAATAGATAAGAATAATAGACATAACAATGCTCCACATGGGTTAGAATCATAACCTCAAAGTAAGCCGATTGTGTCATTCCTTCAGCGGTTGGTTGCACCAAAACCTCTAGCTAATTTACAAGATATTCTAGAGGTGCTTAAACGAGTAAAGGTCAATATTCCTCTATTGGACGTTGTGAAACAAATCCCTTCATATGCCAAATTTCTGAAAGATCTATGCACTACCAAAAGATAATAAAACATATAAAAGAAAATTTTTCTGACAGAAAAAGTGAGTGTCATCCTCAAATAAGATGTGCCACAAAAATATAAAGATCTCGGCAGCCCCAACTATCACCTGTATAATTAGAAATCACTAGATTGAGCTTCCACTTCTTGACTTGGGGGCGAGTGTAAATCTGATCCCTTGGTTTACGAACAATCGGGTCTAGGTGAATCAAAACCCACCCGAACCACATTACAACTTTCCGATCACTCAATTCATGTACCAAGAGGGATGATTGAGGTTGATAAATTCTACTATCTAGTAGACTTTATTGTTATGGATACTCAACCCATAATAGATATGAGCACCCAAATTTCTGTCATTCTTAGTCACCCATTCCTTGCTACATCAAATGCTATCATTAATTGTAGGAATGAAATTATAAATTTATCTTTCGGAAATATGACATTAGAGCTCAATATCTTTTTCAACATGAACAAACAGTCAGAGGTTGTTAATGATATCCATGACATTAACTTGATAGATTCTTTCATAAAAGATAAAGCACTTTTGACTCTACACTCTGACACTCTAGAGACGTGTTTGGCCCACTCTCCTTATTTAGATGATGACACGATTCGGGAGATGGATGTATTACTTGATTTTGCACCGATACTTGAAGTTAACCGGTGGAAGCCATAATTTGAAGAATTGCCCTAAATCAAAGTAGTGCATCTACCGTCTAGCCTCAAAGCATCAAAGCTTGACCTAAAACCTTTGCCCTCTGATCTTAAATACGCTACTTAGTTTAAGATGAGACATACCCGGTGGTATTTCTTCCCACCTTGAGAAAGAACAGGAGAGTATGCTTATCTCTACTCTCCTTGAGCATAAAGGAGTTATTGGATGGTTGATTGAGGACCTTAAGGGAATTGATCCTTTGATTTGTACTCACCATATTCATCTTGAGGATAATGCGAAAACCTCCGTAAAATCATAATGTCGACTCAATCCAAATATGAAAAAAGTGGTTAAGGCCAATGTAATTAAGTTGCTGGATGTGGGTATCATATACCCTATATCTAACAGTCAATGGGTGAGTCCAACTCAGGTAGTCACTAAGAAGTCCGGAATCACCATCGTAGCCAATGCTGACAATGAACTCGTGCCAACTAGAGTTACTACTAGTTAAAGAATGTACGTTGACTACAGGAAGTTGAATACCGTCACAAGGAATGACTACTTTCCTTTGCCCTTCATTGATCAAATTTTAGAAAGGCCAGCTGGTCACTCTTATTATTGCTTCCTTGATGAATATTTGGGTTACAATCAGATAAAGATAACCCTTGAAGATCAAGAGATGACAACATTCACATGTCCCTTTGGCACATTTGCTTATCGAAGGATGCCATTCGGACTATGTAATGCCTCTGCCACTTTTCAACGATGCGTGTTGATTATTTTTTTCTAAAATGGTGGGCAATATTTAGAGGTCTTCATGGATGACTTCTCTATCTTTGGTCCATCCTTCAGTGAGTGTTTGGAAAATCTTTAAAATGTGTTGAAGCGATGTGAGGAGAAGAATTTAGTTTTGAATTGGGAAAAATGTCATTTCATGGTTCCTAAGGGAATAGTGCTTGGACATATAATTTCGTCTAAGGGAATTAAGGTAAACAAGGCTAAAATTGACCTTATCTCTAACTTACCTCCACCCAAGAGCATACGTGACATGTGATCCTTTGGATTCTATAAATGATTCATAAAGGACTTTAATCATCTCTCTCATCCCTTATGTAATCTCCTTCAAAACGATGCACCATATGAGTGGACTGAAAAATGTCAAGAAGCTTTCATTAAGCTCAAGGGCATGTTGACAACCACGCCTATCATGCAGCCACCTGATTAGAGCATCCCTTTTGAGATTATGTGTGACGCGTCTGACTATGCTATTGGGGAAGTGTTAGGTCAAGGAAAGAGAAGAAGCCCTATGTGATTCACTATGCGAGTAGAACTCTAAATTCTGCCTAAGTGACCTACTCTACTATGGAGAAGGAGCTCTTAACCGTAGTGTTCACTTTGGACAAATTTAGGTCCTACTTGATCAGATCCAAGATCATCATTTACACTGATCATGTGGTGCTGAAATACCTTTTTTCTAAGAATGATGCTAAGCCCCGCTTGATCAGATGGAACTTTCTACTCCAAGAGTTCAACATAGAAATACGAGACAAAAAGGGAGTTGAGAACGTAGTGGTTGATCATCTCTCTAGGCTTGATCTTCTTGATTCCCTTGAACCGACATTGATAAATGACATGTTCCCTGATGAACAATTATTTAATCTTTCCCAATTACCTTGGTTTGCTGACATTGCGAATTATCTTGCTACAGCTTTCACACCGACACATTAGACTACGCAAGATAAGAAAAAATTCTTCGCTAAAGTATGTAAGTTTTTCTAGAATGATCCTTATCTATTTAAATATTGTCCAAACCAAGTTCTAAGGAGATGTGTACCATATAATAAACACCAAAGTGTCATCTCCTTTTATTACTCCCAGGCCTGCGATGATTACTTTTCTACTAAAAAGACCATGGCCAAAAATTTACAGTGCGGCTTTTATTGGCCCACTTTATTTAAGGACACTCATGAGTTTTGTAAAGCTTATGAGTGTTGTCAGAAATTGGAAGGATTGTCCCATTGAAATATGATGGCACTGAACATAATTCTTATCATTAAAGCATTTGATTGTTGGGGCATCGATTTCATAGGACCATTCCCCCAATCCTTTGGAACTAATTACATCTTATTGGTAGTAGACTATGTCACTAAGTGGGTCGAAGTGATCCCGTGCCAGAATAATAACCATAAAACAGTCATTCGATTTTTAAAAGAAAATATCATTTCCCGGTTCGGAACGCCTCAAGCCATCATTAGTGATGGAGGTTCACACTTTTGTAATATGTCATTTGTGAACTTAATAAAGAAATATGGCATCTCTCATAAAGTGAGCACTCCATACCACCCGTGGATAAGAGGGCAAGCTGAGATTTTCAATAAAAAAAATTAAGCAAATTCTGGAAAAAAAATGGTTAACCCTAACCGTAAGGATTGGTCAATCCGCTTGACTGATACTTTATGGGCTTATCGTATAGCTTTTAAGACCTCCATTAGAATGTCTCCCTTTAGACTCATCTATGGGAAAGCCTATTACTTACCTGTGCAGCTGGAGCATAGAGCCTACAATGCTATAAAAAATCTAAACTTTAACTTGGACAATGCTGGATGACTGCGCAAGCTCCAACTAAATGAACTTGAGGAAATCTGAAACGACGCTTATGAGAACTCGAGAATTTACAAGGACAGGATGAAGGTGTTTTATGACATGAACATCCTTTAAAATCATTCATAACCGGTAAAAAAGTCCTTCTATACAATTCTCGATTACATCTTTTTTTGAGAAAACTTTGAGCTCGTTGGACCGGCCCTTTCACTGTTGGTAATGTCTATCCTCATGGGGCTGTCAAGATAAAGAACATGACAAATTGCAATGTTTTCAAAGTGAATGGACATCGTCTCAAGCCATTTGTTGAAAAGTTTGATTCAAAGGACATGTCCATGCATCTGACTGATCTTGTGTACCAGGATTGACCTCCTAGTCTGATGGAGGTGTAGTTAGGTTTATTGCTTTCATAGAATTTAGAATTAGGATAGTTTGATTTATGTTTGTTTAGCCTTCATGCTAATGCATCTACATGTTGAGAAATTTGGCAAAGCTTAAATTCTCCTTCTTCACGTACTACCTTTCCATCACTTCTCCTTTCTTTTCGTTGTCTCATGTGCATTACATGCTTATATCTTTTACATTGAGGACAATGTAGATTTTAATTTAGGGTGTGGATTAGGTAAACTAATTAGTATTTTCTTAGTCTTTGATAAAAAAAATTTTAAAATTTTCAATTTTTCAAAGTAGAAATCTATTTGGGAAATGATAGTTTGTGCATTTAAGAATACTCTGAGTATAATGATAAGATAGAGATTGAACTTTCAATTGTTAGAGTTTGATCAATTGAGTAAACTATCGTTTAAGTTCTCTCATCTAATTGACTAAGAGGAAGTTTGAATATCATGTTAATCTAAGTCACAAGCCACATTCAAATTTCTATGAATTATGCTAGAATTTTTTATTATTAGTATGTCTATCATTGATAGATGTTGAGAATTTTATCCACCTTAAAAGATGAAAAGAACTAGTTAAAAAATAGTGAGATTGACAAAAAGGTCATGTATGGTGAAAAGACTGGAAAAGAATGAAAAAAAAAAAGGTAAAGTCTGAAAAGAATGAATAAAAAGAGACCGTTAATATAAAATTAAAAAATGAAAAAAGAAGGAAAATAGGATAAGTTCGGAATCAGCACTTGATTATTCAAAGGTGATGAGCATGGCTAACATTATGAAATATTAGTACTTTTATGGAAAGTAAGTTGAAATTCACTAAGCGCATTGGGAAAACTTGATATATGAACTTTTGCTCTTAAGTGATTGATGAAGAACCTATTTGATTGATTGCTCATTTGATTCGGCTCTAGGTTTTCAAATTTTCACTCTCGCTTCTTTAGATTATACTCATTCATACTTGTTTACAAAAAAGATTATTTTCTGGAATAGCTTTGAACATTGAGAATTGAAGATTACGTCACGCATGTTTTGCTTGGGACTAGAAAAATGCTGGTTAAGGAGTGTGTCGAGTTTCAAATATTACATATTTTCCCCTATTTATATCTTATTTTTATGAACATAATAATGCTTAATGGGTATATTTTTACATGTTTATATTTTGAGGTGAATCTAAGAGCTTGGATTAAAAAGAATGTAAAAAACATGGATTTAATGCTCAAGAATTACCAAGGCAAGGGATGGATCTTACGAGACCAAGATTGAAGAATTCACATGCCAAAGATCCAAGGAAACCAAGTAAGGAATGAAGAGAATCGAAGATTTGATGTGAAGAAAAGGAATCCTGAAAATTCTCATGAAATTCGACTAGCCCAAGTTTTGGTTCGACTAGCCCAAGCTTGAAATTCGGCCAACCCGAGAAAATTCGGGTGAAACTCCAATAACATTATCTTTTAAGTTCCTGCGAAATTAGACTAGCCCGAGTTTTGCTTCGACTAGCCTAAGTTCGCGCTCGACTAGTCGAAGATTACGTAGATTTTGCGCGGACTACGTAAATTCGAGGCAGTTTCTAGATTTTTCCAACTCGGTGTGAAAGTTAGAGTTCCTCAACTATAAATAGGAGTTCCTAAGATGCTCTAAAGCATCTTGTAGGGTTTGAAAAGGGATTGGAGGCCTAGGTGGAGCACTAAAGACGTTCTTCTTCTTCAATTTCTTCATGGGTTCTATTATTTTATTGTTTTTCTTATGTTTTTGAGTTAGCTGTGACTAGCTAAGCTCTTAGCTAGGGCTAAGAGGTGAAGCTTGTAGCGTGTTGGGATGTTTATCTTGCTTTAATTATTGTTTATATTGAACTTCATTGATTTCTAGTTTAATATTAAAGGAATATTTTCAATTTTGTATAATTTATTGTGACTCAAATTACAACAGATGCTATGATAGCTTTGGATATCTTCTTTTCCTATTTTGAGGTTGTGAAATTGGTAAATCTCGTTGTTCACCATCGTCTCCTGGGCATGGTAGGGTAATGGAATCCCTTCCAATCGTCACAACTCTCCTCCATTGAGAATTAGGTCAATGAAAAGTTCAGATTTTATTTAAATTGCTTTATTTTTCAATTGGATAAGTTAGGACTCCAATTCCAATTGTGTTTATTGAATCAAGCAAGGTAGAATCCTGATAGCTATAGGTAGATCCTTGGCACCCTACTTCCCGCCTTTAAATTCACAAGTTTTAATCAAAGTTATTTACCATTACTCTCAATTATTCAAATCTAGATTTAGATCTTCTTCTAGTTCTACTTCTAGTTTTAGTTATTTTCAGAATACGTATAAGTTTAATTCCTGTGGATTTGACCTCGATCTTACCGAGTTATTACTACATCACGACCCTACAATTGGGGTTGTGAACAAGTTTTTGGCACTGTTGTTAGGGACTACAGCTGCATTTTTATGAGATTAATTAGTTTTGGAATTAGTTTAAGATTAGGATTAGTTCTTCTTTTGTGTTTCTAGGTTAGAATTTTCTGAATTTATTTTTAGAATTAATTTTATTTTCTGTTTTGTAGAACCCTAGCATAGCAATCCTAATTGGGTAACTTCTCTCCAACTCTCTCTTATCTTTTCTAGATTTCCTATTTGCTTTATTTAGTTTTCTTTTTCTCAGGTTTAGTTTTGTTTAGTTGTTTAAGGGTTGCAAGTGTTTCATTCCCAAGTTGGTTTGTGACAATACTCGATGTCTCTTAAATGAAGAAGGATTAGTTGAAGTGTTGCCTTTCCATCACTAGATTAGACATTACTTGAGATCATCTATGTCAGTAGAAGTTATGGCTGAACATCAACCTCAAAACCCATTTTATGCACCCCGCCTTTACTTAAGAGACGTCGAGTATTGTCACAAACCAACTTGGGCATCAACCTCGAAACCTATTTCATGCACCCCCGCCCATGATAAGAATGAGGTGCATCATGCACCCCCACCTCGTACTCTATGAGATTATTTACAACCGACGGAGATGACTACACCTTCCTGCATGATCTTCCCATTGAATGTAGGAACTATGGATGTTAAATTGAGGGTGATCTAACTCCTTCCTAAGTTTCATGGACTAAAATCTGAAAGTCCATACTTGTATACGAAAGAGTTTGATGAGATCATATCTACATTACACTCCCAAACGTGTCTGAGGACACGGTAAAACTAAAATTATTTCCTTTCTCTTTAAAAGAGAAGGCTAAGTAATGGTTACATTCCTTGAGACCTAGGTCTATTGGCACATGGGCTGAGATGACAAGGGAGTTCCTTAAAAAGTTCTTTCCATTTCATAAAGCGAATACCTTAAGGAGAGCAATTATGAATTTTGTGCAAAAAGAAGATGAGACTTTCTTTTAATGTTGGGAGCGATTTAAGGATTTCATCAATTCATGTCCATAACATGGCTAAGAAACATGGAGGACAACGAGCTTTTTCTATGAGGGATTAACCTCATCCATGCGCCAATTTGTGGAGATGATGTGTAATAGGGAATTCATGAACAAAGAAGCCGATGATGCGTGTGATTATTTTGATGAACTCGCTAAAAATGCGCAATCATGGGATACCTCCTCAAGAACCACTACTCAATCAAAGGAAGGGGAAAGAATTTATGTTTTAAAAGAGGAAGATGATATAGATGCAAGATTGGCCAAACTCACAAGAAAAATCGAGGCCATAGAACTTAAGAAGGCACAACCCGAAAAGACTACGGAAGTTGTTTGCGATATTTGTGCTTGCAACATACATACAACTAAAAATTGTCCAACAATTCCTTCTTTTCAAGAGATATTGAATTTGCAATCGAATGTCGTGAACAACTACCAAAGACCTTTCAATGGAGCCACCTCAAATACATATAACTCAAGCTAGAGGAACCATCCAAATTTCAGTTGGAGGAATGGACAAACTGCGAGTCCTCAAGGATC
This sequence comes from Magnolia changhungtana, assembly GCA_030180095.1. Taxonomy (NCBI): domain Eukaryota; kingdom Viridiplantae; phylum Streptophyta; class Magnoliopsida; order Magnoliales; family Magnoliaceae; genus Magnolia; species Magnolia changhungtana. The sequence goes on from JASAUF010000293.1 coordinate 68,033, forward strand.
CTTAATCATTTTCTGAATCAAAGGAAACCTCGAGAGGATCCGGTCTTAAAACATATTCAAAATCAAGAGCTTTTTAATCAAGGTATACTACAAGCCTTTCGAGACCTCACAAAGGCCATACAAGGGCTTGAGACAAAAAATTCAATTGGGGAGAAAGAGATCCTTCTAGCCCAACCTCTCTCCAATCCAAAACCGTAATATGAAATAAGTGACCCAAGCTCTTCGAATCAGATGGAACAAGCTAAGTATATCACCACTCTTAAGAATGGGAAGACAATTGACAAATCTATTCCGGCGAGGGCACCTGAAAAACCTAAGGATCCGGAAATAGATGAGAATGACAAATGTAGCAATACTCCACATGAGTTAGAATCGGATCCTTGATGCAGTCCACTTGGTACTCAATCCTAACTCAAGAAAATTCATCAAGTTGACTCAGTAAATGTGTCGACTCAACATGATTGCAATGACTCACGTTGAGTCATTCACCCTGTCAAGCCATTTTGCAACCTTAAGTTTTGTCGCACACACTCCCCATCAACAAACTATACACGATTTAGATGTTTGATTTCTTTTTTTTTTTTTTTTTTTTTAATACTTATATGGTATGTAATTATTTTAATTATTCTTTTCAATTCCTTGAAGTTTTAATTTATATTTATTAACTACTAAGTTGGCCTGGTTTTTGAGTCTTCGATTTGATCCAACCCAGACGAATATCAAGTCGATTCAAGTTTAAGGGGTTTTAAAACAACTGCGCATCCAATCACTCTAATTTTGAGATCATGTCCTACCAGAAGTTTCTGACAGCGCAAGAAATTTTTAATATTTGTAGTATGTTCTTGGGTTGAGTGAGACCCTTCATTCTCTCTTCCAAGATGTGCTTCTTGAGGCATAATTCCTCCATTTTTGCAAAATGTGCTGCTAAGAGAGAGAGAGAGCAGGGTCATCAATAAGATATCTTGAGGTCAGTAAGATCCCAGCTCACATATAGGAGAATAAGTACGTGGCCCTCAAATTTAGGTAAAGAGTTTCAAGTTTGTGATTGAGAAGTATTTATGATTAGATCAACTGTGACATTTCAACCATTCTCTACATGGATTCTTATCGACAGTCTCGATTGTGTGAATTACTAGAGTGTAAGGACCAAGCTCGACGTCCTTTTTTTGTGAGCCTCTGCTACTGTAAGGCGAAACCAACATTGTTGCAGATAAGTTGTTGCAAGATCTGTGTGCATAATGAAGGGCCAGGCCATAACTTACAGCAATACTTGCATGATGCCAACTTCTGCTACCATTAATAAATTCCTTTTGGCTTTGAAAAAGCCAGAACCTCCATTTCAAATCCTGCTTATTGAGAAAGTACATTGAAGACCAGAATTTTTCTCAAGATAGCAGCTAAATTTGAGCCTGTCGGCAACATCGAATGAAGATTTACCACGAAAACCTAGTGTAGGTAGATTGCATGCCAATTAGCTCGGTTGTGTGGTTCGCACCATGTGACAGATTCCCACAAACCTGATGAGGACTGGTAAATGTTTTTCACATTTCCAAGAATGATGAAATATGGAAACATTCATTGTTTGAGAAGTGATCAGAATCATTGATTTTGAATGGATTCCAAAGAAACTTCATAACATCTTTCATCGATGGTGTCTTGGGAAATGTTTGTTAGGAAGTTCTTTTCTTAGAAAATATGATTATAACAAGTTTGCCAGTCTACATAATTGTTAGTATTTCATTTCTCATTTCAAGAGTATCCTCCATTTGATCAAAGATCCTCCAAATCAGTCCTTTAATAAAATAATAAATGAAATTTGAAACCATTGCAATATGGCTTTCAGTATTTAAAAAGGATAGTCTGAAACACAATCACACCTAAATGCACGTGTCTGCTAAACAAGCATGAGAATTCCAAATCCTGGAATTGGTGAAACAGGATTTTGAAAGCTAATGCCAAACAGTTCATACATGGTATGGTGATGAGGAGGAGGATGATGAATTAGACAGATGTGTGTGTATATGCATGAGAGAGAAGATGTATGCGCCAGTTTGAATGAAGCCACTACAAGTTTACCATAAAATACATGTGTAAACAAACATGGCATCTTTTGTTACCGATTTACATCTCCAACAGAAATGCAGGTTAGACATAATGAATGAATCTAATCAGTCTGCAGAAAGATGGGAACAAGAAAGAAGAAAGAAGAATGAAAAGAAGAAACAGAATCCTTGAACAGAACAAGACCCTCTCAAGCTTCTCTCTCTAAAACCTTCAGCTGCACCCTCAAGACCTATTCCACAGCCAAACAAACTGTTTGTACGTCAGTCACTAATAACATCATTAAGCCCGTTTGGTTGCTACTTAAAAATGATTTCATCTCATTTTAGTTAATATTAATTATGTATTAGAGATCATAGTTTAGGGTGCATTTGGTTGCACCAAAATATCATGAAATTTCACTATATCTGGTGCAACGAAATGCACCCTTGTATAAATTATGAATTATCAAAATTATTTTTAATATGATCAAAATCTCTAATATACAATTTCTGCTAATCACAAATTATGGGAAAGAGTGATTGAGAAAAGAACAAGGCATGAAACAAATGTATAAAAAAATCAATTTGGGTTTATGCCAAGGAGGTCTACTAGTAAAACTAATTTCCTACTTAAACAATTGATGGAGAAATAAAGGGAAGAAGGAAGGATCTCTAAATGGCCTTTATTAATTTAGAGAAAGCTTACAATAGAGTTCCAGAGAATTAATCTAATGGATGTTGGGAAAGGAAGGGGTTTGAAGATGATATGCTAACATCATCAAGGATATGTATGAGGGAGCAGCAATATATGTGAGGACCTCTAGCAGAGAGATTGAGTTCTCAATTGTTGTAGGATTGTAGTAGGGGTCAGCATTGAGTTCATATCATTTCGCATTAGTTATAGATGAGCTAACGAGACATTTGCATGAAGAGATCCCTTAGTGTATGTTGTTTGCAGGCATAGTTTTGATTGAGAAGATGAGGGAGAGAGTAAGCACAAATCATACTTATGAAGGGATGTCTTAGAATATAAAGGATTTAAAATTTATAGGGACTAAAATGGAGTATAATTAAGATTCATGACCGAGAAGTTTTCCAAAATGACCACTTTCGATACCCTGGATCAATGATAAATGAGAGTGGAGAGATTAAGAAGGATGTTTCCCATTGAATCCAACAGGGTAGAAGAAATGGAATGTGCCTCTAGAGTTTCATGCGGTCGTTGTGTACCACAGGCGGCTATATGACTAGCCATACTTAATGGTACAAAATCTTGGGCAGTTAAGTAACAACATGTTCATACAATGAATTTAGTTGAAACGAGGATGTTGAAATGTATGAGTGGCAAGACGAGGAAGGCTAGAATTAAAAATGCATTTGAGGGAATTTAAGAGTAGCACAAATATGTAATAAGATGAGGGAAAGTAGACTTAGATGGTTTGGTTGTTGCAAATAGAGAGTAAGAACTGCGCTGGTTAGGAGTGAGTTGTAACAAATTGAAGGTTCTAAAATGGCGAGGGAAGGCCCAAAAGGACGGGGATGGGGGTAGCAATAAAGGACTTGAAGACCTACAGTCTAATTGAAGTTATGGTCCTTGATAGAGTTGAATGACATAAAAGGATTCATGTAGCCGACTCCAACTAGTTGGGATAAGGCTATGATGATGATGATGGCTGCAAATCACTCATTTTCAAGTGGCAACCAAACAGGGTTAATGCTTCGTTTGGGCGGAAATCCAACGACAGTAATATTTCAGGGGATAAAGGGGGGCCTATGTCTCCACATAAGACCATTTTGACACTCACAAAACGACATTTCTTACATGGTGCCACGGGATCCTTGTGTCCGCTGAGAAATTTTCTCGTGGATTTTATTCCAAATGAAGCCTAAAATGGTCGAGAAGGGCGGTTAATGGCATTAGCCAGTAGAGGTGTATACCTGTATTAGGACCCATTGCAGCAGGCTTGGTGATGAGGGCAGGGACAGTGGTTATGGGCCCTGCCGTTGTCGGATGGAAGACGTGGGCCGCTGGAACTCCCATTGTCTGAGATTGATGGAAATGATAAAATGGATGATAAACCGGCATTACTGCATTAGGAGACACCATTCCCTGACTAGGATACATCTGAGAGTACTGCCCATTGACATAGGATCCGGCGTAGCTTAGCTTCTGCATCTTAATTACAACATGATTACATACCATCAATAGGGGCTGAGTATCATCAATCTCACAAATCAAACAATATTGCACTTCTATTGTTTTTCACATGAACAAATATTCATAATTTCTGATGATAATTCGAAAACATGTGAGTGAGCTAACCGGATTGTAGCTGATATCAGTGACATAGGCAGGAGAGTACCTGAGGAAAATCAAATGGTGGCAGAAGATATTTAGCTAGACTAGATACAAGGACTTAGGAATTTGCTAATTTTCGCCATATTCATTGATATGTAATGCTATGTTTGGATGTTCGATGAGTTGGAAATGACGAAAATCCAAGCTCATTTGTATACAAGGAATCCAAGGTGTAGATATGGAAATTGCAGTGATTATTTCCATCTTTACTGTAGATAGTAGGATTCCAAAATTAGAAATCTTGTCTGGATACAGGCAAAAATTCTTATTTCATTCAAGAATAGTCACCTCATATCTTGCACCAAAGAATTTCCACCATGAATCAGTGTAATAACTACTTTGCGGAATCCATTATTTTCCTTGTCTTCAAATAAACAACACGCAAATTGCAACTTTGTGAATATTGGGAAGAGTCACTCATATTGATTGGATAAAAAATTCTCAATTCCAACGAGTTGCACATCCAAACACAGCATTAAAGAACATTTGAGCATGACATTTGTTTCTCACCCATATGCATGATAGGGGACGCCATGATGGTGATGGTGGTAAGGAGAAGGTGGGGTCCCCGTTGGGTAGTACCATTGTACAGAACTTGGAGGAGCCGATGAAGTTGCGGGCCTTGATCCAACAGTCAACCCTTCATGTTTGAAAAAATACCTTGAAGTTAGTGGCTCAAATTTTTTATAAGAATTACAAATGTTTCATTAGCTAATCAAGGTCACACCCATTTGATTAAACCTTTGCGAGCATGGTTCAAAAACTCACATTCCACTTGAAACCTTTTTTTTTTTTTTTTTCACATGCACACACACCCCACACACTCACGCCGTAGTGGGATTTCACCACCTATGGATACTCAAACCCTTGACCCGGTGTTGAAACTCCTAAGAGCCTACCACGGGAGCAAGAGTAAGGATCCCATTCCACTTGAAACTTGACTCAACAAGATTTTGAGCTGAGCCATTGGAAAACTCAGTACTTAGCCTGACTCAGCTTGACTCGACCCAAGGCTGGTGTCATTTTCAGTTGGACCTACTATCTATTTTCTTACTATATATTTATCTATGTTTAAATGTAGGTTTTTCTAACAGAGGCAACATTCCAAAACTTTTGATGGACATGTGGGACACGTAATTATGAATTGGACCGTTCATTCATTAGTAGCATTAGGAGCAAACCACGATGCAAGAATCGGCCGATCGACTACAACCATTCATCATTTACGAGCCATTGATCACATGGTTGGAATCATCAAAATAAGTGTTACTTTGGAATCGTAAGCAATTTTTAATATAGATCTATTAAATAGATATTCAACAAATCCTTCAAGATGATGAATGGACCTATTTCGTTACTCTGCTCAATTTTGACTGTTCATTTCAATACTATTGATTGGATGTTTATGATCATTAGATTGGTGTGATTTTTACACAATTGATTGATGACGGTGGGCCCACAAAGCCTATGGGTGGAGGAATATCAGGGCTGGAGGCAATTCCCATTTTGAAAATAATAAAAGCGGTTTCAAAAGAAGTCCAATGATCAAAATTTAAAGTGCTATTTTATATATGATATATTACAGTCATGCTGGGAATACGAATTAGGTGGTGAGCAGACATGGTATGTTATCAGAGATGGGCCGACTCAACTGAAAAACCTTTAAAAGGGCTGGGCCTATCTCTGACAGCACGTCCCACCAATCGCATCTCACCGAGGAGGCTGGCGAGGTCCTCACTACCCAATCCACGTCAGCACGCTACCATGAGAGCTGTCACGTGGAGCCCTCGCCGGATTCAGCAACCATTTTTACAGACCAGCAGAAGAATGGTTCAGATCTTTGATTGGACACCGTCCACTGTTCACTAACGTGCGCCTATGGTTTTTTTATATATATATAATAAATATCCAAGATTTCGTGGAAAGCTAGAAAGCCTTCTACAGAGAATTGGAGATGTTCAGGAATTCAGTTTCCCTACCCGATAGAGGCGTTGTAGACGTCGACCTAGGACGGCGCGCCCCGAGCGAAGCCAGATTGCAGTTGGCTCGGCGTCCGTTTATCATTGGCGTCGCGTCCTCGCACGCCTTCTTCGCCGCTTCTGGCTCCTTAAACGTCACCTACATCACACACCCGCTTACAATAGCGTTAATGGCGCAGTTTATGACATGGGCACCAACTCACCACCCTCAGTACATGATATATAATAATACTTTATTATTGAATTGAGGAGATGTGAAACATCCATAACCAAGCTTGTCCATCAGTGATCGCACCACCGTCTGATTAGACGGATGGAGAGTGGGCCCCACATTTTATGATCTCCACCTTAAATGCTTTCATGGATGTTTGACACTAGGCCATAGCAGCTGCTGTATGTGGCCAATACAATGAATGGACCATGATCTACAGTTGATAGACTTACAAATCCATAGCCCTTGGATCTGCCGGTGATCTTGTCGGAGATAATCACAGCCTCCAAGATCTCGCCGAACTTCTCAAAGTATTCTCTCATTGCCTCCTTCTGCGTCTCCCAGGCTAGCCCACCCACGAAGACTTTGGTAAGTGTGGTGTCACCGAACTGACCCATGTTGCCCATCGCCATCACAGCCGTTGATCTGACCATCGAAGAGCCTACTCCATCAATAGCGTGAAAATGCAGCTCTCTTGGACGTGAATTTCCAGGAGTACGAAGAGGAGAGAAGGGTGTATATATAACAAGGGTCTGGAGGGGTTACAGCTTGTGAAAGGAAATAAAATAAAGGAAAAGACAGCGACAGACAGATAGACAGATAGATATGGCTTTGCCATCAACGTGCTTGGGCCTTTTTTAAAATAGATCTCTTCCTTAGCTTTGTGTAAGCGTTTTTCACTTGTATGTATGTATTTGTATGCATGAGATACGTTTTATTAGTGGATGGTGTTAATGCCATTTCATCTATGTATATCTTCTAACAGGGCTTTGCCTGCACAAACGTGTGCAATAAAACTCATGCCACACATGCGTCAAGTGATAGATTTAAAGACCACATTATGAAAGAATTGAGAATAATAGAGTCGGATCTACAGTCAGGAATGAGCACGAGTAAATGGCCCTGATCTGTCGCACGGGGCCGGCTGATTAAGGGCATGTTTGATTTCCGGGTGAAATGGTAAATCCCGTGTAAAAAAACCTGATTTGACTGCTTACTTTTTGACCCAAAAACTAAGAATATTGCAAAATACCGGTGGATCCCACTATGATGCATTTTGCTTATCCACACCATTCATCCGTTATTCCAGATGAATATATAGCATGAGTAAAAAAATGAGGCATATCTAAAACTCAAGTGGACCATGTCATACGAAAAAGGAAATTGAATACTGACTGTTAAAAACTTTGTGGGCCATTGTTTCTTTTGGCGTGGGCCACTTGAGTATATTGGATCTACTTCATTTTTTGTCTCATGCTTCAAAATATTGTAGTAAAATAGATGGACGGAATGGATATATCATACGCATTATCATGCGGTTCAAAAATTAAAGTTTCTTCTTTTGAACCAATTTCAAAGATACAAATTCCTATGAATTTTCAAAAACGTGAAATAAGGAAAATTACCATTTACCGTGTATTTACCATCTCTTTGAAACAACAAACGGGCCCTAAATGACTGAAAAGAAAACAAGGAGCGGCTAAATTTGAGTCTAATATCATGGTATATTAACGTTTGCTGTGTATTTACCATCTCTTTGTAAAAACAAATAGGCCCTAGATGACTGAAAAGAAAACAAGGAGCGACTAAATTTGAGTCTAATATCATGGTATATTAAGGAACTATACACACACACACACACACACACATTTTTTAATGGATCAATAAAATGCCACCACATGTTGGTACTACAAGTTTAATAATGACATAATTGTACGTGCATTTGAGGATATATTTTGCCAGTTTTCCTTCTGTGATACGTTTTCAATTATAAATATAATGGCACAAAAACGTATACATGCATTAAGATGAAATGAAGCAACGAATGACACACAACCCTAATTTATGTGGCGGTGACTAATGGATTATACCCAACATGCTTAAAAGCCCATTAAGGTAAGGATGATATCGCATATACAAATATGCTCAGTAAAGTCATCTCCCACAATCCTTTCAAAATAAGATATTTTTCCAAAGATGTTGGGAGCGCCCGCAGCAATTTCAGAAATTGGATTAATATCTGAACGGATGGGAACCAATGGATTGAAGCCTGACCAAGATCTGGTGGGACAAATTTCACTTATTCCACAAATATTAAAAGTCACAATAGGGGTTCTCTAAAGATGGCTTTGATCGAGCAAAATCCAATGAGATAGAACACCGAAAATGATTTTCGATAAGTGAAAATCATTGCAGTCATGCATAAGAGATCTAAAAATGGTTTCAAATTTACGAAGATCTTTTATAGGAAGACCACATAAAAGCCGTAGGCATGAATGATCCTAAACCAATGAGGAAATCTATCGAAGGTTTTGTCCTCTTTAGAATCTATAAAAGATGAATGCGATGAAGAGTTCTAAGCCCACACCAAACACAATTTACATTTACATTTATCTTAGCATAGCCTAGTCTTAGCTTATATCGTTATTGTCAAGCATTACCGCTACACCACCGTATGAATAGGATAAATATCCACAACCCTCTATTATTGGAACTCAAGCAATTCTTACTTGGAAGATCAAACATTCCGATCAGATCACGTTCCTGCTAACCATTCACGTAGATTATCTGTACCTACGATCAGTACATGTATTAGCCTTCTTTCCTTTTAGTTTATCTATCTTTGTTTGTTTGACAAATATATTGACCATAATTACTAGTGAAAGCACAAGTCTTTAAAATACAAGGCAAAAAAAAATTCATCAAGAATGATTAACCCCACCCTATCCATCTATAAATTATCTGATCACTGTTATAACCGGTGGCTAATGAAGGCAACTGAGTCTTAGAACTTAGAACTTTGTCTTAATTGGTCTGTCTAATGCGATGTCACCTGTATTCAATCAAACATTGAGTCAAGTATGACTCTAGTAGGATCTCACTTTCCTAATTGCAAACCTAAATTTTATATTGGCCCTCACTCACCTTGTGTTTGATTAAACTGATTGAACAATATATTAAATAAAAACTATATTTATCTGCAAGAGATTTATACGCATAAGATATATATATATATATATATATATATATATATATATATATATATATATATATATATATATATATATATATATATATACACACACACACACCAAAATAATATCCATGTCATCTACAAAATACACATAAATCTTCTCTAACACCAACATAGCACGTGTGTAAGATGGAATCCATCCATCATGTTGATCGTACTTTGTACATGTTTTAAAATGTAAGGGGCTCACTTCACATGTAGGCCCAATATTAAAAATAGGCGTGTCGGTTATAAAACTTCCTCCAAGTTTTTCTAAGCCGTGCATTTGTTTTTAAAACTTTGACCCACATGGCCAGTTGATCAATCTGATTCTTGCCCTGGGGCATCATTATAGTTGTGCCGTACTGATGGGTGTGTTGGATCTCTGACCCACTGTGCCATGCTGCCACATGTGTGGCGGCACACACATGAGATTTATTGCATACGCGTGTGAGCCTAGCAAACGACCTGTGTCAAATAATACTCAATACGAAGATAACATGGAAGGTTTTATTTATTTTTTTATTTTTTTCTAACTTCGATCACATTCAAAGATGAGGAGATCTGGACCATGAAGGGACATTCAGTATTGTAGTAGATGGTGAAGTGAATCAGGGCCGTCCGATTAATGTATCCTTCTATATTTATGGTCTACAGTTGAAATTCATGCCCAATAGAAATTACTGGTTAGGATCGTCCATTGAATGGGACTTTCACCCAAGGGAAATTTATAATAGAATGTGCTAAAAATGGAGGGGTCCGACCAGATCCACATCTTGACCTTCCATGTGTAAGGTCTTAGGCAACAAATGCTCCTTCATCATTCAGCGCGACGGATCAGAACTGGGGTCGGCGTCACAGCTGTTTTATTTGGTTTTTCCTTTCTTTAGACACTGTTCAGACGGTTGGGTCCGGCGTTCGCGTTTCCAGTAGTCAGTCATGAACATTACCACGTGCAGTGCACGTGAAGGGAGATCTGGAGAGGGGAAGATGCGTAGCACGTTGCACCACGGGAATTGGTACTTCGCCCATCCTCTCACAATGGAGCCATCCCACGGCGATCGGAGACCTTTATATAAGTGGTCCCCACCATGGATGGGCCACAACCAGAATTTATAATGGTAGGAATTATCATCTTAGCTGACCATTCATGACTTGGTGTACAGGATGATCTGATCCAATCATCTTAAGTGGTCCACCAGTTGAGATTGCCGTGGCCCATTGATTGGATGGTGCTGCGGACCATAACAGAAGGAGTGAGCTGGGCATGCGAGGTTTATGGGATGAAACTTGATTATCCTTAGAATGCTAGCTATTTACAAACGGAGCCACCATTTATTTAAACCGACCCTTTTTACTGCGAGATTCACCCATTCTTTCTACCTTTGGCAGAACAATAGTGGAAAATTGTACTAATCAATTGCAAGAAGTAGAAGCAATGGGTTGGTATACAAATCAGTGGTGGGTGCATATATCAATTTCCATGACTAAAATTTTTGGAAGCTTATTAAGTGCGGCCCCGGCCTTGTCCAACACGGTGCAGCCCTGACATTTGGTTCCTTGTTCATGTATATTTTGTATATCCATGCCGTCCATCCGTTTTTCCATCTCATTTTAGAGCATGAACCAAAAAATGAAGTAGATCTACATCTCAAGTGGACCAAACCATAAGAAAATTAGTGATTGAACTTCCACCATTAAAATCCAACCTGTTGATAATGTCATAAGGGAAAATAATAAATACCATCTTGATCCAAAACCTTTGTGGCCCACAAGAATTTTTTAATGGTTAATCACCACTGTTTCCTGTGATCTGGTCCACCTGACATTTGGATCTACTAAGTCTTTAGTATTATGACCCAAAATGATCTAGAAAAACGGATGGAGGGCGTGGATATGCAAAATATATATCATGGTGGTCCCACGGCCAGTGCCGCACCGTGTTGGGTGAGTGCGAGACCGCACTTCCGCTCCCTAAATTTTAATCCTTTTCCCCTGGGCATGCGAACAAAATTAAAGTTCCGTACTGATTACGCCGCTAACGGAAACGGAGTTTTCGTACCCGACGTGCAGTCCAGAACAGAGTCTTATAGAAACCGAAATCTCTGTGGGGCCCAGTCGTTCTGATCGTTTACACTAGAGAGATGGGTAATGCCATCCTGCTTTGCTGTTCCTTGAAATGAATAAAAGAGGAATGACGGTTCCAACTCCCCTCCCACGTGCTAGCTTATCAAATGTGTGCAGGTTGTAATGCGTTCATCTGTTGAAGTGTCTTATACCAAAAGAATAAGGCTGCCAATAGACCGCGTGATACCTTCAATGCTTTGCTGGCTCCAACCCTTGAAGGCACATGTCAGAGATTCAGCCATTCATCATCAATTTGCAGTGGACCGAAACCAATGTCAGTCTGCTTAACGGGAACGCGAATTGCATATGCCCTTGGCCACATGCATGAAGTTCCTGTGATCGGAGGAAGCGGATTGGCTAGTGTCCCACACACCAGCTATATTGCTGATGTATTTACGTCAGCAAGTTTTACGAGTCCTATCATGATGTATGTGATATATCCAAACCGTCCATCTATTTTTAGAGCTCGTCTTAATGCTTGAGACGAAAAGTAAGACAGATCAAACGATCAAGTGGACCACATTACAAAAAGCAGTGGGAGATTGAACATCTGCCATTAAAATCCTTACGGGGTTCACGGAAGTTTTGGAATAATATGAAATTTGTTTTTACTCTTTATTCAAGTCTTTTTGAGCTTAAGAACAGATTGGATGACAAATAAACTTTGTGGTGGGCCCTATGAAAATTTTAACGGTGAAAATCACTATCTGCTATTTGTAGTGTGGTCCAGTTGATCTTTGGATATGTTTCATTTTTTGGATAGTACTCTAAAATGATTTCGAACAATGAATGAACGGTGTGGATATAATAAATACATCATTGTGGGCCATGTAACTTTAATCTCCTACTCTGAGCTCAAGAAGCGTCAGCGCTGGTCTTCGCACGACACGTACCTACACCAGTTATATACTAATGTGTAGGGGTGTACACAGACCGGGCTAGCCCGGTTAGCTCGCTCGACCCGGCCCGAAAAAGCCCGACCCGGAATTGAGTTCGGGTCAGGACGGGCCAATTTTCTAAGCCCGAAAGTGAGTTTAGGCCCAGTTCGGATACCTCCCAGTTCGGCCCGACTCGGTCCGAAATCCGACTCGCCCCGGCCCGACCCGACCCGACCCGGCCCGGCCTAACACGTGTATGACTGTATTTAATTTATATAAAATGTTTTATTTTATGCTTTGTCAAATGTATGTAAATGTATGTAAATGTCCTGACTAGTTAGATTTTTTGTGGAGTTTATAGTTCAACTATCTAAACTGTTGATTGAGGGTCTTGTAATGGGATGCGGATTACCTGCCAAAGCCCTTCCCATGAACTTGCTGGAAGGTTCGAAACTAGCCCGAACTCGGCCCGAACTCGCGCTGGGCCCAGTTCGGGCTGGAGATGTTGGCCCGGTGACCAAGCCTAGTCGGGTTCGGGCCTTGTGTGGCTGTTGAACGGGCCTAGACGGGCTGAGGCTAGTTCGACTCGGCCCGACCCGTGTACACCCCTACTAGTGTGTGGTACACCGGCCAATTGGGCTTTTGCCATTGGAAGCTATGTGGGCCACATAGATGCATCTGACTAGGAAGTGGATTGACTGGTGTACCACACACCAGCTATATAGCTGCAGGAGGTACGTGTCTGCGAAGATGGGCACTGACGCTCCTTGAGCTCCGAGTTGTACGAACGGTTAAAAATAAATCATATCTAAAGATGTATTTTGTATATCTATACCATTCATCTATTTTTAGAGATCATTTTAAAGCATTATCCAAAAAATAAATCATATCCAAAGAGATCAAAGTTACATGGCCCCACGGTGATGTATTTAGTATATCTATACCATTCATCTATTTTTAGAGATCATTTTAAAGCATTATCCAAAAAATAAATCATATCCAAAGATCATCTGGACCACACCACAAATAGCAGTGGAGATAATTATTTTCACCATTAAACAATTTGTAGGGCCCATTATAACGTTTATTTTCCTTCCAACCTGTTCATAAGGTCATAAGGACCTGAATTAAGAGGAGAAACAAATTTTATATTGATCCAAAACTTTTGTGACCCAAAAAGGGTTTTAATGGTAGACGTTTAATCCCCCATTGCTTTTTGCAAGCTCGTCTTAAGGCTTGTCAACAAGTTTTGTGGGTCTGATCATGAGGTATGTGTTATATCCAAACCGTCCATCTGACTAATCCATTCCGTACATCACTTTTTAAGATCACAACGGGACGACAGTCCAAAAATCAGGCGTGTCTACTGTTGTACCTTATTTTTGGACCGTAGTAAAAAGATGACACGTAAAATTACACAAGAGATAAAAGGTGGATGAAAATATCTTCGAGATATTTAGAGCGTTTTATTTTATAATTTATTATATAGTTGAAGTTGAGTTATCAAAAAGTTTACCGAGCGAAGAGAAATACAATCGAGCAATAATTCAAAATACACAAGGCGACCAAAAGACATAAAACTTAACCGATGGAAGAGGAACAGTCACAAAAGATAATTGTAACAAAAGAATGATCTAAAGAAAGACTTTTTTAACTATTGTAATTGTTGTATTAATGGAAGAAGAATCTAGAAGAATGAGCTACATAACAGAGTTCTATAAATAGCAAAAGAAATTCACAGAGCAAGATAATCACCAATTATCTACAAATCCAATATCAAACAAATTTATCAATTTATTTTATCTCAGCTTATCATAAGAGTATCAATAATTTAGTAGTAGTAATTCTTAGCTATAGTCTTAGTTGTAATACAAATCTACGCTTATACATTGGATTTGTTCTTTATCCAATATCACATTGTTCTTTCAAGACGCGCATTCTTAGAATCGCTCCTAGTGATATGTTGTTAGTTTTTTTCTTTTGATTGAGCACTGGTATTATGAAAAGTTCATTATGAAACACCCTGATCCATAGCTTAAGTGGTAGACTGAGTGAAAGATACCTCATTTCAACACTGAGGTCTTGGTATCGATCCTTAGTAGGGGTGGCTAACAATGAAGTGTGAACTGTCAATAAGGTGTACTAACAAGCTAACAAAAAAAAAAAAAAAAAATCTTGTAGAAGGCACAAAGCAACCGATCTTCAAAGGAAGAATCTCACCCTTCAATTATCTCTTAATCATTATAAATTTCTGCAAGTGCTTGAGTAAGCTGCTGATCTTCTCAGAATTTAGTAATATACGTTCATATTTGACGTATCTGCTTATTTAGGCGCTTGGCGGTCGAAGTTGATCGGTTTAGATCGAGCTGCTTTATCAATTCTAGCACGCCCACACACATTACACATGAAAGAAACAAATTGAGCACCCAAATATTTTGGCACGCCCGATGGGACTAAAAACTACTTGGCTGTCATCAATATTCATCTTACACTAACCATGCAAAAAGAACAATTTTGGCATGCAAGTATACTTACCAAAACTCCGAACTTTTTAATACCCGAGTATTGAAAGTTCTCGAGTGTTACCATTAAATTTAATTTATTATGTATATGTGTACGATACCAGTCTAGCTATCCTAACCTTACATCTATTCTCCAACACGAATTGACTACTGAGAATAATCTTCAGTTATAGATCAAGTCATCTGACCGTTGATTTTGAGATAGGATCATTATATACACAAATATTCTCACTTATCCATCATAAATAACCGTTCAGTCAACTATTCACTGCTAGGTAAAGAAATCTGACGGTCCACTCAGAGTTTGGACCACCTGATTATAGTAAACTAGCTACTTGATCTCTGCATCCGCTGGTACACATATCGAATAAATATTCTGGTCCATTCATCTTATTCACCACCTATGAATAGGCTTAACCCATCATCAGAACTACAATCCAAGGGACTTACAGATGTGAACAAGTTACTATAATCTAACGGTATATATGTTCTACCTCTCGATCACTCTAAAAACCCACCTTGTATTCATCCGTTTATGAAACTAACTATACATCCACCTGCATACATGGTCAGAGTATTAACCATCAAGTTTTACTATTTTTAACATGTCATCTAACCATCCATTATGTGGTTTGATATATGTACATTCCCTAATTAATTTAGTGAATAACTTTTTATTCATAATGATTTAGATATAAGTCCTTTTGTAAAAATTTCTTAGAAACATACTTATAACCATGTAGAACCATTAGATTTCTCAAAACTCTTATGTAAATAATAATTACGAAAATATCATTAACCTAGACCCTTGAATTCTAGATCACATGGTTCTCATAATCATTTTCATGTAAAATTTTATACCATGCCTATTTATCATAAATTAACCATATACATCGAATTTCAGCCCTTAGATCATTGTAAAAGTGGCCCAATTGACAAACCATCCCCGTAATCGTTGATTTCGGTATCTATAGATTGAGGAAAGCTCGTACATATTTGTAGTAGGATATTTATATTCATATGAACGATTTGGATTACACATCATATGGACTAAGTATGAAACATGAAGACCCTACTTTGGTAGGCTTTTACTTAGGTGCAAAATTATCCTTGTGAGGCTTACCAACTCTGTATAAATCTAGATCTTCAGATTTAACCTGGTCCTGTCGTCCATCGCAACTCAAACTTGGACCACACTTTGGTTTCACATGACTACGATATCATACAAAATTTAGACCTTGATCTATAATCCTGCACCATTGAACGCAGAAGCGAATTCCTTCCTTTCAGCGCAAACGGTGAGATTTCAAATTTAGCCTTTTTTCACCATCAATCAACCACCAAATTTTGTCCAATTCTTTGCCTATATTAACTACAAATCTCCTCTAAATTTGGTTCCTGATCATTAAGCGTGGACCGCTAATTGAGATTAAGTTCGTTTCAACACCTGTTAGGAGAATTTCCAAGATAAGCTTATGTAAGGCTCCGATCTACTTCATATTTAGGCTCATGGGGCAACACAACATGACTAGAATGATGAGTGGAATGGATTTCCCAAAAATGCATCATAGTGGACCACACTTGTTCCGTACAACAGAATCGCAAGCTAAAACTTCCGCCCAATGTAACTACACTCGTGAAAACCGTGCACACTAAGGAAAACTCCACACTAAGACTTCTGGTTTTGAATCTTTAGCAAATATGAACCATCCAATCTTCATTGGAGTGAATTCCGACTCCTTCTAACAAGGGAAGGAGTTAGAAAAAACAAAGATAAACACATTACCTCCACCATTCTTCCCGGAACCAAGCCGCACCATGCGGAAGTTTCTACCACGTAAACCACCAATCAAAGCACCTTGGATGTTAAATTTGTGGGACACACAAGCTCTCTATGGGCCATCCAAACCACCTGAGATCGTCGGAACGAAGGAATATATAATGGTCGATAATCTGCCATTGCGGATAGTTGTCTTCCTTGTCGAAATGCAGCAGCTGTAGGAATGTTGTTCAAGTGTGATTTCGGATCTTAACCGATCACAATGTGGCCCATGAGCATAGGAGATGGCCTGCGTAGTTAGGGGAGGAAAAAACGGCACAATGATGTGATATGGATAGTCTAACGTCCAGCGAAACCACCCTTCTGTGTGTGTAAGAAATGCCCACACGATGCATAACCAAACTGAATCCCCTCTGATACGTAAACTCCTCCCACAAAACTCTATAAAAGAAACCCCAATAGTGATCGATGAGCAACAGAGAGAATCAAGAGAGAATGAGGGAGTAGGAGACCGAAAGAAGAAAGAAAAGAAAAAAAAAAAAAAAAAGGAAAAAGGAGACACCTTAACATCATCGGGCTACCACAACAGCCATTGAGTTCATAGATGAATCAAGTCCAAATCGCTAAGTTGAGGTAAGTTGGCAGTTCATATCTGTAAGTGTTTAGTTGTCAAATTTCGTCAAGCCAAAACAACTTGACAATAGATCTTCAAGATCGATCTATGTTCAAGAGAAAATCAAGCTCAATCAAGAAAAGATTAAGCTCCAGACTGGTCCAAACTCAAGAGAAGATCAAGCTTAGATCGAATAACGTTCAAGAAAAGATTAAGCTCGAAGTCAAGATGAAGTTCCGAGATTTAGTTCAAGTTAAAGAAGAACAAATAGTTGATTTATCTCAGGTGGTATAAAACCTTAGAAAGACCTTAGGACTAGGTGCTTTCAGAAATGTGTTATTTTGAGTTTTTATGCTTATTTTGCTTGGAATTCGCCCAACCTAATTTTTATTTCGGCTAGCCTAAGCTTTCTCAGCTAGCCCAACTTCAAGCCTGAAGCAACAACCAATTTTTGTTACAAATTTGGCTAGCCCGAGCATGAAATTCGACTAGCCCGAGAAAGTTCGGGTCAAATTCCAACAACAACACTTTTTGGGATTCGGGGGATTTTGGCCAGCCGAAGAGAAATTTCAGATAGGCGAACTGGGCTGTTTGGCCAACCAAAGTTGACCTTGGGCCAGCCGAATTTTGAAAAAAATCTTACCCCGCACGATCCGAAGTTCGTTGAACCAAATCTACTAAACTTAGGTTAGTCAAGGCCTAACTCGGGCTAGTCAAAGTTCAACTTCTTTGCCTATAAATTGAGTTCCTCTCTAATTCCGAATTACATAAATTAATTATCAAAATCCTTCTGCAAGAGAGAGAGAAGCTCAAGTTATTAGCAAGCTATTGAACGGTATTTATAATTTAATTTATATAGAGTTTTTTAATTCCCTTTATCTCATATTTTTCAAGTCTGATTCTAAAGAGAGTAAACTATACTTTTCTTTTGAGATCTAAGAGAATTTATTCAAGTAGCCTTAGGGTTTAACTTAATTAAAATCAATAGAATCTTAAACCCTTTCTATCTGACTGAACAAGGAACAATCTACATTCAAGAAAGAAGTTCTTCTGCTATAAGCTTCTGATATGTCTTCTACGATGAAGATAAGTATACCTTCTAAACTCTTTTAGGTTTTTCTGAGATAGCCTGTTAAAATCTCAGTTTAGGTTTTTCTAAGATAGCCTATTAAAATCTCAGTTTAGGTTTTGTATGAGATAACTAGAAAATCTTAGTCTGGGTTTGATTATGATAGCCCATGAAAATCACAAGAATTATATAAGGTTATTAAGGTGAACCTGTGAAAACATTTTCATAGTGAAAGCCAAAATTATGAGGGTAGTAATTTTGAGAGTTGAGTAGGTGTGGCTGTTTTTTAAAGTATCGAACCACTATAATCCTTTGTGCCACGTGGTGAATGTCTTTATTTTATTTGTGGTGAATGATTGTATTTAATTTCAGTTGAGTGCTGAATGTTGTAATATTTTAATTTACTCTTGCAAATTTGAGGTTATGATTTTGAAGAAATTCGTGAAATAAGGTTGTCCAACCTAAAACTTTAGGTGAATGTTGTCTTACGAATTATTTGGAATCAATGTTTCAATACTTAAGCAATTGAGATATTTGCTTTATTTACATATTCAACACTTATTTCGATTATTTGGCATTGTCTTATTCAATATTTATGAATTATGGTTTAATAAAGAGCCCACAGTTAAATATTTTCAAACTTTTAGAAGTAAATGTTTTATATTACATGACTGAAAAAATTTGAGAAAATTTAAAGCCAAGAGTGATAAGGGAATATTTCTAGGTTATGCTTTAAGTAGTCGGCATACCGTGTTCTTAACAAAAAACTGTGGTGATACAAGAATCCATAAATGTTGTAATAGATGATCAACAGATCACACCCAATCCTAAACAAGATGATGATGATGATGTCAATTTGATTAGTATACCTGACTCTTCATCTAAATCAAACAACACTAAGTTAAGGTTAGTCAAAGTCATTCAACTAATCAAATACTTAGTAACCCTTTCACTGGAGTTCAGACAAGAAGACAACTAGAAAATATATGTAATCATGTTTATTTTACTTCCCAAATTGAACCGGCCAATGTAAATGAAGCACTCGTTGATGAAAGTTGGATTAATGTCATACAAGAAGAACTAAATCAATTCATTAGAAATGATGTATGGTATTTGGTTTCCAGACCTACTAATAAACATGTGATTGGAACCAAATGGATTTTTAAGAATAAAACTGATGAAATGGGAAACATTATTAGAAACAAAGCACATCTGGTTGTACAAGGGTATACTTAAATAGAAGGTATTGATTATGATGCCTTTGCACCAGTTGTGTGCCTTGAATCAATCAGGTTATTTATTTCCATTACATGCCATAAAAAAATTCAAAATTTATCAAATGGATGTCAAAAGTGCATTTTTAAACAATGATTTGAATAAGGAAGTATATATTGAACAACCAAAGGGTTTTGAAGATCCCAAACTTCCAAATTATGTTTACCGTCTTAAAAAAGCTCTTTATGGTTTGAAACAATCTCTCAGAGCATTGTATGAAAAATTAACTAAATTTTACTTAGTCATAATTATGTTATGGGTAGTGTTGATAAAACTCTATTCGTTAAGAAACATAATGATCATATCCTGATAGTTCAGATCTATGTTCACGATATCATTTATGGATCTACGTGTGCTAACTTATTTATTGAGTTTGCAGATCTAATGAAATTCAAGTTTGAAATGAGTATGGTTGGTGAACTAAACTATTTCCTTAGACTATAAGTTAAACAATTTGAAGATGGAATGTTCATCCCACAAACCAAATATCCATTGAACCTTGTAAAAAGGTTTAGTTTTGAGAATGGTAAAAATTTCGATACTCCAATGAGTACGACTCTTACACTGTCAAAAGATGAATCAAGTAAAAGTATAAACTCTCGTTTATATCAAAGTATGATTGGTAGTCTTTCGTACTTAACTGCTAGTAGACCTGATATTGCATTTAGTGTTGGAATATGTGTTAGATATCAATATGATCCTAAACAATTGCACTTAACTGCTGTTAAATGGATAATGAGATATGTCACATGTTCTACAAACTTAGGTCTATGGTATCCACATGATACGTTTGTACAAATTGCCAGATATACAGATGCAAACTGGGCAGGAAATGTTGATAACAGAATCTACCATTGTATGGCCTATAGGAGGGTCTTTCTAGGTTCTAAGGCCCACTATGGGGTATACACATTGATTTACACCATAAGTTAGTTAGCCCTAATGATGATCTACATATGGATATGATCGGCCCGCCATTTGGATGCGCCGATCAATAGATATGATTAGAAGTCTATTCAACAGTCACCGGTAGTCGATCGGGGCCATAGCTATACGGATATGAGCAGGAAAATATTCTTACTCCACGTATGAAGTTTGGTCGTAAACCGATGGTTCGAAATCCTCCACTTTGCAAAAGAGTGGACGACCCAATTCACTTAAGTTCCAGCTCCTTCTTTTAGGGTATTTGCACTTCTCATGCTCTCGTCCGTTGGCTCAAGTTGAGCGGTTATGGACCGTTCCCAGGTCCGACTCCCGTGATGGACGTCGAGCCCAGTAAGACAGACATTACTCTAAAATTTTGAAACTAGTGGCCCACCAATGAGCTGTATAGAGCTTGTTTGAGCTGTATAGAGCTTGTTTAGAAAATCGAGGCATTTTTGGAATGAATTTGGTAGTGAGATTTCTCGTGGGTAATGATTAGGGTTTAGATTAACTATGTTCATAGTGTGACCTATTTATAACTAGTGAAAGTGGAGATTTGGTCAAGATTACTCTAAACCATCAGTTTTTATGTTAAAAGAGTAATAATGTTGATTTAGTCTATTATTCAAGAACCGGGCCTTATATGACTCGGCTTCGGTTAGATCTTTAATTTAGTTATGCTTGTCTTGATTAGTTAGCGATGGGTCAGTTAGATTTGGGTCCTATGTGAGTAAATCATGGGGCTACACCTGATGTTCAAGTGATCGGGCGGATTCGTTGGCTTCCTATGGTTGATTAATCAGATTTGTGCGGTTCTTTACTGGTTCCACTCGTGTATAAACTAACATTGAGTACTAATGGTCAGTAAGTGATATTATAAGAAAAAAATTCAAGGATTTTTGGAAATCCAAAATAATGAAAATCCAGAATGTTATAATCTACCCCCCTTAAAAACAATTTCGTCTCCGAAATTGCCTAAGGGTAATAAGCAAAGATTTTATTATTTCATTTGTCTAAGTTTTATTGATTTCAAGTTTATATGCATGGTAAGGTGTATACTATCTATACTAGTTTGGTTCATTTTAGTCTACCCCCCCTTAAAACTTTTTCACCCTGATGGTTTACTACAATTTATTTAATTATCTATTTAATTTTTAAAGATTTGGATTTATGACGTCGATTTCCCTCTATCTAGATAAAATATTTGATTTCAATGTTAAACCAATACAGAGAGATGGTTGTAGTGGGCTTGAACCCGATACGTCGATCATCTACCTGATCAGGGTAGAAGGCTCATCGTATCCCTTCTTCGTCCTGGTGAATCCTAGTCTTCTGCTCGGTCAAAGCAATGAGTCCATTGGTAGTCGTCCAGGATTGAAAATTAGGTCAAGTCATGAATGCTTCGCGGGTGTATATTTCTGTAATTCCGTAGTCTGATCAATCTAAATGTTTAGGGAACGACCATCGTTGGAAAGTTTAAATCTCCAACTTATAAGGTTGTCCTTTGGGTCTTGGTCTATGAGAGTCCTCATTTTAATTTATATCCAATTTGGGGTTTAATAATTCTCTCAACATGCCTATGGGCAACGATCATCCAAAAAAGTTTTTAAAGACACAAATTTTTATATGAATTACCATTTCAATCCTATGGCTAGTGGGTTAATCGCAGACTACACTTTGGTTTCATACATTTCAAGAATGAAGGAATAGTCAAAAGTTTTAAGGTATTCTGGTGGTTTGAAGTGCTAATAACGCTAATAAGGACGCAGTATGACAATCATACATACAAGCATTCATAAGGCGACAAGAAAATTCCAAGGTAATCCATACATTCATATTGATTTTAAAATGCCATTAGTATGACTAATTACATGTTACAGCATGGATTACAAGCATCACTAAACATGCTAAACATAAAGGAAATACGATCTAACTAAACAAAAGTCATAATCATCCTTCAGTACATGCATCAGACCTAACTACATTAAACAACTACTAGTCATCAGAGAGGTTGTGGGGCTACTTGTCGAAGTCGGGCGAAAGTGGGGGTGCTTCTTCCCCCTGAGGGAAAGAATCACTGGAATGGAGAAGGAGACAACGGTTACTAGGAATGCCATTTCCCTCCGCAGGGAAATGGATTGTTGATGAGAATGTTTTGGAAAAAATGGGTTTAGTGTTGGATTTGTGAATGGGTTTTGAGATGAGTTTTAGGAGTGAAAGACTGAAAGTGATGGAGTGGGATGGGTTAGGGAGATCAAAGATGTGAAGGGAAAGAAGATGGGTTTGAAGAGGATGATGTGTTGAGGTTTAGAGAAGGAGATGGGCTTTTCTCTAAAGATTTGGGAGAATGGAGGATGGTGAAGTGAGAGTGAAAGGGTGGATGGGTTTAAGGAAAATAGATTTGAGGAATGGGGGTTGAGAAATGTTTAGGAAATGAGTTGGGGAAATGAGATTTGAGAAGGGTTGGAATGAGTTTTGAGAAAATGAAATTCGAGATGGGTTAGAGTGAAGAGGATTGATGTCGGGTTTTGAAAGTAAATGGGTGAATGGAGTGGTATTGAGACCGGGGTGTTGAGATGGGATGGGTCTTGTAAAGGAGAAGAAGATGGGTTTGAAGTGGGTTTTGTGGACAAGAGAGTGTGAGAGTTGAAGTGGGATTTGAAGAATGGATTTGGGAGTTGTGAAGAAGAAGAAGATGGGTTTGAAGTAGATATAGAATGGGAGAGTGAGAGAGGAGGGAAATGTGTGTTGGAGTTTTGCAGAGGGTTTAGAAGGGATGAAATGTAGTACATATAGAGAGAATGGGTTTTAAGCATCCCTAAATAGCAAGAAAGGTGGGCCCCACACATGTATGTGTTACAAAGGGGGGAGGACCAAGTTTTTACTATCCGTTTCTTATACTATTAGTAACTAGAATAATTTTAAATTTTTTATAATGATTTAACATCAAGTTTTAAGTCATCCCACCAAGTTTCATATCATTTGGAGTTGTAAATAAATTGTAAAAATTCTAGAAATAACCACTGTATAAAACTAATGATTTTTGGATAGTTTCCAATTCATTCTAAATATAACTATATTATAATTTTTATTTTATTTTTTTATTATTTTTATATGAAACTAAACTTGTTAAGATTCAATATGGCTTTTGAATCACCTAAATCAGAGTAGTAACGAAGGAGATATGAATTTTTGAATTCGATCGAATTTTGTAGGAAATTTCGGCATGGCCACACCGGCTGGGCGTGGGCACGCCAGCACGCTGGAATGGTGGGCGTGGGTACGCTGATGCCCTGGTATTTTGGGCATGGGCACGCTAGGCTGGGCGTGGGGACGTCGGCCCACAGTGTATTTGGGCGTGGGGACGCCCGGTGGGCGTGGGCACGTGAGTCTCGGGCGAGGTCAACTTGCAAAGGCCATATCATTTGAAGTGCCATATATGATTTTGGGATAAGAGAAGCCAATATACGCAATGAACCTAGTGGTTTCGTGAGAATTTTCCTGTTTATGGGTCAAAATCCAATTTATTCCTATTTTTACTATTTTCAGTGAATTTTCATTTACCCTTAGATTTCTATCCCTAATTGGGTCGGAACTATCGAGTTTGGCCTGGTATTCGCTCATTTGGTCCAGGACGATGGTTTCAACACTCTAATCACTCAATTTTCGGCTCGTTTCTATCCATGACCCGATATACTATAAGATTCTCAGACCCAATTCCTAATGACGCTACACTCTCTCATCCCCGATCCTAACTCGTTGGAAGTCTTACCTTTCATCTAAGATTTGTTAATTCAGATGTCTGTGTGGTTTCTATCATTTCAGTATTGCTATTGCGTCCCTTCCTAAGTCAGCGGATGCGTTAGTGAGTTCATAACCCACGGCCTAATTAATTCCAAACCATTGCTCTGATACCATCTTGTAACGCCCTAGAAATCGGGGGTCGTGCATGCACTAGACTCCCAAGTTCCCGGGCATCACCTATAAACATTTTTTTTATTGTTTTACGTCTAATCAGGTTTAAATGCACAGTATGGAATTACTTGAAGCATGAATCACAATCACAACAAGTCTACTGAATTAAAAAAGGTTAAATATATACAAATCCAAAAGGGTGTAAATGGGTCGCTCAAGGTATTGCCTAACAAAAATATAAAAATGTTATGTCCAAAAAATGGTGCACTGAACCCATACTCCAAGATCCAGGTTCGCCCATGAACTATACGGCGAACCGCCTATCAACTGAAAATAGGACAGCTCATCCTCCACATCCAGACTTGCGATGCTATGCTCTTCGTACTCTGTGTCACCTGCATTTACTGAAGAGTCTAGTTGGTGTTTTAAAACACCATCCCAGAGTGGGAGTGAGTGATCAACTCAGTGGGTGCTATTAGTCTTAAGTTACAATAGGCATCAATTAAATTATGGATTTAATGAAATGCAATACATTCATAAGCACCTAACAAATCTTATTAATGCGTGTGCATGATGGATGATATGATGCATACCCTCGCACAACACTCCCTCGAGCGACTTCATCTAACGATCGCGTATGATCAACACTCCCTCAGAACGACCTCGACTGCCAAGTCACCAACTTAACTAATGCGATACGATGATAATGTTAGCCAAGTTCTTAGCTTAGTCCATTCATCCAGCAGGTTGGGGAATCTGATACACCCCACGCATCAATGCTCTAAACTGGTTGCGAGGCCAAGGCCCCCCAAAGTGTGAGGCTGAGACTCTGCGGTCCTTGATTCCGTCAGGTTCCCCATCCCCAACATCAAGCACATGGGGAATGCTGAGAGAAAGGGATCGCTCGCGGTCACTACGGGGAGGCACAACACCCCAGCGTAGGCCGATAGCTCGGATACAGTGTCTCATTCCACCATGCCTGGCTCACGAGACGGTGGATTAGTTTCAATGTGATTATTAATGGGCTACCCTGGTAGTGGGGTGTTCCAGGTTCCATACATAGGTGAGCAAATAGGGTTAACAAATAAGATTGGTCAATAAATAGGCTAGACCACACGAGTCAAGCAAGCACGTGGCAGATGACATTGGGTACGAGTAACCCATGTAGTCTAACTACTATCGCCCGCACGCCCTCGCCTAAATCCATGGGTTTAACCTCAAATAGCCCTACCAGCGGGACCAACTTCACTTCCTCATATTCCTGACTAACCCAAAGGTTTGGATGGTGATCCATAACATGCCAACTATCAATTTATCAACTAGCATAGACAACATCATGTTCTTATTTTTCTCAACATACAATTCCAATCTCTCTTAGCAAGCAAGGCTAATAATATCACGAATAAGGTGTGTGTGTGTGGTGTGGGTTGGTGAGGAAGTTAAGCACTTCCTATATCCTTTAGAACTAAAATGCACAAGAATCAATGAATTATACATGTTATAGGGAACATCATATGAGGAATCAAGCAAAACATAAATATGTAGTGTAACATCCCGAATTTTTGCCAACCTGGAATTAGACGTCTTTAGTCGATGGGACAATCCTAACTCATGTTTAACTTCTCAAATACTAAATTTAAGGGTCTAAAATCCCTTCTTCAAACCATTCTCTTGAAAACCTCACATTTCCTTCACAAATCTCACCTTTCACTACCTTATCCTTCACAAGGTAACTAAGTGCTAAACTAGATTAGCTACGAAATCCGCTTGATCCACTTTAAATACGATCTGCAAGACCCAAAAATTGTAGAATCATTAACGCTAGGTTACCCTAAAATCTAGGATCAATCTCACTACCCAGTTGCACTCGGGAGCACATTGAAACTCCGTTTCAGATCTGGACCGCACGTCGGAAGTCTGAATAATACGAAGTTATAGAATTAGGATCACCTTGCTGGGCTTGACAACCATCTCGTAAATCAAATCCAGATAGTGTCCCAATGTAATTCGCTTGAACCCGAAGTGAAGAGTGTAAGAAAGGTGAAAATATTTAGAAATAAAATATAAATTTAAGTAATCTGAGACTTGTCGCTTGCAGGCCAAATATAAGCAATCAGACCGTCAGAATTAGGCCAAATTACACCCTCAGATCAGGGATATTTCCTCAAACATATCCATGTACTCGAAATCTCCGATCGAGATCCACTGACCGTTGAACTGAAACTAGTCTGCCATTTGCGATCTGGAATCCCGACTGAAACGAAAACTTAGCCATACCTAGATCTAGTATTAGTGAGCTTATGTCCGACCGCACACAGAAAAGGGGCCGCCAGAAGTGGTCCGTTGAGACGGAACTGACCGTATTTGGACATAACCTAAGTATACTTTGTACTTGAGTCTAGTTTGGTGAGTTTTGGGCCTATATAAGGACCTTAAACTCTCTCATTTCTAGCCCATACGAATTTGAGAAAACCCTAGGAGAGAGAGAGAGAAAAGAGAGAGAAAGTGTGAGAGTTGTGGGAGGTTTCTTCCTGCCCTTTTTCCCTGCCGCTTCTAATCGCTTTCTCAGCAATTCCGGCGTCATTTCTAGGTAAGAAACCCTAACCCTAATCTGATCTAGGGTTGTAAACATTGCAAATGATGAAATAGCTAATCTATCTCATTCTCTAGGTCGCCAAATCATCGTAGGCGAAAGCCTAGCAAACCTATCGAATTCGTTACGATTCTACGACAAAAGGTGCGGACTTTAGGTGTATAGGTTATGGTTTTCAACGCTTTCAATGTCAGATAATGATAGATTCATGATCTGCATGCAATTGCACATGTACAAAGTGCTGTCTGTTTTCCGTTTCGGTTAAATGCGAAGAATATGGAATTTTGTGTATTCTAGGTATTTGTAGAAAATACCGTATCCGTATAAATTTTGCTGATATAATTGCCATGAGTAATTGCCATGTATATATGCTAGTTATGGATGTATGACCTGTTTGGCGAAAGGATTCGCCCTAATACACTTTTTGGCTAACATAGCTTATGTAGGCTAATGTGTGTAGTCTAAGTGTTTGTTGAAATGGCTAAATAAATATAGATTTATGATTTATGCCTGTCATATGTATTGAATGTAAGTGCATGATTGTTGTGTATGAGACAACTCCTTAATATGAGGATTTGTCCTATTCTATGTTGAAATCAACATACGATCATGTATGTTAGAGTGGTGTAGTTTAAGTGTTTGATAAAATGCCTGTGTGAGAAATTGTGTGACGAATTAAATTCAATAGTGGTGTTGAGATAGGATTCTCAGCTACCTTAAAGATGTATATGATTTCCTCCATGTTGTTTGTTTAATTTAATTGCTTACTTATGAAATTTATGTGTTTGTATTTCCTGTTTATATTGTGCTTTATAACATGCTTGAATTACTTTATTTATTCTGCTTTACTCTACATGCTTCTGAATAAGGTTTGATTGTGTTTGGGGCTATGATTATAGTCCAGGCAATCAGAAACAGAAATGAATGCGTGGTAGAGATTCATTCGCCATGCGAGATGTGTTCGACGAACCCAAGTCGTACTTCGATTGACGATAGTGGTTGGTTACATGAAGTGCTTTTGCGCTTCATATCATTCAACTTGTCGTGCGCTCGAGCTAGCCGAGCTCGTCGAGTAACCCAATCTGTCTTATGTGTGTTCACCATGTTTGGACACCTCTACTTGAACCTAGGGTACTAAACTTACCAGTGAAATCCCGTTAACCATGGTACCTCGATCCGCTAAGACTCATGAGCCGGGCATGATGGTATGGGACACCGTGGTCGAGTTGTCGGCCTACGTTGGGGCCACGTGCCTCCCTGTAGTGTCCATTGAGCAAACAGACTCGTGAGTCGATTATGGTGGTATGGGACACTATATTCGTGCTGTCGGCCTACACTGATTGGTGACGAGCCCTTTATTGTGACCTCGAGCATACTCTGAATTTGCGGTGAGGCGACGAGTTTTATTGCAGTGTATAGAGTATAAACTAGGCCTGTATCAATTTAGTGATGAACCGTTAAAAAGGTGATGGGGGAGTGGTGTAACGATTGCGTGTAACAGCCCTTGCAGCCTTTGCAGCGCCCTAGAACCACACTATCGTATGAGATTATTTAGGTTCGATGACCCTAGAATGGATCATGTTTGGGAATGATATAAGGGAAGTACCTTAGTTTCCTAATCCTGCTATTTGAAATGGACTAATAACAACTCGGTAATCATGCTCATCATCGCACTGCATGTGCCTGGAAGATGTGGAGCACTGAGGAATGAAAGCATGCCACGGATGTAAGATGGTGTCGCATGAGGGAGTATATTGGTGAGGGCATATATTATGACTGCATTTCATACTTGCATTAACAAGAGTACTTAGAATTGTTGATTGTACTGCTTTATCATTACTGCTTGACTATTTTGATAACATGTTAACCTATGCTTTATTGTTCCACTGAGTTGATCACTCACTCTCACATTACGGGATGATGTTGTACACACCAACCAGACTTGTTTGAGTTTCAAATGATGGTGATGCTGCGAAGCGGAGCCGGACTTTTATGAGGATGATGAGGATTCCTCCTTTATTCAGTTTCAGGCGGGTTCCTGTGAGCCGTGTCCTAATCGACGGGGCTTTCTGGGATATTAACTAGATGACCTTACACAACTTGGTATAATTTAAAATTGTACTTGAAATGAATTAATGTGGTTACATTATCACACTCTGGAGACTCACCACAGTTTATATATTTTACATATCTATCACAGTCTTTCGCTTGTAAATTTAACTGTCTCTGGAGTATGATATGTTGTTTTGGTATAATCCCATTCATGTTTCAATGCTCTCATCATAATCATCATTATCTGTGTTGCATAAGTGATGCGTTGGAACTCGGGAGCTGAGCTTTGCTCGACCCCCGATTTTCAGGGCGTTACATGTAGTCATCCATGACAACCTATTCATATAAGAAACACAATCGACATCATATGAGAACTAAACAAACATACAATTTCATGAAATCTCCAAACGAACATTCAAATCCTAGGTATTCTCTAGATTCTCTAAATGCATCATCCAAGCAAGCAAAATCATTAAGATCATACTAAAATTGGTGTTAGGCCACCTAAGAACAATAGTCTGCACCAATGGATCGTGGAGAGTTGGAAAATGACTTAGGAATGCGGATTTCGGGGTTGATCGGCCGGAATCCCTAAAGCAAACATTTGTATGTTAGATTTCAATATAAATCCCCTCTCATCACAAGGGTTTCAAGAAAAAGGGGTGATGGATCTTACCTAGACGATCAATGGAATAAAAGGGCGGTCGTGGATGAGGGTTTATTCTTGGAGAAGAGGTATGGAGTTGTGGGGTTTGATTTCCTTGGGCCCCACCTCGATCTAGGGTCCACCTTGCTCTTCTACCCTCTCTCTTTCTTCTCCTTTCTCCTCTTTCTCTTCTTCCTTTTCTCTCTTCTCTCTTTCCTTCTCTAGGGTAAAATCGTATGGGAAGAGGGGGTGCCCAAATGAGGCCCTTTTATAATGCTAGATTTGGTGTAAATAGACCAAAGGGCTAGGTTTTTACTATATTAGACCTATGGGAGGGTCTTTCTGTGCTCTAGGGCCCACTATGGGGTGTACACATTGATTTACACCATAGGTTAGTTAGCCATAATAATGATCTATGTATGGATATGATCGGCCTACCATTTGGATGCGCCGATCAACAGATATGATTAGAAGTCTGTTCAACGGTCACCGATAGTCGATCGGGACCGCAGCTATATGGATATGAGTAGGGAAATATTTTTACTCCACGTATAAAGTTTGGTCATAAACTGATGGTCCGAAATCTTCCACTTTGCATAAGAGTAGACGACCCAATTCACTTAAGTTTCAGCTCCTTCCTTTAGGGTATTTGCACTTCTCATGCTCTTGTCCTTTGGCTCAAGTTGAGCGGTTATGGACCTTTCCCAGGTCCAACTCCCGCGATGGACGTCAAGCCCAGTAAGACGGACATTACTCTAAAATTTTGGAACTAGTGGCCCACCAATGAGCGATATAGAGCTTGTTTAGAAAATCGGGGCATTTATGGAATGAATTTGGTAGTGAGATTTCTTATGGGCAATGATTAGGGTTTGGATTAACTATGTTCATAGTGTGACCTATTTATAACTAGTGAAAGTGGAGATTTGGTCAAGATTACTCTAAACTATCGATTTTTAGGCTAAAAGAGTAACGGTGTTGATTTAGTCTATTATTCAAGAATCGAGCCTTATCTGACTCGGCTTCGGTTAGATCTTTAATCTAGTTATGCTTGTCTTGATTAGTTAGTAATGGGTTAGTTAGATTTGGGTCCTATGTGAGTAAATCATGGGGCTACACCTGATGTTCAAGTGATCGGGTGGATTCGTTAGCTTCCTATGGTTGATTAATCAGACTTATGCGGTTCTTTACTGGTTCCACCCATGTATAAACTAACATTGAGTACTAATGGTCAGTAAGTGATATTATAAGAAAAAAATTCAAGGATTTTTGGAAATCCAAAATAGTGAAAATCCAAGATGTTACACACAGGCCTAAAGTCTGAATTTTAAAACAAATGGCCTCACAACTTAGGACATCTCACCCGTCGGATTCCACTTAAATTTGCAACATAGGTTGAAGATATTTCCCTACACTCATCCGCCAAATCTGATCCCTGATCGCGGAACGGTGATTGTTGATCACAAATCGGAGCATTGCAACAAAACCCCTCATCCGTTTGCCGTCAAACTTTGCCCAGCACTTCATCGGGCCATGGGGCACCTATCCCATAAATTAGATGGGCCAAGGGACCATCAGGGCGGCCCCAATAACTAGAAATGGGCCCAGAGGGCCATTGGGGGAAGTACACTAAACTATAGGGCCAACTGAAATAATTCTGAACATATAAAGTGCAGCTCTCTCTCTCTCTCACTCCCATAAACCCCAGCAGCTGAGAGAGAGAGAGAGAAAGAGAGAGAGAGAGAGAGCAATGGAGGAGAGAGAAGGGCCTCCTTTAGTGGTGCATGTGAGCTTGGAGCTTGGGATATTAAAATTCCGACACTTTCACCTCTCCACGCCAACTCCAATTGTCATTAGAGCGAGATTCCCCATAATCTAAGGTAAGATAGGGCTCCAAATCATGTTTACTTTAATTCTACCTATATGCATGCATCCTACCGCCATTTTCTTGTAACTCAGGGCCCGACACGTTGAGTTTGCGGACCTGGCGACGTTAGGACGCTTGCAAAGGCTTCCGGTCGACAATAGGTACAGACCATTACCTTTAGGTGGCCGATCATCATGCTTAGCATGGGTTTAGTGAATGTGTGTGGTGCAATGTTAGTGCATGTTGCTGAAATTTTATTTGGATTGCATGAATGGGATAATAGATTAGGAATTGTTAAACTTATAGGAAAGGGTTTGACCCTAATACCCCCAAATATGTGACTTGTTGATTTGCATGCTCATGTAGGGTACAAATATTTAATTTTCTCCAAAATGTTATTGATTGGTTGTTGATTTCCTGATTAGGAGTTAATTATGCTTAGAATGAAGGCATGAAATGTTGTAAATTGCTGATTGGTGGTTGATTTCTTGATTTTGTGATTAATTATGCTTGGGTGAAGGCATGGAATGTTGTAAATTGGCTGACTGGTTGAGTTACTTACCTTAATATTCGATGTACAGCTGAATTGAGTGCTTCATGATTGATCTATGGAAGATAAACTTCGGTGTATTGTTATGTGACTACCCATATGATGTATAGGCTGTATTATGATATGCATAATCTGTAAATTTGGGTGGAGCTTTACAAGTTGTTGTCCATCTTATCACAATTGTTGGAATATGTTGAACATGATCCTCGTAGTTTGGTGAAGATTGGTGTATTGTTATCCATATACTTAGAATGCTGGATTTTGTTGCCATTTGTGAAATTATTCCTGAATTTGCTGAATTTATGTTATCCATCTATGAACTCATCCTCTCATGGATTGGCCGACAACCAAAAATTATTTGTGAATCCCATCGTTGGATCAACCCATGGGTAAATCTGGCCCGACTAGTTAAGCTATAAATTGTTTCAAGCCATTCAGTTTATAGTTCAACTTGTGGGGGCATATTGAGTCTTAGGTCAGCCATCATTGTTCGTTAACCATGTTTGATCACGCCTCTATGAACCCGAAGTACCCCGAGACCTTTGCACCCTCTATTAATTGTAATTTACGACCCACAAGACTCATGATCCGGGGATGGTGGTATGAGACATTATGCTCATGCTCTCGGCCTACGCTGGGGTGACGAGCCTTCTTGTAGTGTCCAGTGAGCACTTAGACTCGTGAGCCGAGAACAGTGATATGGGACACTATACCCGTGCTATCGGCCTGTGTTGGGTGACGACCTCCTTACAGTGACCATGAGTAGGACATTTAAGTCTCAACTATTTCATCTATGTTCATACTACTTTTTGAGATTGATGACCCCAATATAGGGCTAAGGGTCGCGAGAGTCACATTACCACGACCCTTGAGCCGCGCGATCAAAGTAGTAACTCCATTAGGGTATTCCGGTTTCCCCAACCTGCTGAATGAATGAACTTAACTAATTAACCTGGCTAACTTGTTCCACGACATTGCATTTATTATTGTTGGCGATTATACAGTCGATGTCTCTTTTGAGGGAGTGTTGGTTCATTGCGAACGTGAGATGTCGTCGCTTGAGGGAGTGTTAGTTTGTGAGGAGCATGCATTATATCATAACCATGCATTTATATTAACAACAATATCTAGGGTTCTATGCTGTTTGTTGTTCATTAAATGTAGTTTATGCATGATAATTTGTGTGGCATATTGTTAATGGTATCACTGAGTTAGCTACTCACTCCCACTCTGGGACGGTGTTCTAAAACACCAACCAGAATCTGATATAGATGCAGGTACCCTGGAGCGGGACGCGCTGGACGATGTCGGTGCTGACGACAACGAGGAGCGGACGCACTCCCAAACTTCGGCGGTTTCTTCTAGTTATGTTTGGATGGTCACGAGACATGGGCCACGGCCCTAGTCATTGTGGGATATTTATCTGCGTGGATCTAGTTCCCGGTTGGATTTTCTTGGTACTGTATTTTGGATATCTTACCAGTTTAGTGGCCCGTATTTATATTCTATGATATTATCATGCTTATGTTTTACTAAACCCGTCATTGCTTATAAATAAATCCAATTGCATTGAATTCTGTAGCTCATTAGGGCATACATGGCACCTAGGAATTTGGGAGCCGAGTTCCTACTCGGCCCTTGAAAATCTAGGGCGTTACAGTTGGTATCAGAGCATAGTTCGGGTTAAGATGGGCCTTGGGCAATGGGTCTATCATAATGCCTTATCAACTTAGGAGGGAGCGATTGAACTTAGTGACGTTAAAGGACCTTAGGACCAAGCCATCTGGATAATTTGAACACTGTAGTCTTAGCCTAGGGTTCAGGTATAGAATGGACTTAGGCCATAAGAAGTGATCTAAATCACTTATAGTTGGAAATTCGAAGATTGGAGACAATACGACCCAAAATGTGTGTGGGGGCATTTCTCTTCATTTCTTCACCATTTCTACTCTTTTTACCCTTTTCGCTCTCAAAACTTAATCCCTAAGTCTCAATTCCCCCTTCCAACCCATCTCTTTCCAAAAATCTCACCTTCCACCACTTTATTCTTTAAAATTTTCTAAGCGTTTTCACATTAGACACAACTCTTAAAGCTCAAAGGATGAAGAGCTATAGTTAAACTAAAATTTACTATAAATAGTAAGAATATAAATCAAATAGATTTTTAACCATTAAACTTATGGAATTTCATAAAATAACTAGGTTATTTGGATAGAGCAGCTTCTCCTACCCCAAATTCATATATGGCATGTCGAGTAACTCATTCTGGATTGAGAGATAGACTTGTTTCAAATATTGAGTGGAAGAACGACCATCAGGACCACCAGAGGACTGCGGCGGCACCACCAAATTGGTGGCGCACCGCCGTCGGCTCTAGAGAGTGGCGGTGCGATGCCACTAGCACCAGTCTGCTGGATTTTCTGTCTTTTTAAGCCAACTTTAAAAAGTCATATCTCCCCCAATATAACTCTGATTAAGGTGATTCAAAAGCTATATTAGAGCTTAATAAGTCTAGTTTCATATAAAAATAAAATAAAAATTTTAATATAGTTAATTTTGGGGTGGTTTGACAACTTTCCAGAAATCATTAGTTTCAGACAGTTGTTACTTCTAGAATTTTAATAATTTATCTACAACTCCAAATGAGATTAAAATTTTGTGAGATAGATTTAAACTTAATGATAAATCATAATAAAAATTTTAAAAATAATTCAAGTACTAAAAGTATAAGTAACATTGCAAGAAATAGGGAAATTTTGCAATCATACAAAGAATCGTTAGTTTCGGACAACTGTCACTTATAGGATTTTAATAATTTTTCTACAACTCAAAATGATATGAAATTTTATAATATGAGATTAAACTTACTGATAACTCACAATAAAATTTTTTATAAAATAATAATAATAAATAATTTAGTTTCTTTAAGTAAGAAAAACGTTACAGACAATAAAAGTATTTTAGAAACAAACGGAAATTCGTTGGTTTTGGATAGCTAGTACTTCCTGAATTTTTATAATTTTTATAGAACTTCAAATGAAACAAACTTTTGAAAAATAAAGGTAAGCTTAACAATGGATTACTATAAAAAAATAATAATAATATGGTAACTAAAAGTGACGAATATGTTACAAATAATAGAAGGGTTGAAAACAAAAATTTCTGCAACTTCAAGTTGCCAATACTCTAGTCATGTCCTTTCATATTAAAGTTTAGCATTTGGTGCCTATTTAGGAATTATTTATAATTATACTAAGAATCATCCCATGATTAATTTGATTATATATATATATATATATATTTGTTTAAGTCGTTTTTGTACAATTAAGTTAAGACCCATGAGTAGGATTGAGTTTCATAGTTTAATACTCTGTAAGCTCATGTTAGAGGCAGACTACAGTAAAATATTATTAGTTTCTTATTCTCTTGTGAATTCAAGGTTCATACCGCGTTGAGGAGATGTCCCTCCTCTTTCCTTTTCCACGGCTTTGTGTCGTTAACATTCCAAACCTTTGAAATATTTTAGAACTCTTGATCCTTCCTTCCCTCTTGAAGTTAAGGAAACTGAAGCATGGTTTGCTTATAACCCACTGGACATAAGATCAAAACAGTTACACCGAGAGAAAACCTTAGGCTCCTAAAAAACTTTCTAGGATAATCATTTAACTATATGCGTAGTGAAAGATTTATTAATTACTAATCTAGATAAGCATTAAAGAACTCTCCTTGACCAAGACTCGGATGATATAACCTTATAAATATAATGCTTAAACTTTTTAATGATGGGCATTCCCTAAATATTTAGGTTGATCGGACTACAGAGTTACAAAAATATATACCTGCGAAGCATTCACGGCTTGACCCAATTCATAATCCGGGGCGACTACCAATGGACTCACTGCTTTGACCGAGCAGAAGACCAGGATCCACCAGGACTAAGAAGGGATATAATGATCCTTCTACCCTGGTCAGGTAGATGATCGATGTATCGGAATCAAGACCACTACAACCGTCTCTCCATATTGGTCGAACATTTAAAAACATATATTTTTACTCTAGATAGAGGGGAACCATCGTCATGAATTCAAACCTTATAAAAAAAATATATAAATATACATATATAAATAAAATAAAATTTGTAGTAAACCATTAGGGTGAAAAAGTTTTAAGGGGGGTAGACTACAATAAGCTAGACTAGAGTAGATATTATGCACCCTACCACGCACATGAATATGAAATCAATGGAACTTAGGTGTACAAAATCAAAATACCTTTACTTAATTACGTTAGGCAATTTTGAGGACAAAATTGTTTTTAAAGGGGGTAGATTATAACACCCCAGATTTTTGCTATTTTAAAATTTGCCAAAAATCCTTTAAATATTTTTTTTAATAAGTAGTCACGTCATCACTTACGGCCCATTGACGCTCGAGGAGAGCTTATACGCGACTAATACCGATAAAGAACCGTATAAATAAGATTGATCAACCGTAGAAAACCAATGAACCCAACCGATCACTTAAACATCAAGTTTATCTCCATGATTTATTCACATAGGGCTCAAATCTAACCGACTTACCAATGATTAATCAAGACAATCGTAACTAAATTAAAATATCTACCCGAAGCCGAGTTAGATAAGGCTCGGATCTTGATTAATGGACCAAATTAACCCAGTTATTCTTTTAGCCTAAAACTGACGGTTTAGAGTAATCATGGCCAAATCTCCACTTTCACTAATTTCAAATAGGCCATACGGTGAACTTAATTATTCCATACCTCAATAATTATTCCCAAGAAATCCCCCTATCCAATTTATTCCAGAAATGCCTTGATTACCCGAACAAGCTCTAGACCGCTCGTTAGTGGGCCACTAGTTCTGAAATTGTAGAGTAATGTCCATCCCACTGGGCTTGTGGTCCATCGCTGACGAAAGACTCAGACGACGCTAAAAAATAGACGATTCACGCTGTCAAGTCAGCACTTGTAAAGTGTAACTCACCCTAGCACAGGCCTAAAGTTTAAATTTTAAAACAAATGGCCCCACCACTTAGGACAATAAATTAGGACATCTCACCCGTCGGATTTCACCCAAATTTGCACTATAGCTTGAAGATATTTTCCTGCACTCGTTCGCTAAATCTGACCCCCGATCACGGAGTGGTGATAGTTGATCACAAATTATACTATTACGACAAAATCCTGCATCCGTTTGCCGTCAAACTTTTCCTATCCCTTCATCGGGCCATGGGGCACAATAAATTAGATGGGCCAGGGGGCCATTAGGGTGGGCCCAATAACCAGAAACGGGCCCACTGGGCCATTGGAGGAATTACACTAAACTATAAGGCCAACTGAAATAATTTTGGACATATAAAAGTCCAGCTCTCTCTCTCTCTCACTCCCATAAACCCCAACAACTAAGAGAGAGAGAGAGAGAGAGCAAGGGAGGAGAGAGAAGGGCCTCCTCTAGTGGTGCACGTGAGCTTGGAGCTTGAGATATTCAAAATTTGGCACTTTCACCTCTCCACGCTAACTCCAATCATCGTTGGAGCGAGATTCCGCCCAATTTAAGGTAAGATAGGGCTCCAAATCATGTTTTCTTTAATTCTAGCTACATGCATGCATCCTACCACCATTTTCTTGCAACTTAGGGCCCGACACGTCGAGTTTGCGGACTCGGTGACGTTAGAACGCTTGCAAAGGCTTCCGCTTGACAATAGGTGCAGACCATTACCTTTAGGTGGCCGATTATCATGCCTAGCATGGGTTTAATGAATGTATGTGGTGCAATGTTAGTGCATGTTAATGAAATTTCATTTGGATTGTATGAATGAGATAATATATTAGGAATTGTTAAAATTATAGGAAAGGATTTGGCCCTAATACCCCCAAATATGTGACTTGTTGATTTGCTTGCTCATGTAAGGTACAAATATTTAATTTTTCCCAAAATGTTACTAATTGTTGTTGATTTCCTGATTAGGTGTTAATTATGCTTGGAATGAAGGCATGAAATGTTGTAAATTACTGATTGGTGGTTGATTTCCTGATTTTGTGATTAATTATGCTTGGGTGAAGGCACGAAATGTTTTAAATTAGCTGACTGGTTGAGTTACTTACTTTAATATTCGATGTACGACTGAATTGAGTGCTTCATGATTGATCTATGGAAGTTAAACTTCGGTGTATTGTTATGTGATTGCCCATGTGATGTATAGGCTAGATTATGATATGCATAATCTATAAATTTTGGTGGATCTTTGCATGTTGTTGTTCATTTTGTCACAATTGTTGAAATATGTTGAAGATGATCCTCATAGTTTGGTGAAGATTGGTGTATTGTTATCCATATACTTAGAATGCTGAATTTCGTTGCCATTTGTGAAATTATTCCTGAATTTACTGAATTTATGTTATCATCCGTGAACTCATCCTCTCATGGATTGGCCGACAACTGGAAATTATTTGGGAATCCCATCGTTGGATTAGCCCATGCGTAAATCTGGCCCGACTAGTTAAGCTGTAAATTATCTCAGGCCGTTCAGTTTACAGTTCAACTTATGGGGGCATATTGACTCTTAGGTCAGTCATCTTTGTACGTTAACCATGTTTGATCACACCTGTATGAACCCAAAGTACCCCAAGACCTTTGCATCTACTATTAATTATAATTTACGACCCACAAGACTCATGATCCGGGGATGGTTATAAGACCCGTATCCTAGTCCGTACTATCCATCAACTTCCGCGATCCTTCCCGTCGAATTTCGGGGATCTGCGACTTGTAATCGATGTTGCGCACGACCGTAAGTCGTATCCTGTAGATTCGAGTCGGTTTAATCCGAGACCTGTATCATTGCGACCACACCATCGCCGCGGTTCCAACGCCGCAACTCGTGCACCGATCCAATACCCAAGCCAGAAGATGTAGGCCAACGTTTATTTCGAAGAAATACCGCGCATTTGCAATCCCAAGAGAATCTCTACAACATGTCAAATCAATCCCATCAATCACCCCTCATGTCAAGTACAAAGTACCCCCATGCTTTCTTTCTCCACAAGTCAAGTAAGCCTCAAAAGTCAACACATCTATCACCTCACCCATCACTCACCCTTTCACCCATCACTCACATCTCTCTTACAACCACCACACCTCTCTCTCTTTTCCTTCACAATTCCAAGCAAGAGCACCCACGTCTAAGCTCTTCCCATGGAGAGAAAAGTGCATGTGTGAGGCCCACCTTTCCATCCCAAATCTTCCACCATCAAAGAGGAGCACAAGGAGTTAGGTTTTCCAACGGACCAAGGAGATCGCTAGGTGGGTGTTTTCCCTAGGCCTAGATTTCACTTTTATGATGAAGGGCCAAGTGAGGCCTACCAATTGATGGTATGGATCTCATTTGGGACCCTAGGTGTGGCCGATGGCCCACCTTGATCCTCATGATCATTCCATGATGGGGCCATTCTCCATGGACCCCATCATGATGTTTATATTTCCTTGCATAAAGAGGTCATATAGACCGTTCATTTTAGGTGGAGAGGGATCCCCACCGTTGATCTTTTATTTGGAGGGCCCATATGCAATGGGACCCATTGATGTATGATTGGATGCTTGAAACGGAGGGCCCATAGTGTCGGGGTCCCTCCATCACGCATGTCCCACTCTTTTTTATTTTATTACTTTGTGTATGATATTATGGCCTTATGGCCCACTTGGATGGACCCCACAATGGAGCATGTATGGGAGCCAAACCATCTAAAGGTGGGGCCCACCTTACATATGTATTGTAACCACACCACCTCACCATGTGGTGGCCCACCTACAAGGGGCCCACCTTAAAGGCATTGCACGCCTAGGCAAAAAAGAAAAAGGGAGAGAGTCCAGGGACTCTCTGGACGTGTACAAACCAAAACCCAAATATTATCCTTTTTCAAAGCATTGGAAGTGAGCCACTTGTATAGGACTCACCTTGATGTATGTATTCAATCCAAGTCATCTATCCTCTTCCCCAACTCATTTTAGGCATTGAGCCGAAAAATGAGATCGGTCCGAGAAACGGGTGGGCCCTACCTTAGCAAAGAGTAATTTCTACCATTTAAAGTACATTAACTTTTCTAGACGCCAAAATATACCTAATATTGGGCTTGATGGCCTTGTTATGAGCCATGGGGACCAATGGTTGAGGCGGATTTCACTAATGCGGGCCCCACACATGAAAAACCACAAAAAAGAAAAGATTTCAAAAAAAAAACAGCCGGCCGACGGACGCGCTATCGTCAGAGACGCAAGAAGAAGGCCGCATCCGCGATCTGTGCGCAGACAGGGTCCAATGGCCCTCAGCCGTGGGCCCCACCATGATGTATTTATTATATCCACACCGCCCATTTGGTGGGCCACTTCCTGAGGTGGGCCTCCTCCAAATTTCAGACCCATCCAAATCTCAAGTGGCCCACATCACAGGAAATAGTGTGAATTGAACCGTCTGTAATTGAAACACTTTTTGGGCCCACAGAAGTTTTGGATCAAGCTGAAATTTGTTTTTCCCCTTCGTCCAGGCCTGCCTAACCTTATGAACGGGTTGGATGGAAGATAAACATTATGGTGGGCCCCACATGGGACCCACAGTGATGTATGTGTTTGTATCCCACTGTCCAGGCGGACGGTGGAGGTCACTGTGATGTTTGTGTTTTGTCCCCACCGTCCAGACGGACGATGGAGCCCACTGTGATGCGTGTGGGTGTGTGCGTGTGTGTGCATGTGTGCGTGTATACGTGCATGTGTGTCTATATATATAATATTATATTATATATATAGAGTATTGTATATATATGCTATATATAAATTATATATTATATATATATTATATACCAAATGGTGGGCCTCTTTGGGCCCCACCATGATGCATGTGTTGCTCCAACCCATCCAACTATTTTGAAAGATAATTTTGGAGCTTGAGTCCAAAATGAGACAGATCTAGGATTAGGTGGGCCACCTTATAGAGTAGTGGATTTGATTGTCCACCATTAAAATCCTTGGGCCACCCATTTTGGACCAGTATGATATTTGCTTTTCCCTTTCAGGTCATTGTGACCTTATGATCAGATTGGATGGGAAATAAATACTATCGTGGGCCTTAGGATTTCAATGGTGGAAGTCATTATCACCACTTATGTAAGGCCCATGATATGGGGCCCATTCGATGTATTTGTGGCCGTTATGGAGGCCCACCTTGATGTGTTATTGTGGCCATTATTGAGGCCCTCCTTGATGTGTGTGAAGCTGTTGTTGAGGCCCACTTTGATGTGAATGTAAGGCCCATGTTATGAGGCCCATTTGATGTATTTAAAGGCCCATGGGATATGGCCCATTGCAATGTACATAAGGCCCATTAACGCGACCCACTTGATTTATATATGGCCCATATGAGGCAGCCCATTTGATGTATCTGAAGACTATGGGTCGAGGCCTAATGAGATGTATATAGGTCCATTGCAATGTGTGATTCCCCGTGGTTTGTGTAATGATATTTATGGCAGACCGTGCCTTAGGAGCAATGTTAGTTTGACGTCCACATTGTAAGTACAATGTTGGTTAAATGTCCACATTGTGACTCTCCCTAGGGCCCATTAGTAGGCCCATACTTATTGATAGTTCACCACTTTATAACATGCTTAGTATAGCTCCATGATTCATACCCATACGCATCATTTGTATGCTTGATATGAGAAATGTTTGATCATAGCATAAGCTGTTGGGCTGAGACATTTACAGGACTCCTTATGAGACGGAGTGCCCCACATGATCGCGTGGTACGCGTGAGATTGCTGCATGATTGTACGGTGTGACTCATGCATCTCGCATATGTGTGACTTGATCACTGCATGCCCTAGCAACAT
Source organism: Magnolia changhungtana (assembly GCA_030180095.1). NCBI lineage: Eukaryota > Viridiplantae > Streptophyta > Magnoliopsida > Magnoliales > Magnoliaceae > Magnolia > Magnolia changhungtana. The sequence continues at coordinate 110,345 of JASAUF010000293.1, forward strand.
CAGGGTCGTGGCCTCCACAGGCACATCGTGGATGGTCGTATCGGATACCGGAAATACTTTGTTCTAGCACTGTGGGAACTTAGGATGTCCTTGGGTGAAAGTCTTAGAACCTTTTTAGTACCAGGGGATGCTCCAACGTCTAGACCAAGTGGAAACACAAGCGCCCGAGTGCCGAATACTAGTAGGCCGCGTCTCCCACTATGTCGTGGTCGGTTGGAAGGGAGTGTGGCCTTATCCGCCTGAGTGAGGGGGCTATAAGCTAGGCTGAGTTTGACCAGCTCGCAAATAAGTCCGCTATCAATGAGTCGGGTAGGTATTGGCAGACTACTGGTTAGACGGATAGTGTGGTCTCTTCCACTTGCTTGACTGTGCAGCTAGGGAGGCGGCAGTCAGTGTGAGGTATATTAGACCCCGGTGATATCTAGAGAGGAACTGTACTGATATGTGTACTTGATGAGTACTGACACGCTTGCTTTGCATCTCGCATATGACATTTGGCTACATAGGCGTCGCATCGCATGGTCTTGGTATGGTCGATAGCATTTATGCCTTGCATTACATAGCTTTAGTATAGCTGATAGCATTCATGAACTTACCGCATATTTTCGCATTACTCTGATATTGTACACTTGGCACTCGCTTTATACACACTTTCACCACCTTCTAAGCTTTTGTAAGCTTATGCACAATAGATGCATGCAGGTGGCGTTAGGTTGCAGCAGCGTTGGACTCGGAGCGTGCAGCAGTCTTCTGGAGCTTTTAGAGTTTTCTTTGATATCTTCATATTGTATTTCCCTTTCTGCATTGTACTCAAAGTTTTTGTTATAGTGGATATGTGGTGATGTTATTTTATGACTTGGTTATGCTTGTTGTTATGCTCCGTTACAAAAAAAATTCATATTGAAAATCCTCCTTATAGGATCCCAAGATTGGAATCTGGCGTATGGGCGCGGGGAGCCGAGAATGGGGTACTACGAAGGCTGTCGGTGTTGGATTCGGCGATCGAAAATTTTGTGAGCCTAGTTTCAGAGTTTGGGGTGTGACAATGGTGATATAAGACATTATGCCCGTGCTGTCGGCCTACACTAAGTGACGAGCCTTCCCGTAGTGTCCAGTGAGCACTTAAACTTGTGAGCCGGTTATGGTAATATGAGACACTGTACCCGTGCTGTCGGCCTGTGTTGGGGTGACGACCTCCTTACAGTGATCGCAAGTAGGACATTTAAGTCCCAATCTATTTTGTCTATGTTCATACTACTTTTCGGGATTGACGACCCCGATATAGGGCTAAGGGTCGCGAGAGTCACATGATCACAACCCTTGAGCCGCACGATCGGCTTAAGGTAATAACTCCATTATGGTATTCCGATTTTCCCAACCTGCTAAATGAATGAACTTAACTAATTAAGCTGGCTAACATGTTCCATGACATTGCATTTATTATTGTTGGTAATTACGCAGTCGAGGTCGCTTTTGAGGGAGTGTTGGTTCATTGCAAGAGTGAGATGTCATCGCTTGAGGGAGTGTTGGTTTGTGAGGAGCATGCATCATATCATAACCATGCATTTACATTAACAACAGCATCTAGTGTTCTATGTTGTTTGCTGTTTATTAAATATACTCTATGCATGATAATTTATGTGGCCTATTGCTAATGGTACCAGTGAGTTAGTTACTCACTTCCACTCTGGGACGGTGTTCTAAAACACTAACTAGAATTCGATATAGATGCAGGTACCTTGGAGTGGGACACCTTAGATGATGTCATTGCCGACGACAATGAGGAGCGGACGCACTCCCAAACTTCACCGGTTTCTTCTAATCTATGTTTGGATGGTCGCGAGACATGGGCCAGGGCTCTAGTCATTGTACGATATTTATCTTGGTAGGTCTAGTTCCCGGTTGGATTTTCTTAGTACTGTATTTTGGATATCTTACCTATTTAGTGGCCCATATTTATATTCTATGATATTTCCATGCTTATGTTTTGCTAAACCCGTCATTGCTTATAAATAAACCCAATTGCATTGAAATCTAGAGCCCATTAGGGCATACGTGGTACCTGAGAATTTGGGAGCCAAGTTCCTACTCGGCCCCTGAAAATCCAGGGTGTTACAATATTATAGCAGGAAATGCTTGCACTCAGTTAATTTGGATGAAAAGAATGCTAGTTGATTATGGAATTACGCAAGATACAATGACTTGTATTATGATAATTGAAGCACAATTAAGACCTTCAAAAATCCAACCCAACATTCTCGTACGAAACATATTGACATACGATATCATTATATTTGAGAATTGGTTGAAGACAAGTCTATCATGCTAGAATACATTCAAACTGAGAAGTAGCTTGCAGATATACTGACTAAGCCGCTTGACAAAGCTAAATTTTCCAACTTGAAACTTGATATTGGTTTGTGTATTGTTAAATAATTATTTTATTTCTCTTTATGCATTTTTGTTTATGTTTATTTTTTAAAAATGCATAAAATGATAATAAAATTTAATATAAATTAAATCTGTCAAAAAATCCAAAATTTTGGGATTTTTTGACTAGCCAAGCACATGCTTGGGCTAGCCGAAGATCGCATGGATCTCACCCAAAAAAGGAAAAATCTCAAATCCATTTCATTTCTTATCTTCTTCCTCGGCTAGCCGGTGCTCCATTCAACCAACCCATCTTTTAAACTTGATAATAAGTTTTTTTCTTTCAAATTTCTTCTAGTATTTAGTGATCTTTTTCTAGTAAATCATATTTGAGTAGTTTTTTTTTTAATCATTTGAAACGGTTTTGACCAAAATCTGATCTACTCATTTTCCTATCATTTTCTTTGATCTTTTTCTTGTGCAAACTAGTATGGAGTATAGATCTAAGAAAATGGCACGCAAAAATCGTGCTAGTTCTTCTTCTAGATCAACTCCTATTGGTATAAGAACCCTATGGTCGCCAAAAGATGATCCGAATTATGTTCGAAATTTCCGCACAAGAGATATCATCAATGAAAAATTGGTTAATTTAGACCACATTGCTCGTTTCGGTCTTGTTCCCATTCTGTTTGGAGTTGGTTGGGAACACATTCTGGGATGGGGTGGATTAGCTTACCACTCCATTGTGCGAGGCATGTATGCATCAATTTGTGATGTCTCTCTTGAGAATTTGACATTCTCAGTTGGACATTTCAAATAACGCCACAAATTATTTCAACGTTAATGAATATAGTGCGGATGATGGCATACCCATTGCCACACTATCAGAGAAAATGTCCAACTCTGAAAAACAAGCAATCACCCGCAAATTATGTTGCTTTAATACAAAATGGCGGTCGGGTATTACCCTCCCCAGAAACCAAATGCTCCCTAAATATCAAGTACTGCATTGAATTTTCACATCCAATGTTTATCCTCGAGCCGGGAATAAGACTCATGGTTAGAGTCTTTCATTCTGTTGTGTCTGGTATGCATGTCTGTTTACCATCTTTGATTTGCTATATTATTATTCAATTTTACTTGCATCCCAAGCACAGTTCGATTCCAGTTGCTTATCTTATGACTTGCCTTGCATTTCATTACAATGTTCAAATTTCAACGTTTGAGGCACCGGAATCTAAACTCCCGTTTAATAACTCCAATCTGAATATGATGAACCTTAAACCTCTTCCTGGACAAGATGAAGAAGAGGAGGAAGCACATCCAGTTGCAGACACCACCATGGAAGACATCTTTAATGAGTTGGATGATGATTCAGATGATCCAGCTAATTTCAACTACCAGCCCTCTTAGGTTGATGAGTGACTTAAGTCATTGGAGGAGAAAGTTAAGCCTTGCATGTATTGCAGGAATCATTGGTTCAAACCCACAAGTCTTCAATGAAGTACAAGAAGTACTTCCATCGTATCACCAGGAGTTTAAGCCAACATGATCCATCAATGCCTGTTCCTTCCTCCTCTGGGTCAGATTGAGCCAAATTTTCTTTCTTTTTAAAACTTATTATGGGTCTGTAACTTAACTTTAATTTATGTCTTGATACTTGGATGATTTCACTAACACTTAAACTCACCTTCATATGCTTTCCTTTATGATTTACTGTTATTAGTACTTTCATATGCTTAATACTATTCTCTTTCCACATGTTCCTTAGTATTAGACACTTCATATGCTTTACGAGATTTATCTTATTCTTCCTTTGTCATTTTGTGACAAAAGGGGGAGAGTAGAATGATTGTGATGATCCATGCTATGGGGGAAAACTGAATTGAATGGAATGATTAAGAATTAAATGCAATGAATGGCATGAATGATATACGTATATGGAATGCTATATATGTTTTCACAGGGGGAGTGCCACTTGAGGGGGAGTGCTAGTTGAGCTTCATCAATTAGTAAGCTGAAGATTACAAGAAGATCCTTTACAAGACTTACTTCAAGTTACAAGACTTCAGTGATTACGTATCTGTAATGATATTTGTTTTGTCACGAAATTAACAATGGGGGAGATTGTAAGTGCTAAAATGTTGAGCACACTTTAGTTGTCAAATTTCGTCTAGCCAAAATAACTTGACAATAGATCTTCAAGATCAGTCTATGTTCAAGAAAAGATTAAGCTCAAGACCGGTCCATACTCGAGAGAGGATCAAGCTCAAGATTGACTAACGTTCAAGAAAAGATCCAGCTCAAAGTCAAGATGAAGTTCCAAGACATAATTCAAGTCAAAGAAGAACAAATATTTGATTTATCTCATGTGGTATAAAACCCTAGAAATACCTTAGGATTAGATGCTTTAAAAAATGTGTTATTTTGGGTTTTTATGCTTATTTTGCTTGGAATTCAGCCAGCCTAATTTCTAGTTCGGCTAGCCTAAGCTTTCTTGACCAGCCTAACTTCAAGCCCGAAGCAATAACTAATTTTTGTTACAAATTCGGCTAGCTCGAGTTTTGGTTCGGCTAACCCGAGAAAGTTTGGGTCAAATTTCAACAACAACACTTTTTGGGATTCGGGGGATTTTGACCAACCGAATGGCAAATTTGGTTAGGCGAACTAGGCTGTTCGGCTAGCTGAAGTTGACCTCGAGCCAGCCGAATTTTGAAAAAATCTTATTCCGTACGATCCAAAGTCCGTTGAACCGAATCCACTGAACTTAGGCTAGTCGAAGCCTGACTTGGGCTAGCCAAAGTTTTAACTTCTTTGCCTATAAATTGAGTTCCTCTCTAATTTTGAATTACACAAGTTAATTATTAAAATCCTTCTGCAAGAGAAAGAGAGAAGCTCAAGTTATTAGCAAGCTATTAAACGGTATTTATAATTTAATTTATATAGCTTTTTTCAATTCCCTTTATCTCAGATCTTTCAAGTCTAATGCTAAAGAGAGTTGTAACGCCTCGAATTTCGAGGGTCGAGCAAATGCTCGACTCTTGAGATTCCGAGCATCACTTATGCTTTGCGGAAGCCGATTTCTCAGTTACTTCTATATTAGACAATTAAGCACATATAGGATTATACTAAACAGTGTATCATACTCCAGAATAAACACGATTAAAGCAGAAAATTAAATTGAAACGCATGGAGTATGATTATCCAGAGTATGGGTCCAGTTGGGTCCAATATACAATTCTAAAATCAAGAAAAATGTGGAAAGGTGGCATTTACCTAAGCTCGATCGCTCGACTCTCCCTGTCGAGAAGTGCGTAGCCTACATCGGCCCATCAGAAAGTTGGAAGTAAAAGAACTCCTCCTCATCCATGCCCGCCTGGTCCAATGCATCAGCCTCGGTGGTCCCTGCATCTACATTAGTGTCTGGTTGGTGTTTTAAAACACTGTCCCAGAGTAGGATTGAGTGATCAACTCAGTGGTTCCATAAAGCATGGGTTACACATGTTATCAAGTCTATCAGCATAGGAATGATAAAGCAATATAAAACAATCACTTCCTAATTATTCTTATTAATGTAAATAATGGGGTTTATGAAATGATGCATGCCCTCACCATCCAACACTTCCTCAACACGTGACTCCGACCACCTGGTTCGCAAATAACAACACTTCCTCAACACGTGACTCTGACCACCTGGTTTGCAAATAACAATACTTCCTCAACACACGACTTCAACGCCTATTCAGCCACATTCTATACTAGTGCGATGCGGTAAATGGTTATATTAACCGAGTGATTAATTATGCCCATTCATTTAGTAGTTTGGGGAAGTTATGATACCTCCCTTTTAGTTATTGGTCTCAACTGAATCACTAAATGTGGGACAACCACAACGGTCTTACGCCTGTAATCCCTAATCTGTATGGGTTTGTACTCCCAGTTAAATATATATGAAAGGCAAGTTGTAAAAGTAATGCTCGCTGTCACTACAAGGAAGCTCGTCACCCCAGCGTAGGCCGACAACACGGACACGATGTCCCATACTACCATGCCTGGCTCACAAGTTTTGAGGATCAGGATGGTAATGGTTAATAGTAGACCTTTGCAAATGGTAAAGTGGGTGTCTCAGATTTAAACAGTTGCAATCATACATGGTGAAATATATAGGGTTAGCCGGTTCTTTGGACAATTTCGGTTAATACGGGAGAATACCGGTGTAACCGGCATGGAGTGTGTAAGAACCCCACGTGGCCTAGCCACTGCCGGTCGTCCGTGTTTGACCCAGATCAATCGAATGTGTCCGGGGTGGCCAACCTAGTTTGGTCAACCCATATCTAGGAATTTGCCAACTAACCAGACTACTCTTGTAGTCCTACTTATTAATTTAATCAAGTCAACGAGCATTAAAGATGATTAGATTCACATTCAATAATCAATATCAATAATTTACTCATTCAGACATTTTATCAAACACATAAGCATTGTTATACTACAACTTGGTATTTATTGGGCAAAAATCAAAATAATCCTAAATCATCATGCACATACTACATTAGCAATCATAAATCACTAACTGGAATGGTAGCATTGATAAATCGTAACCTAAGCACTTATAGTCCACACCTTTGCAATGATTCGTCCGACTTAGAGCATCCAAGGTTGGAATTTTAGGGAAAAACACAAATTCCTAACCAAATCCAAGAACTCGTAAGTAAGATTTATAGAATCTAACATGAGATAGTTTAAACGTGAAGTAGGATTTATTTATTATCTTCAATCGTGCATAGGGGTGGATTCGACAAAGGAAAACGATAATAGCTTGGGTTGTGTCAAATGAATTCCGATGCAAGCGAACACCAAAGACCTCACTCTCTTTCTCTCTTACTCTCTTTCTCTTTCTAACTCCCTTTCTTCCTCCCTTTCTCTCTTTCTCCTCAATTTCTATGAAAAAATCGTATGGGGAAAGGGGGTGTGGAATGAATGAGTATTTATAGTGTCAGATGTGGTGCAAATGGCCCTAAGACATGTTTTCATTATACTAGTCCTATGGGAGTTTATTTCTAACCATTGGAGTCTATTATGGGGTGTAAGGGTCAATATACACCGTAGCATAGTTGGCCCTAATGATGATCTATGTATGGATATGATTGGCCCACCATTTAAATGCATCAATCAAAGGATATGATTAGAAGTCTATTTAACGGTCACCAATGGTCGATCGGGGCCACAACTATATGGATATGAGCAAGGAAATATTATTAACTCATGCCTCGAGTTTAGTTGTGATCTAACGGTCGGAAACCCATAACTTCACGAAAGAGCAGAAGGTCTATTCTACTTAAGTTTCATATTTCGGCCTAAGGGATTCGTGCATTGTAAGCACTTGGCTTCCGGCCTAAGTTAAGCCGTTCTAAGAACTTTCTTAGTTCGCCACTCACGATGGCCATCAAACCAGTGAGACGGACATTATTCTATAGTTTCGAAACTAGTGGCCCACTAATAAGCGGTCTAGAGCTTGTTTGGATAATTAAGGCATTTTCAAAATGAATTAGGTAACAAGATTTCTCATGTGCAATGATTAGGGTTTGGATTAACTATGTTCATAGTGTGGCCTATTCGCAATTAATGAAAATGGCGATTCAGTTATAATCACTTTAAACCGTTAGTCCGTAGGCTAAATGGATAATTGGGTCACTTTAGTTTGTTAATTATGATCCGACCCCTAGTTGTCTCGTCTTTGGGTAGATCTTTAATCTAGTTGTGGTCGTCTTGTTTAGTTAGTGATAGGTCGGCTAGATTTAGGCCCTATATAAACAAATCATGATGTTAAACTCGAGACTTAAGTGATCGGGCGGATTTATTAGCTCTCTACGGTTGATTTATTAAATTTGTGCAGTTCTTTACCGATACCACCCATGAATAGGATCACTTCGAGTGTCAAGGGTCAATATGTGACAATGTGGGATAATTTATTCATAATTTTCATGGATTTTTGTAAATTCAAAATATCAAAAATCCATGACGTTACAATCTAACCCCCTTAAAAATAATTTCATCCCTGAAATTGCCTAATTTTAATATGTAAAGATATTCTAATTTTGTACACCCAAGTTTCTATTGATTTCATGTTCATATACGTGTTAGGGTATATACTAACTCCACTAGCTTGACTTATTGTAGTCTACCCCCCTTAAAGCTTTCACCCCTGAGATTTGAGAACAAATGTCAAAATCATTACTACTGATGAAGTTTGACTAGGGGTGGTGTATTCTGTTCTTCACGATCAGGCTAATACGGAAAAATAATTGTGGTAGGCTCAAATCTGATATGTCGATTGTTCGCCTAACCAGGAAAGACAACTTGTTGTATCCCTTCTTAGTCCTGGTAGATCCTGCTCTTCTACTCAGTCAAAGCAGTGAGTCCTTTGGTAGTCACCCTCGATTGAGAATTGGGTCAAGTCGCGAATGCTTCGCGAGTGTATGGTCCCATAATTCTGTAGTCTGATCAACCTAAATGTTTAGGGAATATCTCATATCATTGAAAGGTTAAAATCTCATATTTTTAAGGTTGTCATTCAGGTCTTTGTTAAAGGGAGTTCTCAATTTAATTTATGTCCAAATTAGTAATTAATAAATCTTTTACTATGCCTATGGTCAAATGATTATCCCAGAAACGTTTTTAAAGGCCTAAGATTATATTTGTATGTTGCAGTTTCGATCCTATGGTTATCAGGTTATGAGCAAAGCATGCCTCATTTTTTTTTTATTGATTTTGAGAGGGAAGGAAGAATCGGAAGTTCTAAGGTATTTCAGAGGTTTGAAGTGCTAATAACATTAAAGAAGGATGTAGAAAATTTCGGCGGGGTCGCGCCGAACGCTGTTTGGAATCGGTGTATTTCTTTTTGTCTACTCTGGCCCGCTAAGAGTCGACGCCTGATGATATATATCTTTTCTGAGGTTGCGTTGCCTAAACCAAATCTGGACCAACTAAACTCCTTTTTGAAGCATTATATCACAAAGCTTGAATGGCTCGTGAATCCAACCTTCCCCACAATACCCATCTACAAGAGTATTATAATTGTAAGAATCTGGCTTCAAATCCCAAACTCCCATCTCCATTATTAGCATCCCTGCTTCTCTAATTCTTTCCAATTTGCAATTACCATTGATCAAGGCATTGCAGATGTATAAATTCACCTTCAATCCATTGCTCAACATCCTGTCCCAAATTCTAATAGCATCATCCCATTCTTAAAGCAAGCATTCACCATCATTGTAAAAGTGAAAACATCAGGCATGATCCCAACTCGAATCGTCTAATCATACTCATGAATCACTACACGGGGTTCACGGCTCCTAACCAAATTACTCAAGAGACTGTTACAATATCTCAAACTAGGCCTACATCCACACCTCCCCATATTATCGAACACGTAGAGTGCATTGTTTGACATGCCATTTTCCACATATACCTCAAAATGTTTTTTTTTTTTTTTTTTAATGTGGTGGGAGTTCAATCCTCACTATGTGGTTCACTTCAACCGTCTATTTACTTGGCTCATAACCTAAAATGATTCGGAAAAGAAAAATAAATAAATAAATTTTGAATGAACGACGTGGATACAATCCATACATTATAGTGGCCCCACGGAGCCCTTGGATTTGAGAAAGATGAGTGGAATTGGGAGGAAATTGAGTGGGATTTGGAAGCCTAAGGCCTGTTTGGTCAGTGGAATGGAATGGTATTGAATTGTATTAGATGGGATTAACATCATTATTTCACAATGAATGCATGTATGGAAATACCATGGTCTTGCAGCCATCTAATCCCATGTTTGGGATTTTAAAAAACTTGCCACGGAAAACACCAGATTAAGCTAAATCATGTTTGGTGGATCATGGAACTGCAATCAACGGACCAAATTCACAATGAATGTCGTTCATTTGTACACATATATAACCAGAATGTCACGTGTAAATGGTGTATATGGATGAATGGCATGGATAAAAGCATGCATCAATGTAGGGCCCACATGTGTAGTAGATTTCAAAATCCATGGAATTCATGTATGGGATCAAATGCAATTCCATAGGACCAAATGCAATTCCATCCCACCTAATCCCATCAAATACCATGTGCCAAACACCCCCTAAGGGCCTGTTTAGGAGCGTGGATTTGGAACCCCTTGGATTCAGAACCTCCAGGATTTGAAATCCTCCCAGGGCCTGTTTGAACAGTGGTATTAAGTTGTATTAAATGGGATTGCATTACTAATCCCACTTTGAAATTGGAAATGGCATGTTTGGAAGGGGAGTTAAATGGGATTAAAATTAACTTTGTAGGCTTTGGAAAATGAGCCTTATGTTGGAAAGTGTGAGATGGGATTACGAATCCCATGGATGAAGGATTTTTTGCTTCATCCACATTCAATTCAAGTGCAATTTGAAAGTAAATCCTGGGATTTTTTTTTTTTAATGCAGACATTACAAACATAGTATTAGAAAACATGGGATACACCCCATCCAACATGGGATACACCCAATCCAGGGACAATACATCACACATGCATTTATTGTAACTTTTACTATTCCATCCATCTTAATCCCACCTAATGTAGTGGCCAAAAGTACTAATCAACTTTAATCCAAAAGTACCTATGCATGGTATATTTATAGTTGTTTGAATTTAATTACTAAATCAATTTTAATATCTCTAATTAGTGAGATATGTAATTTTTGACACAATGGTTGTGATAAGCCCGTTGAATTATATGCTTTGCCCGAAAACAATGAAATTCCAAGTCTCAGATGGGCCACAAGCACAAGATCATGTTTGAGTGACTAACCAACAATTTTTAATCGTTAATTTACATGGACAATGTTTGGACGGTGCTGATTTACATGAACAATGTTTGGATAGTGCTGGACAATGTTTGGATGGTGCTAATTTACATGAACAATGTTTAGACGGTGTTGATCATCATTAGTGGGCCATGTGCCCAATAGAATGATAGTGTATAGTGACGCACATGTTACACTTGTAACTATTGAAATGATTTCAGGTGTAATGTAAGCTCTCACCGTGGTTTCAATCCCCTTCAAAGAGGGGATTTGAAACCCCCCGTTACTCCATGTTGCCAATCAACCAGGGGATTTAAAACCCCTTCAAATCCCCTCCAATCCACGGTGCCAAACGATCCCTACGGGAGGCCCCACATGTGTGTACACACTCCCACACATGTCAGTCCGACGCTAGTGCCGCATAATCGGCGGTGAGGCCGTGGTGTACCGCACTTCCGGCAGTGACACCGCGGTTCGCTGCCAGTTTGGGGTGGTAGCGCCACACAATGGGTGGTGACACCGCGGACCACTGCCTCTTTCTGCGGCGGCTCCCCATTTTCTGCGATGGTGCCACCCCTGTTCATCCCAGCTAGAGGTGGTGCGCCACCTGCGATGGCAGCAATAGCTACTACCCCTTCTTGCAGCAACAATAACAACAATAGCTGCTACTGTTCTTCCTTTGGGTGGCTGTGGGTTGACAGCAATGGCAGCATGTTGAGGGAGTTGGTGGTGAGCATGGGAGGAGTTGGTGGTGGGTTGTTTGAAGATTGGTGAAGATGGATTGTTGGTGGTTGTGGGATTGGTGATGGGTTGTTGGTGATGCTGTTGGGCCACACTATGATTACTGGATAAAGACAATCATGATTATTAGATCTGCCTGATTTTCATCTAGTGGCCCACAATATATAAACTAATTTACATCAGATAGCCATATTAATTATTGGATCTGCCTGATTTTCATCAGGTCTAATCTTGGTGTGTTGGCCCACAATTTGTATAGATTTGATGTTCTATACAAGTGGCATGTTGGCAAAAAATAGGTGACTGTATATTATCAAAGAGGTGTACTCTTTGGATTTGAATTAGTGCATGTGATGCTGACAATTGTATTAGTGCATGGACTGTTAAAAAAAAAATGAAATTTAACCACTGATCTTATTACAACAAACATGTGTTTATGAATGAAAGGCTAGGATTGCTCAGACAATTTGATTTATTTATTTATTTTTATTTTTGGGATTATTACATATCATAGCTATTTTGAAATTTAGTCCATTTAATTTGAGACGGTGGATGCCACGTATACAAAACCTCTACTTGTCATAGATAAAAAGAAAAAAAAATCTATTTATGAAAAGGCCAAGCTATATGTCCTAAAGGACGGGGGGGGGGGGGGGGGTGAATAGGACTATGCCAAATTAAAATATAACAACGGAAAATAAGAAATAGGATAACCAACAAAATAAAACAAACCACAATATAGGAATGTAAAACAACTTCAAAATAAAGAGCTTGATACTAATGTTGTTCTAAGGACAACCTTTGCACCATAAAAACCAAGGGTTTATGGCAGGATAACCCTACTAGAACAAATTGAATATCAAAACTCAAACAAAAAGGAAATAACAAGAAATAAATTATAAACTATTACAACATTCCCCACTTTGCTTGAAATGTAAATATTACAACATTCACATCCACATATACATTCCAAAAATCTGAATGATTAAAGATATAGAAATTAAAAGAACATTCAAATCACAAAACACATGGATATATAGTGGTTCGCCTGTGTGTTCACCAACTGTCAAACAACAGCCACACAACTTGCTACTCTACTCCTAATATCCTCACACAGGGGATATCAGCGTTCACTATCAAAATAGGTTTCAAAGGTTCACCTAAAACCTTCACAATTGTGTCTTTTCAAAGGGCTTACACAATTCAAAAACCCTTACTTCTGAGTTTTCTAGCTTTCCTCAGATAACCAATGACTTTGAGATTTTTCTGGCTAAACCTCAAATAAAACCAAATAAAGTAAATTACACAAAATGTAAAATACCTTTTTTTTCTTCTTTATTGTAGCAGCTCGGAAGAACCAAATCGAAGTAGAGATATGAATGTCAAAGTTCAATGTCTAATACTCACTATATAATGGTTCTAAGTTCTAATAGATCTGAAATTAAAACAGATGGGCTAGCTTTAATTGCTTTTGATTCCAGACAAAGGAAAACAACAGTTCCTCTTTTCAGATTAGATTGGAATACAAGAAACAAAATCAATTTAAAAAGCTAAAGGAAGAAAATATTAAATATGCACACTTAGCTTAAATAGAGCGCAGACTTATCTCTTAGAAGGACGAATTAAATTAACTTAAATTTCATATTTTATTCTGAGATTTGTGCTCTATTTATAGGTGAGAAAATCACGTCTTCGACTGGTCTTAAGTCACTACGACTGGTCGTAGGACCAACAGATATTTAAAAATTTGAGCGCGATAAGATAAGACAGTTTCACGACTGATCGTAGGTAGTCTACGACTGGTCGAAGGATACCTGCTCACGACTAGTCGAAGAAAATCGAATTTCATCGCTGTAATTTGAGTCCTAGGTCTACGACTGATCGAATAAGAAGTCGACACTGTTCATACGACTAGTCGAATAGACCCTAGGACTGGTCGAAGCTTAACAAAAAATTTCGAATTTTTTCAACAAACTTACGATTGGTCTAGGAAATTCTAGGAAAGGTCGAAGCAGAGCTAGGACTAGTCGAACAAAGACCAGGACTAGTCTTAGAACAGATCAAACTCACTTATATAAAAGATATGACTTATGTATCCAAAAGGGCCTACTCTAAAGGTCAACCTAAGGTCAGTCATACCTCAATAGTGAAGTAAGGACATTAAAACTTAAAGATGAGTAACCTTGAGCAGAATGAAACTTGAGATCTTGGTGTAGCTTGAACTTGAAAGCTTCTTGAAATCTTGAGTCTTGAACTAAGTCAAACATTTTCACATTCTCGAGTCTTCTTGACTTGTGAACATTGCTTGTCTATCGAAGCTGATTTTGTGAAACTTTTGTCTTGACTCGACATATCATGTGTAGAGCTTTGTTCTTCACATATGCAAGCTTCATAATAAGATACATATAGTGTCTCTGGCACCACAAATTTGACAATATAGTGAAACTATCAACTATAGTACTTACAATCTCCCCCTTTGTCAAATTAGTGATAAAACACACTTATAAGAATTATTTCATAAAACATAATATCTGGTTAACGAATCATGCACCAGTTAATATCAACCGGTACATATTCATAATAGCATGAACCTGTAAATCAATTCAATATATTCCACCTCAACAATACTCCCCCTGAGTAACATACATCTATACATCTATTAAACAATCCACCATTCTCCCCCTTTTTGTCACAATAAGACAAAGGAAGCAATAAACAAATAGCTGAAGAGTTAAAATGAGAGAGAGAAAGATAGGATAACCAAGACATATAATCCATAAACAGAGATAAGTCAAAAGTAGCAACAAGCTCACAAACAGTGAGAGAGTAGAGAAATAGAGTTATTACAGTCTAGTAAAATAAAATGAACTAATCTGAGCCAGATGAAGGAGCAGGGATGGAATTAACAAGTTGATCCATGCCCTTGTTCAAGTGCCTAAGATATTTGCACATATACTTGAACTGTAAATCATGGGCAACATTCATGTTATCAATCTTAACATTCATATTTTCAACCTTCTCTTCCAATCCATGCAAACGCGCATCAAATTCAGATGGTTCATAATCAGGGTCATTTGCATAATCAAAATCAAGTTCTTAAAAAAATATCATCCATGTTAATATCATTAGGAGGAAGATTAGCAACTTCTTCCTCATGTCCAGCTTCACCACTAACATTACCATCACCTTGACCAGGAAGCATATCCAACTTCATCTTATTGAGTTTAGAATTGTTAAATATCAGATGATGGATAGGAGCTTCTTCAACAGGCATGTCGACTAACATATGAGTAGCCAACATAGTCATTAAATAAGCAAAAGGAATGTCACTGTGACCTGAATGGAGTCGAAATTGAATAATGTGGTAACAGATCAAGGATGGTAAGCAAATATGAGCACCTCTGGCAACAACATGAAGAACACGAACCATAAAGGACGTCAAGGTAGGTCTGCTATCATTGGTTTACCCGAGTTTTCTTCTTCTTCTTCTTCTTCATCTTCTTCCTTCTCAAGAGTACCTTATTTTCCCTTACTGCCTTGGAATTCCTTCTCTCCATGTCTTTAATGAATTCTTTTGTGTGTCAAGAAATTTAAAATTTTATCTTTCCTCTTGCAAACACATGATATGTAAGTTTATTTGCACAGTCAGTCAAATCCTTGTAGACCCAATGATGCTCATTTTTATTTTTGACCACTAGCATAGAACTTTCTACTAAATCTTAGACCTCACTTTTATTTCTACTACCTAGATCTTCTAAAGCAACCAACATGACCTAGCTTGGGAGGAATAGGATAAGTCATATCAACTTAAAAGAACTAGGGTAAGACTTCATAGAATCCTCTTTCCAATTGGGCTATACATGGCAAGTGTGTGCAAGATGCTGTCAATGTACCAGGTTGGCGCTATGCGAACATGCCCTGTCCCAAAAGTCTGTGTGGCACACTCATCAAGTGGGCCACACATGTACATTGCATAAAGGTCGTTCATGATTTCTTTCTAACCATCCATTTTCATCATACAAGGGTGGTCACCTGATGACATTATTGGCATGGTTTATCAGCCAGCGCATGTCCGCAGACAGCCCTAACCTTAATGATTGGCCAGATCTTACATGTCCGCCAGGTTCACGTATGTGCAGTGATTTTCTTTTCAACCACTCCTGTGAAGTGACCATAGCATTTATCTTTCTTTTTTTCCCAAAGAGTGACCACAACATTTATCATTAAAATATGCTCACACCAAAAGTCCGTAAAGCACCATCCTAGTGTTTACTTTGTACAAGTAGGGCCTATGGTTCATTGATCCAAACTGTTGATATGATGGGACTCACTGTGGATGGTCAATGTGTCAAAAGAAACCCAACTAGAAGATCTTAGCAATAGGATATTTGGCCTTCTATTGTTGGTTCGAAAAGAACCAATCTTGTAATTTCGTTTTAGCCTTCTTTTTGTTGGTCACCTAGGAGGGTTAGATTTTTACTTCCACAGGAATTTTGGTGCAGAGGCTGTCTTAAATGGCACCCATGATATCAATGGTTTGAATCATTCAACCATGGACCACACTTGTACACTTAAAACCAAGACGGTTCTATACGAACTTTGGCTTGAGCACCGTGTAATGAGAAATGCTACGTTCATTCATTCGGATTTATTACCAGATCGAGGATACAAGTTAGACACAAAGATCTTGTGAAGAATTCTGTATCTGGGTAACAAAAACTTTGAAGGGAGCGCATTCCCTTTATGTGTCCATTGAGCATCCAAATTGCATAAATCTCTAGTGAGCATGCGTTTTTCAGTGACTGAGGGTTTTTCAGATAAGTTATGGATAGGAATGCCCTCATCATTCACAGGAATTTCTATAAGAGATAAAATCAAATGACGATCAATGTCAAATGGTCCTTCTCTTGTAGCTATTGTAAAAGTTAAATTTTCTAATGAAAAAGTACTTATGCATACGAACATGGACTGGGCAATGGACCGGTATGCTGGCCCCACCCCAATGCAATAAGTTATCCCAACCTACAGTTTGAAGAATGGGAAGGATATCAAATGGAGCAACATGATTAATATCAACTGGATGTTCCACGATAACATTATGCAATCTAATGTCCCGAACATATGACGGATCATCATCGGGTGCCTGAAGATGACACTTAGTAAGAGAAGTAGATTTGGAAGAAGATGAATCACGGGATGTTGTCTTTATACCTCTAGATGCCATATTGCACAAGGATTTAAAGGAACCAAAGAGTTGCAAAGGATTGAGAAGAGGGTTTTCTCAAATCAGATTTGGGAGTAGAAAAACCCCAGATCTCAACAAAACTAGAAATAGACAACTAGAAATAGACAACTTCAAGAAAGAAATAAAAGCAAACTTGATACCAATCCACAAGAAATAAGCAAATGGAACACTAACCTCGAAGCATTTGGAAGGTGGGTTCGACTGGTCGGGCGTCGGCTAGTCAGAGAGGAAAGTTGAAATAAGGAAGAAATGAAAATTTTCCCAATTTAAGTCAATCACCATGATCTACGACTGGTCGTGGGTTATCTTCGACCGGTCATGCCACGACAGGTCGAGGAAATCTTCGACTAGTCGAACATCACCAAAAATCTGATATCATGCATATTTCACAAAAATTAAAATTTAACCTAGCAAATATATACAATATGATACAAATAGGCATAAACAATCATTTTAAAATGCACATGCCAAGATCAAATTTCATTTTGTTAAACCTCCTTTTGTCGAGCGGTTTAGTGAAAATGTCAGCATGTTGATTCTTGGTAGGGATATATTTCAAAGATATAACCTTTTCTTCTACTAATTCATGAATATAATGAAATCTAATGTCAATGTGCTTAGTACGAGAATGCTGAATTGGATTTTTTGAAATATTTATGGCACTGGTATTATCACAATATAATAACATAGAATCCTGTTTAATTCCATAATCACTTAATATACGATTCATCCAAACAAGCTGTGTACACGCATTACCAGATACGATATATTCAGCTTCAGCAGTTGAAAGTGATATAGAACTTTGTTTATTGGTAAGCTAAGAAACTAAACAGTTTCCAAGATAAAAGCAACCACCACTGGTAGATTTGCTATCATCAAGATTACTAGCCCAGTCAACATCCGACTACCCAGCTAAATGAACACTAGTGTCATGAGGATACCAGAGACCGAGATTAACAGTACTTGCGACATATCGCATAATTCGTTTAACAACAATTAAATGAGATTCTTTAGGATCAGACTGATATCTAGCACACATACAACACTTAAAGCAATATCAGGTCTACTAGCAGTTAAATACAGTAAACTACCAATCATACTCTATATAATTTCGGATCCACATTTTTACCTGCAGAATCTTTTGAGAGTTTCAAGGTTGTAACATAGGAGTATCAAAATTCATACCATTCTCAAATCCAAATCTCTTAATCAAATTTATAGCATATTTAGATTGAGAAATGAACATTCCATGAGGTCGTTGTTTTACTTGTAATCCAAGGAAATAATTCAATTCCCCAACCATGCTCATTTCAAACTGAGATCTCATCAAATCTACAAACTCAATAGTCATGTCAGTACAGGTAGATCCATAAATAATATCATCAATGTAGATTTGAACCATTAAGATATCTTCGATATGCTTCTTAACAAACAATGTTTTATCAACACTTCCCATTTGAAAGTTATGACTGAGTAAAAACTTAGTCAATTTCTCGTACCATGCTCTGGGAGCTTGTTTTAGACCATAGAGAGCTTTTTTAAGACAGTATACATGATCAGTAAACTTAGGGTCTTCAAACCCTGTAGGTTGTTCAACATATACTTCTTCATATAAATAGCCATTTAAAAAAGGCACTCTTTACATCCATTTGAAAAATTTTAAACTTTCTAAAGCATGCAATGGATATGAAAAGTCTGATTGATTCAAGACGAGCACTGGGGCAAAGGTTTCATCAAAATCAATACCTTCAATTTGAGTGTACCCTTGTACAACTAATCTTGCCTTGTTTCGAATAATATTCCCAAGCTCGTCAGACTTATTTTTAAAAATCCACTTTGTTCAGATAATATGTTTATCTTTAGGTCTAGGAACAAGATACCATACATCATTTCGAACAAATTGATTAAGTTCTTCTTACATAACAATTATCCAGTTTTCATCAGTAAGAGCTTCTTCACGTTAGATGGTTCTATCTGGGACGTAAAACATACAAAATTACATATATCCTCAAGTTGTTTACGGGTACGAACATCAGTGAGAAGGTTTTTAAGAATCTGTGTAGTTGGATGATCTTTAACAGTCCTTAATTCAGAAATAGTCTTATTAGATGAAGTATCAGGTTTATCAATTACAAGAACTTCATCATTATCTGGACTTGAGACTGGTGTATTTAAGCGATCATCAATGACCACATTAATGGACTCTTGAATCACACCGGTCCTTTTGTTCAGAACCCTATAAGCTCGACTGTTTAAAGAATATCCTAAAAAGATCCCTTCATCACTCTTCATATCAAACTTTCCCAGATTTTTACGATCTTGTAAGATATAGCACTTGCTGCCAAAAACTCGAAAGTATTTGACAGTAGGCTTTTTATCGAACCACATTTCATAAGCCGTTTTATTATTCCCTTTACAAGTGTAAACGCAGTTAATGATATAACAAGCTGTATTGACAGCTTCAACCCAAAGATTCTTAGAGAGCTTCATGCTATTCAACATGACATTAGCCATTTCTTGAAGCACTCCATTTTTCCTTTTAACTATACCATTTTGTTGTGTAGTTTTAGGGGCTGAGAATTCATGTAATATTCCCTAGTCACTACAGAACTTCTCAAAACCGTTATTCTTAAATTCAGATCCATGATCATTACGAATCTTATTGATTTGAGAACCTTTTTTAGTTTGAATCCTTTTGAGAACTTTTCTTCCTTCTTCAAGGGTTTCAGATTTGTCCCTTAAGAAGACTACCCATGTATATCTGGTAAAATCATCTACAATTACCAAGATATATCTTTTGCCACCTCGACTCTCCGTCCTTGTAGGTCCTATCAGATCCATATGGAGAAGCTCGAGTGGTCTTGATGTGGCATTGGAGTTCACCTTTTTGTGTGAGTTCCTTGTTTGTTTGCCAATCTAGCATTCACCACATATTTTATCTAATTTTTGAAGTTTGGGTAGACCTCTTATAAGTTTCCGTTTGCTCAATCTATATAAATTTCGGTAGTGTACATGTCCAAGACGTTTATGCCATAAATCAGTCTCGTCTGTATAGACCATGTAAGAAGATTGACTAGTTGAGCTGGATGCGCTTACAATATAACAGTTTTCAGACGTTCCACATCCAGTTAATATTACTGAACCCTTGTTATATAGCATCTCACAACTTTGATTAGAAAATCTTACACTATGGTTATTATCGCATTTTTGAGATATGCTAAGCAAGTTATGTTTTAGGTCTTCAACATATAAAACATTCTTGAACAAAGGAAGGTCATGAAGTTGAATCGTACGTTGGCCCATAATCTTGCAGTTGTTGCCATCACCAAATGTGACTGACCCATCAATCATATCATTAAGATCGGTGAATAAAGCCTTGTCGCCTGTCATATGCCTTCAGCATTCACTGTCCAAGTACCACTTCGAATGGCTTAAAGCTTTGAAAGCATTGTGGGAAACCAAGCAGGTAACTTTAGGAACCCATTTCATTATTGTTTTGGGATTAGGAGTATAGTTGGTCTTCTTGTATTTGTAATTTTTGTACGAGTGACCCACCGAGTTAGATTTTAAGAGCTCCTTAAGCAAATCAACTATTTTTTTAGATAAAGGGTTTTAGTTTTGATTTTTGTAATTGATATGGTTACCTCTGGTTTTGGAAGATTGAAAAGTTTTAACATTTTTAGAAAACTTTTGACTTGAACTTTTCTCTTTTGAGTTAGAGGATTCTTCTTTTACAAACTTGGGAGGAGTATTCTTCTGTTTAGGAGAAATATTTTTGTCGTAGCCCAAACCGGATTGGTCGCCACATGTTCTTGATTCAGTTAAAAGTTTTTCTAATTTATGATCACCTTGGGCATACCTCCATGTATCCTTTAAACTCAAAAGGGAAGAGACTTCAAGTTTAAGTTTATCATTTTCAGATTTCAGATTTTCAATAAGGGTGGTTTTGAAATCTAGATCACATTTGCATTTTTCAAAACAATATGAAAGATGAGATTTTTCTAAAACAAGAGACTCAAATCTTTCTCCAAGCCCTGAAAACCTTTCTTTTTGAAGTTTTAGTTTTACTAAAATTTTACAACTTTCCTTGTATAGGGCATTATAAGCATCTTGAAGATCTTCTTCATTATCATGATCACTATTTAGATTTTCTTCACTGGTTGAATTATCATGATCTGAAAAAGTGAACTTGGCTATAGTCATAAGGGCCTTAACTTCATTGCTCGACTCGTTTTCAGAATCTTCTGATTCAGAAGAGGCTTCAGTACCAGAAGATTCATCCCAAGTAGCCAACATTCCTTTCTTTTTAGGTTTATCCTTTTTAGGACACTTGTCTGCTAGATGCCCATATTCTTGGCAGTTGTAACATTGACTATCTGATGAGGGTCGAATATTGCATCTCAGACCCCAGTAATTGCCTAATTTTACGTACATGATAAGGTTTAATGGAGTGTTTTAATCGTGTTTTTATTACAGGATGAAATCAGGAGCGTTAATTGGAAATTGATGTTAAAGGCATGGATTTGACGTTCTGAAGTCACCAGAGCACGGGATGGACTCCAGAGAACCAATGGTGAAGAATGTACACGCCTGGGATCTGAGGAAAGCAAGCCAAAGGGGCCCGAAAAGGGTCCAGACTACAAGATCACATGGTTCCCGCCATCCAATTAATTCAACACTTCATACATGTGATGGGGGCCATAAATTAACCGTACGTAGTAAATTTCAGCCATCGAGGATCTCGGGAAGTGGTCTAACGGCCAGATCAGCCCCTTAATTCATTAAGTGGGGCCCGCTGGATATCTGGATATACATCAATTTTGGTCCTGACGGTGGAAATAATATGAGAAAGCGGAAGGACGGAGCAGATTTCTCAAAACATCACGGTGGGACCCATTTACAGGGCATGCGTGTGCACAGCACACGTGCATTGGGAGTACACCGAATAAAAAGTCGGGTCAGCGAACCGCTGACCCGCGGTTTCTTTGTCGAAAACGGCAATGCCGACCAGCGTATGCGGAACCAGCAGCTGGTCGTCGGTTGTGGGCCCCACCCATTGTCCATATGAGGAATCTACACCATTCATCAGATTTATAAGGGTCTGCTTACCATCGCCTAGATGTCCGTTTGGTCCCATGCATGTGTACGGACTTTGATCGCTGAAAAACGCAAAATGGATGGTGAGTTCAAAACTCTGTGGGCCACCACAAATCTAACTCGAAATTGGGCATTCCTACCCATTTTTTTCATCCTCCATGCAATGGACGAAGTGGATGATTGAATCAATTATCGGAATGGGACCCACCATCATCACAGCACTCCGTTCGCGTCCGCGTAACGCACGGCCGCTGGTCATTTTTGCGGAAGACAGTGGGCCCCACCCGTTAACCGTACGGAAGATCCGATCCGTCCATCGTGTAGAGGGCATTGAGAACTACAAAACCATGCTGATATTTCACTCCCATGCGTACACACGTGCGTGGTACAGAGGCCACAAACAGGCGGTCTTGTGACGTTCAAAACTGAGTTTTTTGAGATTTCTTCTGTGGGCCGCGCTAATGGACCTTTAAAATCACCCATTCTTGACTGAAATTTCATCCTGAATCCAATGGACGGGATGGATTTTCCAGAAAATGCCTCTGTAGGGCCCACCGATCACGGCTGCGAAAATTTATACTCCGAGTCCTTCTACGACTCTGCCACCGACCCCAGCCATCCAGCAACTATAAAAGGGGAGTTTTGGACGTGGGAAAGGCATTCAGAACTAGGGAATTCGAGATCCAGAGCCAGGGAGAGAAGAAAGAGAAGAAAGAGAAGGAGGAAGAGAGAGAGATCGATTGGTTTAGTGTTTAATTTTTATGAATTTTGTTTAATATTTTTTATGGATTTTATGGGTCACTAATCTCTCAGCTAGGGCTGAGATGAAACCCCTAATTTGATTAGTTCTTGTATTGGTTGATTTACCTTGAATATTAATTAATTTGTTTCTTTCTCTAAGTGGGCTTGATTGGTTTAAATTCTATACTTCTCCATCTATGAACTCGATCAAAGTATATATATGGATGTTGTTTGGATGCTTATTATAGGTGCTTGGGTCTGATCAAGAACAGGTTTCCTATAGAGGAAGAAACATGATGCTTTAATGAATGTACATTCCATGTACCCGACCAAGGACATGGGATATGTTGTTCATGGCATTGCTTAAAGGAAATAGACAGTCTGTATGCCGAATTAGGACACAGATTGTGCTTTCTCTATATCAGTGGTATCAATCTAGATCAAGGTGAATCAACAGACAAAACAAGGGTTAGGATAATTAGGGGTGGATTCGAAAGTCCTAGTGCTCTCTCTCTGATTGAATTTTCTTCTATGTTCTTAATTGTTTTTCATAGAATTGTGCTTAGTAATTAGTTCCATTATTTGTTGGATTAGTTAAGGAGAGTCATAGATTTGAGTTGTGACGACCAGTCCTCGTGGGAACGATCTCGTAATACGTACCATATCTGCATTTGATTCGTATACTTGCGAGTTTAAATATCATTTAAATCGTGTTGGTTTAAATAAAACATCACTATCTTTCAAAGATTTTCAAGATTTAGATCTGGATTTAGATCTTTTCTTATCATTTGATTTTTGAAAATCAACCCTCTTTTTACTTTTGAAAATCATGTAAAACTGTTTCGCTAAAAGAGCCATATCGTCTTCGGAATTTTCAAAATCAGAATTTTCTTAAGAAATACATTTGGAAGACTTAAGGGCTATTGATTTACCTTTAGGAGTTTTAAAAGTTAACTCGTAGGTTTATAAAGACCCAACCAACTCTTCTACCCTCATATTGTCCATATCACGAAGTTCCTGGATCGCGGTTACCTTAGAATTGATTCGTTTAGGTAGTGAGCGTAGTATCTTTGCACACACTTTACTTTCTGGGATTTTATCGCCAAGACCTCACATAGAGTTTACAATGTCATATAATCTAGTGTAGAAGTCCATAAACATTTCATTTTCCTCTATATGAATTTCTTCAAATTTGGTTGTGAGGAGTTGGACTTTAGATTTTTTTACAATTGAAGTACCCTCGTGTGTTATTTCTAATATATCCCAAGCTTGCTTTGCAGTATAACAAGATATAATTCTTTTGAACTCATCCAGTGATAGTGCGCAAGTGATTGCATTTAGTGCTTGTGCATTGACACTACTCTCACTTTTCTAAAGTGTGGTCTTACTCTCATTGATTTTGATCTATTGATACCAGTTACTTCAATGGTAGGAGGGATTCATTCAGTTAATGTGGTAAGCCACACACTTTCATCTATGGATTTAAGGAAAATTCTCATCCTGGCTTTCCAATAGGCATGGTTGGAGCCATCAAAGGGTGGAGGCCTAGTAACTGAAAGACTATCAAAATTTGACATCTTATATATAGCTTAGATCGTTAGCTTAGGAAATGCAAAAAATAAAGCAATTAAAACAAGCTATTAGGCTCTGATACCACTTGAAAAGGCTAAGCTATATGTCCTGGGGGGGGGGGAATAGGACTGTGCCAAATTAAAATATAACAACGGAAAATAAGAAATAGGATAGCCAACAAAATAAAACAAACCACAATACAGAAATGTAAAGCAACCTCAAAATAAAGAGCTTGATACTAATGTTGTTTTAAGAACAACCTTTGCACCATAAAAATCAAGGGTTTATGGCAGGACAACCTTACTAGAACAAATTGAATAAAAACTCAAACAAAATGGAAATAAAGGAAATAGCAAGAAATAAATTCTAAACTATTACAACATTCCCCACTTTGCTTGAAATGTAAATATTGCAACATTCACATCCACATATACATTCCAAAAATCTGAATGATTAAAGATAAAGAAATTAAAAGAACATTCAAATCACAAAACACACCGATATATAGTGGTTCACCTGTGTGTTCACCAACTGTCAAACAATAGCCACACAGGTTGCTACTCCACTCCTAATATCCTCACACAGGGGATATCAGCGTTCACTATCAAAATAGGTTTCACAGGTTCACCTAAAACCTTCACAATTGTGTCTTTTCAAAGGGCTTACACAATTCAAAAACCCTTACTTCTGAGTTTTCCGGCTCTCCTCAGATAACCAACAACTTTGAGATTTTTTTGACTTAACCTCAAATAAAACCAAATAAATTAAATTACACAAAATGCAAAATACCTATTTTTTTCTTGTTTGTTGTAGCAGCCCGGAAGAACCAAATCGAAGTAGAGATATAAATGTCAAAGTTCAATGTCCAATACTCATTATATAATGGTTCTAAGTTCTAATAGATTTTAAATTAAAACAGATGGGCTAGCTTTAATTGATTTTGATTCCAGACAAAAGAAAACAACAGTTCCTCTTTTTAGATTAGATTGGAATACAAGAAACAAAATCAATTTAAAAAGCTAAAGGAAGAAATATTAAATACGCACACTTAGCTTAAATAGAGTGCAGACTTATCTCTTAGAAGGCCGAATTAAATTAGCTTGAATTTTATATTTTATTTTGAGATTTGTGCTCCATTTATAGGTGAGCAAATCACGTCTTCGACTGGTCTTAAGTCGCTACAACTGGTCGTAGGACCAACAAATATTTAAAAATTTGAGCGCGATAAGATAAGGTAGTTTCACAACTGATCGTAGGTAGTCTACGACTGGTCGAAGGACACCCTCGACTGGTCGAAGGTTGCTCACGACTAGTTGAAACAAATCGAGTTTCATCACTGTAGTTTGAGTTGTAGGTATACGACTGATCGAACAAGCAGTCGACACTATTCATACGACTAGTCGAACAGACCACAGGACTGGTCGAAGCTTAACAAAAAATTCTGAATTTTTTCAACAAACTTACGACTGGTCCAGGTAATTATAAGACAGGTCGAAGCAGAGCTAAGACTAGTTGAATAAAGACCAGGACTAGTCTTAGAACAGAACAACTCACTTACATAAAAGATATGACTTATGTATCTAAAAGGGCCTACTTTAAAGGTCAACCTAAGGTCAGTCATACCTCAATAGTGAAGTAAGGACATTGAAACTTAAAGATGAGTAACCTTGGGCATAATGAAACTTGAGATCTTGGTGTAGCTTGAACTTGAAAGCTTCTTGAAATCTTGAGTCATGAACTAAGTCGAACATTTTCACATTCTCGAGTCTTCTTGACTTGTGAACATTGCTTGTCTATCGAAGCTGATCTTGTGAGACTTTTGTCTTGACTTGACATATCATGTGTAGAGCTTTGTTCTTCACATATGCAAGCTTCATAACAAGATACATACATTGTCTTTGGCACCACAAATTTGACAATATAGTGAAGCTATTAACTATAGAACTTACAATTTATTGTAAGTAGGTTAGGCCACGTCATCATATGTCACACCCCAAACCCGAAAATTGGATTCATAGGAATCCCAGTTGTCGAATCTGGTGCCGACAGCCTCCGTAGTGCCCCATTCTCGACTCCCGGCACTCATGTGCCAGATTCCTATCCTGGGATCCTTCAAGGAGGATTTTCAATGTGATTTTTTTTTTGTAATGGAGCATAATTACAAGCATAACCAAGTCACAAAATAACATCACCACATATCCACTAATATAAACATTTGAATACAATGCTGAAAGGAAAATACATATGTATCAAAATCAAAGCTCTAGAAGTCCACTGCATGCTCCAAGTTCAACGTTGCCGCGACCTAACGCCACTTGCACGCATCTATCGTGCATAAGCTTATAGAAAGCTTAGAGGGTGGTGAAAGTATGTGTATGGTAAGTGGCAAGTATAAAATAAAGCCCATAAATCATACATCATCAGAATAAGCGGAAATACTGACAAGATCATGAATCACACGATATCAGAGTAAACAAAAATATGCTGGTAAGTCCATGAGTCATATAATATCAGAGTAAGTGGAAATATACTGGTAAGTCCATGAGTCATATAATATCAGAATACGCAATGCAGATCATAATGAGCCAAATATCATAGATTGCGGATGCAATGCAATATGCATATCCAACCAAGTCCATATAAGCCATATAAGTGCAGAAACGTAGCAATCCAAAATGCCATATACCATGGATGACATGCAATATGTGATGCGAATGAAATGACCAAGCTGGAGTGAAGTCGGGATGATAGTACATAGTATCGTAGGTTATGGGGTCCATCACAAGAAAATTCTATCCAAACCAGTCCCATACCTAAATTTGGATAGTCAAACACAATGTGGTAAACTCCTAATCTTAGGTTAGTCACGTGCCCCAACCGAAATCCTGGCCATTGTGAAGGTACACGTAACAAATAGTTGCACACCACCAGCTCGAGTGGATAGTGAATGGATGAATGAATGAGCATACAACTCCTGCTCAGTAGCCTACCAGTACAGTAGCCTACCAACCACTGGTAGCTTGCCTAGTGTAGTAGCTCGCCCAGGCCTTAGCCTTGCCCACATAACACCAGCCCACATCAGCGTCCGCCCACGTGCGCCCGCCCACATGTGCAACAGTGACGAGGTGTCATATATCAAGTCCACATATCAGTACGATTCCTCTCTGGGGAATCACCGAGGTCTATTACACTCCACACTGACTGCCGCCTCCCTAGCCGCACAGTTCAACGAGTGGAAGAGACTACATTATCCGCCTGACCAGTAGTCTGTCAATATCTACCTGGCTCGTAGATAGCAGACTCATTTGTGAGCTTGTCAAACTCAGCCTAGCTTATAACCGCCTCACTTGGGCGGATAAGGCCACACCCTCTCCCAACTAGCCATGACACAGTGGGAGACGTGGCCTACTGGTATTCGGCACTCAGGCGCTCATGTATCCACTCGGTTTAGACGTTGGGGCATCTCTTGGCCTCGGAGGTTTAAGGACTTTCACTCACGGACATCCAAAGAGCACAGATGCTCGAACCAAACATTTCTGATGTCCCATCTGGTCATCCACGACATGCCTGTGGAGGTCACAGCTCTGATGTCGCTAGGGCGTATAGTAATCACAATCACACAATGCAAGATGCATGAGTCATGCAGTCCAATCATGCATCAATCCTACGCATACCGTGCGTTCATGTGGGATAACTCCACCTATCAGGGAGTCTTATAATCCATTTGTACTATGGCATATGCAAGGGTCAATCACATCTCACAATAAACATGCAGATGATGCGTATGGGCATGTATCATGAAGCTACGTTATCACATACTCATAATCAGTATCAATAACTAGCATCAACAATCGGCCTCGACAATGTGGACATTTAACCAACATTGCCCCCAAGGGATGACCCACATAGAGCCTACCATATAGTGGACCCATGACCTCACACAAGGGCCAAATATACAATGCCATGGGCCTCACTCAAGAGCTTAATATACATCACGATGGGCTTCTCGCATGGGCCTAATATACATCACAATAGGCTCCATCGCCTGGCCCTCAAATGCACGATAATGGGCCTCATTACAGAGGCCTCATATACATGGCATTGGGCCATAAACACGGGCACTACCAAAAAAAGGGGGCAAAGGATTCAGACCACGTTAGTTTTTTGCTACGGATATAAACCTTAGTTATGGTTGTTACAATTTTAATCTGTAGTTAAAAAGTTGATACACCATTAATAATTAATAGTGTTGTAAGGGGCTCTATGAGGCCTAAAAAAACTATATGTTCTATCTAAGCTGTCTATATATATTTGTAAATATTACTTTAGAGGAAAAAAATCAGCTAGATCAAAGGCTCAAGTGGACCACATGGTAGGAAACATTGATATTAAATTACAGTTACTTCTTATGGTGTGGTCCACTTGGGCCTCCAATATACCTAAAATTTGGTGTCATAAACTAAAATAATTTAATAAAATTAATGGTTGGAATGGATAAACAAAATACATCATGGTGGGCCCCACAGAGCCCATATCAGGACTTTCTACGGTCCTTCTCATGAACAGACGCCCAAATTTAGGCACGTGCTCAAAATAGAGCCGTGCCCAAAATGGGGCTCTCTCTCTCTCTCTCTTCATTCCCTATTCCCCCCTCTCTCTCTCCGTTTCTTAATCCTCTCTCTCCCTCCCGATCTCTGCTCCATCTCTGTCGTCTCTTTTATCTCTCTCCATTGTAGCAGCCGTGAAGCTCCTACCGGAAGAAACACCTGCCGTGAAGCTCCTCTCCATAGCTTTGCGGTCCTTTCTACAAGCAGCAGCAAGGCGTCAACCTCTCTTTCTCTCACTTCATCTCTCCCTCCAAACATGTCTCTGATTGCAAACGAAGATTTTCAGCACATTCTTCATGTTTTGAACACGAATGTGGACGGGAATCGAGATTTGATCTTGTGATGTTCGGTTAGGGTTCACTGATTTTGATAATTAATCTTGATACTGGTAATAGATTTTAGATTTTGTAGATCTGTTCATTTGTATCAGATTCTTTGCAATTTCTTAAGTCTATGTTGATTTTTTTCTTTTATGAATTGGGTTTTACAGGTTAGTGATTTGGGGAATCTGATCAGATTGTATGCTTAGTGGCACTCGCATTTGCTCCTGTACTATTCATTTGATTGGTTCATACACAAGGTGGAACAAGTAGGTGCCACCAAGCGTGTACAGGTAAGCCACTTCGAATGTTAGGCCTTGCACATCTTTGCTCTGCACACATGTGCTGTAAGCTCTGTTAGTTAGGATTTTACTCAATCAGCTTTCCTCTGTTAGGACATTGTAAAGGAAGCTAGTACAGGGAAAGATGCAATGGGCAGGCCATGTATCTTGGTCCAAAGGTCTAGGTTATGTATTGGTGAAAAGGACGAGAATCTTGGTGATCTCTCTTCACTGAAATTGGGCAGTCCACTCTTCCGCTCCTGTTTATTTAACTGGCCATATTTTCTAAATGATCAGTCATAGTTATACAAGCACGATTGATTTCCTATGTTTTTCTTAAGATATCAAGATTTATAGATCCTTAACCTAGGCATTATGACCATGAAAGCTTGTTAGCTGATGATTTTGATAAAGGTCAGCTATTACAAATGATGTTATTTTGATAAAGTATGGTAGGTGTTTGGTTTTTGGCCAATGAAAATGTTCTTGTATTGATATTCCTATTTCTACTCTTTTGAAATATTTCTGCTCATTTGAAAGATCATATGCATGGTAGCAAAGATCATATGCATAGTAGTAGTTTATTTTTTGGCCAATGAAAATATTCTTGTATTGATGTTCTAGTATATGCATATGGTGGAGTAGGACCAATTTCTGCTTATTTGAAATTTCTTGCAAGAGATGGCATGCAACTATGCTAAGTTTTAACTTCTTTGATATTTCCTGCAAGAGAAAGCTAACAACTATTGAGTGTGAAATGTTCTAATAAGCTAGGGGTTCTGGGTGGTCAGATTTTGTACGAGTAGGGCCTTAATCTTCTAAGCTTTTGGTTCATTTTTTGTTTAGTTAGTTTGCTAGTAGGGCCAGTTTTTGTTGTTCCTGGTGAGGTATGCAAAGCCTTTCATGTGGTCTATTTGCTTCTTTGCCCAAGCTTCTTCAAGTTTTGTCTCTCTCAAATTTCTGTCGTTTAAGTTGGATTGGAGCTTGTCTTCCAGATGGATTGGAGCATCAGTTTTAAGGTGTTCTTTTCTTGGAATATAGGATGGTAATTTTGGATTGGTAAAAATATTGACCAGGATTGCAATGGTCCATATTTCAGATTTCATGAACCTGAATAAAAAATGTAGTGGGGTTGGCAAAATTTAGTAAACATCGTTGACAACAAAATGATGCCTTGCCTATTAATGCAATGCCTAAATTGAAACAACTCAATAATTTTTATGGCAAATAACATCTTGGTCCTATTGTTGTTCTAAATGTTATTTCAGCAACTCTTAAAGGATCTTTTGATCTAGTTAAGCGAGTTCTGGTTTTATGGGGTTCTGTTGAGTTGTTAAATGAGGTTGGGGATTAGCTACAGCCTTTTGGAGGCCTATTACTATTCTAAATGTTATTTCAACAACTCTTAAAGGCAGTTTGTTGGTTTTGATGGAGACCTGTTTGTGCCGTTTGGAGGTTATCTGAAGAGGAACATTTAATTTGACAAACATTGAGCTATATTTTGTAGGATGTGCAAGCATGTAAGAGAATTTGAATCGACTTTTTTGTCTGACCTTGAGGGAGGCCAATTGCCAATAAAAGACTCCCATGATGGTTTGGAAGGTAAAGTTGGAGGACAACAATTTGAAAACTCTTCTTAGGACATTCAGTCATTTTTTTAGATTGACCATAACGATACTGTTAGCTTGCAAGATGCTTCATATATTAGTTATAGTTTGAAACATAACTAATCTGTGTTAAGTTTCAGGAGCGTTCCTATTGCTTTCTTTTCAGCAAAGATCCCCATAGCGTCCTAATACGTTGCTTCAGTCTTCAGGGTTATGCTGCTAGTAATGCCATTCCAAGCCCACAAAAGAACATAGAGAAAGATTTCTTGAAGAAATATTGCAAGATGGAAAATAGATCACACCGA
The DNA here is from genome assembly GCA_030180095.1 of Magnolia changhungtana. Classification (NCBI taxonomy): domain Eukaryota; kingdom Viridiplantae; phylum Streptophyta; class Magnoliopsida; order Magnoliales; family Magnoliaceae; genus Magnolia; species Magnolia changhungtana. The sequence goes on from JASAUF010000293.1 coordinate 142,071, forward strand.
TTGTGGGTATGCTTGTTTCTGTTAGTACTTATCAAGAATTATGAAAGTAGCTTTCTACATTTTGCCTTTAAAAGATTTAATCCTTTAACTTCTTGCTGCGCAAAGTTGGAAGATTTTACCATAGATTTCATAGTTTTCCTTCTTTTGAGTTCTCTTGCTATCCTTAGAATTGCATGACCATTTTCTGAAAGTCAAGGATGGTCCATCTAAGAACATTCTTGAAGCAACTTCCCACTATAATTGAAATTCAAGTATAAACTCGTCAAGGAAAAAAAGAGTCCAACATGCTTTCAATTGTAGATCGAGTTCTTTTTGTTATGCTAAAAGGACAGGTTGGCAGTTTTACACATGTTGATAGTAATTTTTGTTACATTTCAACCAACAAAGTTTTTTTTTTAATTTTTTAACTCTTTATTTGCCACGATGATATTTTTTATTGATTAAAAAGATGGAAAAGTACATGAAGAAAGAAATTTATGTTTTTGACTCATCCGAAGACTCTTCATATCTTTTAAATGTAATACAATTTCTGCAATCATGCTTCATCACGTCATAAAATACATGTTTTAGTTAGCCAGTTCTTGTAAAAGGGTCGTATTTTACACTTGTAGATGTCACTGCATTCTCTCAGTACTTTTCCATACAATATTATATGATGCTTGCTAATCTTTTTAGTCTTTTGATGTACGTGCAATGCCTCATATAAAAATGTTCACTTGATAAAATGGTCAAAATCTTGTTTTAGAAGTCATCCCTATCTTGTTACATGATGTTTTTGTGGTTTCCACGGTAAATTTCTTTATTTTTCAATATATTCTCTCTCCATGTCATGCTAGTTAGGCGATTTTACTTGTAAAGTGATTGAGTTCTTTCAACAGTTGGTTTCTCCTAACTTCAACAAACCTTAGCGAAGCTGTGTGGGGTGCACTTCAGAAGAATAATTCCCAACTAATGATCTATTCTTGTGAGGTATGTTTCTCTGGATTGGACACTTTAAAACTCATAAAGACCTGGTACCTTTTATTGTTGTAAGTTCCTAATTAATTTGTTTCTGTATTTGTGTTGGAGCTATCTGGATGTTGAGCTGGGGTCCCTGGAAGGTGGGAACCACTGTTATGACCATGATGAAGCTGTCCATTTCCTATGGACAACAATATGGGTGGCCTGACCATTTGGACATGCCCATGTTTATGTATTATCTCAAAATTGATGAAGCAGATCCGGATGTGCGTCGGAGCTATCCGGATGTTGAGCGGGAGTCCTTGGAAGGTGGGAACCACTGATATTTATTTTTTCCCTAAACCTAATCCTATAACCTATAACCTATTCTCAAATCCCTAAACCTAAACCTATAACCTTAACCTTAACCTAAACCTAAACCTAAACCCGAACCCGAACCCGAACCCGAATTCTTAAACCTATAACCTATAACCTCAATCTAAACTTATAACCTAAACCTATAACCTATAACCTCAATCTAAACTTATAACCTAAACCTATAACCTATAACCTAAACCTAAACCTAAACCCAAACCTAAACCTATAACCTATAACCTACCTATAACCTACACATAAACCTAAACATATAACCTTAACCTAAACCTAAACCTAAACCTATAACCTATAAACTAAACCTATAACCTATAACATAAACCTAAACCTATTCTCAATTCCCTAAACCTAAACCTAAACCTAAATCTATAACCTAAACCTATAACCTATAACCTAAACCTAAACCTATAACCTATAACCTATAATGTATAAGCTATAACCTAAACCTAAACCTAAACCCAAACCTATAACCTATAACCCACCTATAACCTACACCTAAACCTAAACCTAAACCTATAACCTATAACCTATAACCTAAACCTAAACCTTTCTCAAATCCCTAAACCTAAACCTAAACCTATAACCTATATATTAAACCTATAACCTAAACCTAAACCTAAACCTATAACCTGATATATATATATATATATATATAATTAATCTATATGAGAAACATTTTGGCCTGATTTTTCTCTCCTCTTTTTCTTACTCATGTCTCTCTCTTACTATGTAATGTTTCTACAAGTATGTTCCAATTTTGTTAGTTATATATAGGGGTGTATACAAACCGGGCTAGCCCGGTTAGCTCGCTCGACCCGGCCCGAAAAAGCGATTCGGCACCGATAACCGAGTTTGGGTCGGGACGGAGCCAATTTTCTAGGCCCAGAAAGTGAGTTAGCCGATTCGGATACCTCCTGGTTCGGCCCGGCTATCCGAAATCCAACTCGCCTCGGCCGACCCGACTCGGCCCGGCCCGACCCGTGTATGACTGTATTTAATTTGTATAAAATGTTTTATTTTATGCTTTGTCAAATGTATGTAAATGTCCTGACTAGTTAGATTTTTTGTGGAGTCTATAGTTCAATTATCTAAACCGTTGATCGAGGGCCTTGTAATGGACGCAGATTACCTGACAAAGCCCTTCCCATGAACTTGCTGTAAGGTTTGAAACTGGCCCGAACTCAGGTTCGAAACTGGCCCGAACTCGAAGGTTCGAAACTGGCCCGAACTTGGCTCGAACTTTGGGCCGGCCGGGAGATGTTAGCCGGTGACTAGGCCCGGTCGGGTTAATAGTGTGGCTATTGAACGGGCCTGGACGAGCTGAGGCCAGTTCAACTCGGCCCGACCCGTGTACACCCCTAGTTATATATGTAATAGTTTATTGAGGACATGCAGAAAGCAAAGGAAGAGATGGAAAAACTAAAAGGGGAGGCACAAGCCAACAAGGATCACATGCTACAGGTGGTTTGGATTTTTTACTTGGATTTATTATCTGATACTCTTAAGGATTTAAATATTTTATGATTTTTTTTTTACGGTATAAAGAAATAGCACAAGTGAATGAAGTTGCATTGAAGCAAATTGAATCTGCTCATGAAAAATTAAAGGCTGAGGTACATCCCTGTATCCTGAACCTCATTTGTTTGAAAGTTGCAATCCCTGTTTTCAGTGTTTTTTTTTTTTTTTTGTCTTTCTTTTTTTGAGATGTGTACAAAGGCATACTTGTTTGATTGTGTCTACAAATCTTTGTTTTTATATAGTCGACAAGCTAAAGAAGTCATTGGAGGATGAAATTCACTTTCTCAAGGAAGGGTTTCAGAACTTGAAAATGATCTTGTGTCAAAGTCCACAGAAGTTACATCTGCAGTTTCAGGGAAAGAAGAAGCTTTATCTTCTTATGATAGGTTGAGCAAAGTGAAGTATTATTTATTTAGAAATGTGAATGTGCGATGCATTGTATGATTTGATTGTTATTTGTAATAAATGCAACATTTTTTTCCTGATTGCATTTTATGTACTATTCCTATCAGCATTAAGCTTAAATGAGTTATCAATCACAACAGGTTTTTGCAATGGAAACAGGCACCATTATTATAAATTTTTTTATTTTTTCAAAAAATAGTTATGGATTTTAGCCGTAGCTATTTTCTGAAAACCGTAGCTATTAACCGTAGCTGTAGGTATATTTCGCTACAGAAATTATAGCTACGGCCTTTGTTTGTAGCTATTGATATCTATTGCTACGAATTCAATCTGTAGACATAGCTACATTTCGCTACAGAAATTATAGCTACGGCTTTTGTCCATAGCGATTGATATCTATTATTACAGAAATAATCTGTAGCCATCGATTTTTTTTAACTTTTAGCTAACTTACCAATAGTGACGGACGTGCTACGGACTAGATCCGTAGTAAAAGGTCTTTAGCTACGATTTTTTACCGTAGCCTTTGCCCATTTTTCTTGTAGTGGTCGAATGCACATCACAATGGGCCTCAAATACGGGCTGCATATACATCATATTGGTCTCGACAATCGGCCTTGGCAATCGAAATCGAAATCGACCTCGACAATCGAAATCGGTCTCAATAATCAGAATCAACACTCGGAATCGGCCTCGACAATTGGAATCGGCCTATACAATCGGTCTCGACAAATCGGAATCGGCCTCGATACTCGGTCTTGATAATCGGAATTGGCCTATACAATCGACCTCGACAAATCAGAATTAATCTTAATACTCGGCCTATATAATCGACCTCGACAATTGGAATCGACCTATACAATCGGCCTCGACAAATCGGAATCGGCCTCGACAATTGGAATCGGCCTATACAATTGGCCTCTACAAATCAGAATCAGCCTATACAATCGACCTCGACAAATCAGACTCGGCCTCGATACTCGGCCTCACAATCAGAATCCGCCTCGATACTCGGCCTCGACAATCGGGATCGGCCTATACAATCGGCCTCGACAAATCAGAATCGGCCTATACGATCAGCCTCAACAAATTAGAATCATCCTATACAATCGACCTCGACAAATCAGAATCGGCCTCGACAATCGGAATCGGCCTATACAATCGGCTTCGACAAATCAGAATCGGCCTCGATACTCGGCCTCATATATCAAGTGGGCCTCATTACATGGGCCTAACAATACAAATAGGTGGGCCTCGTCCATGGGCTAAAATAAATCATGATGGGCCTCATGGATGGGCCACACCAATGGGCTTCATGTATATCAAATAGGCTACACCGATGGGCCTTATGTATATCAAATCGGGCCACACCAATGGGCCTCATGTATATCAAATTGGGCACACCCTTATGTATTTTTGAGATCCAACCTATTCATAAGTTAACATAGAGATAGATGAAGTGAAAACATATATCAGCTTAATTGAAAACTACTGGGGTCCTAAGAAGTTTGAACAGTGGATGTCACAGTCCACTATTTAAATGGTGGGGTCCACTTGAACTTTGGATTTGATCCCATCCTTTACATCATACCATAAAATGATATCTCAATATGGTTGGACAATTTGGATACAATGTATACATCATGGTGGATCCCATAGATGGACGACATGGATGAGACAGGTGGGACCCATAGAACTTGGTGACGCCACTACAGCAGCTATGTAGCTGGAGTGAGGTACACTAACCAATCTGCTTCATAAGATGGGTCCACACGTGTTCCCACCATAACATTTATTTTCCATCCAACGTTGATAGGATCACACAGACTAAATAAAATAAACAAATAAATTATCCAAAACCTCTGGGACCAGAGGGTTTCAATGGTAGACGTTCAACTGTCACTGTGCAGTGTGGTCCACTTGATAAATAGATCTGTCTTATTGTTGCCTCAAGCCTGAAAATGAGCTTGCCAAAAGGATGAACGATTTGGACACATTCATCAGGGGTGGGGTCCACTGACCATCTAGCGAATGGACAATCCAGCAAAATGCCTGGACGACATTTGATAAAACACATGCATTATGGCTAGGACCCATGATCCCTGCCCTTCCATCCCGGTGGCACGAGAGCGCTTGACGGACACTGCTGTGTGTCGTCCTCGGACATTTGCGGAAGCGGCCGCCGTGCATTGCTTGATTTATTTTCTATGGTATTTTCTAGGTGGGGCCCACATCCGAAAGATCCGACCCATTCATTAGATACTACGGCTCACGACCGATCAAACAAGCCCCATATTCAGCATATTTTGGTGTGTAGAAAAATCAAAGTGGGCCATATCAGATTTTAACAGTTAAAATACTATTTTCTAAGATAGGACCCGCTAGATATCCAAATTGGCCTCATATTTCGGTTCAACGCCTAAAATGAGCTGGGGAATGGGATGGATGGCGTGAATTAGACCCATACATCAAGGTGGGGCCTGCATGATCAGCCCACCCAAAAAGCTTGTTTTGTTGCTATTAGTATATCCACTGTTTGTTCACACTTCATAAAGCACACGTCCAACATCCAGGGACGCTGGACGGATGACATGAATATATTTTTAAGGTGGGTCCCACATGGACGTGGCCCGCCTGATTTGGATTAATCGGATATTTGTGTTTTCCCATTACCCCAAGTAGGGCCCACATGGCTTGGACGGTATAGATCCAACACGTCCATCAAGTGGGTCCCACGAAGGCGAACAACATGGATAAATTACATACATCATGGGGCCATTAACAAGGGAAAAAGAGAGAGAGAGAAAGAGAGAGAGAGATCGAGTGATGGAGGGACCCCGACACTATGGGCCCTCCCTTCCATGATTTATAACATACATCAAGTGGGTCCCATTACATATGGGCCCACCGATCAAAATCAATGGTGGAGACCCTTTCCCCATCAAAATCAATGGTGGAGACCCTTTCCCCACCAAAATGCAAGGTCTAGATGACCCTATTCAAGCAAGAAAAATAAACATCATGATGGGGTCCATGGAGAATGGCCCCATTATGGAATGATCATGAGAATCAAGGTGGGCCATCAGCCACACCTGGGGTCCAAAGTGAGATCCATACCATCAATCGATAGGCCTCACTTGGCCCATCATCAAAGCATTAAATCTAGGCCTATAAAGCACCCACTGTTTGATTTTCTTAGTCCGATGGAATGCCAATCTTCTTGTGTCTCACTTTAATGGAAGGTGATGAGAGATAAAGGGCTAGGATGATAGATCTGGTGATAGAAAGTGGGCCACACATAACACTCTCATCTCTTGGAAGTGCTTGGACGTCCACCACTTCTTTTACTTGGAATTTGTGTTAAGAAAGAGAGAGAGAAGGGGTTGTAAGGAGAGAGAGATGGGTGATGGATTGATGGATGGGAGTTGATAGGTGTACTTGACATGTATAGGTGTATAAGAGAGAGGGTGAGAGAGAGTTTACTTTGGGGTTGCTCTTGTACTTGACATGAGGTGATTGATTGATTAGTTGAGTGATTAATTGATGAGACATGTTGTAGAGATTCTCTTGGGATTGCAAACGATAGTGTTTTCCTCGAACTGAACGCGGGCCAACATCTCCTGGCCAGGGTATTGAATCAATGTGTAAGACGTGGCGTCGGAACCACGACGACGGTGCGGTCGCAATGGTACAAGTCTTGGATTAAGCAGACTCAAATCTACGGGATACAACTTAGGGTCGAGCGTAAATGTCAATTATAGGTTGTTGGTTGCCAGAATTCGCTAGGAAGAATTGCGGGAGTCGACGGAACTAGGGCACCGGTCTTACATCATACGCCACATTCAATTCAATAATGTTGATAATGTCAGTGATGAGGTGGACCAATCATTTTCATGGGTTCGTGGTATTCTAGCGCTTAGAAATTGTACACATGGCATGGATTAAATTAAATTAAACAAACTAAATTGTAGAACGCATTGTCACTTAAGTCCTGAAAGTAGATTCGTTGAACAATTCCAATCTCTGGTTTGTGAATACTTCTTTGCTAAAATAGGGCCATTGGATAATTTTCATGTTTAACCGTCCAATAAATGTCCATCAATCTGAAGGTCAAAAATTGAATAACCTCAATTCCTGGGCCATGATACATCTAAACTGGGACCCATAATTTAGACATTTAAATTTGAATTGCATGTATTCTAGGCATGCAATTTCTAAGTGTCTGTGTATCATCCCTTACAGGCTGCCAGAGTATCAAAGTATTTCTACGTGTTAATCAGAGTCGGCGGTGGCGCATTTGGTCAAAATTTTATCGGTTTGTGCCAAAGTTAGATTTTTCTTAATATATTCTTCCCCCTTTTTCCAAATCTGACTTCTTTTTTTCCCATCCCATGATCGAGGTGGGCCAGATAAATGTCCAATAGGAATTGAAATGATCTGGGCCATTAGAACTTAAAACACCATCCCAGAGTGGGAGTGAGTGATCAACTTAGTGGTTTCATAAAGCATGGGTTACACATGTTATCAAGTCTATCAGCACAGGAATGATAAGGCAATGTAAAACAATCACTTCCTAATTATTCTTATTAATGCAAATAATGGGGTTTATGAAATAATGCATGCCCTCACCATCCAACACTTCCTCAACATGTGGCTATTGAGACTTTAATATTATATATTATCCCTCATTTATTAATTGGTTTTATGAACATGATAATGCTTAATGTTCTATTTTAATCATGTTTATGTTGCAAGGTGAATTTAAGGGCTTGGATTGAAAAGGATGCTAAAAGCATAGATTTAATGTTCAAGAATCACCAAAGTCAAGCATGGATCTTATGAGACCAAGAATGAAGAATTCACATGCCAAAGATCCAAGAAAACCAAGTGAAGAATGAAGAGTATTGAAGACTTGAAGTAAATAAAAAGAACCCTAAAAATTAGCATCCTTCGACTAATCCAAGGCCAATTTTTGACCAGTCGAGGGATCCTACTCGACTAGTTGAAGATTCCTCGACTTGAACTCCAGTGATTAAAATCCTTTAATCCCGTCATCCTCGACCAGTCAAAGGAAACCCTCGAACAATCGAAGGTGACCCTCTACCAGTCGAAGGTTATCCTTGACCAGTCTAAGGTTACGCGGACAACACACAGACTGCGTAAATTTGAGGCGGTTTTTGGATTTTTCCAACTCAGTACGAAAGTTGGAGTTACAAAACTATAAATAAGAGTCCCTGGGATGTTCCTAAACATCTTTTAGGGTTTAAGGAGTGGAGAAAAGGCATGGAGAAGCCGTCACCAAGAGTTTTTCCTTCCTTTTCCTTAGTCATTTTAATGCTTTTCTTAAGAGATTTTAGTTCAATCATGTCTATGGTTGGCTAAACCTCTTAGCTAGGGCTAAGAGGTGAAGCTTATAGTGTGATTGGGATGTTTGTTTTTATTTGTGTTTTGTTGAACTCTCTTGGATTCTAGTTTGATTATAAGGAATATTTTTAGTTTTTAATGGTTTATTGTGACAAATTACAATAGATATGTGATAGCTTTGAATATCCTCTTTTTCTGATTTATGATTGTGAAGTAAGTCTCGTTGTCCACCATCGCCCCTTGGGCATGGTAGGATGATGAAAACCTTCTTAATCTTCATAATTCTCTTATGATTAGTTATGGGATTGGTAAATCATGTTGTTTACCTTGTCTCCTGGGCATGGTTAGGTGATGGAATCACTTTTAAATCCTCACAACTCTCATCTATTGATGATTAGATCCATGAGAAGTTCAGAGATATCGCAAATCTCTTCTCACCAATTGGATAAGATAGGACTCTGATTCTAGTTGTGTCCTTGAATCAAGCAAGGTAGCATCCCAAGAACCTACAAGTGGATCCTTGAAAACCCTAGTTACCACTTTTGAATTTGTTAGTTTTAATCACTTTAATCACACTTACTCTCTATACTTCTAGATTTAGGTTTTCATCTTTTTTTAGTTCTAGTTACCTTTAGACTACACACAAGATTAGTCCTTGTGGATTTGACCTCGATCTCACTGAGATTATTACTACATCGTGACCCTACAATTGGGGTTGTGAACAACGACTCCGACCACCTGGTTTGTAAATGACAACACTTCCTCAACATGCAACTTCAATGCCTGTTTCGCCACATTCTATAATAATGCGATGCGGTGAATGGTTATGTTAGCTGAGTGATTAATTATGCTCATTCATTTAATAGTTTTGGAAAGATAGGATACCTCCCTTTTAATTATTGGTATCAACTGAATCGCTAGATATGGGACGACCACAATGATCCTACGCCTGTAATCCCTGATCCGTCTGTGTTCGTCACTCCTAGCTAAATACGTACGAAAGGCAAGTTGTAAAAGTAATGCTCGTGGTCACTATGAGGAGACTCGTCACCTCAGCGTTGGCCAACAGCACGAACATGGTGTCCCATACCATCATGCCCAGCTCATGAATCTTGAGAATCGCGATGGTAATGGTTAATAGTAGACCTTTGCAAATGATAAGAGATGTGTCCCAGAGTCAAACAGTTACGATTATACATGGTGAACATATAAAGAGTTAGTCGGTTCTTTAGACAATTTCGATTGATATGGGCGTCCACCAGCGTAACCGGCATGGAGTGTGTAAGCACCCTACGTGGCCTAGCCACTGTCAGTAGTCCGTGTTCGACCCAGATCAATCGAACATGTCTGGGTTGGCTAACCTAATTTGGTCAACCCATATCCAGGAATTTGCCGACTAACCAGACTACTCTTGTAGTCCTACTTGTTAATTTAATCAAGTCAACGAGCATTAAAGATGATTGGACTCACATTTAATAATCAAAATCAATAAACTACTCATTCAAGCATTCATCAAACACATAAGCATCGTTATACTACAACTTGCTATTTATTGGGCAAAAATTGAAATACTCCTAATGTCACGGCCCAAACTCAGAAACCGGGCTCACAGAATTTCTGCTCGCAGAATCCAATGTCAATAGCCTCCGTAGTACCTCATTCTCGGCTCCCAGCGCCTATACTCCAGATTCCGATCCTGGTATCCTACAAGGAGAATTTTCCAATGTACATTTATCTCGTAAAAAGTATAACCACAAGTTTACCCAAATCACAAAGACAACATCATCATCACATATCCACTAATATAAACAGTTGAATATAGTGCTGAAAGGGAAATACATATATCGAAAATCAAAACTCCAAAAGACTGCTGCACGCTCCAAGCTCAATGTTGCTGCGACCTAATGCCACCTGCATACATCTATCGTGCATAAGCTTATAGAAAGCTTAGAGGGTGGTGTAAGTATGTGCGCAAGGTAAGTGTCAAGTATGTAATATCAGAGAAATGCAGAAACATGTTGGTAAGTCCATAAATATCATCAGCCTCATCCGGGCTATGCGATGCAAAAACATAATAAGTCAATATCAAAGCTATGCAATGCAGAGACATAGTAAGCTAAATATCATATACTGAGGATGCAATGCAATATGCAAATCTTGACGAGTCCACGAATACCGTCAACCTCATCTAGGCCATATAAATGCATAAACATAATAACCCAAAATGCCATATGCCATGGATGTAATGCAATATGCGGTGCGAATGAAATGACCAAGCTGGAGTGTGAAGTCAGGATGATAGTACGTAGTATCAAAGGCTATGGGTCCATCATAAGGGACTTTTATCCAAACTAGTCCCATACCTAAATTTAGATAGCCAGACTTAATGTGATAGACTCCTGATCTAAGGCTGGTCACGCGCCCCCACCGAAATCCTGGCCATTATAAAGGTACACATAACAATTAGTTGCGCACCATCAGCCCGAGTGGATAGTGAATGAATGAATGATTAAAATGCTAAGTATGCAACTCCTACTCAATAAGTCCTCATATCAGTATTGTACAACTCCGGGATCATCACCGGGGTCTAGTACACTCGATGTGACCTGTCGCCCCATCAAGCACACAATTAGGTAAGTAAAAGAGACCTCACTATCCGCCTGTCAGCAGTATACCAATGCCTACCCGGCTCGTCGATAGTGGACCCATTTATGAGCTGGTCAGACTCAGCCTAACATTGCCTACTCCCTCAGGCGAGTAAGGTCACACCCCCTCCCAACCGACCACGATAAAGTAGGAGACGCGGCCTACTAGTATTCGGCATTCGGGCGCTCATGTATCCACTCGGTCTAGACATTGGGGCATCCTCTGGTACCTAGAGGGTTTAGAGACTTCCATCCAGGAAAATCTATGGCACCCCATGTAGAAAAAGATTTCCCATATCCCATTTAGCCATCCATGATATTCCTGTGGAGGCTACGACCCTGATGTCACTAGGGCTACGGTGGTTATATCATAAAATACGAGATGCCTGAGTCAAACAATCCAATCATGCATCAACCCTAAGTGTATCACGCGCTCATGTGGGACAACTCCGCCTATTAGGGAGCCCCATAATAACCTGCCCAATGACATATGCAATGGTCAACCACATCTCATATCAAGCATGCAGGTGATGTGTATGGGCATGTATCATGATACTATATTATCATGTACTCACAATCAGTATCGATAATCGGCCTAACAAAGGGCCTAAGGGAAGGTCACAATGTGGACATTTAACCACCATTGGCCATCAATGTGGATATTTAACCAACATTGCTCCCAAGGAGTGGCCCACATAAAGCTAAACGTATAGTGGGGCCCATGGCTTCACATAAGGGCCTCTCGCAAGAGCCCAATATACATCACAATGGGCCTCACACAAGGGCCTAATACACAACATAATGGGCCTCACATAAAGGGCCTAATATACATCACGATGGGCCACAAATACATTACATTGGGACTTATCACATGGGCCATATATACATCACAATGGGCCTTATACACGGGCTGCAATTACATCACAATGAGCCCTATACGAGGGTCGCAAATACATCATAATGGGCCCTATACACAGGTCACAAATACATTACAATGGGCCACATCTATGGGCCACAAATACATCACAATGGGCTGCTCACACGGGCCTAATATACATCACAATGAGCACCATCGCCTGGCCCTCAAATGTATCACAATGGGCCTCATCACATAGGCCTCACATACATCACACTGGGCCTCATCATATGGGCCAAATATTCATCACAATGGCCACAAATACATTACATTAAGGTGGGCCCTGCACATTCCAAATGGGCCATAAATATATCACATGGGCCTCATCAATGGGTCACAAATACATCACATTGGGCCTCACTCATGAGCCTCATCAATGGGCTACAAATACATCACATTGGGCCTCGCTCATGGTTCTCATATACAACACATCGGGCCTCATCATATGGGCCTCATCACATCACATCGGGCCTTACCAAATGGGCCACAAGTACATCACATGGGGCCTTATCATATGGGCCTCATATACATCGCAATGGGCCCTCATTACATGGGTGTGCTAGGCATTATAAAGGATGGCCCACGGATGGATGGTCTGGGTAAAACACACATCACAGTGGGTCTCTTTGGATATGGGCCATCCAGAAAAATGGGCCAGTTGCTGGGCCCCTCCACAAACATCACAATAGGGCCTAAAAGATTTTAATGATGGGCGTTTAATCATTGCTATCTAGCAGCGTTCAGATTGCTACTGGATGGTATGAATGAAATACATACTTCACGTGGGCCCCATAGCCACTAAACGGCATAAGATGGGTCCACGCTAGTGGACTGGATGGTTGGATAAAACACATGCAACATGGTGCAACCCACCGCCCAATAATCTGGATGGTAGAGATAAAACACATATATCATGGTGTGGTCCACTTGGGATTTGGGTCTAACTCTCAATCGGGCCCATGACCCTTACACTATCTCGAAAAAGGATGGGCAGCGCGTATAACACATACCTCATGGTGGGCCTGCATAAGGCAGCCCACGGTCTGTAAAATGGGTCTACTGCATTCATACTGGGACCACACCATAAAGTGGGCCCGGAAGAGTCCGCTGGAGAGTGTAGGGGCCCCACACATCACTAGTGGGCCCCACAACAATGGACAACGTGGAGATAAAACACATACACGACGGCCTCTTGCTAGATGTCCAACCTGCCCAACGTGTTGGGCCTGCTGGATGTCTAGTGAATGGACGGCCTGGACATAACACATATACCATATGTGTAGGGGGGCCCACACACCATAATGGGCCCTATAATGGGTGGACAACATGTTTATACAACGCATACAGCCAGGAGGGCCAGAGGCTGGACATCCAACCCATCTACACACTGGGCCTGGTGGACACCCAACAACTGGATGGTCTGTATAGAACACATAAATAGTGGGCCTCATCAGTGGCCTCATAGCCCCTAGCTGGGCATCACAGTGGGCCTAAGAAAATTCGGCGCTGGACGTCACCCCCACTGCTTCCTGCGGTGTGGATCAAAGGAGCTTTGGATCAGACTCATTTCCAGGCTCATGGCCTAAAACGATATGGAAAATTGGATGAACAGTCTGGATAAAATACATACATAGGGTGGGCCTCACATATCACTAATGGGCCCTCACCAGCTGATGACTAGTGTGGATTCCATACATACAACAAGTTGGTGGGCCACTGCTAGTTGGTCAGCCCACCAGCGTCCCAACCCTACTAGGGTATGGGTGGACTGGATGAAATACAAATATATAAGGTGGGCCCCACTGTGGACGGCCGGACGAGATAGATAAAACACATATATCGCAGCGGGCCCCACCTAGATGGATGACATGGATATAAACCACATATATCATGGCTGGCCCACACAGTAGACAAATGGACGGTGAGGAGAAAAACATACATCATGGTGCATCCCACACCACCCGTTTAGATGGATGGTTGTGGATATAGAATAGATACATCAAGGTGGGTCCCACCTGCCCACACGTGTCACATGTGTGGGGTGGGCCCCACGTCCAAGACAGATGGACACAGTGTATAAAACACATACATCAAAGCGAGGTCCACCGTCTAGGAAGGGATGGATGGCTGGGATATAAAACACATATCAATGGGTCCCATCGTCCATATCTGAATGGTGGACTGCATGGATGAACACATGCATCGTGATAGGGCCCACAGTCCAGATCATGGTGGGCCACGTCAAAATGGATGGACAGTTGGATATAACACACACACAGAGATATATATATATATATATATATATATATATATATATATATCACTGGTAGGCTCCACGTAATTTGGACGGCCAGGATAAAACATGCCCGGTGGGTCCCACTGTCTAGGGACTAGACAGTGCAAATACACAACATATTCATCAATGGTAGGCTCCAAGGATGGATGGCCTGGATGCGATATACAGTCCAGGTGGGTCCCACGTGATCTGGGATGGACGGTGTGGTCAGACCCTCCTGTTGACGTCATTCCAGCAGCTATATAGCTGGGCTGCTGACAATGACCGGTTGGGATATAACACGCACCACATGATTAGGCCCACCGACCTGCTGACATCAATACAGCAGCTATCCAGATGTTGGACTGCTGGCCAGCTGGCCCAGCGTCCAGCAGATGGACGGCTCAGATATACACATATATCATGGTCAGCCTCACAGAACTTGTTGACGACAATGCAGCAGCTGCTGCTGTGTGGAACCCACCGTCTAAAATGCATAAATCATGGTGGATCACACCCACGTCTAGATCGCTGGACGGTGTGGATTTCACACACACATCAGGTGGGTCCACGTACACGTGGTCCACTGATTAAATCAAGCTGATATTTGTGGTTTCCTTTGTCCAGACATTGTCCAGTAATGGACAACAAGGTGGGCTCCACCAACTAGATGCCTATAAAAATCTGAACGGCTTGGAATTTGGCTGAACCCATTAGGTGGGCCACACACCCCATCATCACCATAAAAATGAAAGGGAGAGAGAGAGAGAGAGAAAAAGAGGGAGGGAGAAACGTGATGGAGGGGAGGGACCCTGCTACTATGGGCCCTCCCTTGCTTACAATGCATACATCAAAATGGGTCCCATGACAAGTGGGCCCTCAAATGAATATCAATGGTGAAAGTCTCAAGATCACCCACCTATAGCCTTCTTCTTTAGCTCCTTGGACTCCTTGGCTCTTAAGCTAACTCTTTGATGGTGGGAGATGAAGATTGAAGGGTTGGATTAAGAGATATGAGGTAGGGAGTGGGCCACACACTTGGCTCTCTCATGGAAGAGCTTGGATGATCTCTCCTCTCTTGGGATTGCTTGGGAGTGAAGAGAGAAAATGAGAGCGAGAGAGCAGTGATGGGATGAAAAGGGATGAAGTGATGGGTGATGGGTGTAAGGAAGGGATGGGTGGTGTAAGACTCTAACCCAAGTGTGCACGCCATTTCTTTAGGTCACACGGTCCTACGAGTCAAATCCCAGCGGCCCGCGACCTTCGGGTAGTTTTGCGGTCATCCTTGAGTTCGGTCACATTGACCCGACTCGGATCAACCTGAAACCTATGCCATCTTGTCTATATCAGCGCTGCGGTTCCTGAAAGTGCCCTGGTTTGTCAATTAGCATGGGTGTTGAGTCAGTTAGACTACAGAGCCTGATAGGAAGATCATTTCAAAGCGTCTGCCTCAACCGAATGTATGCAAGCTTGCCATAGGTAAATATGAGCCTCACATCCCTTGTCCCAAATCACCAGGTATACTAAAACCCATAAAAATGTTAGAATATCATAGGGTTTTTTGGGTAAGAAAACGTTTTCAAAATAGAAAAATTCTCTAAGTTTTCTTATCCTGTCGATTTTATCAATACACATCTCGATATGATCAACTTGCTCTGTCGAGTCTTCGATGCTCCATCGATACCATCGAAAAGAGGACCAAATATGTCCAACAACCTTATACTTATCTGGACGGAATTATCGATGTATCGATATACCTATCAATATCATCGATATTCAAATTTCGAGTCTATCGGAAGTGACTCGATAATATCGACAGGCAGAATTCCGGCGCCCCTGCTTTTCTTAAAGAATATCATATATGCTTCGATATATCGAAGTCTCCTCGATACCATCAAAATTCAAACCTTGATGATATCGGTAGGCCCTCGATGATATTGGTCTTGGTTGTCAAGTTCTCTAGCAACATACTTCAGGGTGTTTTATCTATGATCGGGGGTCACTCGATAGAATCGATATTCAAATATCGATGATATCGATGTCGTATCGAATGCATCGAACATGGACATAAACTATCCAACAAGCTTTATGAAAAATCTTTTTGATTTATCGATGCATCGACACAGCTATCGATATCATCGATATCCAAATTTCGATGATCTCGAAGGTCCCTCGATCACTCATGAAAACTTGATATATTTCAAGGAAAGTATCTCTTGTTTTTCAAGTGTCGATGGATCGAATATCTCATCGATGGAATCGGAGTTCGAAATTCGATGATATCGACAATCATTTCAATTCATCGACCAGCTGACAAAAGGTTTCAAAAGCGTATGACATTGAGTTCGAGTCATCGAGCGGATCATCGATGCTATTGAGAGTATATGTTTGATGATATCGAACCTGCTCGATGATATCGAACTCTGTCATAAATGTGACCTTTTTATATCCATTGAAACCTTTTGCCTATATATAGAGGACTTGTCTATTGTTGCTGTGAGAGAAAGAAGAGAGAGCTTTTGAGTGTTTAACCTTAGATCTTATACCCAAATCCCTTTCTCTCAAGGGAGTTCATCCTCCAATCCACCCTCACATTGATATTCAATAGACTGGATTGGGGAATGAACTTCCGCATTCAAGGATCCTTCGGCTACTACCTTAATGGCAAATCATTAAGCTGGGATGCCTTGAATGCATAGATGATTGAAATCGCTCTATCTTTCTTATAGGAAAATCTTTTGAGAGTAGGATTTCATCATAACCTTGACCCAATCCATCGCCATGCATTGGTACATCTTTT
Organism: Magnolia changhungtana; assembly: GCA_030180095.1. Classification (NCBI taxonomy): domain Eukaryota; kingdom Viridiplantae; phylum Streptophyta; class Magnoliopsida; order Magnoliales; family Magnoliaceae; genus Magnolia; species Magnolia changhungtana. The sequence continues at coordinate 159,326 of JASAUF010000293.1, forward strand.
GAGTTGCGGATCAAGGAAACCGAAGATTCTTCGTCAACATGCTTAATGGGACTCATCCACTTATTTTTAAGTATCTAGAGTCTAGAGACAGTTGTGATCATTCCTTTTTAGGATTGGGTCTTAGGTGTTTCTCACCCCTTCAATCCCTCGTAGGAGGCCTCCAGCGGGAGTGTACGTGGTGGGTGCGTCGTGTGGACCCTTGCTCTGTGGAGAGCGTAAACATCTAGTTAAAGGTGAACCAATCAAAACCTTAGGTTTGAGGTGAACCATGTAAAACCTTGGGTTTGAGGTAAACCGCGTAAAACCTCCGGTAGGGTCTTATGGAAGATCCTTGGCCAGTGTGCCTAAAAGTGGGTGCGTCATGTAGACCCTTGCTCTGTGGAGAGGATAAACATCTGGTTTAAGGTGAACCAGTCAAAACCTTAGGTTTGATGTGAACCGTGTGAAACCTCGGGTTTGAGGTAAATCGCGTAAAACCTCCGGTAGGGTCTTATGGAAGATCCTTGGCCAGTGTGCCTAAAAGTGGGTGCATTGTGTAGACCCTTGCTCGTGAGAGCATAAACAGTTAACCTCAGTGTAGGTTGTAAAGGTTAAAGATGAACCTGATTTAAAACCTTAGGTTTGAGGTGAACCGCTGTGAAACCTCCTTAGTGAAATCCGACACACTCAAGGGTTGACTGCGTCTGCCGAGAGTGGAGTAGACTGATCGTCGAACCACTATAAAAATGACTGTGTTTGAGATTGCTATCTTTCTGATTGTGTGATTTACTTTAATATTTTCATATCTGAATATCTGAGATCACACCTCACACACAAACACAGTCATATCCATCATAAACTAGTTTGCATACTGTTCACTGTTTAAATAGTTTATGATTGGACCCTCTACCAGGCTTGGAAGCCAGTAGAGTTATTTTTGAGTAATCCTAATATGATCTTGTTGTTAGGATTAGTATAATAGGATTTTAAATAAACCATAAAAACTTTAAAAGTCCTCTTCACCCCCCTCTAGGACATATTGGCATATTCCTACTTCAACTAAAACGATCTTCACCGTTATTTCAATTGGTATTAGAGAGGGTCTCTCTTTAAGGGCTTCACCACCTAGAGAGTGATCTTGACTGAAGTTCGGAATATAGCCAAAGGAGAGGGCTCATCGGTCACTAGGCCACCAGTATTTAATGGCTCAAATTATGCATATTGGAAGGCTAGAATGCATTACTTTCTAAGATCTTTAGATCATGATGTTTGGGATATAGTTGAAAGCGGATATGTGCCACCAACTGAACGAATCGTACTTGACAGTGGCACAACCATCACAAAACCCATATCCAAAAAAAAGTGGACAGCGTTCGACAAAGAAAAACAGACTGCTGAATAAAAGCTATGAACGCCATCTACTGCGCCGTGTCCCAGGATATATTCAATCAAATAAGTATGTGTGGGACATCCAAGGAAGCATGGGATCTATTGGAAACAACCCATGAAGGCAAAAGCACTGTGAAGAGGTCCAAACTACAACTTCTGACTTCACAGATGGAAAGTCTCAGAATGGAAGAGCATAAGACCTTTATAGAGTTTTTCACAAAATTAAATATCATTTGCAACTCCATGGGTGGATTGGGAGATAAAGTTCCGGTTCCTAAAATCTGTAGAAAAATACTTAGATCATTGCCGGAATGGTTTAATCCCAAGGTTACAACTATTGAAGAGTGTAAGAACATAGATGAAATGAAAGTAGAAGAACTGGTAAGTTCCCTACAAACTTTTGAACTATACTTCAAACAAACCCAAAAATCCAAAACAACTGCCCTAAAAACTTCTAAGAAAACATTACATAAGGACAGTGAGAGGGAAAAGGAAGATGATGATGAGGAAGTGGCTTTGCTGGCACAACGATTCAGGAAGTTCTTTCAGAAAAATCGTGGCCGGCCTTCAAGAGGAAGAAATGTGAACAACAAAACTTCTACAGGCAAATTTGTTAAAAGGACCAAGGAACACAATGCTATGCCTGTCAGGAGTATGGACACCTGTCAACCGAATGCCCAAACAGAAAAACTAAGGGCAAGGCAATGGCTGCCACGTGGGATGATATTGAAGAGTCAAATTTAGAATCTAGTGACTCAGAAAGCGATGTAGATCAGAAATCATTGAAAATTCTCATGGTCTCCACTGCTTCAATCATTCCCACAGAATCTGAAAACGAAAAAGAACAGCAAGCCACTGAATCATCTGACAATGAGGAAACTTGAGAAGAAGAAGAAAAAAAAAAGGATAAACTACAAGATGCTTATAATCAACTGTATATTCATAGCATCAAAGTGGTTAAAAGACTTGGAGTGTCTGAAAACAAAATGAAATTACTACAAAAAGATTTGGACAAAACTCTAGAAATCAATACACATCTAATCAATGATTTATAACAATTTCACTCTGACAATTGTAGACTTGAGAGAATTAACTCCTTTCTAAATTCCGAGTCCGAAAAACTAAACAAATAGGTGGAGCAATTAAAAGACAAAAATATGCTCCTTAAAAATAAAAATCATACACTTCTGTTTGATCTAGAAGAGTCCAAAAAAATTGCCAAGCTAAACTGTAAGTTTTCCCAGAGTGGAGAGAAGTTAGAAAAACTTTTAGGTATGGGAAAATCTGGAAATAACAAAAATGGCTTAGGGTATGAGAAGGTTAGAGCTAAAACTGGGTATGAAACACAAATACTTGAAAAACCTGATACCTTCAGTAGCAACACAGAAACTAATCAAGTAGTTAAATCAAATAAGAAAATTAAATCTATTACAAATAAGAACCCTGTCACAAGGTGGATAATTAAAGAAAAGAAAAATTGTCTAGCTACTCACTCAAATCACTTAACAGGCAATGACGCTAAGTGGTAACTAAACAGTGGTTGTTCGAGACATTTTACATGAGATATGTCCCTTCTTTCAAACTATAAGAATCTTTATAATGGGATAGTCACCTACGGAGATAGAACCATTGCTAAAGTAATTGGACAAGGAATCATAAAAGGAATTAAGTTGCTTGAAAATGAGAATGCTTTCTGCATAAAAGGTCTGACACATAATCTCTTAAGCATATCTTTAATTTGTGATATTGGGCATATGGTCAAATTCAACAGACAAGAATGCAAAATCCTAAACCAATCAGGAAAATCAGTAATGAAAGGTCATTGCACAAGCAACCACTGCTACATTATCAGAGGCATAGAAAGGATTGATGTCTAGAAGTGCTGAGCAAAGAAAAACAAGTCCAGATCAGGCATCTAGATCTGGATGTTTGGTGAAATGATGCAATTTTTTGCTGAGCTCTAAATGATATATCTGAGGTTCCTCACCTCAAATTTTTTTTTTTTACATAAACATCTTAATGTTTATAATTTTGACTTGTACAAAATTTTGTTGTGTATATGTCAGATTCAAAGATGATCCATACTATACATATCTGTCTGATATTTGGGCTAATGAAAAATACTCATCTTCGATATGTCTATCGATAAGTCATGTGCATTTTTGATTACATCGATCAACTATCAATATCACCGACATCCCTTCAGAATGTGAGAAGTTACAAGATCGAGACTACTATCGAAGCTCTTGTCGATAACATCAAATGAGGATCATCGATATAATCAAAAGCAAGTTCGATAAAATCGAAGTCTGCTGCCTGATAAAAGGCGGTCGGGCGGAAAAATCTTATTTTTTTGGAAAAAGCTTTATGTTTTTGTTTCTGCTCGAATCCTCAGCCAGAAGACCATTGGTGGGTCCCAGAATCTTCTCAAAAATGGGTATTATCCTTCCATTCCTTCCATTTCAGGGTTTATCTCACTTTTGGTTGGGTATTTTCTAAAGAATTTTGTCCTCTTTAAATCCCTCTTATTGCCCATCCTTACCTTTACTTGTCTCGTACACTGAAAAATCATGAACAAAGGGTAAGGTAAGTCTCTTCACTCGTTTCGATAAAAGAAAATGCAATTAGAATTTAGTAGACGTCAACCTATTCTGATAGAAGGACGTCCATTCACCATTGTTGAACGTCTAGTGCTCAATAGTGCTATTGAATCTTTTAGAGTGGACTTGCTTTTGGAAGTAATAGGTTGGCAGAACATCCTCAATCTTGGAGGATCGTATCAACTAGGGGTGATCCAAGAATTCTTCAATCACTGTCGTATCACTAGTAATGATCCCCCTAGCATTCAGGTCAAACTTGCACATTACTCAAAGATCATCGCTCCGATCACCCTAGCTCATCTTCTAGATCTTGATGTCACTTAAATTCCAATGACTAACAGGAATCTCAACGGTTTGGGTGTATGGGGAGAAATTACTCATGCATTATGTCATGGCACTACCGTTTTATGAAATGATGACAATTTGCTTCACATCAACTATCCCTGTGATATCGAAGGAAATCATCTCTCTCCATTTATGATCAATGTGTTGTATGATATACATGAAGAAAATCAAGTGTGCCTGTCGACTCTTCTCCTCAAGCAAATCATTCATGTAATCCAAGGCAATTATCGGGAGAAACTGTGCTTTCCCGTAATCATATGCAAATTAGCACATCATGTGGGGCTTCCTGCCACATCTGATGCTGTGTATCTTGAAGCATGATTTAATAGTAATGTAGCCTAGGAAGCCCAACAGCTGTGTCTCTCTTCGTCTCCCCCCAGGCTTCACTTTCCCATGCCAAGGGGTGTCTAACATGCTCAACCATCGATTTAGCCTACAGATGGAGGGTCCAATTGTATGCCGATGGTCAGCCCAGAGTCAATCACGAACTGCCAGACTCATCATCTAGAACGACACCTTTTGAATGGGATGACAGGTATGGAGGAACGATTGTACAACTGTGAAAGGTGCCTCACCATAATCGAAGAGAAGGTCGACGTCCTCCAGCACACTACTCAATAAATGGTGGACTTGCTTACACAGAGCAATCCTCGTGGACATTGAGCTCATGGTAAGGAGTACAACCGCAGACGGATTATCGAGCATGTCTATTTTGCCCTGACTAAATACTTTACTGCAAAACCTTTGGGCAGAATTTTTTTTTTGGAATTCTAATGACGTTTTGATCAGGATAACTGTTAATTTACTGCTATCCGGGACAGTAAATGTTTTGGATAATGGTGGAAATGGCTGATTCTGCCATGTTTATACTCTAAAGATCCCCTTGTTTATTTAATATGGTATGCATGTGATGTTTTTACTAAATATTCTAACTGCTATATCACTGCATATATCGGTTTGCTATGCATATATATTCACTAAAAATGATGTATGATTCAGCAACTGTTTGACCATTATACATCTATCTGTTATATGCATATCTCTCTCAATGATGGTTCTCCCAAATACTTCAATCTTCAGTCAATATCAACTGTTATATCTTTGTCAATGACTGACAAAAAGGGGGAGAGAATAGTTCAAACACCGCGTATAGAAAATTCTATATCTACTTGAATGATGTTGCAGGTGTTACGGGGAGTAACCGCATTAAGCGAGGGGGAGTTTGCAATTAGGGGGAGCAGATACTGGGCTGTGTACATGGGTTAAATAGAACTTGTAAAATTGTGTAAAATGCATGTACACACAATTTAGGATGTGTTTGTCTAGTACTTTAGGGTGTTTTGAAATTTTATCATGTAATTGACAAAGGGGGAGATTGAAAGTGCCCTGGTTTGTCAATTAGCGTGGGTGTTGAATCAATTAGACTACAGAGCCTGATAGAAAGATCATTTCAAAGCGTCTACCTCAACCAGATGTGTGCAAGCTTGCCACAGGTAAATCTGAGCCTCACATCCCTTGTCCCAAATCACCAGGTATACTAAAACCCTTAAAAATGATAGAATATCATAGGGTTTTTTGGGTAAGAAAACATTTTTAAAATAGAAAAATTCTCTAAGTTTTCTGGCCCTATCAATTTTATTGATACACGTCTCGATATGATCGACCTGCTCTGTCGAGTCCTCGATGCTCCATCGATACCATCGAAAAAAGGATAAAATATGTCCAACAAGCTTATACATATCTGGACGGAATTATCGATGTATCGATACACCTATCGATATCATCGATATTCAAATTTCGAGTCTATCGGAAGTGACTTGATAGTATCGACAGGTAGAATTTCGATGCCCTTAATTTTCTTGAAGAATATCATATATGCTTCGATATATTGAAGTCTCCTCAATACCATCAAAGTTCAAACCTCGATGATATCGGTAGGTCCTGATGATATCGGTCTTGGGCGCCAAGTTCTCCAGCAACATATTTCAAGGTGTTTTATTTATGATCGGGGGTCACTCAATAGAATCGATATTCAAATATTGATGATATCGATGCTGTATCGATTGCATCGAACATGGACATAAACTGTCCAGCAAGCTTTATGGAAAATCCTTTTGATTTATCGAAGCATCGACATAGCTACCGACATCATCAATATCCAAATTCCAATAATCTCGAAGGACCCTCGATCACTCATGAAAACTGAAATATTTCAAGGCAAGTCTCACTCATTTTTCAAGTGTCGATAAATCGAATATCTCATCGATGGAATCAGAGTTTGAAATTCGATGACATTGACAATCATTTTAATTCATCGACCAGCTGGTAAAAGGTTTTAAAAGTGTATGACATTGAGTTCGAGTCATCGAGCAGACCATCGATGCTATCGAGAGTATACGCTTGATGATATCGAACCTGCTCGATGATATCGAACTCTGTCATAAATGTTACCATTTTATATCCGTTGAAACCTTTCGCCTATATATAGAGGACTTGTCTATTATTGCTGTGAGAGAAAGAAGAGAGAGCTTTTGAGTGTTTAATCTTAGATCTTATACCCAAAGCCCTTTCTCTCAAGGGAGTTCATCCTCCAATCCACCCTCACATTGATATTCAATAGACTGGATTGGGGAATGAACTTCCGCATTCAAGGATCCTTCGGCTACTACCTTAATGGCAAATCATTAAGCTGGGATGCCTTGAATGCATAGATGATTGAAATCGCTCTATCTTTCTTATAGGAAAATCTTTTGAGAGTAGGATTTCATCATAACCTTGACCCAATCCATCGCCATGCATTAGTACATCTTTTGAGTTAAGGATCAAGGAGACCGAAGATTCTTCATCAACATACTTAATGGGACTCATCCACTTATTTTTAAGTATCTAGAGTCTAGAGGACACTTGTGATCATTCCCTTTTAGGATTGGGTCATAGGTGTTTCTCATCCCTTCAAGCCCTCGTAGGAGGCCTCCAGCGGGAGTGTACGTGGTGGGTGCGTCGTGTGGACCCTTGCTCTGTGGAGAGCATAAACATCTAGTTGAAGGTGAACCAGTCAAAACCTTAAGTTTGAGGTGAACCGTGTGAAACCTCAGGTTTGAGGTAAACCACGTAAAACCTCTAGTAGGGTCTTATGGAACATCCTTGGCCAGTGTGCCTAAAAGTGGGTGCGTCGTGTGGACCCTTGCTCTGTGGAGAGGATAAACATCTGGTTTAAGGTGAACCAGTTAAAACCTTAGGTTTTAGGTGAACCATGTGAAACCTCGGGTTTAAGGTAAACCGCGTAAAACCTCCTGTAGGGTCTTATGGAAGATCCTTGGCCAGTGTGCCTAAAAGTGGGTGCATTGTGTTGACCCTTACTCATGAGAGCATAAACAGTCAGCCTCAGTGTAGGTTGTAAAGGTTGAAGGTGAACCTGATTTAAAACCTTAGGTTTGAGGTGAACCGCTGTGAAACCTCCTTAGTGAAATCCGGCACACTCAAGGGTTGACTGCGTCTGCGGGGAGAAATGACTGTGTTTGAGATTGTTATCTTTCTGATTGTGTGATTTACTTTAATATTTTCATATCTAAATATCTGAGATCACACCTCACACAAAAACACAGTCATATCCATCATAAACTAGTTTGCATACTGTTCACAGTTTAAATAGTTTATGATTGGACCCTCTACTAGGCTTGAAAGCCAGTAGAGTTATTTTTGAGTAATCCTAATATGAGCTTGTTGTTAAGATTAGTGTAATAGGATTTTAAATAAACCATAAAAACTTTAAAAGTCCTATTCAACCCCCTCTAAGACATATCAGCATATTCCTACTTTAACTAAAGCGGTCTTCACTGCTATTTCAGTTCCAACGCTGCATCCCGTGCATGAATCCAACTTGTACATCATGAGTTATGGGCAACGTTCGATTTGGGCCTTTGATGTTTGATGGTGGACACCACCCCACATGTTTTCCTAGGTGTATGAGGGTGATGACGTCACCCCTAGTATAGGGTTGTTAGAAGACCTATTAACCTACCACCCTAAGACCTACCTAGCCTAGCCACTTTGTTATTATCACTTTAGGCTATCATAGTTTTCTCTAACCAAGGAGAGAGAGAGTCATCATGACCTCTCTACAACTCTCTGTCCCTCTCTCTTTCTTCTCATTTCTCTTTACCTCTCCCTCTCCTCTCCCTTTTGCAACCCTCCAAACGCCCCACCTCCCCTCCATTTCTAGCCCTCTCATCTCCCAAACACCTCCTAATCCACCCTTCTTCAACTAATCTCAACCTTAGATCCTTGATCCTCGGAGCTTCTAGAGCATTGTAGTGTAGCCTTGGAGTTGATTTGCAGGTGGGTGTGCTTGTATGTCTAAATTTTAGATTTCCTTTCATCCATTCTTATTGTTCACTCTTCTTCTATTGATGGAGCTTGTGAGACCCATCAAGTGATGATGGTGGCCCCAAGACTCCATGGATATGGCTTGTAGCCTATCCTACATTTGTGCATGCAAGGGACCATTCTCTATGGATCCCTTCATGCTCTTTCTTTCCTTAGATCAGGAATCCTTCGGTCATCTAGACCCTTGATCCTTGGTGGAGATTGGATCTCCACCATAGATCCCAAGTGAATAGCCTTTGATCATGTAGACTTAGTATGTATCATGTAATAGTGGATAGTGTTGCTTGTGTGATGAGGGGAAGGACCTCAATGAGGCGGAGACCCTTCCCTTGTGGCCGATCTTCTTCTTTTCTTGCTAATAAGTCTCTAATCATGAGTGTGTACCTTATGGATAACAAGATCCAAACCGTCCCAAGTGGGAGGACGTTTTTGGACAGTCCATCCCTTGGACGTGTGGGCCCTAAATGCACTAAAAAGGGGTGCATGCAAGGATGTTTTGGATGGTGGGATGGCTTGGATGTTTGTGGAGCCCACTTGGGTGGTCCACACCATAATTTTCTGGGGTTAAATCCCCATTTAAATAATGTTTACAATTTATTTTTATCAAATATATGTTGCTGTCCAGAACTGTTTAGACAGATTTTTGGGCCATCTTGGGGCCTAATTTTTGGTCATTTAGTGGGGAGATTGATACATCCAATATATGATTCTTTAAGGTGTATATCCCACCTATAAGCCTATCAACTTTCACCCCCAACTGACCCTTTTTGAGCCTCCAAAAGAGTGGGCCAACATAGGTAATCAACTAGATTTCCGTTGTACAGTCCATCAATACAGATTGTTGTAAACCTTAATTTAAAAATATTTTCTCTGATAGTGGGCAACCTTTCTAGGTCCCACCTTGTTGTAGACATGTGAGGGACCTTGGCCCTAAATTTTAGGAATTTTGGAGGCCTTGGATCCACTCCATTGGAGGGTCCAAAATCAGGACAACAACATGTATGTTGCAGAATTTTTGTCTCTACCTTGCTGTCTTCTTTGTAATTGTGAAACTTATTGGGCCCAATCCATTAGGGCTTTTGTGCATGTCTGTAGGGCCCACCTTATGATGTTTCCAGAGGCCCTTGGGTCCATTTTTGTGGAGCCAACTAGCTAGACCAGCCGTCCATGATGGACGTCCACCATGGGTTGGCCGTCCATGACCAGGCCCACCATGATGTATGTTTTTCATCCACGCTGTCCTTCCTCATTTGGGTGACCCACGTGGAGGTTTGGTCCACTCTAGGTGGACGTCCCATGTGGGGCCCACTTTGGATGTGTGGAGCCCACCTTTGATGTATGTGGCCAGGCCGTCCCACCCTTGGGACGCCCACGCTTGGGCTACTGCTGGGCCTGCATTCCAGCAGCAGGCCTACTTGGTATTGAGTGGTAAATGCCCTTTCTCCATCTGGTGAGGGCCCTTTTGATCATTACCAGCCCCTATAGGATTAATTCCCACTTATTTTGACTAGTTTTTGGGCTTCAGCAGGCCCAAAATATTAAGTAGACTGAAAGTTCAACCATTGGGCATTTAGTATACAATGTATGGCTGAATTTTTACTAAAATTGGGGGCTTACCACATTGAGGGATTTGGGTACTTATTACTCACCTATTCCTTAAAATAATTTTTGGGCTTAATTAATGTATGATTGGGCCACCCATTGATGACCACTTGTGGGACCCAAACTTATACCAGATTTTAGCACTTTCTAGTGGGCCCAGATTGGGCTGGAATGTCCCACCTTAGCCAACCATATGTTGGGCTGACCTTCCACCATTTGCTGGACTTATGGACTGAGGAAAAAGGTGAATTTGGGCCCTTGAATACCCACTTAAATTGCTAATTATTGGGCTGATGTAGTGGGGCCCATTTCACCCAACTTAAAATGTGTTTTTGGGCCATGTAATTGTGTACATGGGCTGCCTATTAAGTCCATCTAAATGCTTGGATTTTATGGCCCTTGGGACTTGGGCTTTGGGCCTGACTTTCCCTCTTTGGGCTCATGTGGTTGGAGTTTGTATTAGGCCCATCTTCTATCCCTTTTTGGGACTTATGTACGTGTGGTTTGGATGTTGGGCCTTGGGCTTGTAGCTTATGGTTTGTGGTTAGATGCCTTGGAGAAATGGTGGTTAAAAGTCTCCATTTGGACCCCTTTAAGCCCGTTGTATCCAAGTGTGGTTGAATGTCCACCTCAGTCTCTTGCTAGGCCCACTTCTTTATTACCTAAGCCCGTAGTTTTTGTGCATTTTGTCTCATGGACTACCCTAAGTAAATGGGCCCCCACTTGAGGTCATACTCCTCATGAAGAATTGATTAAGTACCTAGACCCTTCATGGGTAGATAGAGAGTCATCTTCTCATTCACCTCATCGGCACCCTTATTCATCTTCATGGCCCACTCCCATATGCATCATATGCATGCTTGGTTGAGGTATGAGTGGTCATGGTCATGCCATTGTGTAGGACATGTTGGTATCTCCCCGAGGGATGGAGTTTTCTCCTCTGGAGCACGATGGATGCTTGGGATTGATGCATGGGTGATTGTGTGATTCATGCATCTGACATTGCATAACATATGGATATTCACCCTTGCTTCATCAGGGCCGTAGCCCCCACAGGTATATCATGGATGGCTGGATTTAGACACTGGAAATATTACTTAAGCATTTGGGGTGCATAGGATGTCCCTAGGTGAAAGCCTCTAAACCTTCATGGTACCAAGAAGACGCTTTAACGCCGAGACCAAGTGGAAAACATGAGCGAACGAGTGCCTTTATACCTTGAGACCGTGTCTCCCACTGCAACGTGGTTGGTTGGGAGGGGGTGTGGCCTTACCCACCTGAGTGAGAGGGCAATAGCTGGGCTGAATTTAACTAGCTCGTGAATGAGATCACTACCATTAAGCCTCGTTGGTGATTGGCTGTCCACAGGCGGGTAATGAGGTCTCTTACGCTCGCTAGGTTGTGCGGCTAGCAAAGCGGCAGTCAGCAGGTAGTGTATTAGACTTCGGTGATTTTCCTAGAGAGGAACTATACTGATATGTGAACTTGATATGAGGACTAACATGATTGCATTGCACCTTGCATTGGCATTTGGCTGTATAAGTCTTATGTTGCATCGCCTTGGTATGACATCCAGCACTCATGTATTGTATTGCATAACCTTGGTACGGCTTTCTACATTCATAGTTTAGCCTCAGTATGGCTGTTGGCTTTGGTATTGTTCATGTTTCTCTTCTACATTTGTGCACCATTGTCACACACCTTCACCGCCCTCTAAGCTTTCTATAAACTTATGCACGATTGATGCGTGCAGGAGATCTTAGGTTGACATCGTAGTGGAGGAGCTGTGGTTGGAGCGCAAGCTGAGGACCCTAGTTGCAGACCTTTCCTTCACTTCTTTCTCTATTATGTATTTTCTTTTAAGCCTTGTACCTGTAAAGTTTAAATTCTTAGTGGATTTTGTAGTATGTTCATTGTTTATTTTTCTGAAATTTACTTGTTATGATCTTGGCTATGCTGAATTGGATTGGAATTGTGATATGGAAATCCTCCTTGTATGATCCCAGGATTGGAACTTGTGCTAGGAGCCGAGAATGAGGTGCTACAGAGACTGTTGCTGTCGAAACCGATTATCGGATTCCTTGTGAGTTCGATCACCGAGTCCAGGCCGTGACAGGTGGAGAGAGAGAGAGAGAGAGTTGACTTTGGATGAGAGAGGTATGGGTAGGGTATGGGTTGTGATGGGATGTGTACTTGACTTGAGCTTGATGGATTGATGTGATGTTTGGCAGAGATTCTCCTGGGTTTTTAAATGCGCGGCATTTTTCTAAAATATGTGTGGGCCCACAACTCCTAGCCTAGGTATCGCATCAGTGCACAAGATGTGGCGTTGGAACCGCAACGACGGTGCAGTCGCTAGGGTACAAGTCTTGGGTCAAGTCAACTCAAATCTACCGGATGCTACTTAGGGTCACATGAAAATGCTGATTATAGGTTGCGGTTTGCCGGAATTCAACAGGGAGGATCGTGAGAGTCCATGAAATGGTATAGACTAGGATGAAAGTGCCCTGGTTTGTCAATTAGCATGAGTGTTAAGTCAGTAAGACAAAGGAGCCCCATAGGAAGATTGATCAAGTGTCTACCTCAACTGGATGTGTGCCCGAACTCGTCACAGGTAAATCTTAGCCTCACATCCCATGTCCTAAAATACTAGGTAATTAAAACCCTTAAAATTAAATAGAACACCCATGGGTTTTTGGTTATAGAACTTTTTCAAACAGAACAGAAAAATCTTTAAGTTTTCTACCTTTGTCGATTTATCAATACATGGCTCAATGAAATCGAACCTTGTTATCGATGTCCTCGAAGCTCACTCAATATTATCGAAATAAGGACTCATGATGTCCAGCAACCACAAAGATCTCTGGACTGAATTATCGATGAATCGATGGACTGCTCGATATCATCGAAGTTTGAATCTTGAGTCCATCGAGTCGACTCTATAACATCGACATCTAGTCTGTTGTGTCCAAAAAGCTACTAAGGTAAATCATGTGATTCTCGATATATCCAAGGACTCCTCAATATCCTCGAAATTTAAATCTTGATAATATCGATAGACCTTCGATGATATCGGATTGGGACACAATTCTATCCAGCAAGTTTTTCAAGTTATTTTTCTTGGATCGAGGGTTACTCGATAAAATCGATATTCAAATATCGATCATATCGAGGCTGGGTCGATGTCATCGAAATAGGACAAAAATTGTCTAGCAAGCCTATAGGAAAATTCCTTAGAATTATCAATGAATCGACACTGTCATCAATATCATCGACATTCAAATTTCGATGATATTGAGTGATGCTCGATCATATCTTGACCTGAAATATTTCAAAGGCAAGTGCTCTCACATTTTCAAATGTCGAAGAATTGAACCTCGTGTCGATGAAATTGGAGTTCAAAATTCGATGACATTGACGCATGTTCGATTTCCTCGACCAGTTGGCAAAAGTTTTTAAAAGCGTTTGACAGATGAGTTTGTATCATCGAGCTGCCATTCGATGCTATCGAGAGTATACGCTCGATGATATCGACCTTGCTCGATGATATCGAACTCTGTCAAAAATCTTACCGTTTTATATCCATTGGAACCTTTTGCCTATTTAATGAGAGCTTACCCTTGGTTGTTTGTAGAGAAAATAAAGAGTGTTTTTGTGTGTTTAACCCCAGATCTTATACCTTAAGCATTTTCTCTCATGGGAGTTCATCCTCTAATCCACCCTCATCATTGACATTCAATAGAGTGGATTGGGGAATGAACTTCCGCATTCAAGGATCCTGCAGCTACCATCTTAATAGCAAATCATTGAGCTGGGATGCCTTGAATGCATAAATGATTGGAATCGCTCTGTCTCCTTTATAAGAAAACATTTAATAGAGTAGGATTCCGTCATACCCTTGACCTAACCCGTCGCCATATATTGGTTCATCATCTGAGTTACGGTTCAAGGGAGCTAAAGATTCTTCATCATCAAACGAGGAGATCTTCATCAATGTGCTGAATGGGACTCATCTACTTATCTATAAGTCATTAGAGTCCAGAGGACCCTTATGATCATTCCTTCTGTAAGATTGGGTCTAAGGTGTTTCTCACCCTTTTCAAGTCCTCATAGGAGGCCTCCGACGAGAGTGTACGTGGCGGGTGCTTTGTGTTGACCCTTGCTCTGTTGAGAGCATAAAATCTTAGGTCCTTGTGTAGGTCCTTAACCTATGTGGTCTAAAACTTCGGTGCTTTGTGTTGATCCTTGCTCATGGGAGCATTAACTGGTGAGGTTCCTTGTGTGGATCCTTAACTGTGCGGCCTAAAAGTCGGGTGTTGTGTGTTTTGCTCGTGGGAGTATAAACTTGTGTTGTGTAGACAAGTTGTGTCAGCCTAAGTGTAGGTTGTACTGGTTAGAGGTGAACCTGATTTAAAACCTCTAGTTTGTGAAATCTCTGTTAGTGAGATCCGGTACACTTAAGAGTTAAATGTGTCCACTGGAAGTGGAGTAAACAAGTAGTCGAACCACTATAAAAATAACTGTGTTTGAGATTGTTATTTTCTTCTATTGCTTGTGTGATTTCCCTAAATGATTTTATTTTTTATTATCTGAGATCACACCTCACGTATAGTCACGTTCATCATAAACTATGCTTTGCATCTTGTTTATCTTTCAAATAGTGTTATGACTGGATCCACTAGTTGGCTTGGAAGCCATTAGAGTTACTTTGAAGTAGACCTGATACATGCATATTCTCTCAGGATAAGATTGATAGGATTTTAAAATATCATAAAATACTAAAAAGTCCTATTCACCCCCTCTAGGACATATTGGCATATTCCCACCTCAAATAAAGCGGTCATTACTGCAATTTCAATTGGTATCAAAGCAAGCCTCTCTTAAGGGCTTCATCGCCTAGAGAGTGATCTTGACTGAAGTTGGTAATATGGCCAAAGGAGAGGGCTCATCGGTCACTAGACCTCCAGTATTTGATGGATCAAATTATGCGTACTAGAAGGCTAGGATGCATTACTTTCTGAGGTCTTTGGATCTTGATGTTTAGGATTTTGTTGAAAAAGGATATGTGCCACCAACTGAACAAATAGTACTTGAAAATGGCATAACTATCATTAAACCAAAAGCCAAAGAAAAATGGACAACATTCAATAAACAAAACCAAACCTCTAAGGCTAAAGCCATGAATGTTATCTACTGTGCTGTGTCCCAAGAAGTTTTCAATCAAATCAGTATGTGTGGGACAGCCAAAGAAGCATGAGACTTATTAGAAACGACCCATGAAGGAACAAGCATAGTGAAGAGATCTACACTACAACTCCTAACATCACAGTTTGAAAGTCTCAGAATGAAAGAGCATGAGACCTTCATGGAGTTTTTCACAAAACCGAACATCATTTATAAATCCGTGGGTGGATTAGGTGAAAAAGTTCCGGTCCCAAAAATCTGTAGGAAAATACTAAGATCATTACCAGAACAGTTTAATCCTAAAGTAACAACCATTGAAGAGTGTAGAAATATAGTTGAGATGAAAGTAGAAGAACTAGTAGGTTCCCTACAAACATTTGAACTACACTTCAAACAAACCCCTAAATCCAAAACTACTATCCTCAAAACTTCAAAGAATACAACAAATGAAGACATTGAAAGTGAAAGAGAAAATGAAGATGAGGAAGTCGCCTTGTTGGCACAACGGTTCAGAAAGTTCTTTCAGAAAAATTGTGGCCGTCCATTTAAAGGAAGACAGGTGGACAACAAACACTTTACAGGAAAAAGTGGTAAAAAGTTCAAGGAACCATAGTGTGATACCTGTTGAAAGTTTCAACACCTGTCCACCGAATGCCCAAATAGAAAAACCAAAGGAAAAGTGATGACAGCCACATGGGATGACATAGAAGAGTTAAATTCAAAATGTAGTGACTCAGAGAGCGATGGAGACCTGAAATCACTGAAAATTCTTATGGCCTCTACTGTCTCAAACATTCCCGTTGAAACTGAGAATGTTGAAGAACCTCAGGCCACTAAATCATTTCCATCAGATAATGAGGAAACTGAGAAAGAAGAAAAAGAAAAGGATAAACTATAAGATGCCTATAATCAACTCTACATTCATAGCATCAATATCCTTAAAAGACTTGAAATAACTAAAAATAAAAATAAATTACTGCAAAAAGATCTGGATAAAACATTGGAAATCAACACACACCTAATTAATGATCTATAGTAATACCATTCAGAAAATGATAGGCTCGAAAAAATTATTACTTTTCTCAAATTTGAATCTGAAAAACAAAGCAAACAGAATGAACAATTGAAAGATAAAAACATGCATCTTCAAAATGAAAATCACACACTCCTGTTTGATTTAGAGAAATCTAGAAAGTTTGCTGAACTAAACTATAAATTTTCCCAGAGTGGTGAGAAATTAGAAAAATTGTTATGGATGGGAAGACAAGGAAACGACAAGAGTGGCTTAGGATATAATAAGTTTAAGATAAAATCTGCAAATGCAGCATCAATAGCCAAAAAATTTGTTATTTCAGGAAGTAAAACTAAGATTACTCCTGTTTGTCATTCGTGTGGTGATTCTGGTCATTATAAGGTTGAATGCGTATTTCCTGGGAGGACACAACCTAACTCTGGTCAAAAGCATGAAGGTAAATTCAGACCAACCAGAAAACAAGATGTCAGGTGTCCACCTAGGAATATGGATAGAGGAAATACATATCCATCACCACCTATAATGATTAACAGGATGAATGAATTATTGAATTAAGTGGCTGAATTAAATAAGAAAACTAATGAATTTGTGAGACAAGGTAATACGATTCAGATGCCCAACTTGATTAAAGAAACTAAAACTACCACAATTCCAGTCACAAAATGGGTAGTAAAAGAAAAGAAAAATTGCCTTGTTACTCACTCAAATCATATAATAGGCAATGATGCTAAGTGGTACCTGGATAGTGGATGCTCAAGACATGTCACGGGTGACAAATCCCTTCTCTCAAACTATTCAGATCTTAATGATGGGATAGTCACCTATGGAGATAGAAGCACTGCTAAGGTAATAGGACAGGGAATTATCAAAGGTACAAATATGCTCTCAAATGAGAATGCATTTTACATAAAAGGATTGACGCATAATCTTCTAAGCATCTCTCAAATATGTGACAATAAGCATGTGGTTACATTCAACAAGCAGGAATGCGAGATCCTAGACCTATCAGGTAAACTAGTGATGAAGGGTTCTCGCACAAATAACCACTGTAATGTCATTAAAGACAAAGGAAGGGTTGATCCATATGCCTAGAAACATTTGAGCATGGGAAAGCATGTCCAGGTCATGCATTTAGATTTGGATAGTTGTTGAAAAGATGCAATTTTGATGAACTTTTAACGATATATCTGAGGTCCCTCACCTCAATCTTTTTGTATATAAACATCCTGATGTTTATAATTTTGGATTGTATAACGCTTGTACAAATTTTGCTATGCATATTGTTCGATATAAAGATATACTATATTATACATGGAAGATTGTCGAAATGCTGAAAAATGAAAAATATACATCTTCGATATAACTGTCGATAAATCGTTTAGACTATCGATTAAATCGACCGAGAATCGATCTCATTGATGCCTCCTTGGAATTAGAAGAGTCACATGATCGAGAATGTTATCAAAGACAGTTTCGATAACATCGAATGGGGTGTATCGATATCATTGAAACCATGTTCGATGATATCGAAGTGTGAAGCCCGATAAAAGGCGATCAAGCGGGAAAAATTGCATTTCACTTTTAAAAGTTGTTTTTCTCTTCCCTGCTCATCTCTCTCAGCCAGTCCACACGAAGCTTCATCAGAGAGTCCTTGAAGATCATTCAAAACCGGTAATACCCTTTCCATTTCCTCTTTTCCTCAAGATTTCATCTTATGCTTTTTGGGTATTTCTAGAGTTTGAGAGAAGTTCTGTCCGTTAAACCCGAAATTCATCAAATCTTCTTCTCTGCTCGATTTTTCTGGGATTTTTCTTCGTGGCTCTCATTGTTTGTCAACCGTATGCCAACTAAGGTGTCCCAAAATCAAAGTATACTTCGTTATGTTAAGGCCCTCCTAGTTGGAAATTTCGGGACGATTCTCAAGGTCCTCAAAATCTTCTCCTCTTTGACATTTTCCTCTGTGTTGTTCAAATGAGTAAGGAGAAAGGAAAGTCTCCTACCATCGGTAAGTCATCCTGGCCCATTAGAAAGAAATCTGTGGCTTCAAAAGAAAGAGGAACGGATTAGTCTCAACGATCCCCTGCACGCCCATGGAGCTCTTCTACTCGACAGTCGACTCGTAGAGAAGTTTCGACTGAAGCACCAACACCACCACATACTGTTGTGGGTCCTCCTCCACATATACTTGAAACTTACTCAGGGAGGCGCTTGGTGTATGAGCATAGGATCAACAGGGAATGCATTAAACCCTATAATGTAGAAGCTCTGTTAAAGACAATCGACTGGCTACCTCTTCTTGATTTCGGGGGTCCATGTCATAATGAGTGGACCTACCGATTCTTTACAAGCTGTCATTCTCCAACACTAAAACCACCATCCATTACTGTCACAGTCGGAGAAGATAGTGTTGAGATTACTATGGAATCCATTGCTAGCGTTCTTGGCTTAACCTTGTCTCCTATTGGATTGTCTGATATTGATCTTAAAAATCCTATCACTCGGTCTACAATTACCAAATTCCTATGTCAGGATAGAGAAATCCCATGGCACCAAGGGAATGCTTTAAAGGCAAAATATATGCACCCTCGATACCGAGTTTTGCATGGGATATTCTGCTCAAATGCTTATCCTCGTAGACCCAATCGCGCTGATCTTACCGGGTTCATGATCATGATTATGTACTGTGTTGCCACTAGAGTCAAGCTTTGTCTGCCTACCCTGATCCTTCACCAAATAGCCAGTGTCATTCACCAGTCCAGAGTAGTATATTTGCCCTTTCCTCACATCATTCATGTAATCTGTGATACAATCGGAATTCCTCAGACAAACAATCTTGAGCATCCTCTCCAACATTTTAACAAGGTCAATATTCAAAAGTTGGATCTTAAATTTCATGCCTATGTGGAAGAGGAATCTGAGGAGGTTATTCATGAAGGTGGTGAAACAAGAGAAGTTGCAGCACCAACTGACGGAGATCCTCTTAAGCCACAACAAGTTCTAGATCCGAGTGGTTTGACTCAGACCCAACAGTTCAAGTTTCACCAAGATAAGGTTAGAGCAACGCGGCGGGGATTGGCTCGGATAGAAGATAAGCTAGGAAGCCATGATGTGAGATTCTCAGCATTGGAGAAGATGGTATCTAGCGTACAATAGTCGGTGCAACAATTGATTGATCTAATAACCTGTCGACGAGACGATACAACACCATCTTTATCAGCTCCACCATAGTATCGACAATCTGAGTGCCGTCACATACACCCTATTCTCATCTCAGCGTATGGGCATGGGTATCTTTTTGAATACGTTATGCTCATTTGAGTGTATGTGATGGATTACTAACTTGCAAAGTCTGACAAGTTTTTTTTGGGTTACTTATATGCCCATGGATAGGCTAGATACTTGTGGTTATTTCTGGGTGCTCATGCATGGGCTAGTTTTTTTTTTTTTTTTTTTGGATGGATGTTATACTACTACCAACCTTGGGCAATACATATTTTAGATACTTTGTTTAATTACTGGCTATAATTCACACATATTTACTGCCATATTTCTCTAGATTGTTTTTAAATGATGATTATCCCTGTTTCCCTATTTTATTTGGTTTCTATAATCTAAGAATACCTCTTCCTGCATATTCCTTACCTAATTTGTGATGTGTGATCTTTATATCTAGTGTCTGTTAACATCACTGATCTTCTTCAACTGATGCATACATGATTCCTACAAAGAGATGTTCTTTTACATCTATCTATTCTACTTATGCTCTTTGCTTTTTAGTTCTCCCATATGCTTCAACTTTAGTCAATATCCGTTGTTATATTGCCCTTTGCCAATGACTAACATAAAGGGGAAGAACAAATTTTCACAACCCCGAAGGAAAATTATGTTGTGTATCTGCTTGGTTTGTGAATGATGATACAGGTGATAGGGGGAGCAGATAGGTGTTAGAAGGAGTAGCTACAAGAAGAGAGGGGGAGATTGCTGTAGAGGGGGAGCAGCTACTGAATGTGTGTGTGAACTTGTTAGCATTGTAAAATTGTGTAAAGTTCAGGTACACACAATTTAGGGTGCTTTGGTGTTTTGTCACGTAATTGGCAAAGGGGGAGATTGAAAGTGCCCTGGTTTGTCAATTAGTGTGAGTGTTGAGTCAACAAGACAAATGAGCCCCGTAGGAAGATTGATCAAGCGTTTGCCTTAACTGGATATGTGCCTGAACTCGTCACAGGTAAATCTTAGCCTCACATCCCATGTCCCAAAACACCAGGTAATTAAAACCCTTAAAATTTAATAGAACACCCCAGGGTTTT
Organism: Magnolia changhungtana; assembly: GCA_030180095.1. NCBI lineage: Eukaryota > Viridiplantae > Streptophyta > Magnoliopsida > Magnoliales > Magnoliaceae > Magnolia > Magnolia changhungtana. The sequence goes on from JASAUF010000293.1 coordinate 180,151, forward strand.
TAGTTAGAGAACTTTTTCAAACAGAATAGAAAAATCTTTAAGTTTTCTACCTTTGTCGATTTATTGATACATGGCTCAATTAAATCGAACCCTGTTATTGATGTACTCAAAGCTCACTCGATATTATCGAAATAAGAACTCATGATGTCCAGCAACCACAAAGATCTCTGGACTGAATTATCGATGAATTGATGGACTGCTCGATATCATCCAAGTTTGAATCTCGAGTCCATCGAGTCGACTCAATAACATCGACATCTAGTCTGTTGTGTCCAAAAAGCTACTAAAGAAAATCATGTGATTCTCGATATATCGAAGGACTCCTCGATATCCTTAAAATTCAAATCTCGATAATATCGATAGACCTTCGATGATATCGGATTAGGACACAATTCTATCCAGCAAGTTTTTCAAGTTATTTTTCTTGGATCGAGGGTTACTCGATAAAATCAATATTCAAATATCGATCATATCGAGGTTGGGTCGATGTCATCGAAATAGGACAAAAATCGTCCAGCAAGCCTATAAGAAAATTCCTTGGAATTATCGATGAATCGACACTGTCATCGATATCATCGACATTCAAATTTCGATCATATCGAGTGATGCTCGATTATATCTTGACCTGAAATATTTCAAAAGCAAGCGCTCTCACATTTTCAAATGTCGAGGAATCGAACCTCGTGTCGATGAAATCAGAGTTCAAAATCTGATGACATCGACGTATGTTCGATTTCCTCGACCAGTTTGCAAAAGGTTTCAAAAGCATTTGACAGATGGGTTCGTATCATCGAGCGGCCATTTGATGCTATCGAGAGTATACGCTCGATGATATCGACCTTGCTCGATGATATCGATCTCTTTAAAAAATCTTACCGTTTTATATCCGTTGGAACCTTTTGCCTATTTAATGAGAGCTTGCCCTTGGTTGTTTATAGAGAAAATAGAGAGTGCTTTTGTGTGTTTAACCCCAGATCTTATACCTTTAGCCTTTTCTCTCATGGGAGTTCATCGTCCAATCCACCCTCATCATTGACATTCAATAGAGTGGATTGGGGAATGAACTTTCACATTCAAGGATCCTGCAGCTACCATCTTAATAGTAAATCATTAAGCTAGGATGCCTTGAATGCATAGATGATTGGAATCACTCTGTCTCCTTTATAGGAATACATTTAATAGAGTAGGATTCCACCATACCCTTGACCTAACCCGTCACCGTATATTGGTACATAATCTCAATTGCAGTTCAAGGGAGCTGAAGATTCTTTGTCATCAAAGGAGGAGATCTTCATCAACGTATTGAATGGGGCTCATCTACTTATCTGTAAGTCATAAAAGTCCAGATGACCCTTATGATCATTCCTTTTATAGGATTAGGTCTAAGGTGTTTCTCACCCCTTTCAAGTCCTCATAGGAGGCCTCCGACGGGAGTGTACGTGGTGGGTGCTTTGTATTGACCCTTGCTTTGTGGAGAGCATAAACTCTTAGGTCCTTGTGTTAGTCCTTGACCTATGTGGTCTAAAACTTGGGAGCTTTGTATTGACCCTTGCTCATGGGAGCATAAACTGGTGAGGTTCCTTGTGTGGATCCTTGGCCTGTGTGACCTAAAAGTCGGGTGATGTGTGTTGACCCTTGCTCGTGGGAGCATAAACTTATGTCGTGTAGACACGTTATGTCAGCCTAAGTGTAGGTTGTACTGGTTATAGGTTGTACTGGTTAGAGGTGAACCTGATTTAAAACCTCCAGTTTCAGGTGAACCTGTTGTGAAACCTCCGTTAGTGAGATCCGGTACACTCAAGGGTTGAGTGCATCCGTCCAAAGTGGAGTAGACAAGTAGTCGAACCATTATAAAAATAACTGTGTTTGAGATTGTTATTTTCTTCTATTGCTTGTGTGATTTCCCTAAATGATTTTATTTTTTATTATCTGAGATCACACTTGTAAGTGCTATGATTTGATTCCTCTTTGATTGTTAAATTTTGTGTGTCAAAACTTCTTCGTATGTCGTGTGTTTATATCTTGATAAATTTGTTCAAGACACCTCGTCAACACTTGAAGTCTAGCTCAAAGAATTCTTCAAGCTTCATGACAGTTCAAGCTACAATGTAGAAGATATTAAGAGAGAACTCAGGGTCAAGACTCAAGTTCAAGTGCAAGTCGAAGTTCAAGATTCAAATCTAAATACGGGACTCAAGTACAACATAAAGTAACATTGAAGCTTCTGAAGTAGTCAATCTACATTGAGAAGAAATCAAGCTTCGTCAAGATCAAAGTCTAAGCAAATGAAGTGTTCAGTGTCCATACTTCATGTTCCAGGTTTGATAGACCATTAGATTGACCTTAGGGTAGGTCACTTTGGATACATAATTCAAATGAATATTATTACATGATTTAGGTCGACTTTAAGACTAGTCCTAGACCCTGTTTGACCAGTCCTAGCACTGTCTCGACCAGTCTAAGAAGTTCCAAGACCAGTCCTAAAATTGTTGCAATTTATCGAATTTTTTGGTTCGCCTACGACCAGTCCTGGAGTCTGCTCGATCGATCGTGAGATGGTCTCGACTCGACCTTCGACCAATTGTAAGGCTTCGACTCAAACTCCAGCAACTAAATCAATTGTTGTACGAACAGTCGTAGAGGGGTCTCGACCAGTCGTGGACTGCTTTCAACTAGTCGTAGACTGCCTACGACCGGTCATACAACGATCTGATGCGATCGCGCTCAAAAAATTCAAAAATCAGTTTATTCCAAGACCAGTAGTGGTGACCCTAGGACCAGTCGAAGACAAACTTCTTCAGCTATAAATAGCACACGAATTTCAGAGTTTTTCATTGAAAAATTAAGTGAATTCAAGGCTCCACTCTGAGATAAGTCTGTGTTTATTTTTAAGCTATTTTGTGCATAATTTCTTTCTCTTTTTGATAGCTTATTTAATTTGATTTTGTTTCTGTATTCCAATCTGATTTGAAAAGAGGAATTGACTTATTCCTTCTTCTTAGAATCAAAATCAAATATAGCTACGCCCAACTGGTTTAAATCTAAAATCAATTAGAACTTAGAACCATATTAAAGTGAGTAGTGGACATTGAACTTTTATATTCGAACGTCTACTCCAATTGGTTCTTCCGGGCAGCTACAAGAGGAGAAATCCAGGTATTTTATAATTTTGTAAAGTCCATTCTATTTTGGTTTTTTGTTTGGGATTCGCCAGAAAAATCTCAATTTGTGTGGTTATCTGAGGAGAGCCAGAAAACTCAGAAGTGTGGGTTTTTGAAATGTGTAAGCCCAAGTTAAAAAGACACAATTGTAAAGGTTTTGGGTGAACCTGTGAAAACCTATTTGATAGTGAACGCTAATATCCCATGTGTGAGGATATTAGGAGTGGAGTAGCATTCTGTGTGGCTGTTGAAAAACAGTTGGTGTACATATAGGCGAACCACTATAACTCTTTGTCTTGTGGATTGAATGCTTACTTAAATTTTATATCATTTATCATTCAATTTTGTGGAATGTACGTGTGGATGTGAATGTTGTAACAATTTACATTTCAAGCAAATTTGGGGAGTGTTGTAATAAGTTAGATCTTTATTTCTGCACTTTATTTCAAATCCTTGTTATTCAGTTATTTCTATTCAGATTGAGTTATTGATTTAAAAGACGTTCTAGAAATAAGGTTGTCCTACCATAAGCCCTTGTTTATTATGGTGTAAGGTTGTCCTTAGAACTGAATTTGTATCAACCTCTCAATACTTATTTGTTGATATTGATTTGATTACAGCATTGTATATTGATCTATAATTGTAAGGCTATCTATTTAATTTTATTCCGTTGATTTTATCTTAATTTGGCATAGTCCTATTCACCCCCCCCCCCTCCTCTAAGACATATAGCTTGGCCATTTCAAGTGGTATCAAAGCCTAATAGCTCGTTCTTATTATTTTTTTTTGGATTTATTTCCTGAGCTAACGATCTAAGCTATATTAATAAGATGTCAAATTTTGATAGTCTATCAGTCACTAGGCCTCCACACTTTGATGGCTCCAACTATGCATATTGGAAAGCCCAAATGAGGATCTTCCTCAAATCAATGGATGAGAGTGTGTGGCAAGCCACAGTGACTGAATGGAGCCCTCCTACAATTGAAGTAACTGGTATCAATGGATCAAAATCAATGAGAGTAACTCCGTATACTTCCTGGTCCACACTTCAGAAAAGTGAAAGTAGGGCCAATGCAAAAGCACTAAATGCAATCACTTGCGCACTATCACCGAATGAGTTTAAAAGAATCATATCCTATGATACTGCAAAGCAAGCCTGGGATATATTAGAAATGACACACGAGGGTACATCAATTGTAAAAAAATCTAAAGTCCAACTCCTCACAACCAAATTTGAAGAAATTCATATGGACTTTTACACAAGATTAAATGACATTGTAAACTTAATGTGGGGTCTTGGCGATAAAATTTCAGAAAGTAAAGTATGTGCAAAGATACTGCGCTCACTTCCTGAACGGTTCAACTCTAAAGTTACTGCGATCCAAGAACTTCGTGATACGGACAATATGAGGGTAGAAGAACTAGTTGGTTCTTTACAAACCTATGAGTTAAACTTTAAAGCTCCTAAAGGTAAATCAATAGCTTTGAAATCTTCTAAAAATGTGTCTGAAGAAAACTCAGATTTAGAAAATTCTGAAGATGATATGGCTCTTTCAGCAAAAAAATTCTATAAAATTTTCAAAAGTAAGAAAAAGGTCGATTTTCAAAAGACAAATGAAAAGAAATGATCCAAACCTAAGTCTAAAACTTGGAAGTCTTTGAAAGACAGTCAGTGTTACAACTGCCAAGAGTATGGGCATCTAGGAAACAAATGTCCTAAAAAGGACAGACCCAAAAGGAAGGGTATGTTGGCTACTTGGGATGAATCGTCTAATTCTGAAGCCTCTTCTGAATCAGAAAATTCTGAAACCGAGTCGGGCAATGAAGTTAAAGCCCTCATGACTGTAGCTAAGTTTACTTTTTCAGATCACGATGATTCAACAAGTGAAGAAAATTTGAATAGTGATTATGAAAATGAAGAAGATCTTCAAGATGCTTATAATGCCTTATATAAGGAAAGCTGTAAAATTGTTGTCAAACTTAAGCTTCAAAAAGAAAAGTTTTCTAAACTCAAAGAATGTTTTGAAACTCTTGTTTTAGAAAAATCGCATATTTCAGGTTATTTTAAAAAATCAAAATGTGATTTGGAATTCAAAACCTCCTTGATTGATGATTTGAAATCTAAAAATGAGAAACTTAAAAATGAAGTATCTTCTCTTCTGAGTTTGAAGGATACATGGAGATATGCCCAGGGTGATCCAAAGTTAGAAAAATTATTATCCGGATCAAGAAAATGTGGCGATAGATCCGGGTTAGGCTATGAGAAAAATACATCTCCTAAACAGAAGTATACCTCTCCCAACTTTGTGAAAGAAGAAGCTTCTAACTCAAAAGGAAAGAGTACTTGTCAAAATTTTTCTAAAAATACAAAAGCTTTTCAAAAACCCAAAAGCAGCTATTTTAAAAATCAGAACAGAAATCCTCTTGCTGAAAAAATAATTGATTTACTTAAGGAGCTCTTAAAATCTAACTCAGTAGGTCATTCTTACAACATCAGACAAAAGAAGACCAACTATGTTCCTAAACCCAAAACAGTTATGAAATGGGTTCCTAAAGTTGCCTGCTTGGTTGCCCACACTGCGTTCAAAGCAACAAGCCATTCAAAATGGTACCTAGACAGTGGATATTCCAGGCACATGACAGGTGACAAGGCTTTATTCACCGATCTAAAAGATATGACTGATGGATTAGTCACATTTGGTGATGGTAGCAACTGCAAGATTATTGTCCAAGGTACGGTTCAACTTTATAATCTTCCCTTATTTAAGAATATTTTATATGTTGAGGGATTAAAACACAACCTGTTAAGCATATCTCAAACATGTGACAACAACCATAGTGTTAAAATTTCTAATCAAGGTTATGAGATTATAGATAAAAAGGGTTCTGTAATATTAACTGGTTACAGAACTTCTGAAAACTGCTATATAGTATGCAATGGAAGCACATTTAATCAAACGTGTTACATGGTCCATACTGATGAGATAGAATTATGGCATAAACGCCTTGGACATGTACACTACTGAAATTTGTACAGATTGAGCAAAGGAGAACTAATTAGAGGTCTACCTAAAGTGTAAAAAGTAGATAAAATATGTGGTGAATGACAGTATGGTAAACAAACGAGGAGCTCTCACAAAAAGGTGAACTCCAATACCACATCTAGACCACTCGAGCTTCTCCATATGGATCTTATAGGACCAACCAGAACGGAAAGTCGAGGTGGTAAAAAATATATCTTGGTCATCGTAGATGATTATACAAGATACACTTAGGTTTCATTTTTAAGAGACAAATCAGAAACTCTTGATGAAGTGAAAAAGATTATCAAACGGATCCAAACTGAAAAATGTTCTCAAGTCAGTAAGATCCGAAGTGATCATGAATCCGAGTTTGAAAATAGCAGTTTTGAGAAACTCTGTAGTGATCAGGGAATATCACATGAATTCTCTGCACCCAAAACTCCACAACAAAATAGTATTGTGGAAAGAAAAAATAGAGTGCTTCAAGAAATGGGAAATGTTATGTTAAATAACATGAAGCTCCCTAGAAATTTATGGGCTGAAGTAGTGAATACCGCCTACTATATTATCAACCGTGTTTATATTTGCAAATTTATGGGTTGAAGCAGTGAAAAAGCCTACTGTCAAATATTTTCAAATTTTTTGCAGCAAGTGTTATATTTTACGTGACCGTGAAAATCTGGGAAAGTTCAACACTAAAAGTGATGAAGGGATCTTTTTAGGATACTCTTTAAATAGTCGTGCATATCGTGTTCTGAACAACAGGATTGGTGTGATTCAAGAGTCAATAAATGTAGTAATTGGAAATCACTTGAATACACCTACCCCTAGTTCAGATAATAATGAAGCTCTTATATATGAAAAACCAGATACTTCATCAAGTGAAACTAATTCTGAATTAAGAACTGTTAAAGATCATCCAACTGATCAAATTCTTAGAAACCCTCTCACTGGTGTGCACAGTCGTAGACAACTAGAAGACATATGTAATTACATGTTTTTTACATCTTAGATTGAACCTGTAAACGTAAAAGAAGCTCTTTCTGATGAAAACTGGATAGTTGTTATACAAGAAGAACTTAATCAGTCTGTTAGAAATGATGTCTGGTATCTAGTTCCTAGACCTAAAGATAAACACATTATTGGAACAAAATGAATTTTCAAAAATAAGTCTGATGAATTGGGAAATATCATTCGAAATAAGGCAAGACTGGTTGTGCAAGGGTACATGCAAATTGAAGGGATTGATTATGATGAAACTTTTGTCCCAGTTGCTCTCCTTGAATCGATCAGACTTTTCATATCTATTGCATGTTTTAGAAAGTTTAGAATTTTCAAATGGATGTGAAGAGCGCCTTTTTGAATGGCGACTTACATGAAGAGGTATATGTTGAACAACCGACTAGGTTTGAAGACCCTAAGCTTACCAATCATGTATACCGCCTTAAAAAGGCTCTTTATGGTCTGAAATAAGCTCCTAGAGTATGGTATGAAAAATTGACTAAGTTTTTACTAAGTCACAAGTTTCAGATGGGTAGTGTCGATAAGACGCTCTTTGTTAAGAAACATAACGATGATATCTTAATGGTTCAAATCTATGTTGATGATATAATTTATGGATCAACTTGTACTAACATAACTGTTGAGTTTGCAGATCTAATGAAATCTGAATTCGAAATGAGCATGGTTGGTGAATTAAATTATTTTCTAGGGTTGCAAGTAAAACAACAATCTGATGGAATTTTTATTTCATAAACTAAGTATGCATTAAACTTGATTAAGAGATTTAGATTTGAAAATGGTAAGAACTTTGATACTCCTATGAGTACAACTCTAAGACTCTCAAAAGACTCTACAGGTAAAGATGTAGATCCTAAATTGTATCGTAGTATGATAGGTAGCTTACTTTACCTAACTGCAAGTAGACCTGATATTGCTTTAAGTGTTGGAATTTGTGCTAGATATCGGTCTAATCATAAAGAATCTCACTTAACTGTTGTTAAATGAATTATTAGATATATCGCAAGTTCAGTTAATCTGGGTCTTTGGTATCCCTATGATAATAGTATTCAATTGGCTGGGTATTCGGATGTTGATCAAGGTGAAATATAGATGATAGAAAATCAACCAGCGATGGTTGTTTTTACATTGGAAACTGTCTGGTTTCTTGGTTTAGCAAGAAGCAAAGTTCCATATCACTCTCAACTACTAAGGCTGTATATATTGCAGCAGGAAATGCATGTACTCAATTGGTTTGGATGAAACGTATGCTGAGTGATTATGGAATCGCTCAAGAGTCGATGGTGTTATACTGTGATAATTCCAGTGCAATAAACATTTTAAAAAACCCAATCCCGAATTCACGTACTAAGCACATTGACATTCAGTTTCATTTTATTCATGAATTAGTGGAAGAAAAAATAGTATCTTTAGAATATATTCCTACCAAGACTCAGCTTGCTGACATTTTCACTAAACCGCTCGACAAAAGCAGGTTTAACAAATTGAAATTTGATCTTGGTATGTGCAATTTTAAATGATTGATCATGCATATTTGTATCATATTGTATATAATGTTAATATATTTAAATTTCAAAATTCTGTGAAAATTGCATATTTTTTTTCCTGGTCTAAGACCAGTCGAGAACGTGCTCGACCAGTCTTGCTATGACCGGTCGAGTATGTCACAATACTGGTCGTGCACACGGTGATCCTTTTAATTTGGGGAAAACTTGTTTCTTCTTCATTCTAACCCTCCTCACCAACGAGCCAAGCTTTGACTAGTCAAACCCTTGTGTTCGATTCCTCCAGGTTAGAGTGATTTTTCTTGTTTTCTTGGAGAATCTTAATCTTTACTCTTAATTTTCTTGATCATTGTTGTCTATTTCATATAAATCTTTAACTTTTTGGGTTCTTCTTCCTTTTTGTTGAATCTAGAGAAACCCATCTCTATTTTCTTGAACTTTCTTTCATTTCTTCAAGAATATGGAATCTAGAGGTAAAAAGAAAATTCATAGAGGTGCTTCTTCTTCTCGTACAAATGCTATCACTAGACGTCATCTTAGAGATCCTGAAGATGATCCACCATATGTTCGAGACTTTGCGTATGCGCAATGTTATTGTTGAAAAAGCTGTTAGTTTAAATCATATTACTCCTTACGGTCTCCTTCCTCTCCTTCAATCTGTAGGATGGGAAAACATTTTACGCTGGGGCGGACTGGCATACCAATCCATTGCACAGGCCATGGTTGCATGCATATCTAACTTTTCTGCTAAGCAACTGACTTTTACTATTGATACTAGAGAAGGGCAGTTTCATGTTGATCGACACTTAATGTAACATCCCGGATTTTTGCCAACCTGGAATTAGACGTCCTTAGGCAATGGGTCGCTCCTAACACCTTATTAACTTGTCAGAACCCAATCCCAAAGTCTAAAACCGCTTTTGAACTCATTTCCTTTACAAATCCCACCCTTCACCACCTTGTTCTTTCAATTTTTCTAAGTACTTTCACCCTAGGCACTATCTTAAACTAGCCTTAGGTACTATCTTAAACTAGCTAAGTATTATAACTTGGATCACTTTATATACAAACTACAAAGGCCCAGGTACCACCTCAGACAGAAATTACTCAGGACTAAATCCTTTAGAAATTAGGCGAGAATTAGCCAGTGTTAAACTAGAGTACCTGTGAAATTAGCATCAATCACTTTAAATACGATTTGTAAGACCCAAAACTTGTAGAATCATTGATGCTACATTACCCTAAAATCTAGGATCAATCTCATTTCCCGGTTACTCTCGGGAGCACATCGAAACTCCGTATCAGATCTAGACCGCACGTCGGAAGTCCAATTAACACGAAGTTAAGGAATTAGGACCACCTTGTTGGGCTTGACAACCATCTCGGAAATCAAATCCAGATAGTGTCCCAACACTACTTGAGCCCAGAGTGAAGAGTGTTAGAAATGTGAAAATAATTCTAAATTAAATTTAAAATAAATAAATCCGAGACTTATCACTTGTGGGTCAGTATTAAGCAACCTGATCATCAGAATCAGGCCAAATTACACCCTCGGATCAGGGATATTTCCCCAAACATATCCATGTACTCGGAATCTCCGATCGAGAGCCACTGACCGTTGAATTGAAACTGGTCCGCCACGCGTGATCTGGGAACCCGATTGAAACAAAAACTTAGCCATACCTAGATCCAATGTTAGTGAGCTTAAGTCCGACCGCACACATAAAAGGGGCCACTAGAAGTGCTCCTTTGAGATGAAACAGTCTCCCTTTGGACATAACTTAAGTATACCTTGACCTGAAGTCTATTTCGGTGAGTTTTTAGGCTATATAAGGATCTTAAAACCCTCTCTCATTCAGCCATACGAATTTGAGAGAGAAGATAGAAAAGATAGAGAAAGTGTGAGAGAAGTTGGAGGATCTCCCTGCTATGCTTCCCTGCTGCTTCACGAGCTTAACCACTTCCTTCTAATCGCTTTCCCGGCAATTCCGGCGTCATTTCTAGGTAAGAAACCCTAACCCTAAACTAATTTGAGGTTTTGATAGTTATAGGTTATGAAATAGCTAACCTATTTCGTTCTATAGGTGGCCAAACTGCCGTATACGAAAGCTTAGCAAACCTATCGAATTCGTTACGATTCTACGACAAAAGGTGCGGACTTTAGATGTATAGGTTATGGTTTTCAACGTTTTCAATGTCAAATAATGATAGATTCATGATCTGCATGCAATTACATATGTACAAAGTGTTGTCTGTTTTCTGTTTCGATTAAAGATGAAGAATATGAAATTTTACATATTTTAGGTATTTGTAGAAAGTACTGTATACGTATAAATTTTGGAAATGTGTTTGCCATGATTATTTGCTGTATGAACATATTATATATGTGTAAAATACTTGTTTGGCGAAAGGAATCGCCCTAATACATGTTTTGCTAATATACACTATGTATGTTGAAATAGTGTATTCTATGTGTTTGTGAAAATGACTGAATGAGTATAGAATTCTCATTCGTGCTCGCCATGACTAATTGTCATGGATATATTGATTGTTGTATTAGCGATACCCTTTTGGCAAAAGGATTTGCCTAAGTCACGCCACGGCCAACATGTTAAATTATGTAGCCCAAGTGTTTGTGAAAATGTTCAAATGGATATGGAACTTGGATTCATGCTTGCCATGATTATCCGTCGTGGGTGCACATGAGTAATAATTGGGACAACTACCTCGTGAAAGGATTTGGCCTAATACCTATGTGATCAACAAACGTCGTGTATGTTGATTTATGTAGTCTAAATTATTTGTTGAAATGTCTGGATGAGTGGTAGTTAGTAAATTGTAGTGTATAAGGTGTTGAGATAGGATTCTCAACTACCTTAGTGATGTGTATGATTTACTTCATGTAAGTTATTTAGTTTAATCGCTTACTGTTTTATGAAACGTATGCGTTTGGATTTCTTGTTTGCATCGTGTTTTATAACATGCTTGTTAATATGTTTGAATTACTTGTTTATTTAATTCTGCTCTGATTACTTCACATGTTTAAGTTGTATTCCATAAAATCCGTAAAGGGTGATGGGAGAGTGGTGCAACGTTTCTGTGCAACACCCCTAGTATCTCTAAGCGGACAATATTGGATATTTGATTGTATGATTTGAAATCTTGATCCATTACTGCTTTAACTGTTCTGTAATTAAATGTGATTGGGACTATAATTATAGTCCAGACAATAGGTAATAGACTTGAGTTTGTGGTTGAGATTCATTTCATCACATAGGATGTGTCTGACAAACCCGAGTCGTACTTCGGTTGGCAGCAGTGGTTAGGCCACGCGAAGTGCTTATGCACTTCATGTCGTTCAGTTGGTTGTGCGCTCGTGCTAGTCTGGCTCGTCAAGTAACCCGATCTGTCTAATGTATGTTCACCATGTTTGGACGCTAGTGCTTGAACCTAGGGTACCAAACTTATCAGTGAAATCCCATTAACCATGGTTCCTCGATCCGCTAAGACTCATGAGCCGGGCATGGTGGTATGGGACACCGTGGTCGAGCTGTTGGCCTAGCTGGGGCCACATGCCTCCCCATAGTGTCCATTGAGCAACCAGACTCGTGAGCCGATTATGGTGGTATGGGACATTATATTCATGCTGTCGGCTTACATTGATAAGGTGATGGGGGAGTGGTGCAACGAATGCGTGTAACAGCCCTGACAGCCCTTTGTAGTGACCTCAAGCATACTCTGAATTTACGGTGAGGCGACGAGTTTTGCCGCAGTGAATAGAATATGAACTAGGCCTGTATCAATTTAGTGATGAACTGTTAAAAAGGTGATGGGGGAGTGGTGTAACAATTGCGTGTAACAGCCCTGACAGCCTTTGCAGCGCCCTAGAACCACACTATCGTATGGGATTATCTAGGTTTGACGACCCTAGAATGGATCATGTTTGGGAATGATATAAGGGAGGTACCTTAGTTTCCTAATCCTGCTATTTGAAATGGACTAATAACAACTCAGTAATCATGCTCATCATCTCATTGCATGTGCCTGGAAGATGTGGAGCACTGAGGAATGCAAGCATGCCACGAACGTAAGATAGTGTCGCATGAGGGAGTATGTGGTGAGGGCATGCATCATGACTGCATTCATACTTGCGGTAATAAGAGTATTTAGAATTGTTGATTGTACTGCTTTATCATTACTGCTTGACTGTTTTGATAAAATATTAACCTATGCTTTATTGTTCCACTGAGGTGATCACTCACTCCCACGTTATGGGACGGTGTTGTACACACCAACCAGACTTTTTCTGATTGCAGATGGCGATGCTACTTCTGAGGCGAAGCCGAACTTTTGTGACGATGAGGATGCTTTCTCGTGTATACTATTTTCTAGTGGCTTCCTGTGAGCCGTGTCCTGATCGACGGGGCTTTATGGGATGTTAACTAGAGGACCTTACACATTTGATATATTTTAGAATTGTACTTGTAATTATTTAACCTGGTAACGTTATCACACTCTAGAGACTCACCATAGTTTATATATTTTATTTATCTATCACAGTCTTCCACTTGCTATCTCACTTGTCTCTAGAGTATGATATGTTATTTTGGCTTAATCTCACTCATGTTCACTACACTAATACCGACAACATTCAATCATCATTCATTTTGTTGCATAGGTGATGCGTTGGAACTCGGGAGTTGAGTTTATGCTCAACCCCCAATTTTCAGGGCGTTACACTTAATTTCCGGCCTTATGGATATTCAAGTAAATGATGATGGTGTTCATCCTAGTGCACTTGCTGAGAAAGTGTCAGAATCAGAAAAACGTATTTTTACTAAAGCATTGTATAACATGAATGCACCATGGACTGCAAATGGAAATGCCCTTAAAACCAGATACTTGTTACCCAAATACAGAGTTTTGCATCGTATCTTCACTTCTAATTTGTATCCCCGCTCCTGGAAACAAGACTGAGTTGACTCTGTTTATGGTTTGTATTTTGTACTCTATCATTACTGGTGCTAATATCTGTTTGCCCTCCTTGATTTGTTCCTCTCTCATTCAAATTCGTAGTCATCCTGGTCATGGTGATATTCCATTTGGATATCTGTTAAATGTATTAGTCACTCACATGTTAGTCGCTATGCCCGTCAGTGAGGCTCCTATCTAACACCTCATATTTAACAATTCCAACCTGAATAAAATGAAGTTGGGTTTGGCTCCTGGTCAAGTTGATGTTGATGTGGGTGATGCTGCTGCTGAAGCTGAGATGGGTGTCGAAGGTGATGAGTTGTCGACCGATGATATTGACATGGATGATATTTTTAATGAAATTGATTCTGATTTTGGAAATGATCCAGACTTTAAACCATCTGATTTTAATGCACATCTTAGTGCATTAGAGGAAAAGGTTGAACAGATGAATGTTGGCCACAATCAACAATTTAAAAATATGCGCAAATATTTTAGGCGCTTATAGAAGAGCCTTCATCAAAGTGATCCTAACATTCCTGCTCCATCTTCTGGTTCCGATTGAGAATTGTTAATCTTTGGTCTGTAACAAGTTTACTAAGTTTCTTTCCTTGGTTGTGTGGATTACTATCTTAAAACATCACTTGTTAACTCTTTTAATATGTACTCTGACTCACCTTGCTTACTTCTTTTGATTTGTTCTTCACTCTGCACTTTTTATCATTCTATCTTTCTGAGTTGCTATCTCTATTTCTGTCTTTCATGTCCTATATTTGTTTCTTCCTTTGTCATATTTTAACAAAAAGGGGGAGAATGTGTGCATTCTATTTATGGAGTATGATTGATATGATGTATACCTACTCAGAGGGAGTTGAGGTGTATTAACTCAGGGGGAGTTGAGTTGTCTTAGTTGCTTATTTTATGACAACTGGTGCATGATTCGTTATTATATAATGTGATGCTTATCTTATTGAAGTATAAGAAGTGTTTTGTTACAAATTTGACAAAGGGGGAGATTGTAAGTGCTATGATTTGATTCCTCTTTGATTGTCAAATTTTGTGTGTCAAAACTTCTTCGTTTGTCGTGTGTTTATATCTTGATAAATTTGTTCGAGACACCTCGTCAACACTTGAAGTCTAGCTCAAAGAATTCTTCAAGCTTCATGATAGTTCAAGCTACAATGTAGAAGATATTAAGAGAGAACTCAGGGTCAAGACTCAAGTTCAAGTGCAAGTCGAAGTTCAAGATTCAAATCTAAATACGGGACTCAAGTACAACTTAAAGTAACATTGAAGCTTCTGAAGTAGTCAAGCTACATCAACTCATGACTCGAGTTTGGTTGTGATCTAACGAACTTCACGAAAGAGCGGAAGGTCTATTTCACTTAAGTTTCATATTTCGGCATAAGGGATTCGCGCGTTGCAAGCACTTGGCTTCTGGCCCAAGTTGAGCCATTCCAGGCATTGTCTTAGTTCGCCACCCACAATGGACGTTAAGTCCAGTGAGATTAACATTATTCTATAATTTCGGAACTAGTGGCTCACTAACGAGAGGTCTAGAGCTCGTTTGGATAATCAAGGCATTTTCGAAATGAATTAGGTAGCAAGATTTCTCATGGGCAATTATTAGGGTTTAGATTAACTATGTTCATAGTGTGGCTTATTCGTAATTAGTGAAAATGGCGATTTAGTCATAATCACTTTTAACTGTTGGTTCGTAGGCTAAATGGATAATTGGGTCACTCTGGTTTGTTAATTATGATCCGACCCCTACTTGTCTCGTCTTTGTGTAGATCTTTAATCTAGTTGTGGTCGTCTTGATTAGTCAGTGATAAGTTAGTTAGATTTGGGCTCTATTTGAACAAATTATGAGGCTAAACTCGATACTTAAGTAATCGGGCAGATTCATTGGCTTTCTACAGTTGATTAATTGAATTTGTGTAGTTCTTTACCTGTACTACCAATGTATAGGCTCACATCGATCGTCAGGGGCCAATAAGTGACAATGTGAGATAATGATATTGAAAATTTTCACGAATTTTTGTAAATTCAAGATATTGAAAATCCACTACGTTACAAGAGTAAACTATACTCTTCTTTTGAGATCTAAGAGAATTAATTCAAATAGCCTTTGGGTTTATCTTAATTAAAATCAATAGAACCATAGACCCTTTCTATCTAACTGAACAAGGAACAATCTACATTAAAAAAAGAGGTTCTTCTGCTACAAGCTTCTGATACATCTTCTACGGTGAAGATAAGTATACCTTCTAAATGCTTTTATGTTTTTTTGAGATAGTCTGTTAAAATCTCAGTTTAGGTTTTATCTGAGGTAGTCTGAAAATCTTAGTTTTGGTTTGATAATGATAGCCCGTGAAAATCACAAGAATTGTATAAGGTTATTAAGGTGAACCTAGGAAAACCTTTTCATAATGAAAGAGAAAATTATGAGGGTAATAATTTTGGGAGTTGAGTAGGTGTGGTTGTTTTTAAAGCACCGAACCACTATAGTCCTTTATGCCATGTGGTGAATGCCTTTATTTTATTTGTGGTGCTTATTTTATTTATCTATCACAGTCTTCCACTTGCTATCTCACTTGTCTCTAGAGTATGATATGTTATTTTGGCTTAATCTCACTCATGTTCACTACACTAATACCGACAACATTCAATCATCATTCATTTTGTTGCATAGGTGATGCGTTGGAACTCGGGAGTTGAGTTTATGCTCAACCCCCAATTTTCAGGGCGTTACACTTAATTTCCGGCCTTATGGATATTCAAGTAAATGATGATGGTGTTCATCCTAGTGCACTTGCTGAGAAAGTGTCAGAATCAGAAAAACGTATTTTTACTAAAGCATTGTATAACATGAATGCACCATGGACTGCAAATGGAAATGCCCTTAAAACCAGATACTTGTTACCCAAATACAGAGTTTTGCATCGTATCTTCACTTCTAATTTGTATCCCCGCTCTGGAAACAAGACTGAGTTGACTCTGTTTATGGTTTGTATTTTGTACTCTATCATTACTGGTGCTAATATCTGTTTGCCCTCCTTGATTTGTTCCTCTCTCATTCAAATTCGTAGTCATCCTGGTCATGGTGATATTCCATTTGGATATCTGTTAAATGTATTAGTCACTCACATGTTAGTCGCTATGCCCGTCAGTGAGGCTCCTATCTAACACCTCATATTTAACAATTCCAACCTGAATAAAATGAAGTTGGGTTTGGCTCCTGGTCAAGTTGATGTTGATGTGGGTGATGCTGCTGCTGAAGCTGAGATGGGTGTCGAAGGTGATGAGTTGTCGACCGATGATATTGACATGGATGATATTTTTAATGAAATTGATTCTGATTTTGGAAATGATCCAGACTTTAAACCATCTGATTTTAATGCACATCTTAGTGCATTAGAGGAAAAGGTTGAACAGATGAATGTTGGCCACAATCAACAATTTAAAAATATGCGCAAATATTTTAGGCGCTTATAGAAGAGCCTTCATCAAAGTGATCCTAACATTCCTGCTCCATCTTCTGGTTCCGATTGAGAATTGTTAATCTTTGGTCTGTAACAAGTTTACTAAGTTTCTTTCCTTGGTTGTGTGGATTACTATCTTAAAACATCACTTGTTAACTCTTTTAATATGTACTCTGACTCACCTTGCTTACTTCTTTTGATTTGTTCTTCACTCTGCACTTTTTATCATTCTATCTTTCTGAGTTGCTATCTCTATTTCTGTCTTTCATGTCCTATATTTGTTTCTTCCTTTGTCATATTTTAACAAAAAGGGGGAGAATGTGTGCATTCTATTTATGGAGTATGATTGATATGATGTATACCTACTCAGAGGGAGTTGAGGTGTATTAACTCGGGGGAGTTGAGTTGTCTTAGTTGCTTATTTTATGACAAGCTGGTGCATGATTCGTTATTATATAATGTGATGCTTATCTTATTGAAGTATAAGAAGTGTTTTGTTACAAATTTGACAAAGGGGGAGATTGTAAGTGCTATGATTTGATTCCTCTTTGATTGTCAAATTTTGTGTGTCAAAACTTCTTCGTTTGTCGTGTGTTTATATCTTGATAAATTTGTTCGAGACACCTCGTCAACACTTGAAGTCTAGCTCAAAGAATTCTTCAAGCTTCATGATAGTTCAAGCTACAAT
This sequence comes from Magnolia changhungtana, assembly GCA_030180095.1. NCBI lineage: Eukaryota > Viridiplantae > Streptophyta > Magnoliopsida > Magnoliales > Magnoliaceae > Magnolia > Magnolia changhungtana. The sequence continues at coordinate 198,007 of JASAUF010000293.1, forward strand.
GTAGAAGATATTAAGAGAGAACTCAGGGTCAAGACTCAAGTTCAAGTGCAAGTCGAAGTTCAAGATTCAAATCTAAATACGGGACTCAAGTACAACTTAAAGTAACATTGAAGCTTCTGAAGTAGTCAAGCTACATCAACTCATGACTCGAGTTTGGTTGTGATCTAACGAACTTCACGAAAGAGCGGAAGGTCTATTTCACTTAAGTTTCATATTTCGGCATAAGGGATTCGCGCGTTGCAAGCACTTGGCTTCTGGCCCAAGTTGAGCCATTCCAGGCATTGTCTTAGTTCGCCACCCACAATGGACGTTAAGTCCAGTGAGATTAACATTATTCTATAATTTCGGAACTAGTGGCTCACTAACGAGAGGTCTAGAGCTCGTTTGGATAATCAAGGCATTTTCGAAATGAATTAGGTAGCAAGATTTCTCATGGGCAATTATTAGGGTTTAGATTAACTATGTTCATAGTGTGGCTTATTCGTAATTAGTGAAAATGGCGATTTAGTCATAATCACTTTTAACTGTTGGTTCGTAGGCTAAATGGATAATTGGGTCACTCTGGTTTGTTAATTATGATCCGACCCCTACTTGTCTCGTCTTTGTGTAGATCTTTAATCTAGTTGTGGTCGTCTTGATTAGTCAGTGATAAGTTAGTTAGATTTGGGCTCTATTTGAACAAATTATGAGGCTAAACTCGATACTTAAGTAATCGGGCAGATTCATTGGCTTTCTACAGTTGATTAATTGAATTTGTGTAGTTCTTTACCTGTACTACCAATGTATAGGCTCACATCGATCGTCAGGGGCCAATAAGTGACAATGTGGGATAATGATATTGAAAATTTTCACGAATTTTTGTAAATTCAAGATATTGAAAATCCACTACGTTACAAGAGTAAACTATACTCTTCTTTTGAGATCTAAGAGAATTAATTCAAATAGCCTTTGGGTTTATCTTAATTAAAATCAATAGAACCATAGACCCTTTCTATCTAACTGAACAAGGAACAATCTACATTAAAAAAAGAGGTTCTTCTGCTACAAGCTTCTGATACATCTTCTACGGTGAAGATAAGTATACCTTCTAAATGCTTTTATGTTTTTTTGAGATAGTCTGTTAAAATCTCAGTTTAGGTTTTATCTGAGGTAGTCTGAAAATCTTAGTTTTGGTTTGATAATGATAGCCCGTGAAAATCACAAGAATTGTATAAGGTTATTAAGGTGAACCTAGGAAAACCTTTTCATAATGAAAGAGAAAATTATGAGGGTAATAATTTTGGGAGTTGAGTAGGTGTGGTTGTTTTTAAAGCACCGAACCACTATAGTCCTTTATGCCATGTGGTGAATGCCTTTATTTTATTTGTGGTGCTTATTTTGATTATTTGACATTGTCCTATTCACCCCCCCCCCCCCAGGACATCTTAAGCTCTCCTTTTCAAGATCACTGCTGGTAAGAATAAATATTAACTTACAATCCAGATTTCAAAAGTTCAAATCACAAACATCATAGATTGCATAGAAACCAAGTCGAACACAATCAAGTTAGCAAGTGCATTCGATGGATTTTCAATTTTGAATGGGCTGATTCGATAAGTCGAATAAGGTTAGTCACTGGCCAGACTCCATCTAAATTTAAGTCTTCCTATATAGATGTAATAGTAGGTTAAAAACCAAATTCAAATCTTAAACTAACTCTAGCTTAAATTTTGATTATAATCATATAACCTATTTCTTGTCACGATCTAACTGTACAATTTGTGTAATCATGTTTAGAATTCAACCCTAAAGTACGAACACAAAATCCTAACAATACGAGAGGGTGATCCAACTTTAAGGTGAGGGTTCTTCCTTTAAATTTTGTGATGACTTTAATTTGATTGTCATAATAGTACATGTTCCAAGTTTATTGTTGCTCATATTTACCGTATGAATTCTTATTACATAATTTCACTCTCTACATTACTACCTTACACGCAAGTACAATGTTGGAAATCTAACTTCTAGTGATCAATATAATATCGTGGACGTAATGTGTTAAGGTGGCGGCCCTCTTGGTAGGCACGTTATCCCGTGGGTCGATGAGTGGTACACAATCAATGTAAGTAAATCACAATGCATGTTACATCACTTCTCGGGATTGGATGTTGTAAATAGTCACTCCATAAACACATCATGTCACATAAATCTCTCAATTGCGTTATTGTATTACCTTGAGATGTTCGCATAAATCCACGTTAATGTTGGACACATCGACGAATCTCTGTAGTATGAGATACGGGGCAAGCCGATTATCTTTAAACTGTTTTCCACATTATGATCATGATCACTGAGTGTGATGGACCACACATACTTTGCTAGGCATGCATATCATATAGAATGTTTGTGCATACCGATACCACTTGTATTTGTGGAGTACGAGATGTATTGGAACCTTCTATTATTCTTATGAATCACTTGAATCATTGTAAACTTTAAAGGAAAACCACCACTATGAGTAGGGCATTGACCTCTCCAACCATATAGATATTGCAGGTGAATTACAGGTTGATGTAACGAATGACGTCCGTTTTGTGGAAGACGAATTCAAATAGATAAGAAGAATAGTGGACAATTACTATTATTTATTTTCCACTGCAAACTTTAATAATGTAATAAGCTTCCCTTAAAATGGCATTTGATGATTTGTTGAATTCTTTCTCTAATGAGATAATGAATATAGTTTATTTTACTCTCATGAATGGTTACCTTCGTGAATGTAACTAGATGTGATTTTTTTTAAAGTGCAATTTTAAAGCATCCAAGTTTTACATTATTAACACCCATAATTCTCGGGCACAAATATGTACTTGGGCCACAAAAAATTCAGGATGTTACAGCCCGCTGGGACTAAAAACTACTTGGTTGTCATCAATATTCATCTTGAACTAACCATGTAAAAAGAACAATTTTGGAACACAAGTATACTTACTGGTGCAGTAATTTCTCAAAATTATGAGCCGAATGAGTAGTAATGCTTCAGCAACTACTACTATTGTATCCAACGAGTCTCCTGCTCATGACTAGGAGTTGCAAGCTCAACATGTGCTCAAACAAGAAAATCTACCACCTAGTCTGGTGCATGTTCCACTAAATCCAGATAGATCATCGAAATCTCAATTTGAACCTCTCAAGATTATTTTGGTCGAGATAGTTAATATGCAAAGGGAGATTCAACACATCGCAGAATTGTCATGAGTTTGGGCTGAACACTCTCAAGCTCAGACTGAAGCCTTTAATAAGTGGATGGTTAGCCATATCGAGAGCATGAATCGGTTCGTGGCTTTATTTGACGAAAGAGACCTATTACACCTCAGTAATAGGTCGATACTAGTTCTGTTGGGAATATGGCATTTGTACCACCATTCCGCCAATGCCATGGACACTTCCTTTACAACAAAATATACCACCTGTTCATATCCCTTGTCCAACCCAAGATGTGTTAAATTCACTGATGAAATTGTGCTTTCACCACCATAAAGTGAAGCTTGGATATATGACTAATGTCCTAGAGGGGGATGAATATGACTTTAAAATTTTTAACTGAATATACAGCAATTACCCACTTCTAATTAACTAAAATAATAAAAATAAAAAGGAAGTCGATATATCAAATCAGCTCAGATTAAGGTAATACAATAGTGAGACATCATGTGTGCATTTTATCAAACATGTTAGTTGCAGTAAGGATAGGCATCCACATCATTCAGCAAGATAAAATAACTGTAAGTAAAAATCATTCAGCCCATTGCTCATAATGTATAGTGGTTTGACTATATGTCTACTCCACTCCCGACTGACTCACTCTCCCCTAGAGTGTACCAGATTTCTCTATCAAAATAGTTTTAAATCAGGTTTACCATAAACCTTCACAGCCTGTACAAAGTCTATACGTTTTACATCCATTGATGGCTTACACAAGGTCTTAGAGAGTTTGGATCTCAAACTCAATCAAGACGCCCTACACAAAGATGACAAATGTATGCTCTCGTCGGAGGCCTACAGAAGGACTTGACGAGTTTGGTGGTCAAAATATGAAACCTAATCCTACACAAGAATTAGTTTTCAAAAAAACTTGTTTGAAAATTAACTTTCTTACTTAAAGTAGATGTGCACCTTGAAGTGCCTTGTTGAAGATCTTCCCCAATCACGAAAGCATCTTTGTCAGCTCCGTTGAACCACAACCTTGAAATGGATGTGCCTTTACTAGTGTTGAGGTATGTATGAAGGATAGGTGAATCCTAACTAAAGATGAGAGATCTTTAAGGTTAGGGTTAGGATTTCCAAGGACTGGAATTCAATGCCCTTTAACACAAAAGATTTTCCATTAAAGATGAGTGGTAGAGCATTAATGAATCCTTGAGTTCATATTTCAATCCGAGCTTTGAATGCTCAATAAATGTGCTTTATCATAAGGATTGAATGATGAACTACATATGAGAAAGAGCTTGGGAGGAGGGTTTTTAGCTAGGGAATCACACACTCACAAGTCTCTCTCTATTTCTCAATGTTTTGTTTTGAAACCTAAGAACTGAATTTATACAATCATTGCAACGGGTGGAAAACAGTAAAAAAATGACTAATTGTCGATCAAACCGAATTAACCTTTGGTGGCATCGAATTAACCTTCAGTGGCACTGAATTAGGCATGAAAATCAACTCTAACCACTAGACAGTTTTTGGAACCTTTGGTCGCACTGAATGTGTCCTTTAGCTTCACTATAGGCGTCTTTTTGTGGGAATGAATTTAAGTTCTCCTGCAGTTGAACTTGGTCATTTGCAATCTGTCTTGTTTTCACGAAGTTTGGTGGCACCAAGCATTACCTTCGGTGGCACCGACTTTGGCATTCAGTTGCAGCCAAATTTGGCAGTCGGCTTACTGTCTCATTGTGTCTTAGTTCAGTGGCACCGAGTGTTGCATTCAGTGGCACCGAATTTGACATTCGGTTGCAGCCAAATTTCACAATATGCTTGTTGTCTTGTTAATGCTTACTTCGATGGCACCGAATGTAGGTTCGGTGCAACCGAACATACCTGAATTGTAGTCCTTTAATTCATTCCATCCTTAGTCTTTGGGAGATAGGTTCTTAAGGTATTCCTATTGGGTTTTGAGGCTTCTTGAGTTTTTGAGCATTAGTACCATGGCACACCTATCTTACCTTTCTTTGTACTTTGGTTTCTTCAAGTCTTCAAGTCTTCTTTCTTTATCCACATGGCTCATCTAGACTTAACATATGTAAGTGATAATCCTTTACACTTACAACTGACACCGGTAGATTTCAGACATCTCGAATGTATTATTGTCCAGGATTTGTCAAATTCACCACCACCAGTAGATTTTAGACATCTCGAATGTATTATTGTCCAGGATTTGTCAAATTCACCACCACCAGTAGATTTCAGGCATCCTGAACATGAGAATAGGAACTTAATCCCTAAAGCTAGGAATCAAGGGATACCTAGGGGGAACATTTGCCTAAAAATCAACCATATAATGAAAATAAATATGAGGTTAGTCCCGAGATACCGTTAGTTGCTGCACAACAATATTGGGAGCGTAATCAAATTGTTCAACTGGTTCAAGAAGTAACAGGCTAAGTTCTTGGTCGAACTACTACTCTAATTTATCATAAGCCATATCCTAACTGGTTCGACTGACAACATACATTGCCGAAGAATTATCAACCTAACTTTACATTATTTACATATGATATAGGTCAATTAACCATAGAACACATGTCATTTTACTATACATGTGGAGAGTTGGCCAATAACGACTATTATAAATTATAATTGGCATTCACTCACTGGTGTAACTGTCACTTGGTATTCCAATTTTCTATCAAATTTCATACGAAATTGGCAAGAGATTAAAGAAAATTTTCATGCTCAATTCTTCTATAAGGACAAATAAATTTATATGGCCGATCTTATTCATTTTTGGCAAGTCTATGAGAATCAGTCGAAAATTATATTGCTCGGTTTAAAAGAGAAAAAAATTTGATGCAAGGTAGTCACGAACGAAGAAGAATTTGTCTAGTTAGTTCAAGATAGGTTAGAATTGAAGCTTCGAAAGAAGTTTATCGAGACGGAATTCATAGATCTTTATAATTTGACCAGAAAAGTGTCTTGGTATAAGGCCTTGTTTCAAAATTCAATGTGACAAAAGAATTCTTTAGCAAGAATATATTATTATGACCTTAATTATGAGGTCATAGTGGTGAAGTAGTGGCTAAAAAACCATTCACATGCTCAGCATTACTTAAAGTAAAGGCAACGACATCTTCTAATTAGAAAGTTCAAAGAACGAACACCTTTGATTTTGCTCGTGTTGACGTAATCTTTGATATCATATCCTATTAACCATAAGGTTTTGACAACCAAAGAATTGAAGAAAATTAATTAATATATATGGCATGGAGCTCGGTCGCATTCCACTAACAAATATGGTGTTTTCAAGAATGTTATTCAAGACAACATCGATAAAAGGTTGTTGAAGCTTCCTGAAAAAAGAAAAAAAAAGATGTGATTCTAATCGATACTGATCCATTTCTGTCCAATATGGAAATCCATGTGGCCACCATTAATCCTTGAAGGCTAGCTCGGCCATGACAATAAATTGATCTTAGAATTCAAATGGGTCAAACCGATGAGACAGAAGATGGAAAAAGGAGTATGAGGCCGAAGCCTACAGTTGAACAGACTGAAGCACGTCTGAAGGCAATAATTTTAAATTATCTGTACCTTTGTAAGAAATGTGTGAGGCCGACTCGATCAAAATAGAGATTTTACCAACCAAAATCAGGCAAGACAATTGGTCGATTGAAATTATGAGGAAGGAAATTCCTTTTACTCACAAAATGTTAAACAATTCAGCAATCACCCTGGGCCTGTCCTAGGGCAAAGGATGGTTAAACCTTGGCCTGCTCAGGAATGAGTTTGGAAAAGGCTGAGTCATCCAAAATTTTTAGCAATACTAGAAGGGATGACTCATACTAAGAAATGACGTTGGTAAAGACAGCTGGCAATGAGGAAAAGACAATTAGTCATTATATGGGACAAATCTCAAATGAAGTACCTACCAACCCAATTGAGGCTAGTAATACCAAAAGCAGAAGAAGAAGAAGAAGAAGAAGAAGAAGAAGAAGAAGAAGAAGAAGATATATCGGTTAGTATGGTTGAACTTCATGTGGGGCTTGACTTAGTCAAAAATCAGAATTATGATAAGGTGAGAATGGATATGGAAGGATCGACTGAATACTTACGCAATGGAGATTTTTTGAATGATCTTCTTATTATAGAATTGCTTGCTAAAGCAAGAACATTAGAACTAAACTCTTCTAAAATGAATGAGGGAATCAGGAATGAAGCATAAATTAACTGGATAAGCATTCAATTATGGAGACACTGGGGGGGCAATGTCCGAATTTGGCAATATAGTTTGGCTCGTTCCTGCCGATTACATTAGATTGCAATACGATAATGACTGTTGAGGGTCAAATATTGCATATTATCCTCCATTTATATCTTGGTTTTATGAACATGATAATGTTTAATGTTCTATTTTACTTGCGTTTGTGTTGCAAGGTGAATTTAAGAGCTTCGATTGAAAATGGTGCTAAAAGCATAGATTTTATGCTCAAGAATCACTAAGGCAAGGGATGGATCTTAGGAGACCAAGATTGAAGCATTCACATGCCAAAGATCCAAGAAAACCAAGTGAGGAATAAAGAGAATCAAAGATTTGAAGTGAAGAAAAGGAATCCTGAAATCATTCTGAAAAAACATATTATGAAACTTTAGGTCATTCTGTGAAATTGCGCAGAGTGAAGTCTATTTTGGAAAATTGTGCAGAGTGAAGTCTATTTTAGCAAACTGCGTAAATTAGAAGCAGTTTCTAGAGTTTTCCAACTAGGTGTAAAAGTTGGAGTACCACAACTATAAATAAGACTCCCCAAGATGCTCCAAAGGAGATTATAGGGTTTGGAGGAGTAAAGCATAAGGGTGGAGAGCCGTCGCCAATCATTTTTCTTCCTTTTTTCCTTAGTTTTTCATGCTTTCTTCTAGGGTTTTAGTTGCAATCATGTCTATGGTTGGCTAAACCTCATAGCTAGGGCTAAGAGTTGAAGCTTGTAGCGTGATGGGATGTTTTTATTGCTTTGATTCATGTTTATGTTGAATTTATTTGATTCTAGTTTGATATTTAAGGAATACTTTCAGTTTTTAATGATTTATTGTGACTTAAATTACAGTAGATCTGCAATAGCTTTGAATATCTTCTTTTCTTGTTTTAAGATTATGGGATTGGTAAATCCTGTTGTTTACCATTATCTCTTGGGCATGGTTTGGTGATGGAATCCCTACCAATTATCATAATTCTCCTCTTCTGAGAATTAGGTCAAAGGAAGTTCGAATTTGATCTTAATCGCTACATCTTCCAATTGGATAGGATAGGACTCCAATTCTAATTGTGTTACTTGAATCAAGTAAGGAATCACCTTGATTGCTACAAGTGGATCCTTGAAAACCCTAGTTCCCACCTTTAAATTCTTAAGTTTCTAATTACACACTTCATAATTACTCCATTTAATTTCAAATTTAGATTCATATCTTTTTCTAGTTCTACTCCTAGTTGCTTTCAGAATACATACTAGATTAGTCCTTATGGATTTGACCTCGGTCTCACCGAGATTAATACTGCATCACGACCCTACACTTGGGATTGTGAACAAGTTTTTGGTGCTTTTGCTGGGGACTAACGGATGCGTTTTTCTTAGATTAATTAGTTTTGGAATTAGTTTAAGATTAGGATTTTTCTACTTTCTATTTTTAGGTTAGGATTTTTTTTGAATTATTTCATAAATTAACTTAGCTTTCTATTTCTAGGTTTAGAAACTTTCCTTTTCTGTTTTTAGAAACTAATTTACTTTCTAATTCTAGGATAGAAACTTCCCTAATTTGTTTTTAGCAACTAATTTTTTAGAAACTTTCTTAATCTGTTTTAGAAACTACTTTACTTTCCTTTTTCTTTTTTAAAAACTAGCTTACTTTCTATTTTTAGAAACTTTCCTTTTTCTTTTTTTTAGAAACTAGGTTGCTTTCTTAGTTCTTTTTTTAAAAAAACTAACCCACTTTCCTTTTTCTAGGTTTAGAAACTTTCCTAATTTATTTTTAAAAACTTTTCTTTTTCATTTTTGAAAACTTTTAGAAACTTTCCTAATTTTTTTTTAGAAACTAACTCATCTTTTTATTTTTAGAAACTTTTTATTTCTCTTTTTATAAACTAATTCACTTTCCTTGTTCTTTTGCAGGATCCTGACATAGAAACTTCTAATTTGGTAACTTCTTTCTATTTCTAGATTTCTATTTCCCTTTTTCTATTTAGGTTTAGGTTAGATTCTGAAATTGAGGGCCGAGAGTGTTTCATGCCCAAGTGGGTCTGTGACAACATTCGACGTCTCTTGAGTGAAGGAGGATCTGTTAAGGGGTTATCTATCCATCACAGGATTAGACACCACTTGAGATCCACAAATTTAACCGAAGTTATGGCTATAAATCAACTAGCCAATCAACCTCCAAATACACCCCAACCTAGGGTGGAGAAAATCCAAGTGAGAATGAGGTGCATCGAGCACCCTCGCCTCGTACATTACGAGACTATTTACAACCGGCGAGGGTGAGCACCCCTTCCGGTATGATTTTTCCAGAAAATACAGGAAACATAGACATCAAGCCAGGAGTGATCCAACTCCTTCTAAAGTTCCTTGGACTTGAATCTGAAAATCTATATTTACACTTGAAAGAGTTTGATGAGATCATAGCCACTTTATACTTTCCTAATGTGTCTGAGGACACAATCCGACTGAAACTCTTCCCTTTCGCCCTGAAAGAAAAAGGCTAAGACGTGGTTACATTCACTATGTCCATGATATATTGGTAGATGGAATGACATGGCAAGGGAGTTCATAAAGAAATTCTTCCCATATCATAAAACAAACACCATCAGAAAGTCAATTATGAACTTCACCCAAAGGAAAGATGAAACCTTCTTCCAATGTTGGGAGCAGTTCAAGGATCTTGTCAGTTCATGCCCACAATACGGTTTTGAAATATGGCGCATAAAAAATTTCTTCCATGAAGGACTGACATCTTCCATGCGCCAATTTGTCGAGACAATGTCCAATGGAGAATTCTTGAACAAAGATGTTAATGAAGTGCTGGATTACTTTGATATACTTGCTGAAACCGCACAATCATGAGACATCTCCCCAAGAACGAGCTTCATGTCTAAGTCTACTCAATCAAAGGAGAGAGATGGAATATATCTTTAGAAAGTAGAAGATGATATCAATGCTAAAGTGGCCAGTCTCACAAGGAAACTCGAGGCCATAGAACTTAGGAAGGATAAGGAAGTTGTCTGCGGTATTCATGCTTGTAACATTCATACAACTAAAAATTGCATAACCATACCTGCATTTCAAGAAATATTGAATGAGCAATCAAATGCCGTAAACAACTACTAAAGGCCTTTTAAGAGACTCACTTCGAACACATACAACTCCAACTGGAGAAATCATTCGAATTTTAGTTGGAGGAATGGACAATCTGTTACACCTCAAGGAATCCCTAATCAATTCTTAAATCAAGGGAAACCTCAAGAGGAATTAGTTCAAAATCCTCAAGAGCTCATCCAGCAAAGTACTCTTTAAACCTTACAATAACTCACAAAGGTTATACAAAAGATAGACTCACGCGTTACGGTTATGAAGAAAGGGATGCTTTCAGCCCAACCTATCCCCAATCCTAAACTGCAATACGGAGTTAGTGAACCAAGCTCTACAAATCCAATGGAACAAGCTAAGTCTATCACCAATCTTAGGAGTGGGAAGATAATTGACAAATCTATTCCGGTAATGTAACACCCCGTACTTTTCAGTACTAGGGTGTTACCATGAGAACTTGATTTAATATAAACACAATCGCGGCTTATGCCATTATTCACACACTTTAGCCTAATTCCATCCGTTAATGGTAACCTTCACCCATAACTCATCCATTAAATTCCCTAGATGGAGCATCACGCCACAAGAGAAGTCTATTTTAGTGTTTCTATCACCTTGGTAGACAGATCTAATTCACTGTCGATATCAAACTCCAAGGATCACTAATGGTCAGGTTTGGATTCGATTAGACCGTCGGATGGATGGAAATCGTAGTTCGAACCCCAAGAATAAATGTCGTGTGACCCATCTGGTTAAATCTAAAATGAATGGTGGCCCTAATTGGCTCACAAGTTAGATGAACGGTCCTGATCTCATGAGTGAACCACAGGTCATCATCGGGTCGACAATAGTTGGCACTCAAAGTCTATATTTTAGTTAATACGACCCGTCTGAGTTATAAATCTATCTCAAAGCCAGACGGGCGGCCTATCTTAAGTTGGTACCATAAAGATTTATTTTAAATGTGATATAATTGTATACATATATTATAATACAAAATAATCTTATAATTATTTGTAATACTACATATGTTACTTAAATCATTCAACTTACGTATATTACTTAAACTATATATAAAATAAATTGTACACCAACACACTATCATATAATTGATGTATATTAACTAATATTTACATTGTATTATACTATATAGAAAATATATATATCACTTAACATAAGTTTTGCTATACTAACATATGCATATATAATCATAAAAAAATACACTATATAAATTAATAATTGTAAATAAATACTTATCTATAATTATTAATGTATTATGCTAAACAAATATGTAAATGTATTTTTATTAAATAATCTAGAACATTATTTACTAATACTTATTATAATGAATATATAATAATATTGTATTAATTAATTATAGTACACTTTGAATAATTAATATTTATATATATATAAGAAAAATATACATGTATACATATATATATATAATATTTCAAAGTAAATAAATAATTATTAATATAAAATATAAATGTGATACAAGTTGTATATATGTTTATAATATATATATATATATATATATATTATATTTATTATTACCTAGTATATAGTATTTTGAAACTAATGGACGGGTTAGATTTCTCACAGACATCATAAATCGATGGTGATTGGCACTCACAGGCCATATTTGAGTTGAGATGACCCACTTGAGTATAGGATCTGCTTCATTCTTTGGACCGGGCCCCAATATGGGCTGACAAAACAGATGAACGGAGTGGATGGGTTAGAATCCTCATGGTGGACCCCTCTTCACGTGGTGCATGTGCACAGCATATGTACACCCGCCGTGCACTGGACTGAGGAGCCCAGACAAATCGGATCTGACCCGATATTTCCCAAAAAAAGGAGATTTCTCTCCTTGCTTCCCACCCACACTGTTTGAAACAGTCGTTCCGCACATGGATCTGTGACCCACCATCAGCGGATGCTTAGCTAATCCAAACCATTCATAAATTCTAGGAAAATGGTCCTACCAACCCCAGATAGTTTCAACCGTTAGATCCCACCCACGCGATCGCAAATGTCAGTGGAAGAAGACTGTTTGTGCTTCTTCTCTTTCTAAAAATGGAAGGCCCAGTTTTCTCTCCATGCTGGCGATCTGTGTGAGGAGAAATTCTCAAATCCTGACCATCCATATAGATTATCTCAGCTACCCACTTCCGTTCACACAGATTAAGGCTTTCAGTGGAAACCAATGCCGATTTTGTGGCACCAACGGTTTCTCCTTGCCACGGAATGAATCCAGGCCATTTAACGTCGATGTAATAGATTTGGGGAAGTTAGGGTAGTGCTAAGAGGAGGAGGAAATCGAGCAACGACACCCTTCCTCCCATTCTCGTTGTTGTCCTAAAAAAAAACCTGTTGAAATCCTTCTCCCTTCGAAACCACCAACCCAGCCATCCTTAAGCTTCGAAAAAGCTTGATTGGAAGCTTCCTAGGGTCCATTAGGACCGTTTGTAAGAAGTAGATTGAAGGAAGGAGCAGTGTTTTGGAGAACGTCATTAATGGCTAGCTCCTTCTTCCTCATTCAAACCGCACCAGGTTCATTTTGAGTCTGTTGGTACTGAGAGATTCTGAGCATTTTGAAAGTCTGGGGAGAGACAGAAAATGAAAGAAAGAAGAGGAGAAGTAGGAAAGAGCTGCTGTCGAGTCAGCTCGGCCGAAATCGAGTTTGACTAGGACATGTTGGGTTATTGTTCAATCGACCCACTTGTTGTTGCTGCTAAGCCAGGTTCAAGCTCGGGGTGTTGCTGGATGTTCCAGCAATAGGGATAGCAGGAGAAGAAGAAGTTAGAGGCAGAGAGAGAAACGAGAGGGTAGGGGGAGTCGGGTCAGTGGCTGGCCGACCAAACCGAGTTAAGCACGACTCAGCCTCAGTTTTGGTCCAGGTTGCTGGGCGGTAAAAAAAGAAAAAAAAAAGAGAAATAGAGGAAGAAGAGAGCAAGAGAGAGAGAGAGAGAGAGAGAGAGGAAAAGTGAGAGAGAGGCAGCTTGGGGTTGTTGATTAATTTGAACCAAGTCGACTTGGTTTAAACCGAGTCTGACTGAGTTGAACCAGGCGTGGGTCTGGTCTAGTTGGGCTTCCACCAAGAGATAGGGAGTAGGGAAGAAGGAGAATAACGAGAGAGAGGGAGTGAGAGGAAGAAGAAAATAAGGAAAGAAAGAAGAAAGGAAAGAAAAAGAGAAGAAGAGAGATTTGAGATTGTGGTTGCACCTGCCGAGTTAACTCGGTGGAGTTAGGCTGAGTTCGGGTTAGCCCACTCAAGCCTTGTAGTTGCCAAGTGACATAAATCCAAGGTTTGACTCAATCGGGCTACATTCGTGCTACCTAGTGGGCCACACACAACTAGGTTGTTTGACCAAGGTGAGGACTCACCCTTTGAGCTTCCTACTTAAATTCATCAATCTAGACATGGATGGTACATTGATTCCTCTTATTGAGTTACTTACCTTATTATATGAATATGTTAATCTGTTGTGAAATTGATTCCTACAATGGACATGTCTCTTTAAATTTAGCAAGCATAAATGATTTGATGATCACATGTAATTTTCATTTGTATAACCTGCTAGTCGATTAGATGTTGCTACTTGTGATCATTTGATGGATGGAATGGGACTTGTTGTGGACTCTATCTTGTGGTCCTTATTTTCCCTACGTAGCTTGGATCGTCTATTTGCCCTTCACGGCCCTGATGGAACATCGATGCCCTTTTGTGACCAGTTGATTCTCTCTTCATCTTGCGATGTTCAATCGTATGGTGATTTCTGGGTGAAGTGGGTGTTCGCTTAGCGATTTACTAGCCATCTTGTGGTGTTCACGTACGATATGATTTTCTGGTAGAGTGGAGTTTTATATGTTGGTTTTCTAGCCATCTTACGGGTTCAGTCGTACTATAATTTTCGGGTTGAGCGGGTGTTTGCTTAGCAATTTCCTAGCCATCTTGTGATGTTCACGTATAATATGATTTCTGGGTGGTTTAGAGTTTTATTTTGCTTGTCTCCTCATCTTGCGGTGTTCAATCGTACCATGATTTTCGGGTGGAGCAAGTGTTCGCTTAGGGCTTGTTTGATTTTTATCATTTCACTTAGAAATGGTAAATACCTTGAAAATGGGTGATTATTACCATTTCACCTGTTTGAATATTCAGGGGAATTTTATCATTTCACTTGGAAACCGGTTCAAAAGTAACAGTGGCCATTTTAGGACCCCATCTTGATGTATATGATATCTGTTCTGTCCATCCATTTTATCACAACATTTTGAGATATTAGAAGAAAAATGAGTTAGATCCAACACTCAACTGGCCCATACCAAAAGAAACAATGGCCCCGGGAAGTTTTTAACGGTAAGTATTTAATTCACATTTTTCTATGGCGTGGTCCACTTGAGCTTTGGATATGCCTCATTTTTTGGCTAATATCATAAATTCATCTAACATAATGGGTGAACGGTGTAGATATATGATATGCATCATGGTGGGACCCACAAATATTTCACAATATTTGTCATTTTTACACCGAAAACGTAAGTCGTCAAATCAATTATGGGGAAGAGTGCGGCAATTAAGGAGGGAAATATTTATTACCATTCACGGGGCATTTCCTTGGGAATTGGAAAATCAAACACACCCTTAGCAATTTCCTAGCCATCTTGCGGTGTTCACGTACGATGTGATTTTCAGGTGAAGTAGACGTTTGAAGCTAGATTTTCTAGACATTTTATGGAGTTTGTTTCATTTATTATTTGACTATTTGGATACGGTCGTTTGTATTGTGATTGTTATTATAGTTTGGTAATGATGAATTGTGTTGATTGACTTAATTTTGAGTATATGATCATAATCATGCATTGCGCTGTTTAGATATATTCATTCTTCTGACTTGCAATCTATTTTAGATTATGAATGATAAGTGTGTAATCTTGGAGGGTACTCCTCACTGCGATAGCCATTGCCACCATCAAACCGTAACAGTTGATGCGGGTGTAGAGTGAGCCGATGTTGTTCACTGGGTTGTTAGAGCAGATCGGGTAGTTAAGGAGCTAGACGGGGTCCCTGCTGCCCATATTGAGCTCCACCATTAGATGATTGGTGTCATGCCCCAAACTCAGAAACCGGATCACAAAATTTTCGATCGCCAAATTTAGTGCCGACAGCCTCCGTAGTACCCCATTCTCGGATCCCAGCGCCCATACGCCAGATTCTGATCCTGGGATCCTATAAGGAGGATTTTTCAACATACATTTATCTCGTAAGAAGCATAACCACAAGTTTACCTAAATCACAAAGGCAACATCATCATTATATATCCACTAACATAAACATTTAAATACAATGCAGAAAGGGAAAACATATGTCAAAATCAAAGCTCCTGAAGATGGCTGCAAGCTCCAAGCTCAATGCTGCTGCAACCTAATGCCACCTGTACGCATCTATCGTGCATAAGCTTATAGAAAGCTTAGAGGGTAGTGTAAGTGTGTGCACAAGCCAAGTGCCAAGTATTCAATACAATGACATAATCATAGAATCTCAGAAATACTGATAAGATCATGAATCATAGTATATCAGAGTATGCATTGCAGATCATAATAAGCCAAATATCATATACTAAGGATGCAATGCAATATGCAAATCCTGCTAAGTCTGTCTAGGCCATAAAAGTGCAGAAACGTAGCAACCCAAAATGTCGTAAGCCGCGGATGTAATGCAATATGCGATACGAATGAAATGACCAAGCTGGAGTGAAGTCAGGATGATATTACGTAGTATTGCAGGCTATGGGGTCCATCACAAGGGAATTCTATCCAAACCAATTCCATACCTAAATTTGGATAATCAAACACAATGTGGTAAACTCCTGATCTCAGGTTGGTCGCACGCCCCAACTAAAATCCTGGTCATTATGAAGGTACACATAACAATTAGTTGCACACCACCAGCTCGAGTGGATAGTGAATGAATGACTGAATAAGTAAAATACTGAGTATACCACTTCTGCTCAGTCAATCCGCATATCAATACCGTACATCTCTGGGATCAGCACCAGTGTCTAGTACACTCCAAATGAGATTGTCGCCCCATCACGCCCAACAAGGTGAGTGGAAGAGGCCTCACTATCCGCCTGCCAATATCAGGCCCAGCTCGTCGATAGCAGACCCATTCCTCGAGCTGGTCAAACTTAGCCTAGCTTTACCCCTTCCTTTGAGGCAGGTAAAGCCGCACCCCCTTCCAACCAACCACGACACAGTGAGAGACGCGGCCTAACAGTATATAGTCCTCATGTACTCATGCATCCACTTAGTCTAGATGTTGGAACAACCTCTGGAACCAAGAGGGTTTAGAGAATTTTACCCAGGGATATCTATAGCACCCCATGCAGAACAGATTTTTGGTGTCCCATCCGGCCATCCATGACATGCCTATGGAGGCCACGGCCCTGGCGTCGCTAGGGCGTACGGTGGTCATATCACAAAATGCGAGATGCATAAGTCACATAATCCAATCATGCATCAATCCTGCACATAGCATGCGCTCATGTGGGCAACTCCGTCTCTCAGGGAGTCCCATAAACAACCTGCCATATGGCATATGCAATGGTTAATCATATCATTTAACAAACATGTGGATGATCCATATGGGCATGTATCATGATGCTATACTGTCACATACTCATAATCGATATCGCCAACCGACATCGATAATCGGCCTAACAAAAGGCCTAAGGGAAGGTCACAATAAGGACATTTAACGATCATTGCCCATCAATGTGGACATTTAACTAACATTGCTCTCAAGCAGTGGCCCACATAGAGCCAAACATATAGTGGGCCCATGGCCTCACACAAGGGCCTAATATACATCACCATGGGCCTCACTCAAGGGCCTAATACATATCACTATGGGCCTCGGCACATGGGCCATAAATACATCACATCAGGCCTCACTCATGGGCCGTACATACATCACAATGGGCCTCGACAGATGGGCCATAAATACATCACATCGAGACTCACTCATGGGCTGCACATACATCACAATGGGCCTCGGCACATGGGCCATAAATACATCACATTGGGCCTCACTCATGGGCCGCACATACATCACAATGGGCCTTATCAAATGGGCCACAAATACACCATAATGGGCCGCATTACATGGGCCTATATACACATCAAGTAGGCCGCATCACATGGGCCTAATACAATCAAGTGGTCCTCATACATGGGCCTCATGTACATCAAAGCGGGCCGCATCCCATGGGCCGCACCAATGGGCCTCAAGTGAGAGTTTGGATTACATCTAAAATTATTTCAATACTTGCAAGTACAACATGTGTATCACTATTCACAATCATTCTATGGGGCACATGGCACTCTAATGATGATAAACACTATCCAAACATTATCCAGCACCGTCCAACACAATCTGGACGGTGTGGATGAAATAAATACATCATGGTGGCCCCATACTGGCAAAACAGATGGACGGCCAGGGTAAAACACATATACCAGGGTGGGCCCCACCCCCCGAATGATGTGGTCATTGGTCCACCGTCCAGATCTGCTAGACGGTGTGTATACACCACATACATCAAGGTGTGGCCCATACTTGCTGACGTCAATCAGTTGAGAGCTGCGTGGGCCCCACAGAAATTGCTGACGTCAATACCACAACAGTTGTTGTGTAGCCATGGGACCCACAGAAATTGGGGCGTCAGTACAGCAGCTGCCAGCTGCTGGCTATATGGACGGTCCAGATAAAACGTGGCCCACCAGAGTTTTGTACTATCCCATCCAAGGTCAGGCCTGGATGGACGGTTTGGATGATAAATACATCATGTTAGACCCACAGAGCTGCTGACGTGATGCAGCAGCTGAACTTGCTAGCCTAAATGAGCATATGACGTGGATTCCTCCCACGCATCAAGTGGGTCCCATCAAAATGGACAGACGGTACGGATGAAATCCACACATGTCAGGTGGGTCCCACGGAACTTGGTGATGTCACTAGGTGGGCTGGCCCATCGTCCAAATGATGGACGGTGTAGATAGAACATATATATTACGATAGGCCCCTGCATAGCACTGTCCAGCAATGGACGGTGCAGATACAGATACATCATGGTGGCCTCTGCACAGCACCATCCAACAATGGATGGTGCTGATAACACATAAATCAGGGGGCTCCACTATCCCAGCTGGACAGCTAGATGAAACACATAAATAAGGTGGGCCACACGGTCATCCTAAGAGAGAGAGAGAGAGAGAGAGAGAGAGAGAGAGAGAAATAAGATAGTGGAGGGACCCTGCCACTATGGGCCCCTCTTTACAATGCATACATCAAGATGGGTCCTACCATATGTGGGCCCTCAAATCACAATAACAATAGTGGAAGTCATGAAATCACCCACCATTTTCATTTCTTCTTGGTCCGATGAAATCCCTAGCTCCTCGGCTTCGACTTTAACGGAGGATGATAGAGATTGGACGGTTGGATTAGGTGGTAGGGAGTGGGCCACACCTAGCTTCTCTTCTTTAGACGTTAGAGTTTTCTCCTCTCCTTGGGGTTGCTTTAAAATGGAGAGAGAATGAGAGAGAGAGGAGATGGCAAAGAAGTGATGGGTGAGAGGGATGGGTGAAAGGTGATGGTTGTACTTGACATAGTTGACTTTGGGGATGGGTATTGTACTTGGGGATGGGTGTGAGTGATGGGAGTGATGGGATGTGTACTTGACTTTGATGTGATGGATTCTCGTGGGTTTGTACATGAGCGGTGTTTTCCTCGAACTAAACGACGGCCCACATCTCCTGGCCTGGGTATTGCTTTGGCACGCGAGACGCGGCGTCGGAACTATGATGATGGCGCAGTTGTAAGGATACAAGTTTCGAGTCGAGCCAACTCTGATATATGGGACACGACTTAAGATCGTATGCAAATGTTGATAATAGATCACGGGTCTCCAAAATTCGATCGGGAGGACTGTGGAAGCCTAAGGAACAGTACAGGCTAGGATACGTGTCTTACAATAGGTTCCTATTTTTGTTATTAATGAACTTGTTATTTGGGATTGTATAAGTTCTGTATGGGTGCCACATTTGAAAATTTTGTGATGATCAGAATGTTTTTAT
Organism: Magnolia changhungtana; assembly: GCA_030180095.1. Taxonomy (NCBI): domain Eukaryota; kingdom Viridiplantae; phylum Streptophyta; class Magnoliopsida; order Magnoliales; family Magnoliaceae; genus Magnolia; species Magnolia changhungtana. Next base: position 217,695 of record JASAUF010000293.1, read on the forward strand.
TCAATGCATGGTTTACTCTAGCTTCGTTACTGTTAACTCTGATTAACGATAAGCGGTTCAAATTTACACTAAATTTTATAAGCTAACACTTGGGTTTTTGGAGAACGAGTCATATACTCAGGTTCCAAAAACCGGGGCGTTACAGGTAAGGGCTGACAAGCCTAAGGACCCAGATATAGATGAGACTGATAGACCTAGCAATGCTCCACATGAGGTAGAACTGGAACTTCAAAGCAAATCGATTGCTCCATTTCTCTAACGGTTGATAGTACCAAAACTTCTCTTTAACTCTCAGGATATTCTAGAGGTGCTTAAGCAAGTGAAGGTCAACATTCCTCTACTGAATGTCGTAAAAAAAATACCGTCATATGCCAAATTTCTGAAAGATTTATGTACGACTAAAATACGGCAAAACATTTAAAAGAAAATCTTCTTAACAGAAAATGTGAGTGTCATCCTAAAGCAAGATGTGCCATAGAAGTACAAAGATCTTGGTAGCCCAACCATCGCCTGTGTAATTGGGAATTACCAGATTGAGCATGCACTTCTTGACTTAGGAGCAAGTATAAATTTGATCCCATACTCGGTTTATGAACAACTGGGTCTAGGTGAATTAAAACCCACCCGGACCACATTACAACTGGCCGATCGCTCAGTTCGTGTGCTGAGAGGGATAATTAAGGATGTGTTGGTCCAGGTTGACAAATTCTACTATCTAGTATATTTTATCATCTTAGATACTCAACCCATCGTGGATATGAGCACTCAAATTCTTGTCATCCTTGGTCACCCATTCCTTGCTACATCAAATGCAATCATCAATTATAGGAATGGAGTCATGAATTTGTCTTTTAGGAATATGACATTGGAGCCCAATATCTTTTTCAATATCAGCAAACAGGCAGAGGATGATGACGATGCCCACGATGTTAACTTGACTGATTCTATCGTGGAAGATAGAACTCTAATGACCTTATCCTCTGACCCTCTAGAGACGTGCTTGGCCCAATCTCATGATTTAGATGATGATATGATTAGGAGGACAGGTGTCATGCTAGATACTATGCCGGTACATGAAGTTAATTGGTGGAGGGCATGATTTGAAGAATTATCCCAAACGGATATAGTGCCTCTACCGCCTAACCTCAAGGCACCAAAGCTTGACCTAAAACTTTTGCCCTCTAATTTGAAATATGTCTATTTAAGTTAAGATAAGACATACCCAGTGGTGATTTCTTTTCACCTTGAGCAAGAACAAGAGAGCATGCTTATATCTACTCTCATTGAGCATAAAGGAGCCCTTGGATGGTGATTGCAGACCTCAAGGTAATTGACCCTTTGATTTGTACTCACCGCATTTATCTAGAGGATAATGTGAAGACCTTCCGACAACTACAACATAGATTAAATCCAAACATGAAGGAAGTGATTAAGGCCGAGGTTCTTAAGCTATTGGATGTGGGTATCATATACCTTATATCCAATAGCCAATGGGTGAGTCTAACTCAAGTGGTTCCTAAGAAGTCTGGAATCACCATCGTAGCCAATGCCGACAATGAACTCTGGCCAACTAGAGTTACTATTGGTTGGAGAATATGCATTGACTACAACAAATTAAATACCATCACAAGGAAGGATGACTTTCTTTTGCCCTTTATTGATCAAATCTTGGAAAGCCTAGCTGGTCATTCCTATTACTGTTTCCTTGACAGATGTTCGGCCTACAACCAAATAGAGATAGCCATTGAAGATAAGAAAAAGACCACATTCACATGTCCCGTTGGCACCTTTGATTACCGAATGATGCTATTTGGATTGTGTAATGCCCCCGCCACTTTTCAACGATGCATGATGAGTTTTTTTTTACATGGTGGGGCAATATTTAGAGGTCTTCATAGATGACTTCTTTGTCTTTGGTCCATCCTTCAGCGATTGTTTGGAGAATCTTAAATGTGTGCTGAAGCAATGTGAGGAAAATAATTTGGTACTAAATTGGTAGAAGTGTCATTTCATGGTTCGTAAGGGGATTGTCCTTGGACATATCATCTCGTCCAAAGGAAATGAGGTAGATAAGGCTAAGATTGATCTTATCTCTAACTTACCTCCACCCACAAACATACAAGACATGCGATCCTTTTTAGGACACGCTTAATTTTACAGGAGATTCATTGTAACACTCCATACTTTCCAGTACTCGGGTGTTACCATATAACCAAACTTAGCATAAACACAAGCCCGGCTTAAGTAAACAATCACGTTCATTTTAGTTTAAACCAAACTCCACTGATGGACAAATCTAACCGAATTACGTACATACAATCCTGAATCATGAAATCCACCGTTCACCCTGTTTACAATATCTCATAGGGCAACTCCTTGTATACTTCAAACGTAATGCAACCTAAATATATACACTATGAAATGTATATACTTGGTAAAGATTTAAAATTCATGCTAAAAATGATACTTATGTATTTAATGTATATAAGATATTATGAAAATAATATTATATTAATGAACATAATGAATAATAATTTCACAACATAAAATCAAATTATAAATAATAATGTAGCATTGAATATCTGTTATAAGTATGTATACAAAAATATTTAGATAATTTAATGGAATTGTATATTATTTAACAATATTATCATATACAAATATAATTTTAATTGAATGTAATATTGTACAATCTTCAATTCATTTATACATATAATATAATATTGTATATCATGAATTATGTATATTAATGAATGTGTGAACAACAACATGTAATTAGTAAATGTAAATATTAATAGTATATATATATATATATGTATGAGATTTTAAATATATTGTAATTATAAGTAATATACAAAAATAATAAAAATTGTATTAATATTAGTCTCTAGGTAGTCACTCATTACAAAAGATCCTTTTAACCGTTGACATTCGATCTTGGGAAGATTCGGCCATCGGATCGTCACTAGAGCCACTTATAAATCCTTGTTCAATTAATACGACCCACCTAAGCATTGGATCTATCTCATCTCCGGTCTAGATGACCTAATTAAGCCATAAATCATAATGGACGGAGTGGATTTCCCCACAAACACCATTGCAGACCCCACTTTTGGGCTCGCGTGCATAGCAGAGAGTGCACCTGAGGGGCACCAGACCTGGAGACCTCAGTCAAGCAGGTTGACCCGCAATCCCTTTTCCAAGAGAGGATTCCCTCTCTCGCTCAGCTTTTAAAAGCGAACGGACGTATGTCCATTTCGATGATGCGTGGCCCACCTACACTGACTATAAGGACAATCCAAACTGTCCATCTAACTCAGGCGGAGGGCTTGACTAAAACCCTAGCTGTTTCACGTGATGGTGTGCACATGTGTGGGCACAAAACCAGGCATATCTCAACTTTGGTAAACCATTTTTTTTTCAAAAATGGAAACTGCCACACTGGTAATCCGTGTGAGCTTTGTCTCCTCCAATCTCAGCCTTCCACATGGCATAATCTCAACCAATCAACGACCTTTCACATGGATTTTGTTCTCATAGAAAACCAGTAACCTAAACGACTGCCGGTTTGAGAATACCGGCTGTATTTGGAGCCATTGCAAAACCCCCTTCATCCTAGCCATTTATTCTCCATCTAACAGTTGAGAGACTGGGAGGAGTGGTATAAGGAAGGTAAGGGTTGCGAATGCAAGAGGAGTTCTTTCGTTTTTTCAAAAAACCTCGAAAATGGCCGCATCCTTCAAACTCTGAACCCACTGAGAAAACCTTCATGGAGCTTTGATTTGAGGCATCCATAAGCTCCAAAGGGATGATATAGACCATCCAGCAGCACCGTTTCGAAGGAGCGGAGCTCCATTTCTGATCTGCCATTAATGGCGATCATCTCCCTCGACAACCATCGGTCTCTGACCTGCTGCTAGACCGCGTTCTGAGCGCAGCAGGGAGGAAAGGAATGAAAGAAAGAAGAATAAGGGAAAAAGGGGAGAGAGAATGTCAGAGGAAATAAGGGAAGAAGTAGATGGAGAAGAAAATTAGGAAGAAAAAGGGAGTTCGAGGGGTGGTCGGTTTCGACTGAGTCTCGACTCACTGACTCATTAAACCGAGTTGGGCTGAAGGGTTCTTGGCCCTGTTACTGGGGAAGTAAAGGAAGAAGGTAGAGAGAAATAGAAAGGGGGTGGTGTGGCTATAACTTCATTGTACAGATGAGTTCAGACTCGGTTCGGGCCTGTCCGAGTTCGTCAACTCACTGAGCAACGTCTCGACATGTTCGGGGTTGGTTTGGGAGTCCAGTAAGATAGAGAAGAAGGAGAATAAGATAGAGATGGAGGAGAATAAGATAGAGAAGGAGGAGAGAGTTAGTGGGGGTTAGGTTGACTCGGGTGAAACCGAGTTTGACTCAGTCAGGTCGGGTTGGGTCTGGTTTGACCCGACCAGTTTGCTGGACCTTAGGTTTTCAAAGAAAAAAAAATAGGAAGAAGAAAAAAAGGAAAGAGTAGAGGAAAGGAAATGGAAGAAAAGAAATGGAAGGAAGAAAAGGGAGAAGAGTGGTTGTTAAGCCGAGTCAACTCGACTCGAACTAAGTCGACTAGGTGAGCACACGTTTCTCTGTCCAGATTTAATTTATTTTAATCATCATTGCTATTGTTATTTTTGGGATTATTAAAATCAGATATGATTGACCATTATAAAATTATTCGTATGAGTATTAGTTGTTTCATATAAAAACCTTCATTATTAAAATATTAATATCATACCTAGTCATTATTAAAATATTATTATTAACGCTAGAATATGCTATTTATTTTCATCAAATTGACTATTAGTGTTACATTGGCTAAATGTTAAGAATATTGTTAATATTACTAATTGTTTTCAGAATTATTAGCAATGTGATCCATCGTGGGTTGTTGTTAAGTAATTTAAGATAATAGTAGTCATTGTTGATATTCCTAAATTAATAACTAATTTATTTAATTATTCTTATTCATTTACTACCCCCTTTGATAAATGGCCACACGAAATAGAGTTCAAATTTCATAATCTAAACCCATAACTATATCCTAAGATGAAACCGTAAGCTTTACAGTAAAACCCTAAAGATCTGGCTTAAACCTAAACTCTATTTGTGTGTTGGGTTTGGTTTTAGGTATAGAATCTAATATCGGTATATTTCATATGAATTTATGAATTATCATTATTAACATAATTAGCAAATATGAGTTATAACATTAATGCTAATGGTGTTCTTGTGATTATTAAGATTTAATTTTAACTAATACACCAAGTAGAGTTCAAATCTTAGAATCTAAGTTTAGAAACCTAACACTAAGACGAAGCCCTAATTATACATCAAAACCCTAAAAATAAGTAATCCAAACCCTAGGTTGTATTAATCTTAACCATGCATACTTTGTAGAAATATTGATCTCACATACAACTTCACAATCTATGGTAGGATTCAATTCTAAGGGTGTACGTGCTTCCTAGTGACGTCAGTTGGCAATTTGACACATAAGGTGATGATTCTTCCCCATAAGCTTTCCATTTTCTCATTAGCTTAAGTTATAGTTTTTATTTTAATTTATAATTGATATCTCTATTTCATAGTCACACATGTTAAATTGTTGGAATTGAATTGCTACCTTACATGCTTAATGTTTATCCTGTATATTTAATCATGTTATTGGATTACTTGTGGATTGCTTTTGGGATTTAAACTAGTACATTAGTGGGAAACCCCCACTTATAAATGTACACCCACACTTGGGATGTAACTCGATTGATTTGGTTGTAATGAACCTTCGACTTAGTGGTTATTTAGTGGTGAGGTGATTTGAATATTGATGTGGGCCTACCATCTAGGGGTTGTGTCCAAGTGGTTTAAGGACGGCCTTTATCGCATGGTTTTTTATACTTACCCTATCTGGCTTATTTTGACATCTACCCCTGGTGGCTTGTCTCGATATCGCCCTATGTGGCTTTGGTTTGGTATTTGCCCTATATGGACTCAATATTTTATTTTGTGCAACCTTGCGATGGTAAGCCCCATGTACTGAATATGATTGGCCACTAGTCGATTAAGTCCCATTAAACATCCTAAAGTGGTAGCCTCATGAGACAGGGATGGTGGAATAGGACACCATGCCTGAGCTGTCGGCCTACGCTGGGCTTTGAGCTCCCCGTAGTGACCTTTGAGCTTATTAAACGTGCTGGTTGTAAACGGACTAATAATAGTTGGGCTAATCATGCATTTTCATAGCATATAGTCTTTTCTTGGAGATTAAATTCTCTTTGGGCGATTTATGGTCTTTTCTGGGAGATTAAATTCTCTTTGGACGATTTATGTTCTTTTTCGGGAGATTAAATTCTTTTTGGGGCGATTTATGGTTTTTTTCAGGAGATTAGATTCTCTTTGGGCAATCTATGTTTTATGGTCTTTTCCGGATATCTGGTTCTCCTCTGACGTACCTTTAGGTATTTTTCCAGGTGACTAGTTCTCTTAGGACGACCCTTTATTTTGACAGCGGGATGTGCATTCCCAGGTCGATGAGGCATTCACGCATCCGTACATTTAATAAAAATACATCATGTATTATTTTGTATGCTTGCCATGTTTTTATAACTATGCTTACCTAATGCGACGGTGTGTAATCTTGAGGGAAGTTCACACTAAGTTGGCCACTCGTCCATCAAATAAATATAACCGTACAGGTAGCACAAGTGGCTTAAGTGATTTACAGGTTCAGACTGACAAGGTGCTGGGTACAAGTGCCAGAGATGCAAGACCGTATCGTCAAGAGAAGTTGCGCGATCTTGCGGCTCATGTTTAAATGCATTTTTTTTATATACTTCTCATGTATTAAAATTTTATAATTCTTGTAGTTGTTTCATTGAGACATTGGTTTGTATAAGTCATTATGGGCAGTTTATTGTATATTTGAATGATAACGAAATTTTTTTATGTCGATTTGTCCATACTACACTCATCTGCTTACTCTGATAGTTAAAAAAAATGTGTATACTCGGGTCCTGGGAAATAGGTCATGTACTCGGGTCCTGAAAAGTCAAGATATTACATTCATAAAGGACTTTGTTACCTCTCTCGTCCTTTATGCAATCTACTTTAGAAGGATGTACCAAACGAGTGGACTGAGCAATGCCAGGAAGCTTTTTTTAAGCTCAAGAGCATGTTAACCACTGCGCCTATCATGCAGCCACCCGACTAGAGCATTCCTTTTGAAATTATGTGTGATACATCCGATTATGCTCTTGGGGCAGTGTTAGGCCAGAGAAAAGAGAAGAAGCCATATGTTATACACTACGCAAGTAGAACTCTAAATCCTACCCAAGTGAATTACTCAACTACGGAGAAGGAACTCTTAGCTGTAGTGTTTTGGAAAAATTTAGGCCCTACTTGATCGGATCTAAGATCATCATCTACATAGATCATGCGGTGCTCAAGTATCTTCTTTCTAAGAATGATGTCAAGCCTTGCTTGATAAGATGAATCCTCCTACTCCAAGAATTTGATTTGGAAATAAAAGATAAGTAGAGAATGTAGTGGCTGACCATCTTTCCCGCCTTGACCTCTCTGATTCCCTTGAGACGACGAATATAAATGACATGTTCCTTGATGAACAACTGTTTAAAGTCTCTCATTCACCTTGGTTTGTGGATATTGTTAATTATCTTACCTTAGGTTTCACACCAACACATTGGACTGTGCAAAATAAGAAGAAATTTTTCACCGAGATACGTAAATTCTTCTAGGATGATCCGTATTTGTTTAAATATTATCCAGACCAAATCTTAAGGAGTTATGTGCCAGACAATGAACACCAAAGTGTCATCTCCTTCTGTCATTCTCAGGCCTGTGGTGGTCACTTTTCTGCTAAAAAGACTATGACCAAAATTCTTCAGTGCGGCTTTTACCGGCCCACTATATTCAAGGACACTCATGAGTTTTGCAAAGCTTGTGAGCATTGTTAGAAATTAGGATCATTGTCTCGTCAAAATATAATGCCTTTAAACCTCATTCCGATCATTGAAGCATTTGATTGCCGGGGCATCAATTTCATGGGACCATTCTCTCAATCTTTTGAAAATTTGTATATTTTGCTAATGGTAGACTATATCACTAAATGGGTCGAAGCGATCCCTTGCCGGAACAATGATCATCAAATGATTATTAAGTTTTTAAAAGAGAACATCATTTCCTGGTTCTGAACGCCTTGAGCCATCATTAGTGATAGAGGTTCACATTTCTTTAATAGGCCATTTACGAACTTAATGAAGAAATATGACATCTCCAACAAAGTGAGCACTCCATACCTCCCACAAACAAGTGGGCAAGCTGAAATTTCCAAGTGAAAAATTAAACATATTTTGGAAAAAACGGTTAACCTTGACCGTAAGGACTGGTCAATCCGATTGACTAATGCTTTATAGGCTTACCGTACTGCATTTAAAACTCCCATTAGAATGTCTCCCTTTAAACTTGTCTGTGAGAAGGCTTGCCACTTGCCAGTGGAGTTGGAACATAGGGCTTACTGGCGATTAAAAATCTGAACTTCAATTTGGACAACGCTAGCTTGCTGGGCAAACTTCAATTGAATGAACTGGAAGAAATCTGGAATAATGCATATGAGAACTCGAAAATTTACAAGGACAAGATGAAGGTATTTCATGACCAACACATACTTTGAAAATCATTCACGCCAGGTCAAAAAGTCCTTTTGTATAATTCTTGATTACAACCCTTTTTTGGGTAAACTCCGATCTCATTGGACCAGCCCTTTCACTATTACTAATGTTTATCCTCATGGGGTTGTTAAGATTCGGAATCGAAACAATGGCAATGAATTCAAAATAAATGGATATCGTTTAAAGCCATTTGTTGAAAATTTTGATTCAGAGGACATGTCAATACCTCTAATTGACTCTGTTTACCAGGAATGACCTCATATTCTGACGGAGGTATAGGTAGATTTATTTGCTTTCATATAATTTAGGATTAAAATAGTTTGCTTTCCGCTGTTTAGGACAGTTTGTTTTCCACTGTTTAGGATAATTTGCTTTCTGTTGGTTTAATTCTTGTGCTAACTCATCTTCACACTGAGACCATTCGAAAAGCCTCAAAATTCCTTTTTCAGGTATTACTTTTCCATCACTTCCCTTCTCTTTTCATTGCTTCTTTTGTATTACATGCTTATTTCTTTTACATTGAGGACAATGTAGAATTTTCGATTGCGGATGGGGGATTAGGTGAACTAATCAGTGTTTTCTCAGTTTTAAGCAAAAATTTTAAAAAATTTCAATGTTTCAAGTTGAAATCTGTTTGGGAAGCGATGAATTGTGTACTTAAGAATGCGTTGGGTATGATAAAAATAGAGATTGAATTTTGGATTGTTGGAGTTTGATCAACTAAGTAATCTATCACCTAAGTTCTTGCGCTTAATTAATTAAGAGAGAGTTTGAATATCATGTTAATCTAAACACAAGACACATTCAATTTGTCTTCTGTAAGACATGCTAGAAGTTCTGATTGTTAGTATGTAAATCATTGATAGATGGTGAGAATTGAGTCTGGAGAATTTTATCCACCTTAAAAGAAGAAAAGAACCAATTAAAAAAATAGGAGATTGACAAAGAGGTCATAAAAAAGAATAAAAAGAATGAAAAATATGGAAAAGAATGCAAAAATAAAAAGAATGAATAAAAAATTGACCGCAATATAAAATCGAAGACTAGAAAAAGAAGGAAAAGGGGATAAGTTCAGAATCAGTACTTGAGTTTCAAACTGATCTTGAAGTGATGAGTATGGCTAACATGATGAACTAATAGTATTCGTACAGGAAGTAAGTTGATTTTCACTGAGCACATTGAAAAACTTAATATGCAAATTATGCTCGATTTAATGGACAAAGAATTTCCATGATTGGTTGCTTATGTGGTTCGACTCTAAGTATTCAAAACCCCACTTTCGTATCTTAATAATACCCATTCATACTTAAGTATACAAAAGATTGTTTTCCTAGAGAGGTTTTGAACATTAAGCATTGAGATTTATTTCACACATACTTTACTCGGGACTAGCAAAATGTTGGTTGAGGATTGTGTTGAGGGTCAAATATTGCATATTATCTGTAATGCCCCGTGTTTTCAGGGCCCGAGTATATAACTTGTTTCCTAAAAACCCGAGTGTTAACCTTTAGAGAGCCAAATTCCATATATAGTTCTTTTTTTTCTTTCATCTATCTTTCGAAGTTAGCAGTTTAGCGTAGAATGGATAAATCGACATAAAGAAAAAATTGCATTTACATTTAGAATATACAAGTGGTTGCCCATAATGACTTATACAAACCAATGTCTCTGAAATTATCAAATATAAGATTTCATGAGAAATAATATAATGCATGTAAATTTGAGCCGCGAGACCGCACAACTTCTCTTAACAATATAGTTGTGCATCCCTGGCACTTGTACCCGGCTCCTCATCAATCTAAACCTGAAAATCACTTAAGCCACCTGTGCTACCTGTACGGTTATATATTTGATGGATGAGTGGCCAACTCAATGTGAATTCCCCTCAAGATTACACACCGTCGCATTAGGCAAGCATAGTTATTAAAACATGACAAGGTATATAAAACAATACATGATGCAATCTTATTAGATACATGGATGCATAAATGCATCATCGACCCGGGGATGCTCATCAATTCGGAAGCCAAGCTCGTCACCCATGCAAAGGATGACCAATAGCGAGGCACATCATGTGCGTACATCACGTACTACATATTGGCTGCCTATCATACATCACATACGTAAATCGATAGACGATGGTCTATATCATGTATGCATGATTAGCCAAGCTATTATTAGTCCAATTACAATTAGCCGGTTTAAATAAGCTCAAGGTCACTATGGGGGCTCATAACCAGCGTAGGCCGACGGCTCGGGCATAGTATCCCATGACCACCATCCCCGACCCATGAGTCTACCACCTTAGGATATTTAATGGAAACCCGTCAACTAGTGGCCAATCATATTTCAGTATGTGTGGCTTACCATCGCATGGTTGCACAAAATAAAATGTCAAACCCATCTACGATAAATACCAAAACAAAGCCACGTATGGCGAATATCAAAACTAAGCCACATAGGGCCAATATCAAAACCATGCGATAAAAGACCATCCTTAAAAACCACTTAGACACAGCAACCCCAGGATGGCAGGCCCACATCAATAATCAATTTAAACCACCTCTCCATAACTACTAAGTCGAAGGTCCATTACAATCATAACCAGTCAAGTTACATCCCAAGTATGGGTGTACATTTATAGGGGGTTTTCCACTGATGTACCAGTTTAAGTCCTATAAGCAATCCACAAATAATCCATAAGCATGAAATAAATATGCAAGATAAACATTAAGCATGTAATATAGCAATTCAATTCTAACAATTAACACATGTGATTATAAGATAAAGATATTAATTATCAATCAAAATTAAAATAAAAACTATCACTTAAGCTAATGGGAAAATGAAAAGCTCAAGGGGAAGAAATCATCACCTTATAGATCGGATCGCCACTAATGTTGCTAGGAAGCATATGTGCCCTTAGAATTAAATCATAATATGAATTATAAAATTGTATAGTCAGATACAAGTTTTATACGTCTCTTATGGTTAAGATCAATCATAGGGTTCGGATAACTTAGGTTTAGGGCTTCGTCCTAGGGTTTAGTTCCAGGTTTAGATTCTAGGTTTTGATTATGGAATTTAAACTCTATTTTGTGTGGCCATTAATGATATTATTAGTGAGAATAATAATGAATAAAATTAATTAAGTAAATTGGTTATTAATTTTAGGAATATTAACAATGGCTACTACTATAATAAATTATCTAATAACAATTAACGATGAATAATAATATTAATAATTTTAAAACAACTATTAATATTAACAATGTACTTAATATTAGCTAACGTGACCCTCATAATCATTGTGATGAAAATAAATAGTATTCTCTAACGTTAATAATAATATTTTAAGAACAACAAATAAAATACTAATATTTTAATAATGATAATTTTTATATGTATTAATTAATATCACTGTGGATAATTTACTAATGGTTAATCATATCTAACTTAAAAATCCTAAAAATGATAGTAATAGTAACAATGATAATTGAAATAATTTCAATCTAGAAAGAAAATATGGACTCACCTTTGTCAACTCGGCTCGACTCGACGCAATTCAATGCGTCTTAGAGACGAACCTCATCCCTTAACTGATCATCTTCTTCCTTCTTCCACCACATACATCCTACAAAAGTGGACCCAACCCGCTCTAGACTCAGTAGTGGGCCAAGCTCAACTAAGTCAGTGAGTTGCAGAGTCAGCCCAAACTCTCCTCTCTCTTTCCCTCTCTTCTTCTCTCTTCCTCTCCTCCTTTCTTCTTCACATTTTCCTTTGCCTCCCACTATTGTTTGCATGCTGCACGTCCAGCCACACAATGGACTCGGGACTCCAGTAGTGAACCCAACTCAGCTCACTTAAAACATAACGAGTCAACTCGGTTCGAGTCATCTCGCCATTTTCTACACTGGTTGTGAGCTATGCATTGTTGAGTGAGATGAACCAACCACTATTACAGCAAGGGAGAAAATGGCCATGGTGTTGGCAACTAGAGTATCCGAACTTTCCTAAAAGAGACCTGAGCAGAAGGGAGAATCGACCAACTGAGTTGCCTCAGTTGGTCAGAACTCGGCTGGGATAGTTACCTGATGGATGGTGCTTGAGTTCTAACCCGAAAGGTCGATGGTCTGGACCGATCTGCTAGTCGTAGTCGAACCTAAAAACCATGCGACAGGTCCTTCTTCAACAGCTCCAGCAAACGCCAAGAGCCACCTGACTCGGTCCAGACCCAGCCCAAGCCCAAGAATAGCCTGGTGTGGCACGGACAGGAAGAGGAATGAGGACAGCGTCCTCATTCTCTTTCTCTCTCTCATTTTCTTTCCTGTTTTCTCTCTTGGAGCTCCCAATCGCACAGCAACTCGGCCCAAGTCAAACTATTCAATCGACTCGACGTGGTGCGATATCACTGCCACTAACGGATTCTCTCTCTCTCTCTCTTCCACCATCCTCTTCATTTTCTCTCCCACTCTCCCTCTTTTTCTCCTTGATTTCTTGGCGAGAATCCCGAGAAGAATGCGACCTTAAAAGGAGCTGGGGCTGGCTTTTTGGATCGGCCACAACGATCGCTTCTTCACGACATTTTGATGGGTCCCACGGGCTGATTTCCCTTACATGGCCTTAATCCTCTACATGGGATGGATTTATGCCACTGTGGCCCATCGAAGGAACCTCATTGATCAGAAAATGGGGCCCACTTCATCACGGTGGCTTTCACAGCTGGACGGAGAAGATGAAGTGGCCATTAATAGCCGATCTTCATCTACGGCCTAACCAAGCAATCCAAACCTTTGAATGGATCGGATGGGACCCCGGATTGCTACAAAGCCCACTTCATCACGTTGGTATTCACGGTCCAATGGCATCTAAGGAGAAATTTGGCTGCTACACATTTCTCATGGGTGAGGAGTCTCACTCATGTAAGGTCATTGCCACCCTCGCAGGGACGGCTGAAATGTGCCTACAGGGCTCGAGAAGCGACTCGGATCATGCCAACGAGACCTTCCTGAAGTGGGAATGTCTCCCACGCCATCCTTGCCGCAGTCAGGTGTCTGTCCATTTCTGGCATCGAAAGAGCCGTTGAGATGCGACCTTTGCGAACGGTCGAGATTGAAGGAAAGCCTTTGTCTTAGATTGCCAAGCTGGCAATGCAACAGATCTTTATCAATGTAGAAGGCTGCATGCGCGCTACAGTTGCAACATCGCTCGTGTGCGTGTACCCGTACACAAACTTGTAGAGATTATGAGGTTAGATCTTTTTTTTTACCCTCTACAGGATGAACAGTTTGGATTGGATCAAAGTGTTCCGACTTGATTACAATGGTCTAGTCTTGGAGTGACAGGAAATACAACACGCTCACGCGTTTGTGTCTGATCCTGCGCCATCATATGCGTTCATGAACTCTCAATGACAACGTGGTTCTGGTTGGTTTCAGCGTCCCGTCATGATGGACAGTTCAGATCACGAATGTGGGTGTCACCGGATGTCTAACGGACGAACATACGTCCACCGACGAGAAAACAAAAGGAAGGGAGGCTTCTATCAAGTTAAACCCGATTTGACCAAACTCTAGTCCAATGCACATGCGTTGTGCACTCATGCTGCCCAAAAGTGGGGTCCACAAGGTTATCCTCCGAGATCTGACCCACCCATCAATCTCCTCGGGCCCGAATGGGTCCCTTGACCAAAGATCAAGCAAATCTAAGGCCTAGGTGGGGCCCACCACTTGATTTGGGTCATATTGGTGGGTTTTCGTTAATCTAATGGTCAGATAATTCCAAATCTAGATATCAGCAGTTAAAAGGGTCCTAGGGACCACTCAATTGGGAATTAGCGATTGAATTAGGGATTAGATGCCCTGATATGTGTTTAGAGTAACTAGTCAAGTAATTTAATCAATTTTAAAACATGTACTTAAACAAACTGATCAAATATTTTAATCAATCTAAGTCATGTATTTAAGTCACCCTATCAAGTATTCTAATCACTCCTAAGGCATTGGTTTAAGTCAACCTATCAAGTATTCTAACCCATTCTAAGACATTTATTAAGTAAACAAATCGAGTATTCTAACTAATTCCAAGACATTTATTTAAGTGACTAATCAAGCATTCTAATTAATCCTAAGACATTTGTTAAGTAAAATAATCAAGTATCTTAACTAACTCTAGACATTTGTTTAAGTAACTAACCAATCCCAAGGCATTTATTTAAGTAACTAATCAAGTATTCTAACTAATCAAGTATTATAATCTATTCCAAGACATGTGTTTAAGAGAGCTAGTCAAATGATCTAATCACTTCTAAGACATGAAGTCAAGTAATCCAACCAATGAACAAATCACTTATAAGGT
Organism: Magnolia changhungtana; assembly: GCA_030180095.1. Lineage (NCBI taxonomy): Eukaryota > Viridiplantae > Streptophyta > Magnoliopsida > Magnoliales > Magnoliaceae > Magnolia > Magnolia changhungtana. Next base: position 232,755 of record JASAUF010000293.1, read on the forward strand.
ATGTATTCAAGTATGCTACCGAATGATTAACCATTTAAGGTGTAAGTGCTATAGTCTATATCCCTGTCGATTGTCAAATTTGTGATACCAAAATCACTGTTATATAACTTACATAAGTGAAGCTCTCTCAAAGATCAACATTCTTGAACAATCAAAGCTCACAACAAGCAAAGATCACAAGTACAAAGATTAACCTTGACTGCAAGTATTACTCACAAGACAAGACTCAAGAATGCAAGACTTCAAGAAGAGTACAAGGCAGTTTGTAAAGAACTCAGGACACTTTCAAGGTTGAACTACATCAAGACTTCAAGGCTTAAACTTCAAGGTCACTTGTTCCTAACGTTTTCAATGTCCTTACTTCATGATTGGGGTTTGATTGACCATAAGTTGACCTTAGAAGTAAGTCACTTTGGATACATAAGTCATGTGTATATGTTACAAGAGTTTGGGCAGTTTAAGGACTTGTCCTAGGCTTTCTTCGACTAGTCCTAGCTTTGCTTCGACCAGTCCAAGAAATTCCTCGATCAGTCGTGAGTTTGTTACAAAATTCGGATATTTTTTATTAGGCTTCGACCAGTCGAAGGAACAGTGTCGACTGCATCTACGACCAGTCGAAAATCTTCAACTCAAAGTCCAGCGATTAATTACAGGATCTTTGACCTGTCGAAGGAGACCTTCGACCAGTCGAAGGTGACCTTCGACTAGTCGTAGAATGGTCAAAGATTATCACGCCTAATTTTTTTCAAATCTGTTACTTCTTCGACTAGTCGAAGAGCTCCCTAGACCAGTAGAAGACGCGATCTGCTCACCTATAAATAGAGTACGAATCTCAGAAGAATTCAAGGAATTGATCAATCTATTCAAGTTAATCTTCGTCAAACTTCTGAGTGATAATTCTGTGCTCCATCTAAGCTAAGTGTGCTTATTTTATATTCTCTTTCTTTAGCTTTATTTAATTGATTTTGTTTCTGCTATTCCAATCTAATTTGATAAGAGGAATTGTTATTCCCTTTCTTTGGAATCAAAATCAATTAAGGCAAGCCCTAGTTGGTTTAATTTAAAATCTATTAGAACTGGAACCATTGTAATTGAGTACTGGACATTGAACTTGGACATTCAATCATTTACTCTGACTTGGTTCTACCGGGCTACTACAACGAAGGAGATAATCAGGTATTTTACATTTAATTATAAATTCCTTTCTGTTTTGGTTTCTTTCAAGATTTGCCAGAAAAATCTTGTTATATTGGTTATCTGAGGAGAGCCAGGAAAACTCAGAAGAGGGGTTTTTTTAATTGTGTAAGCCCACAGACAAAGACACAATTGTAAAGGTTTTGGGTGAACCTGTGAAAACCTATTTTGTTAGTGAACGTTTATATCCCCTGTGTGAGGATATTAAGAGTAGAGTAGCATTCTGTGTGGCTGTTGTTTAACAGTTGGTGAACACACAGGCGAACCACTATAATCCCTTGTGTTGTGGTTGAATGATTTATATTTCTAATCTTTAATTATTTATTTGTGGGATGTATGTATGGTGGTGAATGTTGTAATCATTTAATTCAAGCATTGTGGGAATTTTGTAATAACTTAGAATTTACTTTCTGCTATTCCTTTATCTGCTTGAAATTCAATTTCCTTTAAAGTTGTTCCAGCAAGGTTGCCCTGCCATTTTTATGGTGTATGGCTGTCCCTAGAACAATACATTTGTGATTACAATTTATTTCAGTTTGTGCTTATTTCTGTATTCCTCTTTGGTTTGAGATTTGATACAAAGATCTTTCTAGAAATAAGGTTGTCCTACCATAAACTCTGGTTTTTGGTGAAAGGTTGTCCTTAGAACAACATTTGTATCAACCCCTCAAGATCAGATTTTTGAGGTTGTTTTACTTTCCTGCATTGTGATTTATTTTGGCTATCATATTCTTTTTAATTCCGCTGTTATAAGTTTTATTTGGCATAGTCCTATTCACCCCCCTCTAGGACATATAGCTAGGCCTTTTCAAGTGGTATCAGAGCCTAATAGCTCGTTCTTATTGCTTTTTATTTGGATTTATTTCCTGAGCTAACGATCTAAGCTATATAAAAAGATGTCAAATTTTGATAGCCTTTCAGTCACTAGGCCTCCACCATTTGATGGCTCCAACTATGCCTATTGGAAAGCCAGAATGAGGATCTTCCTAAAATCAATGGATGAGAGTGTGTGGCGAGCCACAGTGACCGAATGGAAAACTCCTACCATTGAAGTAACTGAATCCGACGGTTCAAAAACTATGTCTGTACCTGCTTATTATTTATGGACCACCCTTCAGAAAAGTGAGTATAGTGCAAATGCTAAAGCACTAAATGTCATTACTTGCGCACCATCACCGGATGAGTTCAAAAGAATCATATCCTGTAATACTGCAAAGCAAGCCTGGGATATACTAGAAATGACACACGAGGGTACATCAATTGTCAAAAAGTCTAAAGTCCAACTCCTCACAACCAAATTTGAATAAATTCATATGGAGGAAAATGAAATGTTTATGGACTTTTACACTAGACTAAATGACATTGTAAACTCAATGTGGGATCTTGGCGATAAAATCCCAGAAAGTAAAGTGTGTACAAAGATATTATGCTCACTCCCTGAACGGTTCAATTCTAAAGTAACCGCGATCCGGGAACTTCGTGATACGGATAATATGAGGGTAGAAGAACTAGTTGGTTCTTTACAAACCTACGAGTTAAACTTTAAAGCTCCTAAAGGTAAATCTATCGCACTAAAATCCTCTATATATAATTCAGAAGAAAATTCTGATTCAGAAGATGATATGGCTCTTTTAGCTAAGAAATTTTACAAGATTTTCAAAAGCAAGAAAAGGGTTGATTTTCAAAAATCAAATGATAAAAAGAAGTTTAGACCCAAAACTCAAAAATCTTTGAAAGATAGTCAATGTTACAACTGTCAAGAATATGGGCACTTAGCAAATAGATGTCCTAAAAAGGACAAACCCAAGAAGAAGGGTATGTTGGCTACATGGGATGAATCATCTGATTCTGAAGCTTCTTAATCGAAGATCAAACCGAGTCGAGCAATGAAGTTAAAGCACTTATGACTCTAGCCAAATTCACATTTTCAGGTAATGACTCAACAAGTGAAGAAAATCTGAGCAGTGAATGTGAAAATGAAGATGATCTTCAAGACGCTTACAATGCCCTATATAAGGAAAGTTATAAAATTGTTGTCAAACTTAAACTTCAAAAAGAAAAGTTTTCTAAACTTAAAGAATGTTTTGAATCACTTGTCTTAGAAAAATCACAAATCTCAGATTGTTTTGAAAAATCAAAATGCGATTTGGAATTTAGAAACTCCCTAATTGTTGATTTGAAATCTGAAATTGAGAAACTCAAAAATGAAGTAACTTCTCTTCTGAGTCTAAAGGACACATGGAAATATGCCCAAGGTGATCCAAAGTTAAACTTTTATCTGGATCAAGAAAATGTGGCGATCTATTCAGGTTGGGTTATGATAAAAATTTATCTCCTAAACAAAAGTATACTCCTCCTATGTTTATGAAAGGAGAGTCCTCAAACTCAAAAGGGAAAAATACTTATCAAGGTTTTTCTAGAAATTCAAAAACTCTTCAAAAACCTAGAAGCAGCCATGTCAACTTTAATCGAAAATGAAATCCACTAGTGAAAAGATAGTAGATTTACTCAAGGAGCTCCTAAAATCTAACTCTATAGGTTATTCTTACAACTATAAACAAAAGAAGACCAACTATGTTCCTAAACCCAAAACATGATTATGAAATGGGTTCCTAAAGTCACTTGCTTGGTTGCTCTGCTTTGCTTTCAAAGCAACAAGTCATTCAAAGTGGTACCTAGGCAGTGGATGCTCCGAGCATATGCATATGACGGGTGACAAAGCTTTATTCACGGATCTAAAAGATATGAGTGATGGATCAGTCACATTTGGTAATGGTAGCAACTGCAAAATTATAGGCCAAGGTACGGTTCAACTTTTTAATCTTCCTGTGTTTAAAACCGTTCTATATGTTGAAGGCTTAAAACATAACTTGCTTAGCATATCTCAAATATGTGATAATAACCATAGTGTTCGGTTCTCTAATCAAAGCTGTGAGATACTAAACAATAAGGGTTCTGTAATATTAACTGGATGTAGAACGTCTGAAAATTGCTATATTATTAGTGAATCCAGCTCATCTAATCAAACATGTTACATGGTCCATACAGACGAGACTGATTTATGGCACAAACGTCTTGGACATGTACATTATCGAAATTTATATAGATTGAGCAAACGAAAACTTATAAGAGGTTTACCCAAACTTCAAAAATTAGATAAAATATGTGGTGAGTGCCAGATAGGCAAACAAACAAGGAACTCACACAAAAGGTGAATTCAAATACCACATCAAGACTACTCGAACTTCTCCACATGGATCTAATAGGACCTACCAGAACGGAAAGTCGTGGTGGGAAAAAGTATATCCTGGTAATAGTTGATGACTTTACCAGATTCACTTGGGTAGTCTTCTTAAGGGATAAATCTGAAACCCTTGAAGAAGTAAGAAAAGTTCTCAAAAGGATTCAAACTGAAAAATCTTCTCAAATCAATAAGATTCGTAGTGATCATGGATCTGAATTTGAGAATAGCAATTTTGAGAAGTTTTGTACCGACCAAGGAATATTACATGAATTCTCAGCTCCCAAAACTCCACAACAAAATGGAATTATGGAAAGAAAGAATAGGGTACTTCAAGAAATGGCTAATGTCATGTTGAATAGCATGAAGCTCTCTAAAAATTTTTGGGTTGAAGCTGTCAACACAGCTTGCTATATTATTAACCGAGTCTACACTAGCAAAGATAATAATAAAACGGCTTACGAATTGTGGTTCAATAAAAAGCCTACTGTCAAATACTTTCGAGTTTTTGACAGCAAGTGCTATATTTTACAAGATCGTGAAAATTTAGAAAAATTCGATACAAAAAGTGATGAAGGGATTTTTCTAGGATATTCCTTAAACAGCCGTGCTTATAGGGTTCTGAACAAAAGAACTGGTGTTATTCAAGAGTCCATCAATGTTGTCATTGATGATCACTTAAATACGCCAATCCCTAATTCAGATAATGATGAAGTACTAATCATTGAAAAACCTAATACTTCATCGAACCAGACTGACTCTGAGATGAGGACTGTTAAAGATCATCCAACCACTCAAATTCTTGGAAATCCTCTCACCGGTGTTACTTTTAGTAGACAACTTGAGGATATATGTAATTATGTATGTTTTACATCCCAAATAGAACCATCTAATGTAAAAGAAGCTCTTGCTGATGAGAACTGGATTGTTGCGATGCAAGAAGAACTTAACCAATTTGTAAGAAATGATGTTTAGTATCTCGTACCAAGACTTAAAGATAAACACATCATTGGAACAAAATGGATTTTCAAAAATAAGTCTGACGAGTGTGAAAATATAATTAGAAACAAGGCTAGACTAGTGGTACAAGGTTATACTCAAATTGAAGGAACTGATTTTGATGAAACTTTGCTTGATATACGTCTTGAATCTATCAGACTATTTATATCCATTGCATGTTTTAGAAAGATAAAGATATATCAAATAGATGTGAAAAGTGCTTTTCTAAATGGTGATTTATATGAATAAGTACATGTTGAACAACTAATGGGTTTTGAAGATCCCAAAAATACTGATCATGTGTATCGGCTTAAAAAGACACTTTATGGATTAAAACAAGCACCTAGGGCATGGTATGATAAACTAACAAAATTTCTTTTAAATCATAAATTTTAAATGTGATCTGTTGATAAAACTCTGTTTGTTAAAAAACATAATGATCATATCTTAATCGTACAGATTTATGTTGATGATATCATTTATAGATCAACCTATACTAACTTAACTACTGAGTTTGCAGATTTGATGAAATCATAGTTCGAAATGAGCATAGTTGGGGAATTGACTTATTTTCTTGGATTGCAAGTAAAACAACTACCTGAAGGAATATTCATTTCTCAATCTAAGTATGCTTTGAATCTAATCAAGAGATTTGGATTTGAGAATGGCAAGATTTCGATACTCCAATGAGTACCACCCTGAAACTTTCAAAAGACTCTAATGGTAAAAATGTTGATTCAAAACTTTATCGGAGTATGATTGGTAGTTTGTTATATTTAACTGCTAGTAGACCTGATATTTCTCTAAGTGTTGGTATTTACGCAAGATATCAATCTGATCCAAAAGAATCACACTTGATTGCTGTTAAACGGATTATTAGATATGTCGCAAGTACTGTAAATCTTGGTCTCTGGTATCCTCATGAGACTAGTGTCCAATTAGCTAGGTACTCGGATGCTGACTGGGCTGGTAATCTAGATGATAGAAAATCAACCAGTGGTGGTTGCTTTTACATTGAAAATTGTCTAGTTTCCTGGTTTAGTAAGAAACAAAATTCTATATCACTTTCAACAGCTAAAGCTGAATATAGCGCAGCTGGCAGTGCATGTACACAACTTGTTTGGATGCAATGAATACTAAGTGATTATGGAATTAAACAAGATTCTATGTTATTACATTGTGATAATTCCAGTGCAATAAATATTTCAAAAAATCCTATTCAGCATTCTCGTACTAAGCACATTGACATTAGATTTCATTATATTCGGGAATTGGTAGAAGAAAAAGTTATATCTCTAGAATATATTCCTACCGAAGATCAGTGAGCTGATATTTTCACAAAACCTCTTGATAAAAGCAGGTTTAAAAAGATGAAATTTGATCTTGGCATGTGCTTTTTAAAATGATTATTTATGCCTACTTGTATCATAGCATATATATTTGATAGGTTGAATTCCGTTTTTTTTTAATTTGCAAGAAAAATGAATTTTTGGACATTCTTCGACCAGTCGTGAGTATACTGGACCAGTCGACCTACGACCGGTCGTAGATACACACGACCAGTTGTAGATCTCGGGAATCACTTAAAAATTAGAGATTTTGCTTTCTTCCTCATTTCGTTTCTCTTTTCTAAGGAACCGAGCTTCGACTTGTCGAACCCATTGTTTTTGTTCTTCAAGGTTAGTATTCCATTTGTGTTTTTCTTACAGATCTGTGTCTAGATTGTTTCCTTTTCTAGCTTGAAGCTTTCTATTTTGAATTTCATTAAGATTTGGAGTTTGGATTTAGAAAAATCTGTTTTGAGTAAACCCACTTCTCAATCCTTTGCAACTTCTTATTTCTTTGTTATTATTATTGCAAATGGCTACTAGAGGTAGAAAAACTACTTCCCGTGGTCCTTCTTCTTCCTCCAGATTGACCAAGCGTCATCTTCTTGTTCCTAATGATGACTCATCTTATGTTACGAACATTAGATCACGTAATGTTATTGTTGAACATCATGTTGATATTAATCATATTACACCTTTTGACATCCTTCCTATGCTTGAAGCTGTAGGTTGGGTTAACTTATTACATTGGGGTGGGCCAGCATACCGGTCCATTGCCCAATCCATGTTTACATGTATTAGTGACTTCTCACAGGATAATTTAACTTTTAAAATATCTACTAGTGAAGGGCCATTTGACATTGATCATCATTTAATTTCAGCCCTTATGGACATTCCTGTAAATGATGAGGGTATTCCTATTCATAATTTGACTGATAAACCCTCAGTTTCTGAAAAACGTATGCTCACTAGAGACTTGTGCAACATGGATGTTCACTGGACTAAAAAAGGGAATGCGCTTCTCGCAAGGTATTTGTTACCCAAATATAGAGTTCTCCACAGAATCTTTGTGTCTAATCTGTATCCTCGTTCAGTAATAAAACTGACTTGACTTCGTTTATGGTTCGTGTTATTCATGCTATTGCCAGTGGTACTTAGATTTGTTTACCATCCTTAATCCGTCATTTCATTCTTCAGTTTAGACTCCATCTTTGTCATAGTGACATTCCTTTTGGTTATTTAATTACTGTATTGGCTACAATATGTTAGTCGATATGCCGGTTAATGAGGCACCTATCCATCATCTGATTTTCAACAGTTCTAATCTCAATAAGATGAAGCTGGAATTACTTCCTGAACAAGGTGGTGATGGTGGTGGTGGTCATGAAGAAGCTGGTGATGACATTAATATGAATGACATCTTTGAGGAACTGGATTCTGATTCAACAAATAATCCAGATTTTGAACCATCTGATTTTAATGCACGTCTGAGTGCATTGGAGGGTAAAGTTGAGAATATAAATGAAAAGATGGAAAATATGTCTGTTGCTTATGATTTACAATTCAAGTACATGCGCAAATATCTTAGGCGATTGAACAAAGGCATGCACCAACTTGATCCATCTATTCCTGCTCCGTCATCTGGTTCTAGTTCTGATTAATTTTTTCTGGTCTGTAATAACTTTAAAACTTAGCACTAAGTTGACTGATTTGGAATTGGATACTATTTTCTGATTAGTTTTATGCTGGGTATTTGTTCTTTGTGCAATTATGCTGATTTTGAGTTGGATACTATCTGTTTTGCTATAATCTCCTCATGTTTTCTCTCATATATCCCTTTATTTAGTTCTCCTTTATTGTTGTTTTCTTTGTCATATTGTAACAAAAAGGGGGAGAATGGTTTGTTCTTAACGATGTGATTGTGAGAGGAGTAGCATTGGTTATGTTACTCAGGGGGAGTGACGTTGATGATGTGATTTGATTATGAGTGGAGTAGTTGAATGTTGAATATTGAATTATAATTTGCAGGTAAGCCAGTTAATATTAACTGGTTCATGTTTATTTAACCAGTTGTTCTACTTTATGTTTATCTTGGTTATGTGTTTTGTCACTAATTTGACAAAGGGGGAGATTGTAAGTGCTATAGTCTATATCCCTGTCGGTTGTCAAATTTGTAATACCAAAATCACTGTTATATAACTTACATAAGTGAAGCTCTCTCAAAGATCAACATTCTTGAACAATCAAAGCTCACAACAAGCAAAGATCACAAGTACAAAGATCAACCTTGACTGCAAGTATTACTCACAAGACAAGACTCAAGAATGCAAGACTTCAAGAAGAGTACAAGGCAGTTTGTAAAGAACTCAGGACACTTTCAAGGTTGAGCTACATCAAGACTTCAAGGCTTAAACTTCAAGGTCACTTGTTCCTAATGTTTTCAATGTCCTTACTTCATGATTGGGGTTTGATTGACTATAGGTTGACCTTAGAAGTAGGCCATTTTGGATACATAAGTCATGTGTATATGTTACATGAGTTTGGGCAGTTTGAGGACTTGTCCTAGGCTTTCTTCGACTAGTCCAAGCTTTGCTTCGACCAGTCCAAGAAATTCCTCGATCAGTCGTGAGTTTGTTACAAAATTCGAATATTTTCTGTTAGGCTTCGACCAGTCCAGGAATCTGTTCGACCAGTCAAAGGAACAGTGTCGACTGCATCTACGACCAGTCGAAAATCTTCGACTCAAAATCCAGCGATTAATTACAGGATCTTCGACCTGTCGAAGGTGACCTTCGACCAGTCATAGAACGGTCAAAGCTTATCGTACCCGATTTTTTTCAAATCTGTTACTTCTTCGACTAGTTGAAGAGCTCCCTAGACCAGTCGAAGACGCGATCTGCTCACCTATAAATAGAGTACGAATCTCAGAAGAATTCAAGGAATTGATCAATCTATTCAAGCTAATCTTCGTCAAACTTCTGAGTGATAATTCTGTGCTCCATCTAAGCTAAGTGTGCTCATTTTATATTCTCTTTCTTTAGCTTTATTTAATTGATTTTGTTTCTGCTATTCCAATCTAATTTGATAAGAGGAATTGTTTTTCCCTTTCTTTGGAATCAAAATCAATTAAGGCAAGCCCTAATTAGTTTTATTTAAAATCTATTAGAACTAGAACCATCGTAATTGAGTACTGGACATTGAACTTGGACATTCAATCATTTACTCTGACTTGGTTCTACCGGGCTACTACAACGAAGGACATAATCAGGTATTTTACATTTAATTGTAAATTCCTTTCTGTTTTGGTTTCTTTCAAGATTTGCAAGAAAATTTTTGTTGTATTGGTTATCTGAGGGGAGCCGAGAAAACTCAGAAGAGGGGTTTTTTTAATTGTGTAAGCCCACGACAAAGACACAATTGTAAAGGTTTTGGGTGAACCTGTGAAAACCTATTTTGTTAGTGAACGCTAATATCCCCTGTGTGAGGATATTAGGAGTGGAGTAGCATTCTGTGTGGCTGTTGTTTAATAGTTGGTGAACACACAAGTGAACTACTATAATCCCTTATGTTGTGGTTGAATGATTTATATTTCTAATCTTTAATTATTTATTTGTGGGATGTATGTATGGTGGTGAATGTTGTAATCATTTAATTCAAGCATTGTGGGAATTTTGTAATAACTTAGAATTTACTTTCTGCTATTCCTTTATCTGCTTGAAATTCAATTTCCTTTAAAGTTGTTCCATCAAGGTTGCCCTAGCCATTTTTATGGTGTATGGTCATCCTAGAACAATACATTTGTGATTACAATTTATTTCAGTTTGTGCTTATTTCTGTATTCCTCTTTGGTTTGAGATTTGATACAAAGATCTTTCTAGAAATAAGGTTGTCCTACCATAAACTTTGGTTTTTGGTGAAAGGTTGTCCTTAGAACAACATTTGTATCAACCCCTCAAGATCAGATTTTTGAGGTTGTTTTACTTTCCTGCATTGTGATTTATTTTGGCTATCATATTCATTTTAATTCCACCGTTATAAGTTTTATTTAGCATAGTCCTATTCACCCCCCCTCTAGGACATATAGCTAGGCCTTTTCATAAGGGTCATCATTCGTAGTTATAATAAAAATTATCCTTAGTCTATTAGTGAATTGGAATCCTAAAAATAAGTATCTCTAATGGTATGGTGATCCATCTTAGAACTGAACGGATGGATAGCTTGATGTATGGATGGGGATTATTTTCAAGAGTTAGATTTAGGCTAGAATGCACAGGGACGTTTGCTAAAGCTAGGCTTGCATTTATTTTAAATCTAGTTATACGGTAACACTCGAGTACTGAAAAGTACGGGGTGTTACATTATCCCTCATTTATATATTGGTTTTATGAACATGATAATTTTTAATGTTCTATTTTACTCATGTTTGTGTTGCAAGGTGAATTTAAGAGCTTGTATTGAAAATGGTACTAAAAGCATGGATTTGATGCTCAAGAATCACCAAGGCAAAGGATGGATCTTAGGAGACCAAGATTGAAGAATTCGCATGCCAAAGATCTAAGAAAACCAAGTGAGGAATGAAGAGAATCAAAGATTTGAAGTAAAAAAAAAAAAGAATCCTGAAATCGTCCTGAAAAAGCATTTTTTGAAACTCTGGGTCATTCTGTGAAATTACGTAGAGTGAAGTCTATTTTTGGAAACTGCACAGAGTGAAGTCTATTTTAGCAAACTGCATTATTTTAAGGTAGTTTCTAGAGTTTTCCAACGAGGTGCGAAAGTTGGAGTTCCACAACTATAAATAGGACTCCCCAGGATGCTCCGAAGGAGATTCTAAGGTTTGAAGGAGTAAAACACAAAGGTGGAGAGTCGTCGCCAAGCATTTTTCTTCCTTTCTTCCTTAGTTTTTCATACTTTCTTCTAGGGTTTTAGTTCCAATCATGTCTATGGTTGGCTTAACCTCTTAGCTAGGGTTAAGAGGTGAAGCTTGTAGCATGACGGGATATTTTTATTGCTTTGATTCATGTTCATGTTGAACTTATTTTGATTCTAGTTTGTATTTAAGGAATACTTTTAGTTTTTAATAATTTATTGTGACTTAAATTACAGTGGATCTGTAATAGCTTTGAGTATCTTCTTTTCTTGTTTTAAGATTATGGGATAGGTAAATCCTGTTGTTTACCATTGTCTCCTGGGCATGGTTTGGTGATGGAATCCCTACCAATTGTCATAATTCTCCTCTTTTGAGAATTAGGTCAAAGGAAGTTTAGATTTGATCTTAATTGCTATATCTTCCAATTAGATAGGATAGGACTCTAATTCCAATTGTGTTACTTAAATAAAGGAATCACATTAATTGTTACAAGTGGATCCTTGAAAACCCTAGTTCCCACCTTTGAATTCTTAAGTTTCTAATTACACACTTCACAATTACTCCATTTAATTCCAGATTTAGATTCATATCTTTTTCTAGTTCTACTTCTAGTTGCTTTCAGAATACACACGCAATTAGTCCCTGTGGATTCTACCTCGGTCTCACCGAGATTATTACTGCATCGTGACCCTACACTTGGGGTTGTGAACAATGACATTGTCATTGAGTTTTTAAGCTCAATCATCTTAGCCAAAATAGGATGGCAGGAGATATGGAAGAGTTAGGTCCTCCTATACTCATACAACATGACTCCTTTTACTCCGAGGATGAAGCCAAAAAAAGGTGTTGACCCTTACGATCGAACTAGCATCCCCTTTTGAAAAAAATAATTATTGAAAGGCCGACTCTTATAATGACTGAACATTTGAAGCCATTGTATATCTCCCTACACTTGGAAGGGTGTCCGATCACTCAGGTTCTGGTCGATAATGGATTTGTTGTTAACATTCTCCCAGCCAAAATGATGGCTAAATTGGGAAAGAATCAAAATGATATTATTTTGACCGAAATCAAAATGAGTAATTTTCCTAGAGGAGTAACGAAAATGCAAGATGTTTTACGAGTTGAACTAATAGAACCAAGAAGGTATTGGCCACTTTTTCGTGGTCGACACTTCATCAAATTATAATGCTTTACTTGGACAAGATTGGATTCATTCATTCTCATGCATTCCATTATCACTATGTCAATTTGTGATCTTTTAGAACCAAGATAAAGTAAATTTGATTTTAACATATAACAAACCATTATTAGCCATTTCTAACACGGCCGATGCTTATTTCTATGGAAATGAAATTGAACCAATATGATTTACAAGAAGAGATAAGAATGGAAAACTGACTGGAGCTGATGCTAGACTCAACCCTGATAATGTTATACATTATATTGCTACCATGATTCGACTAAAAAAATTTCTGAAAATTATAACTTCCTTTCGTGCGACTACAAGCTACACAATAGAAGAAATCTCATGATGGACTGATCTTCAGTCAAGGCTGAGTTCATAGCCAAAGTACATCAGCTTGAAGAGATATTGTAAAAATATGAAAATGGATGTTTTGTCGATATGGTGAAAATAACAATACCGGATGATTAGATTACTGAAGATGGTATTGAAATGAAGGATTTAAAACCAACCCTAGAGAAATTAAAGAATTCTTAAGTTCAGGTGTAAAATCCTCTAATAGAGACAAATTTGGGAACGGAATAAAATTTAAAGCCTATTTTTATCAGTAGATTATTGGATTCCCAAATACATGCCAAACTTATTAATTTACTTAAAGAGTTTGCCAATTATTTTGCTTGGGATTATCATGAGTTGCTTGGATTAGACTGAAATCTGGTCGAAAATAGGTTAACCATGAAGAAAGGTTATCAGTCATATAAACAACCACCTAGGTGGATGATGGCTAAAGTGACGTAAAGATAAAGGAAGAAATTGAGAAGCTTTTGAAATCAGGTCTTATTAAACCCATCAAATATGTCGAATGGATTTCGAAGCACAAAGTATACATTGACTTTCGAAATTTAAATCAAGTCACACCAAAGGATGAGTATCCTATGCCTATGGTCGATCAGCTGATCGATCGAGCTACTAGACATCAAATGGTATCTTTTATGGATGGCCATTCAAGTTATAGTCAAATAAATATTACAGTGAAAGATGTCCCAAAAATAGCTTTCAAATGTCCTAGTCCTTTAGGTATGTTTTACTGGGTTGTAATGCCATTTGGGCTTTAAAATGCATGAGCTACTTATCAAAGAGCTATGAATGTCATTTTTCATGATATGATGACCGATTCATGGAGATTTATATCAATGACATGGTGGCCAAATCAGTCAATTGAACCAAATAATTTAACCACTTACAAAAGTTATTTAAAAGAATGAGGATTCATAAATTAAAGATGAAACCTCTTAAATGCACTTTTGGTGTATCGATCAGAAATTATATGAGATTCATGGTACATCAAAGAGGAATTAAAATTGATCAGTACAAGGCACAAGTAATAATAAAAGCTTGGCCACTGAGAACCAAAACTGAGTTACAAAGGTTTCTTTGCAAGATTATTTTTTACAACGATTTATTTCCAATTACAATGGAAAAACTAATGTGTTTTCTCCTTTATTTAGCTGAAACAAGGAGATGAGTTCAAATGAGAGGTAGAACATCAGTTAGCTTTTGACAGCATTAAAGATTATTTGTCCAAGCCATTAGTATTGATTCCACCAATAAAGGATCAACTACTCAAGTTGTATGTCTAAGCTTCCGTAGAATCGGTTGGAACTCTATTAGCACAAGACAACAATGACAGAAAAGAGTGCGCATTCTATTATCTTAGTCAAACGTTGTTAGATACTGAAAGATGGTATTCCATCATAGAAAATTTATATTTATCATTGTACTTTGCGGGTACAAAATTAAGACATTTTTGTTGGCCAAAATAGCCAATGTGATTATAGTAATTGATTTGTAAAAATATATATTAAATTGCAAATGAATTCTCGCATTATCTGAGTTTGATTTAGTATATATGCCACAAAGGGTTATAAAAGGATAGGCCATAGCAAATTTTCTAGTTGATCATCCCTCAGACATAGAAAGTCGACTTTCTTTAGAGGCCTTAGATTTATATGTAGTCTGTCGGTTACCTTAGAGACTGATATTTAATGGTTCAAGGATCGATAAAGGATCAAGGGCATGAATTGTCTTGATCGATCTAGTTGATAGAAAATAAGAATTTGTATTTCATCTTGAGTTCAAGTATACCAATAATCAAGCAAATATAAAGCCTTGATAATCAGTTTAGAGCTGTTGGATGATTTATGAGCGAAAGAGGTATTGGTTATGGGCGATTCCTTATTAGTAATAAACTAATTAATTGATTTGTTTAATTGTATAAGTGTAGCTCTATAGTCACATCATCCTTTAGCGACATAGTTGCTAAGTAAATTCGATGAAGTCGATTTAAAACATATAACTTAAGAAATCAATATTGATGCAAATAAAATGGCACAATTAGCATCAGGGATTCAAATTACCTAAGAATTTGAAGGAAGAATAGTGATTATTCAAAGGAAGTCATTACCTTCAGTTTTTCAAAGGGAATTGACCAAAGAAATTTACCAGGTTAAGAAGAACAGTGACAACTGGAGAGCTCCAATCATAAAGTATCTTCGGTCCTCACAAACGAAGGTCGGTCGAGATATTAGAATGATGGCTGTAAACTATGTATTTATCGATAAGGAACTATATCGAAAAGGTACTAATAGAGTATTGTTGCGATGTTTGAGCAAAAAAGAATATATGTTGGCTACGAGTGAAGTGTATGAAGGAATTTATGGAGCACACTAGGTCAGAAGAAAAATAAGGCTCACACTTCAATGCTATGGGTATTTCTTGTCAAGTTTGTCAACCGATTATAACCTATATGCTAAAGGGTGTGAGGCATGTCAAAACCATGGGTCGATACAGCATGTGCCCATGACCAAATTGTATCATATTCTCAAACCTTGGGCATTCTAAGATGGGTCATTGATTTGATAGGAAAAAATTTATCCTCATTCATTTAAAGGGCATCGTTTTATAATTGTAGCGACTGATTACTTTATCAAATGGGTAGAAACAAAACCTATGTTAGGAATAGATCATCAAAAAATTATTGAGTTCATTAAGACTCACATAATTCATCAATTTAGAATTCCTAAATTAATTGCTATGGACCGAGGAGAAGCATTCTCATCCAAGCAGGTCAATGTAATGGCCCGTCAGTATAAATCAAGTTGTTACATTCATCACCTTACTATGCTTAGGCCAACAACCAGGTCAAGGCTAGTAATAAGGTCAGCAAGAATATTTTATAGAAAATGATTGATAAGAATCTCAAATAATGGCACATTAGGTTGTCAGAAGCTCTTTACGCTTATCGCAACTCATTTTGAACAAGCACAAAGATGAGCCCATTTAAATTTGCATGTGGACATGATGTTGTGTTACTGTTAGAGGTGACTATGTCATCATTACGGGTAGCATATCAGGCTAACTTGACCTTGGCCAAGTTCATAAAGGCAATGCTAGTTGAACTCGAGAACTTAGACAAAATTCAATTAAAGACCTTAAATTCCATTATGACAAATAAGGCCAGAGTCAGTCGAGCATACAATAAGATAGTAAAAAAAGAAGGCTTTTGGAGAAAGGGATATGGTTTAAAAAGTGATATTACCTCTTGGAACTAAGGATACTAAGTTTCATAAATGGTCGCCTACATAGGATAGACCATTCACAGTTGTGAAGGTTCTCCATGAAGGAGTATATATCTTTCATGATATTTATGGAAAGAAAGCAAAAAATATGATAAATGGTCGATTTCTAAAAGCATATCATCTTAGTCCATAGGAGATATGAAAAGATCAGGCCAAGCGATTGTTAGAATAATCACAAATTATGCACAAAGATCGAAATTGGCCAAAAGACAAAAGTAAGTAGATATATACATATATATATATATATATATATTCTATTATAAGGCTGAGACCAGTAAAACAATGTGGTCAATGGGCTAATTACATATCTTTATTTATATAAAGAAAAAGAAAGAGCTCCGCTGAAATGTAACTCAGGCGTAAGCAGTCTTTATCTCATTAAATTCCTTGGTATCATGTTCTCTGATGAGTTCATCCATTTGTCTTTAAATCTTCCAAGACTTCACTTTCTAAGACACAGTCAAGGAAGTGCAAGAGTTGGTCGATGCAGCAACCGATGACATTAGCTTTGTATTTTGTCTCTCTCTTCTGTTTATTGTTCTCACGAGACTAAGCTTGATAAAGATCAATATAAGAATTGATGAAATTCAAAAGAGAGTGGGAGTAATTCGAGCACGCGCTCAATCGCATGGAGGTCATCATCAATTTCTTTACTCTACACCCGCAAATTTCTCATCATCACTTTGTTGAAATGATGTTGCTGAGTCTAGTGCATGCGGTTATTCTAGGCCCAATCATATTGATCGGAGAGTATTTGTTTCCTTGTGAATGGAAGCATGCTCATTTACATGAGCATCGAGCCTTTCCAAATCTTTCTCGGCAGTAAAGTATGCATCGCTGATACTTTAAAGTTTGGTTAAAGCATCTAGAAGTTCAGTTAAAGGAACATCATTGATTGCCATTATCCAAAGTTCATGAATGAAAGGATATATGTCGTATTGAAGGGTGGAGTGAGCGAAGGCATCGATGTCCAGGAAAAGGATTTCTCTCAAGAAAGCCTGAGCCTAATCGACAAGAGACATGGGTGCAACAACTATTAAAAAGAGAGAATAAGAGCTTTTGAAGAATTGAAAGTAAATGAATTCGAGTGCGTAGGGGAGAAAGAACTAATGACTCCTTTATATAGGCACTCAAAATGGATAGTCACGCCCGAAGACGAGGCGTCGTGATGGTTGAAGTGCCCCATTAATGGCATTACACGTTTCTTAAGAACAGGGAACGAATGGATGCATGACTTCTAATATATGTGCCATGTCATTAATACAGTTATACCATGCATGCCAAAAAAAAAACTAAGTACTTGAAATAATATAAGATGGATGGAAGAAAAATTCTGTCCAATTGTATAAAGATAAAGAAAAGTACAGACTGACGACAGACAAGTACAAAGTAATTAAAATTCAAAGGACAAAAGGAGGCAATCCCTTCATGAAGTTTCAACAGCTACTTCCTGCCAATGGAGAGAAACCTGATTTTAGCTTCTAAGTGTGTTGTTTAACCAATCAATAGAGTGTGCTCTTGCATATAGGTGCCCAGATGATTGATTTCAGCCTTCTGACCATGTCTGTGCTCAGTCAGAGATTTTTCTTCTTCTTTCAGCACTTTCAGTTTATCCTCTATGTCTAAGATTTGAGCTTTCAGATCGATCAAAGTTGTGTCTGACCCCTTCAGGTTATTGTATACAATAGAAAGTTTTTCTCTAATAGTGGCGATCTCAATCATTCTAAGGGAGGCAGTTGAATGCCCAACTTGAAGGCTATCAACCTCAACAACTGTATCTTAATGCTCATTAATCAAACTCAAAATTTTATAGAGTGCAGGAAGTTTAGTTGATAGAGACTCATGATATCGAGTGAGAGTTTGGTACCGATGAATGAGGAAGTTGAGTCTCTCAATTGATCTCGACGTAATGATGTCAGCGATACCAGAGTGAATGAAAACTCATTATTCCTCCTAAAGCTATTGGATCTTTGATGAAGGTGCTGGGGATTTGGCCACGAGAATATCAAAGGGAAGTCATGAACAAAGGAGGATAAGATGTCTTCCACGAGAAGTAGCTCATCGGAAGAAGAAGACAAGGCATGGGAAATATGGGCTGATGGGGCCAAAGAGACAGAAACGCCAACCACGGGAACATTTGTAGCTTGACCAGGAGAGACTTCAGTTGGTTAAGAGTTTTTCTCCTCCAATACTTCTATTTCGTCCAAAAGAACCATCCTGTGTTCATCGATTGAGGAAAGGATTACTTGATCAGTCAGTTTTATAGATAAAGTAAGCTTAATGGAAGACAAGGTTGTTAACACAACTAATTCTACAACTCCATGATCTTGATCATGTGTGAGCGATGAAGTTATAGATTGTAAAAGAAGATTGAAGAACTCCACGGACTGGTATATTATTACCTCCTCTTGAGTTTGACCTTTTGTCTGATGTTCTAATCGACGAATGTCACTCATAGTCTCTTCAAAGTCAAAAACTTCAAGTCTTTCTACAGGATGCTGAGCAGCATCGACTAAAATAGATATCTCAGCTTAAGAATGTGGCATAAAGACTAAATTTTCAAAGGCCGAGAGGTCTTTGGTTATTGCAAAGAGAGAGAGAAAGTAAGACAGGAGGATTGCAAAATAATTACAAAGGAAAAGAACAAAATATTGAAACAATATCCACCTAAATCTGATAAAACAACAACAATAGTAAATCGGTCAATCGATGGTGAGATTTTAATCGTGCACGACAGGTTTTAGAATTACTTTGACTGTGTTTATGGTTGGTTGTTCCTCAGATTGAGGAATTCTCCAGAATGGTCGTGCCTGCACAACTCCTGGCCGAGATGCATTCTCAATCTCTACCAATTCTCTTCTCATGGCTACTTGACACCGCTGCAAACGACGTTTCTGAGTTCGAGTCATTGCTTCAAGGGCAGCCAAGAATTTAGGATGCATGACCCTTTTCTAGATTTCCTTCTAAGTCAGTGGAGGCTTAACTATCATTTGACTCAGATTTCTCTGCTGAGACCGGCAGTCAAAGGGCGGGAACGCTTTTCGCGGTTGATAGGGCTCTCTCTTGTTGGTCATTTTTTAAAATTTCATGTTCGACCTGCCACGCTGACCGAGGTGGAGCTTCCACATCTTGGGCTATTCTTAAACATTGGTTGTATAGTGGCGAGACTCGACGATCGCGTTGCATTGCTCTCGACTGTTCTACGAAATCTGCGGTCATTGAATATGTAATGCCCCGAATTTTCGTTGCTCGAGTGTATACCCGTGCCCGAGAATTTCGGGTGTTAATAATGTAAAATTTGGATGCTTTAAAATCGCACCTTGTTTTTTTTTTTTTTTTTACATCACATCCAGTTATATTCACGAAGGTAACCATTCACGAGAATAAAATAGACTGTATTTATTATTCCATTAGAGTAAAAAAGAGTTCAACTAGTTTTCTAATGCCCTCTCAATGGGAACTTATTACATTATCTTAAAGTAAGCAGTGGAAAAATAAAAGCAAATTGTGCGTTATTCTTCTTCGCTACTTGAACATATCTTCCATAGAACGGTCATCGTCCGTATCATCAACCTGTAATTTACCTATAATATCTGTATGGCTAGAGAGGGTCAATGCCCTACTCATAGTGATGGTTATCCTTTAAGATTAACAATAATTTAAGAGATACATAAGAATAATATAAGGATTCTGATACATCTCGTACTCCACCACTACGAGTGGTATCAGTATGCGCAATCAATCTACATGAATGCATGCCTAGCATAGTGTATGCAGTCTATCATACGTAGTGGTTATCGTAATGTGGAATATAGTTCATAGAAAACCCGGCTCACCCCGCATCTCATACTATGAAGATTCGTCGGTGTGTCCAACTCTACCATGGATTTACGTGAACACCTCAAGATGGCACAACACACCGATTAGATAAATTACGTGACACAATTTGTTCATGGAGTGACTATTTGTGACATCCAATCCCAGAAGTGATGTAACACGCATTACAGATTACTTACATCGATTTGTGCACCACTACCCAAAATTCATGGAATTACTTGTCGACCAAGAGGGTCACTACCCAGAGCGCATTACGTCCATGATAAAATCTATGAACCACTATATATGAGGCCTATAACACATTACTTGCATCAATAGCGAAATGAATAGAACCATAGGAGTTTTGGAATTCCAAGACACATGCCCAAGCCATAAAGGAAGGTAGCACAAAGCTGACCTAATAAAGGAGAAGAGTATCAATAAGCTAACTCAATAAAAGAGAAGAGTAGCAAATAGGCTAACTTAATAAAAATAAGGGAAGATGAGTAAATGGCCAACTCAATATAGAGTAGAAACACGCGTTGCTCTCAAAATTGGCAAAGGGCAAGGCTTGTATCCATCACTCCACATAAATTCATAAAAATCATACATAATTAAAATCATACCTTAATCATAATTCTCAAAAGGATAAATAATTAATAATGGTAAATCAATCAATTGCATGAAAAATCACGGTAATATGAACGTACACAAAAACAAGATAAATCATATCAACTCAAATTAACGTAAGCTTTAAAGGAATCCCTCACCTTAGCCTTAGATCTAAACCCTAGGTAAATATTCATATTGGAAAGCCTCTACATGAATCACGACATCGCTTGAGCAAGAGGGAAACACCACACATGTGGAGAAAGAAGAGGATGATGATGGTATAGGCTTCTCTTTCTCTTTCTCTTTCTCTTTCTCTTTCTCTCCTCCTTGGATGTTTGGGAGGTGTTGTGTGAGTGAAGAAGGGAACGCACTCCTCCTTTTATAAAGGAGTGGGCATGTGAGAGGGGGGGTGTTTCACAACCCAGTTGGACCAATTTGACCTTTTCTAGTGATCTTTCTTTAAATCTAATTTATTCAATGTATCAAGGTCGTCGAATAGGGCAGGGGTATATGATTTCTTGGTGATCCAAAATTTAAATTGGCATATCTTGAAAATTCTCCTAACTGGTGCTAAAACGAACTTTATCTCAATTAACGATCCATACTTAATGATCAGGGCTCAATTTTGGAAGAAATGTGCAATCAAGATAGAAAAATGGTTGGATAAAATTTAGTGGTTGATCAATAGTGAAAAAGACCTAAATCTAAAATTTCACCTTTTACACCAAAATGAAGGAATTAGAGTCAAGGCGATCGTTATTTAACAATGTGAGATTATAGATTGGGGTCTCAATTTTGTATGATACTGTAATCATATGAGGCCAAAGTGTGGTCCAAATTTGAGTTATGATGGATGGCAGAAAGTGGTTAAATCAGAAGATCCAGATTTATTAGGAGTTGGTAAGCCTCGAAAGGATAACTTCGCGCCTAAGAAAAAGCCTACCAAAGTGGGGTCTTCATATTTCACACTTGATCTATATTATGCACAATCCAAGTCATTCATATGAAGGGAAATATCCTACTACGACTACCCATGAGATTTCTTTACTTGATGGACACCAAAATCAACGGTTAAGGGGATGATTTGTCAATTGGGTTACTTTTACAATGATTTAAGAGATGAAATTTAACATGTATGGTTAATTTATAATACATAAGCATGGTGTAAAATTTTACATCAAACGGATAGTGAGAACCATGTGATCTAGAATTTAAGGGTCTAGGTTAATAGCATTTTCGTAATTATTACGGATATGAGAGTTTTGAGAAATCTAATGGTTCTACATGGTTATAGGCACATTTCTAAGTAATTCTTACAAAAGAACTTATATCTAAATCATTATAAATAAAGAATTATTCACCAAATTAATTAAAGGAATGTACATATATCAACCAACAAATGGATGGTCAGATGACATGTTAAAAATAGAAAAACTTGATGGTTAGTACTTTAATCATGTATGTAAGTGGGTGTATGATCAATTTTGTAAATGAATCATCACAAGTAGGTTTTTGGAGTGATCAAGAGGCAGAACATGTATACTGTTAGATTCAAGTGCCTTGTTCACATGTGTAAGTTTCTCAGATTGTAGTTTTGATAGTGGGTTAAACATATTCATAGGTGGTGAACAAGATGAACGGATCAGAATTTTAATTTGATATGTATACGAGTGGATGTAGAGATTAGGTAATTAATTTACCATGATCGGGTGGTCCAAACTTAAAGTGGGCGGTCAAATTTCTTTACCTTGCAGTAAATAGTTTATTGAAGTTCTAAAAATCAACGGTCCAATAACTTGATCTATGGATGAAGATTATTCTCAATGGTAAAATTTGGGTGAGAGAATAGATGTAAGGTTAGGAGAGGCTAAATTGGTGACATACACATGTATATACTAAATTAAATTTCATGGTAACACTCGAGAATTTTCAATACTCGGGTATTGAAAAGTTCAGGGTGTTACAGTATAGGATTGGTACTATCCTGATCTTGATCATTATGGCACATCGTGGTAATAACTAGGACCTAGATCAACCCTTTGCCTTTGTCGATCCAATCTCCACAGGTTCACTGTGGCCATGTTGACATCCAGATTAGGTGTTAATGGGTTAGTATTTATCAACATTGCTTCTTCACATTTTTTTCTATGAATTTTAACATTCCACGATCGATGTTATCCTAAATGATGTTCTTGAATACAACACACTTGTTAGTGGAATGAGAACACATTATATATCATTGACAATATTCCATCTTTTTTAATTCATCAGCCATTGAAATTTTGTGATTATTAGGAACTTAATAAACTTCCAACTAGCAGTATCTTGAATATCTCATTAACCTGAGCGATATCAAAAGTGTATACTTTTTTAGCCTTTTGCGTGGTCGATACAGTTTTTTCCAACTTGACCAGTGCTGAATAAATCGGTGGCTTTTTTTACACTACCTTAGCAATCGCAACTTTGTAGTTAGGGTCATGGTAGTATGTCCCGATTGTCGAGTTCTTTTGTCCAGATCCTTCATGGAGGAGCTCCTCATATCTGGAAACATTTCTGGTTAAATCATACAAACAAAAAAAATTATAGTAATAAATTTCTTTCAGATTTTGTATTCCGAGCCATCTTGCGTAAGTTGCACAAATTCAGCTTCAGTCATGGCAACCTTACATCGACTTTTAGTTCTTTTGAACCAGATGATGTAACTCTCACAAAATTCCCAAGGAAACTATTGAAAACATGCGAGATTGGTCATGGTTATTATCCTATCCCTAGAAAAGAACTGAGCATGGAATTTCTCCTCCATCTCTTACCAAGTATGGATTGAATTTGGCAGTAAGTTGGATTACCATGTATTGAGACTCAAATATTGCATATTTAATCCTTCAATTACATTAGTTTTCCAGACATTTAATTGATAATTTGATTTAATTATATATGTTTTTGTCATGCGAGGTGATTCGAAAGCTTATGATGAATATGCGATTAAAATGATGGATTTAGAGCTCAAAAGAAGATAATAAAGAATTGGAGATTTGGAAGTCATTAATGAAGAATTCACATGCTAAAGATCCAAGAAAACCAAGTAAGGAATGAAGAGAATCGAATATTTGAAGTGAAGAAAATGAATCCTTAAAGTTAGCCAAAAAATGATATTTTGAAACTCCGAGTCTAAAAGAGAAATTTTTGAAATAATTCCCAAAATAGACTTCGATGGCATTAACGATTTATGAATTTCAAGCTCAACTCACTGGACAGTTCTGGACAAACTTCAATATAATCGAAAATAGTTTGATGCCATCAAAGGTGCAATCAAAGATTGTTCGATGGCATCAAAGTTTGCCATCGAAGATGCGCAAAGTGAGTAAATTTGAGGTAGTTCGCAAACTTTTCTGAAGTGTTACAAAAGTTTGAGTTGTAAAACTATTTAAAGGAATCTCTAGTCTACTTCCAATCATCTTCTAGAGTTTGGAAAGGGAGAGAAGGCTTAGGTGGAGCGCTAAAAATGTTCTTCCACTTCGATTTCTTCACGATTCTAGTTGATCTTTTTGTTTTTCTTCTAAAATGTTAGTCTTGTTAGGCTAACTCTTAGCTAAGGCTAAGGGATGAAACCTGTAGTTTATTTTGATGTTTATCTTACTTTGATTCAATTTTATGTTGAACTTCATTGATTTCTAGTTTGATTTAAGAAATATTTTCAGTTTTTTATAGTTTATTGAGACTCCAATTACAATAGATGCTCTGAGACTTTAAATATCTTCTTACTTATTTTAAATTATGTGATGTGTATAAGTCGTTGTTCACCATCATCTCCTAAGCATGGTGGATGATTGAATTCCCTACCATCATTGCAATTAGATGGATATTTGGAAACTAATCCAATGAAAGTTCAGATTCTATTTTAACCGCTCCATCATCCACTTGGATAGGATAGGACTTCGATTCCAGTTGAGTTATCATTGAATCAAGTAAAATAAATATTGAGATTGCTATAGGTGGATTCCTAGATCCTTAGTTTTCTATTTTTATTATCCAAAAATCTTTTTATCTCGCTGGATTAAAAACCTAGACAACCAAGTTATATTTAGATTAGTTATAGACCATGTTCCACATTTCCTGTAGATTTGACCTCATTCTCATTAAGTTATTACTACATCGCGACCATGCACTTGGGGTTGTGAACACCATGTGAAGGTTGTTATCATCAATGAATGCCCGAATAGTTATAACTTGTGATATTCATTGCTAGTTCGTTCATCACATTGCATAGTAAATCGACCAACGTGTTCAATGGTCAATTGACCAAGATCGCTCGAGAATAGGGAAAAATTCAATCGATAATTCCTCGACAATGGGTGTTGTCGGCCAATCCATTCGGGAAAAGGCTTATGGTAGACCGGGATTGTATTGCGGAGGATGACTTGGCCTGCAACCTCTTGGATCATTTATATGATCTGGTCATGATCTATCCGCTGCGGTTCAACCATTGCCGGTGGATCGGGACCTACCCGGTTTTGTCCTTCATGAAACAATAGATTTTTCAGAAAATGCTGTAAGGGTTGTCCTCCAGGCATACCCTGATTCTAAACTTTAAGAATAAAATTCCTAAACTCCCTCTCTGGTTGCCTGAACTCGGCGTGCAGTGGAGCATTCTGCCCATCCTAGATTGGAAAGGGAAGCAAGTTCCTCTATAGGGGAGGTATCTATGGCGGTTGAATCAGATTACCGACAGAATTCGCTTCAGCATTATACCGTGTTGCCATAGGTGCTCTTTTGACGATGATGGCCATCAATCTATACATGGCCTCAGTCTGGTTACTCATCCATTTGTTCACAGTCTCAGTTTAAACACGGAACTGCTTTGCCTAAGCTCTCACATATTCTTGGACATTATGAATACTCATTTGAACATTCCGAAGTCTAATCAAAAGAAGCGGTCTGAGAGGTTGATGCCCCTTCTTGGTTAGGGGGACCGAGTATCAAACTAGTATTTAAATTTAATAATTCAGGGGCCATTTGAACTGGCACGTCCTCGGTTGAAGGTGGTACGGTTGGTGTTAAGGGTTCAGCTCTAGCAATTTGATTGCTTCTTCTATTCATATTTCATATTAATTAAATTGTACTATCACACCAGTAAGTAAACTAGGATAAGGGTCCACCGGGTATGCCAAGGAAATGTTGTTGCTATTTCAATCTTGGTTGCATGATTAGTGCAGGCGTGCCAGAATTGAATGTGTGGCTCAATTCAAACCGAACAACTACGACCCCAAGAGCCAAGATAGGCAGATACGTTCGAAAATCGACCATATATGACCGAGATCTAATAAGATTGGTCACCTATTCATCTATTGGCATGGTGTTCCTTAAGATAATCAGGCGATAGTCGTACGATGGGGTGCGTTTTATAAAAATGGTTCACACCTCTGCCTTCCATACAAAAGGACTTTTTCTCTTTAGTACAGATGAAAAAAAAAAATAAAATCTTACAGTCTGCCACGGAGAACAACTGTAGAACGTCTCTCTTGATGGAAAACTTCACTTGATACTCGAACTGAATCCAGCGTATGAGCGGAAACTCGAGTTAAGGTAAAGTTGACAACTACTTTGATTACTACTATGGATTACACTAAAGAATGTAAATAACAAATAAAGGAAATGATTATACTGAGAAATGTAAATGACAAATAACGAAAATTGATTATACTAAGAAATATAAATTATAGGTAAAGGAAATTATTACACTAAGTAATGTAAATGACAGAAAAAGAAAATAATTATACTAAGGAATGTAAATGACAGATAAAGAAAATGATTAAACTAAAGAATGTTAATAACATATAAAGGAAGTGATTACACTAGGGAATGTAAATGACAGACAAAGGAAATAATTATTGAAAGATAGATTATGTTTGATTTGGTTAATATGAGACTATTTGCTTTGTTGAAATTCATTATTATTTATAACATTGCGCTGATCCTCCTAATGTTTCTTACATTCTAATGGTTATTATAACTATTTCAGCACTACTGAACCCCTGAAATCTTTTTTCTTTCTTATCTTGCCACGTATACTGATAACTGAAATGGCCAAACTATATGTCTTAGAGGGGGGGTGAATAGGACTATGCCAAATTAAAATTAAAACAGTGGAATAAACAATAAAGAGATAGCCTTACAAAAATAAATCAATTCACAAAGTTGAAATAAACTCAACCTCAATTAACAAGTATTGAGAGGTTGATATGAATTCAGTTCTAAGGACAACCTTACACCATAAAAACCAAAGGTTTATGGCAGGACAACCTTATTTCTAAGACGTCCTTTGTATCAAGAACTCATTAAAAATAAATAGCAAGGAATTGAAATAGATTGCAAAAATTTAAATCTAACTTATTACAACATTCCCCACACTTTCTTGAAATGTAAATATTTACAATATTCACACCCACACATACATTCCACAGCTTTGAATGATAAAAGATAAAAGATTAAGCAAGCATTCAATCCACAAGACAAAGAATTAAAGTGGTTCACCTGTGTGTTCACCAATTGTTAAACAACAGCCACACAGAATGCTACTCCACTCCTAATATCCTCACATAGGGGATATTAGCGTTCACTATCAAAATAGGTTTCATAGGTTCACCTAAAACCTTCACAATTGTGTCTTTTTAACTTAGGCTTACACAATCCAAAAACCCCTCTTTCTGAGTTTTCTAGCTCTCCTCAGATAACCACACAAATGGAATTTTTCTAGCGAATCCCAAACAAAAACCAAAAGAATGGAAATTTTACAGAATTGTAAAATACTGGATTTCTCCTCTTGTAACAGCCCAGAAGAACCAATTGAAGTAGAAGTTCGAATATGGAAGTTCAATGTCCAATACTCACTTTAAAATGGTTCTAAGTTCTAATTGATTTTAAGTTTAATCAACTTAGGGCTAGTTGTATTTGATTTTGATTCCGAGAAGAAGGAATTAAGAATTTCCCCTTTTTCTAATCAAATTAGAAAGCAAATCAAAATCAAATAACAATAAGCTAACAAAAGGAAATAGAATTATGCACAATGTAGCTTAAAAACAAACACAGACTTATTGTAAAGTGGAGCCTTGAATTCACTTAATTTTCGATTGAAAAACTCTGAAATTCGTGTGTTATTTATAGCTTCAGAAATTCGTCTTCGACTGGTCCTAGGGATCCCTCGACTGGTCGAACGAGAAATAGAGTTTTGAATATTTGAGTGCGATCGCCTAAAACCGTTGTACGACCGATCGTAGGCAGTCCACGACTGGTCGAAGGCAGTCCACGACCGGTTGAGACCCCTCTATGACTGGTCGTGCGACACTTGATTTAATCGTTGGAGTTTGAGTCGTAGCTTTATGACTGGTCAAAGGTCGAGTCGAGACCATCCCACGACCGGTCGAGTAGACTCCAAGACTGGTCGTAGCCGAACTAAAAAAATCTGATAAAATGCAACAACTTTAGGACTGGTCCTGAAATTTCTTAGCCTGGTCGAACCAGTGCTAGGACTGGTCGAACAAGGTCTAGGACTAGTCTTAGAACAAAATAAATTCATGTATTAATATTCAAATGAATTATGTAGCCAAAGTGACCTACTCTAAGGTCAATCTAAGGTTTATCATACCTGGGACATGAAGTGTGGACATTGAAAGCTTCATTTGTTTAGACTTTGAACATTACGAAGCTTGAGTTCTTCTTGATGTATCTTGAACACTTCACAAGCTTTGAAATCAATGTCATTTTGAGTTGCACTTGAGTCCCAAACTATGCTTGAGTCTTGATCTTGAATACACGTGAACTTGAGCTTGAATCCTACACGTGAACTTGAGCTTGAGTCTTGAACTTGAACTCTTCTTTAATATCTTCTATATTATGGCTTGAACTAGCTTGAAAACTTCATCTTCTTGACTTCAATTGTTGACATGGTGTCTCGAACAGAACAAATTTATCAAGATATAAACACATGACACATACAGAGGTTTTGACATACAAAATTTGACAACCAAAGAGGAATCCCATAGCACTTACAATCTCACCCTTTGTTAAATTTGTGACAAAACATACTTCAACAAGATAAGCACAACATGTATATTAACGAATCTTGCACCAGTTGTCATGAACTAGCATACGGCATACAACCTCATACAACCTCATGCACAACCACTTAACTTTCCTTGTGTATAACTTCCCCTTAGTATAACTCCCCCTTAGTAGTACACTTCAACCAACCCATTCACATCATCAATCCAATCATAATCCATAAAATAGAATTCTCAAATTTCTCTCCCTTTTTGTCAAAATATGACAAAGGAAGAAACACAAATAGGATTTGAAAGATAGTAAGTAATGATCAAGTCATAAAGATAGAAAGATTAAAAGTTAAGAGTACAGAACATAACATAAGGAGTTATAAAGTCAAGTCAGATAGAGTCTAACATAATCAGAGAAAGTAAAAAGTATTATAGTTATTACAGACCAAAGATTAAAATCTCCATCCGATCCAGAAGAAGGAGCAGGTATGGTAGGATCAATTTGATGAAGGCCTTTTTGTAAGTGCCTAAAATACTTGCGCATATTTTTAAATTGCTGATTGTGGCCAACATTTATATTTTCTACCTTCTCCTCTAATGCACTTAGACGAGCATTGAAATCAGATGGCACAAAGTCAGGATATTCCCAGAGTCAGAATCAATTTCATTAAAAATATCGTCCATATTGATATCATCTGGAGGAAGATCATTCATCATTCCCAGCCTCAGCAGCAGCTCCACCTTCACCAACATCAACTTGGCCTGGAGCCAATTTCAACTTCATTTTGTTTAAGTTGGAGTTGTTGAATATGAGGTGTTGGATAGGAGTCTCTCCGATGGGCATAGCGACTAACATATTAGTGGCTAACACATTCATCAGATACCCAAATGGAATATCACTATGACCAAGATGAATACGAAATTGAATGATAGAGGAACAAATCAAAGAAGGCAAACAAACATTAGCACCAGTAACGATTGAGTATAAAATATGAACCATAAGCAGAGTCAACTCAGTCTTGTTTCCAGAGCGGGGATACAGATTAGATGTAAAGATATGATGTAAAACTCTGTATCTGGGTAACAAGTATCTGGACGCGAGGGCATTCCCATTTTCAGTCCATGGTACATTCATGTTACACAACGCTCTAGTATAAACACAATTTTCAGATTCTGACACTTTCTCAGCAAGTGTGCTAGGATAAATACCATCATCATTTACTGGAATGTCCATAAGGCCTGAAATTAAATGTCAATCAACAAGAAAAGGCCCTTCTCTAGTAACAATAGTAAAAGTCAGTTGCTCAGTAGAGAATTCAGTTATGCATGCAACCATGGCCTGCGCTATGTACTGGTATGCCGGTTCGCCCTAGCGTAAAATGTTTTCCCATCCTACAGATTGAAGGAGAGGAAGGAGACTGAAAGAAGCGATATGGTTTAAATCAACAACTTTTTCAACAATCACATTGCACATATGCAAATCACGTACATATGGTGGATCATCTTTAGGAGTCCTAAGATGACATTTAGTGATAACATTCAATCTAGAAGAAGAAGGACCTTTAGAATTTTTCTTTTTACCTCTAGGGTCCATTTTCTTGAAGAAATACAAGAAATATCAAGAAAATAGAGATGGGTTTCTCTAGATTCAGCAAATGAGAAGAAAAACCTAAAAACTTGAAGAACGAGTTAAAATAGACAACTAAAATCAAGAAATTGAACAGAAAAGACTAAGATTCTTCAAGAAATTAAAAAAAAAAAACACTCTAACCTGAGCAAATCGAACAGTGGGGTTCGACTAGTCGAGTTACGGCTTGTTGGAGAGAAAGGTTAGAATGAAGAAGATGAGATTTCTCCCAAATAAAATCAATCAGCGCGCTACACGACTGGTCGTGGGACGTCCTCGACCGGTCGTGCCACGACTGGTCGAGCACGTCCTCGACTGGTCGTGTACCAGAAAAAGAATACATGCATTTTTCAAGAAATTTTGAAATATAAACCATTAAAGTATTTACAATATGATACAGAGATGCATGCTCAATCATTTTAAATTGCACGTACCAAGATTGAATTTCAACTTATTAAATCTGGTTTTGTCGACCGGTTTCATGAAAATGTCAGCAAGCTAAGTCTCAGTATGAATATATTCTAAAGATATTACTTTTTCTTCCACTAATTCACGAATATAATGAAATCTAACGTCAATGTGCTTAGTACGTGAATGTTGGATTGGGTTTTTCAAAATATTTATCGCGCTAGAATTATCACAGTATAAAACCATCAAGTCTTGTGCGATTCCATAATCACTCAACATACGTTTCATCCAAACCAGCTGAGTACATACATTTCCAGCTGCAATGTATTCAGCCTCAACAGTTGAGAGTGATATGGAACTTTGCTTCTTGCTAAACCAAGTAGCTTTCAATGTAAAAATAACCACCACTGGTTGATTTTCTGTCATCGATATTATCTGCCCAATCAACATCTGAATACCCAGCTAATTGAACACTAGTATCATAAGGATACCAAAGACCCAAATTAACTGAACTTGCTACATATTGAATAATTCACTTAATAGCAGTTAAGTGAGATTCTTTAGGATTAGACTGATATCTAGCACAGATTCCAACACTTAAAGCAATATCAGGTCTACTTGTAATTAAGTAAAGCAAACTGCCTATCATGCTACAGTACAATTTAGGATCTACATCTTTACCTGTAGAGTCTTTTGAGAGTCTTAGAGTTGTACTCATAGGAGTATCAAAATTCTTACCATTCTCAAATATGAACTTCTTAATCAAGTTCAAAGTATATTTAGATTGTGAAATTAAAATTCCATCAGATTGCTATTTTACTTGCAATCCTAAGAAATAATTTAATTCCCCAACCAAGCTCATTTCAAACTTAAATTTCATCAAATCTACAAACTCAACAGTCATGTTAATACAAGTTGATCCATAAATAATATCATTAACATAGATCTGAACCATTAAGATATCATCATTATGTTTCTTAATAAAAAACGTCTTATCGACACTACCCATTTGAAAATTATGACTTAGTAGAAACTTAGTCAATTTTTCGTACCATGCCCTGGGAACTTGTTTCAAACCATAGAGAGCTTTTTTAAGGCGGTATACATGATTAGTAAACTTAGGGTCTTCAAACCTTGTAGGTTGTTCAACATATACCTCTTCATATAAATCACCATTTAAAAAGGCACTCTTTACATCCATTTGAAAATTTTTAAATTTTCTAAAGTATACAATGGATATAAAAAGTTTAATTGATTCAAGGCGAGCAACTGGAGCAAAGGTTTCATCGTAATCAATACCTTCTATTTGAGTGTACCCTTGTACAACCAGTCTTGCCTAGTTTCGAATTATATTTCCAAGTTCATCAGACTTATTTTTAAAAATCTACTTAGTTCCTATAATATGTTTATCTTTAGGTCTAGGAACAAGATACCAGACATCATTACGAACAAATTGATTAAGTTATTCCTGCATCGCTACTAGCCAGTTTTCATCAGAAAGTGCTTCTTTTACATTTACCGGTTCAATCTGGGATGTAAAGCATACATAATTACATATGTCTTCTAATTGTCTACGAGTGCGCACACCAGTGAGAGGGTTACCAAGAATTTGATTAGTAGGATAATCTTTAATAGTCCTTAATTCAGAATTAGTTTCACTTGATGAAATATCTGGTTTTTCAATTAAAAGAACTTCATCATTATCTAAACTTGGGGCTGGTGTATTCAAATGATCGTCTATGACCACGTTAATTGATTCTTGAATAATACCGGTCATCTTGTTCAAAACACGATATGCGCGACCGTTTAAAGAGTATCCTAAAAATATTCCTTCGTCACTCTTTGTGTCAAACTTTTCCAGATTTTCACGGTCATGCAAAATATAGCACTTGCTGCCAAAAACTCGAAAGTATTTGACAGTTGGCTTCTTATCGAAATACATTTCATAAGCCATTTTATTATGGATTTACAAGTATAGACACGTTTAATAGTGTAGCAGACGGTATTCACTGCTTCAGTCCATAAATTTCTAGGGAGCTTCATGCTATTCAACATAACATTTCCCATTTCTTAGAGCACTCTATTTTTCCTTTCCACAATACCATTTTATTGTGGAGTTTTGGGCGCAGAGAATTCATGTGATATTCCCTGATCGCTACAGAATTTCTCAAAACTGCTATTTTCAAACTCGGATCCATGATTACTTCGGATCTTACTGACTTGAGAACATTTTTCAGTTTGGATCCGTTTGATAATCTTTTTCACTTCATCAAAGGTTTCTGATTTGTCCCTTAAAAATGAAACCCAGGTGAATCTTGTAAAATCATCTACAATAACCAAGATGTATTTTTTACCACTTCGACTTTCCGTTCTCGTTGGTCCTATAAGATCCATGTGGAGAAGCTCGAGTGGTCTTAATATGGTATTGGAATTCACCTTTTTATGAGAGCTCCTAGTTTGTTTACTATACTGACATTCACCACATTTCTTGTCTACTTTTTAAATCTTAGGTAGACCTCTAATAAGTTCTCCTTTGCTCAATCTGTATAAATTCTGGTAGTGTACATGTCCAAGGTGTTTATGCCATAATTCTGTCTCATCGGTATGGACCATGTAACACGTTTGATTAGATAAGCTACCATTGCTTACTATATAGCAGTTTTCAGAAGTTCTGCGACCAGTTAATATTACAGAACCCTTTTTATCTATAATCTCACAACCTTGATTAGAAAATTTAACACTATGGTTGTTGTCGCATATTTGAGATATGCTTAACAGGTTGTGTTTTAGTCCCTCAACATATAAAACATTCTTAAATAAGGGAAGATTATAGAGTTGAACCGTACCTTGGCCAATAATCTTGCAGTTGCTACCATCACCAAATGTGACTGACCCATCAGTCATATCTTTTAGATCGGTGAATAAAGCCTTGTCACCTGTCATGTGCCTAGAATATCCACTATCTAAGTAACATTTTAAATGGCTTATTGCTTTGAAAGCAGTGTGGGCAACCAAGCAGGGAACTTTAGGAACCCATTTTAGAACAGTTTTGAGTTTAGAAACATAGTTGGTCTTCTTCAATTTATAGTTGTGGGAATGACCTACTAAGTTAGATTTTAAGAGCTCCTTGAGTAAATCAACTATTTTTTCAGCCAGTAGGTTTCTGTTTTGATTTTTGAAATTGATATAGCTACGTTTAGGTTTTTGAAAAGTTTTTGTAGTTTTAGAAAAACCTTAACAAGTACCTTTTTCTTTTAAGTTTGAGGCTTCTCCTTTCACAAAGTTGGGAGGAGTATTCTTCTGTTTATGAGGTATGTTCTTATCATAACTCAACCCGGATCGATCGCCATATTTTCTAGATCTGGATAAAAGTTTTCTAACTTTGGATCTCCTTGGGCATACCTCCATGTATCCTTCAAACTCAGAAGAGAAGATATTTCATTCTTAAGTTTGTCATTTTCAGATTTAAGATTTTCAATCAGGGAGGTTTTGAATTCTAAATCACATTTAATCTTTTCAAAACAATCTGAAATATGGAATTTTTCAAAACAAATGATCAAAATTTTCTTTAAGTTTTAAAAACTTTTCTTTTTAAAGTTTCAGTTTTACAGCAATTTTACAACTTTCCTTGTATAGGGCATTGTAAGCATCTTGAAGATCTTCTTCATTTTCAAGATCACCATTCAGATTTTCTTCACTAGTTGAATCATCATGATCTGAAAAAGTGAACATGGCTAGAGTCATAAGGGCCTTAACTTCATTGCCGACTCGGTTTTAAATCTTGAATCAGAAAGCTTCAGACTCAGATGATTCATCCCAAGTAGCCAACATACCCTTCCTTTTAGGTTTGTCCTTTTTAGGACATTTGTTTGCTAAATGCCCATATTCTTGACAGTTGTAACATTGGCTATCTTTCAAAGACTTCCAAGTTTTAGATCTAGGTTTAGATTTTTTCTGAAAATCGACTATTTTCTTACTTTTGAAAATTTTATAAAACCTTTTTGCTAAAAGAGCCATATCATCTTCAAAATTAGAGTTTTCTTGAGAACCACCTTTAGAAGATTTCAAAGCAATGGATTTTCCTTTAGGAGCTTTAAAATTTAATTCATAGGTTTGTAAAGATCCAACTAGTTCTTCTACCCTCATATTGTCCGTATCACGAAATTCCTGGATCGCGGTTACTTTAGAGTTGAACCGTTCAGGAAGAGACGTAGTATTTTTGCACACACTTTACTTTCTGGGATTTTATCGCTAAGACCCCACATTGAGTTTTCAATGTCATTTAATCTTGTGTAAAAGTCCATAAACCTTTCATTTTCCTCCATATGAATTTCTTCAAATTTGGTTGTGAGGAGTTGAACTTTAGATTTTTTTACAATTGATGTACCCTCGTGTGTCATTTCTAATATATCCCAGGATTGCTTTGCAATACCACAGGATATGATTCTTTTGAACCATCTGGTGATAATGCGCAAGTGATTGCATTTAGTGCTTTTGCATTGGCACTACTCTCACTTTTCTGAAGTGTGGTCCATTGGGAATACGGAGACACTCTCATGGTTTTTGAACTGTCAACTCCAGTCACTTCAATGGTAGGAGGATTCTATTTAGTCACTGTGGCTTGCCACACACTTCATCCATTGATTTGAGGAAGATCCTCATTCTGGCTTTCCAATAGGCATAGTTGGAGCCATCAAAGGATGGAGGCCTAGTGACTGATAGGCTATCAAAATTTGACATCTTATATATATATAGCTTTGATCGTTAGCTCAGAAAATAAATCCAAGTAAAAAGCAATAAGAACGAGCTATTAGGCTTTGATACCACTCGAAATGGCCAAGCTATATGTCCTAGAGGAGGGGGGAGGGGGAGGGGAATAGGACTATGCCAAATTAAAATTAAAACAGCGGAATAAACAATAAAGAGATAGCCTTAGAAAAATAAATCAATTCACAAAGCTAAAATAAACTCAACCTCAATTAACAAGTATTGAGAGGTTGATACGAATTCAGTTCTAAGGACAACCTTACACCATAAAAACCAAAGGTTTATGGCAGGACAACCTTATTTCTAGAACGTCCTTTATATCAAGAACTTAATAAAAATAAATAGCAAGGAATTGAAATAGATTGCAGAAATTTAAATCTAACTTATTACAACATTCCCCACACTTGCTTAAAATGTAAATATTTACAACATTCACATCCACACATACATTCCACAGCTTTGAATGATAAAAGATAAAAGATTAAGCAAGCATTCAATCCACAAGACAAAGAATTATAGTGGTTCACCTGTGTGTTCACCAACTGTTAAACAACAACCACACAGAATGCTACTCCACTCCTAATATGCTCACATAGGGGATATTAGCGTTTACTATCAAAATAGGTTTCACAGGTTCACCTAAAACCTTCACAATTGTGTCTTTTTAACTTGGGCTTACACAATCCAAAAACCCCTCTTTCTAAGTTTTCTAGCTAGATAACCACACAAATGGAATTTTTCTGGCGAATCTCAAACAAAAACCAAAAAAATAGAAATTTTACAGAATTGTAAAATACCTAGATTTCTCCTCTTGTGGCAGCACGGAAGAACCAATCGGAGTAGAAGTTCGAATATGGAAGTTCAATGTCCAATACTCACTTTAAAATGGTTCTAAGTTCTAATTGATTTTAAGTTTAATCAACTTGAAGCTAGCTGTATTTGATTTTGATTCTGAGAAGAAGGAATTAAGAATTTTTCCTTTTTCTAATCAGATTGGAATGCAAATCAAAATCAAATAACAATAAGCTAATAAAAGAAAATAGAATTATGCACAATGTAGCTTAAAAACAAACACAAACTTATCTCAGATTAGAGCCCTGAATTCACTTAATTTTCGATTGAAAAACTCTAAAATTCGTGTGCTATTTATAACTGCAGAAATTCGTCTTCGACTGGTCCTAAGGATACCTCGACTAGTCGAAGGAGAAACAGATTTTTGAATATTTGAGCGCGATCGCCCAAAACCGTTGTACTATCGGTCGTACGCAGTCCATGACTAGTCAAAGGCAGTCCACGACCGGTCGAGACCCCTCTACGACTAGTCGTGCGACACTTGATTTAGTCGCTGGAGTTTGAGTCGTAGCTTTACGACTGGTCGAAGGTCAAGTCGAGACCATCCCACGACCGGTCGAGCAGACTCCAAGACTGGTCGTAGCCGAACTAAAAAAATCTGATAAAATGCAACAACTCTAGGACTGGTCTTGGAATTTCTTAGACTGATCGAACCAGTGCTAGGACTGGTCGAAGAAGGTCTAGGACTAGTCTTAGAACAAACCAAATTCATGTATTAATATTCAAATGAATTATGTAGCCAAAGTGACCTACCCTAAGGTCAATCTAAGGTTTATCATACCTAGGACATGAAGTATGGACATTGAAAACTTCATTTACTTAGACTTTGAACATTACGAAGCTTGAGTTCTTCTTGATGTAGCTTGGCCACTTCACAAGCTTTGAAATCAATGTCATTTTGAGTTGCACTTGAGTCCCAAACTATGCTTGAGTCTTGATCTTGAATACACGTGAACTTGAGCTTGAGTCTTACACGTGAACTTAAGCTTGAGTCTTGAACTTGAACTCTTCTTTAATATCTTCTATATTGTGGCTTGAACTAGCTTGAAGACTTCGTCTTCTTGACTTCAATTGTTGACATGGTGTTTCGAACAGAACAAATTTATCAAGATATAAACACAAGACACATACAGATGTTTTGATACACAAAATTTGACAACCAAAGAGGAATCCCATAGCACTTACAATAACCACTCCAAGCGTCTTCGCTGACTCGACCATGTTTTGCTCAGTCATTATTACTTTATGAATGACGTGGCATCACTCCATAAATACCAGCTGTATACTCACAAAATTATCTTCGAATGTTCGAATTTTAGATACACTACCCATATCATGCAACACTACCCATCTCATGCAACATTACATGTGTCTCTCTTTAATTTCTCTTTAATTGGGTCTTGTTGTAACGGACAAAAATAGAAAACAACATCCATGACGAATCCACTCTCATCAATCAGATCACACCAAGACAGAAACCAACAATCAAGCTAATCCAAAACTCACGTGCGACGTAGATCACGAAATGGAAACTTTGTGGGGTCACAGAAGTTCTCTCCGAGGATGATATTTCTGCCTACACTTTAGCTAATCCAAAACTCACGTGAACGGTTTGGATGGTATATAAACATCATTGTCGCGGCTCCAGAGAGGCTTTAACGGTGGATATTTCCGTTCTCAGTGTTTCATATAACGTGGCCCACATGAGTTTTGCATCCGCCCTGTGCTATCGTGGCCTTTAGAAACTGATGGACAGAGAGGATTTGCCACAGGAATTGCTGTGGGGCCGTCGTAGCTTCTGATCACAGAAACTTCCCTCGGCAATGGGGGCCCACAGGCAATTCGCGTCCGCTCAACGGGAATATCAAAGTTACGTGGCAAGAAAGGGTCATCGCAAAAGAGAAAGCGCAAATAATAATAATAATAATAAGAGTGCGGATCCTCTGCCTCCCGGAGGCAGGAGCTCCCTGCCTCCAGCGTTTTCATTGGTCCACGTCATTATAAGTGCCACCTCGTTGGAGTTTTTAAATATAAAAAAAAAAAAAGTCCATTTAATAAGAGATAACGGAGACGTTAACGGAAGCAGTTTGCGCGCTGAATAACTCGGCAGGGTAAGCTAACTGAGTAAAGTCTGTGGAGCCCACCGGCGTCATTCCTGCATTGTATCAACGCCATCCAGCTCTTTTATCATCTAATTTTAGGGCTTTACCACAAAAATTAATCATATTCAAAGATCAAGTGGACCACTCCACCTGAAATAGTGTGAATTGAATTCTACCGTTGAGAAGTTGTTGGGGGCCCACAGAAGTTTTATATCAAGATGATATTTGCTTTTTCCATTCATCCATGTCTTTGTGATCTTATGAACAATTTGGATGAAAAATAAACATCATTGGGGGCTTAGAAACATTTCAATGGTGAAAATCAATACTTCCACTGTTTCATTTGGTATGGTCTACTTGAGCTTTTGTTATACTTCAGTTTTGGGCTCAACCCCTAAAATGATCTGAAAAAATGGATGGACGGCATGGATAAACCACATGAATTCACAGTGGGCCCAACAGAATTTACTTAGTACGCTAAGACTAGTACACAATCCGAACAGGGGACGCAGATTTCCTGCCAAAGCCTTTTATAGTAAAATCCTGGGCAAGGATTTCGGATGGGCCCATTGCGATGTTTGTGATAAATCTAACCCGTTCATCCATTTTTAGATATCATTTTAGGACATTATACCAAAACTAAGGTGTATACAAAACTCAAATGGGCTACACGAGAGGAAACAGTGGGGATTTAGCGTCCACCGTTGAAATATTTATATGGCCACAAAAGTTTTGCATTGGTCTAATATTTTGGTATTTTCACTTCATCCTAGTAAAAATGACCTTATAAACAATTTGGATGGCATATAAACATCAAGACGCCTAGGAAGGCTTCAACCGTAGGAATTTCTTTCTCCATTGTTTCATCTTGTATGGCTCAGTTTAGCTTTTGATCATCCTAATTTTTGGTTACATGTCTTAAAATGAGCTCTAAAAATGGATGAATGGATTGAAATTCTTATAAACATCATGGTGGACCCCACCATACATCCCAGTGCTGGAACTTCATGCAAAAAGGCTTTCCCCGGTGAATCCGTGTCCACGGTTTCCATTGGAAATGGGCTAGCTACTCCGGTGCCACTCGGTACTATGTGGGCCCACCATGATGTATGTGTTTCATCCATGCCGTCCATTTATTTTTCTAGATCATTTTATGGTCTGAGACCAAAAATGAGATATAACCCAATCTCAAGTGAACCACATTACAGGAAATAATGTTGAATGAACGTTGACCATTAAAAACTTTTTGGGGGCCACTGTTGTAAGACCCGTAACCTAAACCGTACCACTCGGTCGGCTTCCGCAATTCTACCGGTCGAATTCCGGCAACCCTCGACCCATTTCCGACGTTGCGCACGATCCTAAGCCGAGTCCCGCATGCCGAAGTCGGCTCGACTCGAAACCTGTATCTTGGAGACCGCGCCGTCACCGCGATTCTAATGCCGCGACTCACGCACCGACCCGATATCCAGGGCTAGAAGATGTTGGCTGCGTTCAATTCGAATAAAACACCGCACGTTACGAACCGAGGGAATCTCTCGAGATGTCCCATCAATCAAATCAATCAATCAATGTCAAGTCACACCTACCCAAATACAACAACCCATGCTTCTCTCTTACACAAGCAAGCCCAAGTCCACTCTCTCTCTCTCTTTTTCAACTCTACCCATGCCCATGACATCATCCCTCCATCCCTCCCTCTCCTTTTATTTTATTTCTTTTTTTTTCTCTCTCATTCTCCCATTCTCTCCCTCTCATACGTCAAGCAATCTCCAAGCTTCCCAAAAAATTCTCCAAAATCTAAGTGTGGCCCACCTCCTCATCTTCCATCTCAACCGTCCGATCATCATCCGCACCGTTAAAACCCGATCAACGTCCATAAGAACCGTAGGTGAGGAGTTTCCAAGCCAAGGGAGCAAGGTGGAGTGCAAGAGGTGGGTGATATACCTTGTTTTCAATTTTAAGGCCCACTTGTTGTGGGACCCACATGATGTATGCATTATTTTAGGAGGGCCCATTAGTGGCGGGGTCCCTCCCTCCTGCACCGTCTCTCTCTTTCTTCTTCTTCTTCTTCTTCTTCTTCTCTCTTTTATGCATTGGATGTAGTGGGCCCCACCATTTTGTGTTCTATTCATACCATTCATCATGAATGGTGGGACCCACCATGAAATACCCTGATCCATAGTTCAACTGGTAGCATCGAGTGGATATACCTCGTTTCAACACTTAAGGCCTTGGTATCTATCCCTAGTTGAGGTGGCTAATGTGGGTGGGACCCACCATGATGCACGTCCATGTGGGACCTACTTTGATTAACGTGGGCCACTCATGTGTGAAACCCACCATGAGGCAGTGTTTATCCAAACCGTCCAGCGTCCAGAGACGCTGGACGTAGGCGCTCTAAAAAAAAATAAAAATAAAAATAAAAATGAAGAAAGTAATTTTTTAGTGGGCTGCTCATGCAGGCCCCACCTTAATGTATGTATGTGATCCACGCCGTCCAATATATTCTACAGTCCACTTTAGGCGTTGGGCCAAAATTTTAAAGAGATCTGATCATCAGGTGGGCCATACCATCTAAAACTATGTAAAGGCATGCTAGAATATATAAAAGTACTTGGTGGGACCCACCTGAAGTTTGGATGCAGTTGAAACCCAGTCTGGACGGCCTGAAAAGTGGGACACACATAATGGGTGGGCTGGATTGTGAATCACATTACGGTGGGCCCCTTTTAAAAAAAAAAAACAAAGTATTGCAGCGTTCTTCTTGCTGCCTGCAGCAGCACAGTGACGGCTGCGCTGCGGTCTGGCGAGCGAGATTTGGTGAGCCTCACGGCTCCGCCCAGTGGGCCCCACTGATGTGTGAGTTTCATCCATGCCGTCCATCTATTTGATGAGATCATTTTAAGGCACAAGCCCAAAACGAGGTAAATCCCAATCTCAAGTGGACCACGTTACGAGAGCGGTGTTCATGGGGTGGCCCCCATGAGCGATTTGACAAGACAAATAAATATTACGGTGGGACCCACTTGAAATTTGGTGCTTGGTGAAATTTGGTCCGAACCCTCTTTCAAGTGGGACGCACATAATCATTTGGTGGATTTGCACACCACATCTCGGTGGCCCTACCCTGTGTCACGTGTGACCTTATGAACGAGTTGGTGGCAAACAAACATTACAGTGGGCCACAGTCTGCTCGACCATGTGACCTTATCAACAGGTCGGTTGGCAACCAAACATTATGGTGGGCCATGGTCCACATGACCTTATGAACAGATTGGAGGCAAATAAGCATTTAATGGGCCCTACCCAAGGCCCATGGGACCTCATGAATAGGTTGGATTGAAAATAAATATTACAGTGGGCCCTAGACCCATGTGACCTTAAAAAAAAAAAAAAAAATAGTTTGAATGGAAAACAAACATTTTTGGTGACCCGTTGTTGAGGTCCACCTTGATGTGTATAGGCCCATTGTTGAGGCCTATCTTGATGTATTGGTGTCCCGTTGTTGAGGCCCACTTTAATATGTATAAGGCCTATGTGATTAGGCCCATTTGATACACATAAAACTTACGTGATTGGGCTCATTTTAATACATTCTAAGGCCCATGGGTGATGACTCATTGCAATGTACCTAAGGCCCATTGGTGAGGCTCATTGGGATGTCCCACTTGATGAATATAAGGCCCATGAGATACGGCCCATTTGATATATTTGAGGCCCAATGGGATGTACCTAAGGCACATTGCCATGTGTGACTCCACCATGATTTATTTATTTATTGGTATTTTAGGCGAGCTAAGCCTTGGGGACAATGTTGGTTTGACGTCCACATCAGCGAGTAATGTTGGTTCGATGTCCACATTATAACTCTCCCTGAGGCCACTGATAGGCCCGCGTCTGTTTCATGTGGGCCATATAGGCCCATCTTCATTGAGAGGATAGTTTATTGCTTTATAACATGTTTAGCACGGCCCATGATTCATGATCATACGCATCATATGTATGCTTGAGATGAGGAGTGTCTGATCATAGCATATGCCTTCGGGCGGTGCCATTTATGAGCTCCCTGATAGGCGGTGTTGCCCTACATGAGCGCGTGCTTCACGCAGGATGGTTGCATGATTGGTAGTGTGGTTCATGCATTTGTATCTGTATGATTGAGATATGCCCTAGCGACATCAGGGCCATAGCCTCCACAGATATATCGTGGTTGGCTGGTTGGATACCAAAAATCTTGTTCCAAGCAATTGGGGCGCCATAGATGTCCCCTGGGTGAGAGTCCCCGAACCGATGGTACCGGAGGATGACTCTAACGTCGAGACCGAGTGGATATATGAGCGCATGAGGGCCGAATACCATGAGGTGCGTCTCCCATGTGTCGTGGTCGGTTGGATAGGAGTGGTGGCCTTACTCGCCCGAAGCGGGGGCATTACTGGTGAGTTTGACCGGCTCGGAAATGGGTTCGCTATCGACGTGCCGCATGCAGGTATTGGTGACTATTGGCCGGGCGGATAGTGAGGTTTCTTACGCTCACTTGGACCGTGTCTTTGCTTGGAGAGAGACAGTGTCATTTGGAGTGTCTCGAACCCCGGTGATTATCAGGCCCGAGAAGCCGTACTGGATTTGATGCTCTAGTGAGGAGTTGCATTGGTATGAGGATTGGCATGCTTGACTTACATATTGCATCGCATGGCCTTGGTATGGTAGATAGCATTCACATCTTGTCTTGCATAGCCTTAGCCTTAATGCGGTGGTTGCATTTACGTACTCATCGGCATGATTTCGCATTACTCGGCATTGCATTCGAGCACGTTCGCACACACTTACACCGCTC
Organism: Magnolia changhungtana; assembly: GCA_030180095.1. Taxonomy (NCBI): domain Eukaryota; kingdom Viridiplantae; phylum Streptophyta; class Magnoliopsida; order Magnoliales; family Magnoliaceae; genus Magnolia; species Magnolia changhungtana. Next base: position 276,277 of record JASAUF010000293.1, read on the forward strand.
TCTCAAGCTTTCTATAAAGCATGCACGATTGATGCGTGCACGAGTGACGACGAGGCATTGTAGTCTCACCTTGATTGGAGCGTGCCGCCGAGCTTTTGGAGTTTTTGTTGTTTGCACTACCTTGTATTTCCCTTTCTACGCACTGTATTCAAAGTTTTTGTTCATAGTGGATTTTGTGATGGTGTTTCTTGTGGTTATTGTTCGTGGGTTATGCTTGGTTATGCTCATTACAAATCAAATGGATTATTAGAAATCCTCCTTGTAGCATCCCAGGATCGGAACCTGGCGTATGGGCGCTGAGAGCCGAGAATGGGGTTCTACGGAGGCTGTCGGTGCCGGATTCGGCGATCGAAAATTTTGTGAGCCCGGTCTCCGAGTTCGGGGCGTGACAACTGTGATGTTTTTTGATCATCCAACCTATTCATTAGGTCATGTATACATGGATGAATTGTAAACACAAATCTCAGCTTGATCTGAAACTTCTCCAGCTCTTAAGACATTTTTTACGATGGACATTCAATCCCCACCTTATGGTCCAATTAATCATTGGACCTGCTTTTTTTATTGGATCACACCTTAAATTATCTGAAAAAGTTGATGGACTGTGTGGATCAAATACATAAATCATGGTGAGGCATAAAGAAGTTTCACAGGTTAAAGGTTGATTTTGTATTACGCAAACAATTTAAAAGAAAAACATTTCATAGTAACTTGAAAAGGGGTACTAAGCAAAAATAGATTTGTAATGAGGTATAACCCAATCTCAAGTGTAAAATTAACCCCTAAAATTATGAGATTTGTATCCCTCTGATTTTTGGGATCAACCCCTAAAATTATATGTAAAAATAGATTAACGGAATGGATGAAACACATACATCGTGGTGGGGCCCACAGAGTACCGACCACCACCACCACTAAGCTGGTGGTGGGGGGGAGTAGCCAATCCGCTTTCATTTCCATTTACGATTCAGTGCCGCATTGAGCAGTGGGACTCGCTATTGAAGTGATGTCACCTATTTATATGGGTCCCACTATGATATATGTTTTGTATCCACACTATCCATCCATTTGGAGAGATCATTTTAGGGCATGAGCCAATGAATGAATCAGATCCAAAACTCAAGTGGACCCCGCCACAGAAAATAGTGGAGAGAGTCACGCCCACCATTTATTACGACTGAATCCAATCCAAACCTCGTCACTTTGTCTACTGAACCCCGTCACTTTGTACTTCAACCTCGTCACTTTATCTACTAAACCCTGTCACTTTGTTTTGCAACCTCGTCACTTTATCTAGTGAACCTCGTCGCTTTGTACTACAACCTCGTCACTTTGTCTAATGAACCCTGTCACTTTGTACTACAACCCCGTTACTTTGTCTACTGAATTCCGTCACTTTGTACTGCAACATCGTCACATTATCTACTATACCCCGTCACTTTGTGCTACAACCTCGTCACTTTGTCTACTGTACCCCCGTTACTTTGTGCTGCAACCTCGTCACTTTGTTTAGTGAACCCTGTCGCTTTGTACTGTAACCCTGTCACTTTGTACTGCAACCCCGTCACTTTGTTTACTGAACCCCGTCACTTTGTACCGCAACCTCGTCACTTTGTCTACTGTACCCCGTCACTGTGTGCTGCAATCTCGTTACTTTGTCGAGTGAACCCCGTCACTTTGTACTGCAACCTTGTCACTTTTTCTATTGAACCCCGTTACTTTGTACTGCAACCTCGTCACTTTGTCTACTGTACCCCATCACTTTGTACTGCAACCCCATCACTTTGTCTACTGAACCTCGTCACTTTGTACTACAACCTCGTCACTTTGTCTAGTGAACTCAGTCACTTTGTACCTTTGTACTACAACCTCGTCACTTTGTCTGGTGAACCCGTCACGTTGTACTACAACCTCGTCACTTTGTCTGGTGAACCCCGTCACTTTGTACTACAATCCCTTCACTTTGTCTAGTGAACCCCATCACTTTGTACTGCAACCCCGTCACTTTGTCTACTGAACAACATCACTTTGTATTGCAACATTGTCACTTTGTCTACTATACCCTTCACTTTGTTTATTGAACCCCATCACTTTGTACTACAACATCGTCGCTTTGTCTACTGTACCTAGTCACTTTGTGCTGCAACCTCGTCACTTTATGAAGTACCCGGTCACTTTGTGATGGGGATTTATTAAACAGAGTGATGGGGTTAAGTAGGGTTACTGGACAAAGTGGTGGGGTTAAGTATGGTTACTGGACAAAGTGGCGAGTCTGATGAGACAAAGTGACGAGGTGCGACAAAAGTGGTAGTCTGATAGACAAAGTGACGATGTCGTGCAAAGACAAAGTGATGGGGTTCGAAGAGACAAAGTACCGAGGTTGCAGTAAAAAGTGACGGGGTTCACTAGAAGTGACGGGGTTGCAGTACAAAGTGATAGGGTTCACTAGACAAAGTGATGGGGTTCAGTATACAAAGTGACGGGAGTTTCAGGACAAAGTGAGTCTGGCACAAGAGACAAAGTGCCCGAGGTTCGATATAAAGTAACGGGGTTCAGTAGACAAAGTGACGGAGTTCACTAGACAAAGTGACGAGATTGCGGCATAAAGTGAAGGGGTACAGTAGACAAAGTGACGAGGTTGTAACATAAAGTGACGGGGTACAATAGATAAAGTGACGATGTTGTAGTAAACAAAGTGACCGAGTTCAATAGACAAACTGACGGGGTTGCATACAAAGTGGATTCTGTCTAAAGACGTGAAAGTGACGGGGTTTACTAGACAAAGTGACGAGGTTGCAGTACAAAGTGATGGGGTTTAGTAGACAAAGTGATTGTGGTTCTGATTCAAAGTGATGGGGTTCGAGAGACAAAGTGACGAGGTTTAGATTGGATTTAGTTGTAATAAATGGTGGGCGTGACTCTCTCCACTATTTTTACGTGGTGGGTCCACTCGAGTTTTAGGAACTGATTCATTCTTTGGCTCATGCCCTAAAATGATCTCTCCAAATGGACGGACGGTGTGGATACAAAACATACATCAAAGTGGGACCCATATAAATGGGTGACATCACTTCCCTACCATGATGTATGTGTTTCATCCATTCCGTTAATAAATTTTTAGATACAATTTTAGGAGTTGATCCCAAAAGTGAGAGGGATATAAATCTCATATGGACCACACCACAGGAAAACAATGGTGATTCCATCATTAAAGTCCTCCTAAGGCCCACCGTACTGTTTATTTGACATCCAATCCGTTGGTTTGGTCATAAAGACCCAGGTGAAGAGAAAAATCAAAGATCAGCTTGATCCAAAACTTTTATGGTCCCCAAAAAGTTTTTAATGGTCAACGTTCATTCAACACTGTTTCATGTAATGTGGTCTACTTGAGATTGGGTTATACCTCATTTTTGGTCTCAGACCATAAGATGATCTAGAAAAATAAATGGACGGCATGGATGAAACACATACATCATGGTGGGCCCACATAATACCGAGTGGCACGGGAGTAGCTAGTCTATTTCCAATGGAAACCGTGGACGCGGATTCACTGGGGAAAGCCTTTTACATGAAGTTCCAGCACTGGGATGTATGGTGGGGTCCACCATGATGTTTATAAGAATTTCAATCCATTCATCCATTTTTAAAGCTCATTTTAAGACATGTAACCAAAAATTAGGATGATCAAAAACGCAACTGGGCCATACAAGATGAAACAGTGGAGAAAGAAATTCCTACAGTTGAAGCCTTCCTAGGCGTCTTGATGTTTATATGCCATCTAAATTGTTTATAAGGTCATTTTTACTAGGATGAAGTGAAAACACCAAAATATTAGACCGATGCAAAACTTAGGATGATCAAAAACTCATTTTAAGACATGTAACCAAAAATTAGGATGATCAAAAACTCAACTGGGCCATACAAGATGAAACAGTGGAGAAAGAAATTCCTACAGTTGAAGCCTTCCTAGGTGTCTTGATGTTTATATGCCATCTAAATTGTTTATAAGGTCATTTTTACTAGGATGAAGTGAAAACACCAAAATATTAGACCGATGCAAAACTTTTGTGGCCATATAAATATTTCAACGGTGGACGCTAAATCCCCACTGTTTCCTCTCGCGTGGCCCATTTGAGTTTTGTATACACCTTAGTTTTGGTATAATGTCCTAAAATGATATCTAAAAATAGATGAACGGGTTGGATTTATCACAAACATCGCAATGGGCCCATCCGAAATCCTTGCCCAGGATCTTACTGTAAAAGGCTTTGGCAGGAAATCCACGTCCCCGTTCGGATTGTGTACTAGTCTTATCGTACTGAGTAAACTTTGTTGGGCCCACTGTGAATTCATGTGGTTTATCCATGCCGTCCGTCCATTTTTTTCATATCATTTTAGGGGTTGAGCCCAAAACTGAAGTATAACAAAAGCTCAAGTAGACCATACCAAATGAAATGGTGGAAATATTGATTTTCATCATTGAAATGTTTCTAAGCCCCCAATGATGTTTATTTTTCATCCAAATTATTCATAAGATCACAAAGACGTGGATGAATGGAAAAAACAAATATCATCTTGATATAAAACTTCTGTGGGCCCCCAACAACTTTTCAACGGTAGAATTCAATTCACACTATTTCAGGTGGTGTGGTCCACTTGATCTTTGAATATGATTAATTTTTGTTGTAAAGCCCTAAAATTAGATGATAAAAGAGCTGGACGGCGTTGATACAATGCAGGAATAACAATAACGGTGGGCTCCACAGACTTTACCCATTACGTTTCACTGTACTGAGGTACTCTGTGCGCAAACTGCTTCCATTTAGTCTCCGTTATGATTCATATTAGATGTACCTTTTTAAATATATTTAAAAAATTAATGACGTGGCACTAACAGTGACGTGGACCAATGAAAACGCTGGAGGCAGGGAGTTCCTGCCTCCGGGAGGCAGAGGATCCGCACTCAATAATAATAATAACAAAATAAAAAAATCATAATCCAACACACGCACATACGTGGGACGCAGATTGCCTACCAAACGGTTCAGGTCCCTGCGCTTCGAAGCTAGGTGGGGCCACTATTATGTTTGTGAGAAATCCACCTTGTCCATCTTTTTTTCAGATCATATTAAGATATGAGCCTAAAAATGAAGCATATCCAAAACTCAAATAAGCTACATGACATGAAACAGCGAGGATTTAACGTCCACAGTTGAAACATTTGTGGGGCTACAGAAATTCTGGATCAAGCTAACGTTTTTGGTGTTTTCAGATCATCCTAGTAGGAATGATCTCATGAACTGTTTGGATGGCATATTAAGATCACCGTCAACCAGAGGGAGGTTTCAACGGTAGGTATTTCCCAACCCACTATTCATATCATGTGGCCCATGAGCTGACAAAACGGATGGAAGGGGTGGATTTCTCACAAACATCACCATAAGCTCCACCTAGCTTTTGAACGCCGGAGCTTCCTGCCCAAGCGTGTCGCAGACAATCCGTGTCCCACGTGTGGTTCTTATTTTTGGTATATGGCATGCTGACCGTGCAAAGTACCTTATGAGTAGTGCAGACCTTGGTCATGACCAGTCCCCCATTTAGTAGCTGTCATGTGGGCCCAGCATTCTAGGAAACCTGTCAATTGGTACCTTGATTCATTTAGTCTGATCTGGGCCCAGATTCCACGTCCAGTAATGATAATGCACGATGTGGGTCCGAAAATAGGGACGTGTTAGAAATGGGGCAAATCATATTTTATTTTTATGTTTTATGACTGTGTATTTTCCATTTAAAGGTTTCTTTGGCAGAGGCCAAAAATAATTTCATCTCATTTAGGCAATGGTAATTATATACTAGTGATTATATTTTAATAGGATTAAAAATAATTTTAGTAACCAACGATCATTATCTCTAATACATAATTAACTAAAATGAGATTAGCTCAATTTTAGATGTCTATCAAACAGGCCATTAATAGTCTTTAAAAATACATCTTTCTACTGGAATTCATCAATTCTAGATCTCAGATCCAAGTACAACTTGAAATTTAACCCTCGCTTGAAAAATGGACGTGGTAGATTTAATTAGAAGCCCAAATTGAATTGGGTTCAAATAGTACTTCATATTCAATAATAATTAGTAGCTGTATAACTGCGACAATCCAATTCTCTTAGTACGGATGCATTTCTTTCCAACTTAAATTTAACTTATTTAGAGTTTTATCATGTGGTGATGAGCAATGCAATTTGATTTTAGACCATCTCAATGAATTATATGATCCAAAATTCAACAATTTCATAAAATAATTATTAACCTTGCATATAGTGTTATGAGTAAGAATAGACTCACCAATGAGATAAGGTTAGGTCGGACATCCATGCGCACTACGAGGTCGGTCAACAACTGATGCGGAAAAGAGCTCAATCCCATCCACATTCCCAATCCGAGCAGGAAAGGAGATCAACGTCAGTCTTCTGATGCAGTCTCCAAAGGCAGGTTAGTCGACCGCTAATCTACCCGATGCCAAAAGTAACTCAGCAACGATTCGACAAAAGAACTCATGTCGGCCGAACCCCTTCTCAAAACAACTCTCCACCTCAGCCTCCTACTGCACGCTTCTATTAGTTTCAATCTATGACCGACTGTCCAGATCTTACCAAACTTACTCATCCGAGATCCTAGCCAAGTGTCTAGGGAGGCGACTACAATATGGGTCTGTTCGAGATCTCTATCGAAGATCTTAGAAGATCAGTGCGATATGCTAGGGATCCGAATCCCTTTACAATACGTCTCTGCTAAATAGGGAGATCTCCCTTCACACTACCGCCTTCTCTCACCTATAAATAGAAGCATTAATTTCAAATGGTGAAAGGTACGCACAATCCTACTCAGAAAATCTCCCAAAATCTTACGTTCTATTAGACCTAACTTGCCTATCTAACTTTGGTATCGGAGGGTCACTTGCAACAGCTAGGGTCTAGGGTCACCATCTTTGCAGGTCTCAAGTAGTCCATGAAGGACATCCAGATTTCCGCATCAACATATAGTATAGAAAATTGCAATGTGATTATTACCTAGAGAATCTAAAGACTGTTTGGACACCGGTATCAAGTTGTATTAAATGGGATCGCATTGGCAATCCTACTTTGAGATTGGGAATGGCATGCTTGGAAGTAGTGTGAGATGGGATTAAAATTAACTTTGTAGGCTTTGGAAAAAGAGCCTTGTGTTGGAAAGTGTAAGATGGGATTGCTAATCCCATGAATGATGGATTTTTACTTCATCCAAGTCCAATCCAAGTGCAATTTGAAAGTAAATCTTGGGAATTATTTTTTAATGCATATATTCCAAACATAGTATTAGAAAACATGAGATACACTCTGTCACGCCCCAAACCCAAAAATCAAATTCACAAGAATCTCGATCGCCGAATCCAGTGCCAACAACCTCTGTAGTACCCCATTCTCGGCTCCTAGCGTCCATACACCAGATTCCAATCTTGGGATCCTACAAGGAGGATTTTTTTTTGTGTACATTTAACTCGTAATAAGTATAACTACAAGAATACCCAAATCACAAAGGCAACATCATCATCACATATCCACTAATATAATCATTTGATTACAATACTGAAGGGAAATACATAAATCGAAAATCAAGCTCCAGAAGACCGCTGCATGCTCCAAGCTCAACACCGCTGCAACCTAACATCACCTGCACGCATCTATCGTGCATAAGCTTATAGAAAGCTTAGAGAGTGGTGTAAGTGTGTGCACAAGGGAAGTGCCAAGTATTCAATACAATACCATCATCATACAATACCGAAAGTACTGGTAATCCATAAATCGTACAATATCGGAACAAGCAGAATTACTAACAAGATCATGAATTACCAAAGTAAGCAGAAATACTGACAAGAGTAGGAATTATCAAAGTAAATAGAAATACTGGCAAGATCATAAATTATATGATAACAGAGTAAGCGAAAATATGGACAAGTCCATGAGTCAATCAATATCAAAATACGCAATATAGAACAACTATGCAAATGAGGAGTCATAAAGAGTCAAATATCAAATGCCGAGGATGTGATACAGTATGTAATTCCTGATGAGTCCACGAATAGCGTCAATCGTATTTAGACCATATAAATGCAATATACGGTGCGAATGGAATGACCATGCTGGAGTGTGAAGTCAGGATGATAGTACGTAGTATTGCAGGCTATGGGGTCCATCACAAGGGACTTCTATCTAAACCAGTCTCATACCTAAATTTGGATAGTCAGACTCAGTGTGGTAAACTCCTGATCTCAGGTTAGTCGTGTGCCCAACCGAAATCTTAGCCATGCGAAGGTACACGTAACAAATAGTTGCGCACCACCAGCCCAAGTGGATAGTGAATGAATGAATGAATGAGTATGCAACTCTTGCTCAATAAGTCCACATATCAATACAGTTCATCTCTGTGATGATCACAGGGGTCTAGTACACTCTACATGCAATCGCCGCCCACTGGACGTGCAACCATGCAAGTGGAAGAGACCTCACCATCCGCCTAGCCAATAGTCAGCCAATATCTACCCGGCACGTCGATAGCGGACCCATTCATGAGCTGGTCAAACTCAGCCTAGCAATGCCTCCTACCCTTGGGTGGGTAAGGCCACACCCCCTCCCAACCAACCACTACACAGTGGGAGACGCGACCTCCTGGTATTCGGCACTCGGGCGCTCATATATCCACTCGGTCTCGACGTTGGGACATCTCCTGGCCACGGAGGTTTAGAGATTTTCACCCAGGGACATCTATGGCGCCCGTATACTAGAACAAAACATTTTTGGTGTCCCCTCTGGCCATCCACGATATGCCTGTGGAGGTTACGACCCTGATGTCGCTAGGGCGTATAGTAATCACAGCACACAATGCAAGATGCATGAGTCATACAATCCAGTCATGCATCAATCATGTGCATACCGTGCGCTCATGTGAGATAACCTCCACCTATCAGGGAGTCTCATAACAACATGCTTAATGACATATGCAATGATCAACCACATCTCATAACAAACATGCAGATGATGCGTATGGGCATGTATCATGATGTTATGCTGTCACATACTCATAATCGGTATCACTAACCGGTATCGACAATCGACCTTGACAATGTGGACATTTAACTAACATTGCCCCCGAGGAATGGCCCTTATAGATCCTAACATATAGTGGACCCATGACCTCATACAAGGGCTAAATATACAACACCATGGGCCTCACTCAAGAGCTTAATACACATCACGATGGGCCTTTTACATGAGCCTAATATATATCATAATGGGCTCCATCGCCTGATCCTCAAATGCATCACGATGGGCCTCATCACATAGACCTCATATTTGTCACATTTAAGCCTTAAACACAAGCTGAATACACATCACAATGGGCCTCAAACACGGGCCGCATATACATCTCATTGGGCCTCAAACACGGGCCGCATATACATCACACAGGCCCAATACACATCACAATGGGCCTCAAACACGGGCCGCATATACATCTCATTGGGACTCAAACACGGGCCGCATATACATCACACAGGCCCAATACACATCACAATGGGCCTCAACTACGAGTCGCATGGTCTCGACAATCGACCTTGACAATTGAAATCGGCCTCAACAATCAGAGTTGGCCTATACAATCGGTCTCGATAAATAAAGATTGATCGATAATCAGAATTGACAAATCAGTCACGAAAATCGGATCGATCGATAATTAGAGTCAGCAAATCAGTCACGACAATCGAAATCGGCAATCGGTCACGACACTCGGGATCGATCGATAATCAGGATTGACAAATCGGTCATGTCAATCGGAATCAGTAATCGGCCACGACAATCGAGATCGATCGATAATCAGAATCGGTAATTCGGTCACGTCAATCGGAATTGGCAATCGATCACGACAATCGGAATCGATCGATAATCAGAATCAGCAAATCGGTCACGTTAATCTGAATTGATCGATAATCAGAGTCGGCAAATCGGTCACGACAATCGGCAATCGGTCACAACACTCGAGATCGATCGATAATCAGGATCGCCAAATCGGTCATGTTAATCGGAATCAGTAATCGGCCACGATAATCAAGATCGATCGATAATCAAAATCGGTAATTCGTTCATGACAATAGGATCGATCGATAATCAGAGTTGGCAAATCGGTCACGTCAATTGGCAATCGGCAATCGGCCACGACAATCGAGATCGATCGATAATCAGAATCGGCAAATCGATCATGACAATCGGATCAATCGATAATCAGAATCGGCGAAAATCGGTCACGATAATCGGATCTATCGATAATCAGAGTCGGCAAATCGGTCACGACAATCGGCAATCGGCCACGACAATTGGGATCGATCGATAATTAGAATCGGCAAATCGGTCATGACAATCGGATCGATCGATAATCAGAATCGGCAAATCGGTCACGACAATCGGCACCGATAATCAACATCGATAATCGGCGCCGATAATTAGGGTCGATAATCGGCGTTGGCCTCGATAATCAACACCGATAATCAGTAGATAAACAAAGCGGGGTCCATAGATGAACAGCCGATCAACCATAGTATAAAAATCGGTACTCGGCCGTGGTTATATCAAATCTGATGCACGGAGTCATCCGTCTATGGCGAATGTGACCCATTGGTTTGGGTTAACTCACTAAGAGGATGATGAGAATGGTCCTGACAAGGCCTAAGGGAAGGTCACAATGAGGACATCTAACCATCATTACCTATTAATGTGGACATCTAACCAATCATTGCTCCTAAGGAGTGGCCCACATAAGGGATCCATACACAACATAGCGGCCACACATACATCCCATTGGGCTTCATTCATTGGCCTCACATACATCGCATTGGGCTTCATACAAGGGTCTCAAGTGTATCACAATGGGTCATGCCCATGGGCCTCAAATATATCACAATGGGTCACGCCCACGGGCCTCAAATATATCACAATGGGTCATGCCCATGGGCCTCAAATACATCACAATGGGCCTCGCTCATGGGCCTTAAATACATCAGAATGGGCCATGCCCACGGGCCTCAAATTCATCACAATGGGCCTCGCCCATGGGCCTCCAATCTGTCGCAATGGGCCTTATCAATGGGTCGCACTAATGGGCCTCAAATAGGCTACAATTATATTAAGGTGGGCCTCACAGATGGGCCACGAAATACATCAAGGTGGGTCATTCAAACAGTGAGAGAGAGAGAGAGAAAGAATCGAGTGGTGGAAGGGAACTTCGCCACTATGAGCTCCCTTGATCTATATCACATACATCAAGATGGGTCCCACCACAAGTGGGCCCTTAAATCATTCAAATTCATGGTAAAAATCATAAAATCACCCACCTTTGATCTCCTCTTTCTTCTTCCGCCAATATGATCAAGTGCTCCTAAGGACGAACTTCAACAGTTGAGATTGTTTTTGGAGGGTGGGGAGGGGAGATAGGAAGTGGGCCACACAAAGCCTCTCATGGAGTTTTGCTTGGACGTGTGTTGCTCCCATGGGAGTTTCTTGGAATGATGAGAGAGGAAATGAGATAGAAAAGTGGTGAGGTGGAGTATGGGATGAGAGGGATGGTGAGTGATGTAAGGGGGTACTTTGTTGTAAGAGAAGTTGACTTTTGGGGAGGGTAGTTGTACTTGGGGATGGGTGTGAGTGATGGGAGTGATGTGTACTTGATTGATGTGACAGATGTGATGTGTCGTAGAGATTTTCTCGATATTTGCAATATACGGCATTTTCCTGAACTGATCGTGGGCCCACATCTCCTGGCTTGGGTATCGCATCGGTGCACGAGACGGGCGTCGGAATCGTAGCAACGCCGCGGTCACAAGGGTAAATGTCTCGGGTCGAGCCATATCTCATATGCAGGACTCGGCTTAGGATCACGCGCAAACATCAGATATAGGTCGCGAATTGCCAAAATTCGTCGGGAATGATCGCGAGACTCAACAGAACAGTACGGAATAGGATATGGGTCTTACACACTCAATCGAGGCAATACCTTACACATGCATTTATTGTAACTTTTATGATTCTATCCACCTTAATCCCACCTAATGCTGCTGGCCAAACAGGCCCTAAGTTTTCATTTTAAACCATATTGTAGACACCCCACCCGGGCTAACATCTTGAGAAAGCTAAGACAGTCCGGAAACCATGATCATAGCCTAACCCTAACCCTAACCCTAACCCGAACCCTAGCTGTAAACCCAAGTCCAAAATCCCTAAACTCCCAATCTACAGCTCGAAACCATAATCCAAGCCATTCAACACGCACATAGCCTCACCTATATCCTATTCCCTGGCCATAACTCCCTATCCATGCCTAAATATGCCACTTTGAGTCCCAGAAACCCAAAATGAAGACCACCGGATGAACCAGAGTGTCATACAAAGCCACACATGCGAAACTAGCCCAAACCAAGCCAGGCGGCGGCATTGATCGCGCCGCCCGCAAGATTTCAATGCCATTTGCTCATGGCCCGCATGTGGACAGCTGTCCAAAGTCAACTTTCCTTCAAATTCACCCCTCCCATATTCACTATTTATAGTTTTACCAGCCCTATGAGCAATGGGAGCACGCCACGTAGCGTCTCTCTCCTCTCCACCAACCACTACTTACCACATCAGCTTTCACCCATCCTAAGCCCCAAAATTACCATTTTACCATTGGGGAGGGCTATAAATAGCCCTCTCCTCTTATCATTTAAACAACAACAAAAAATCCAAGAGAAGGAGAGAGTGAGAGAGAGAGTGAGAGAGAGAGAGAGTCAGGAAGAGAGTGAGGAAAAGGGAAGGAGCTCCCAAGCCTCCCAAGTCCAGATTTTCTTAGCCACCCCCTAGCCCTCCTCCAAACCTCTCCAACCCATGTAACCTATCCCAGTTTGATCATGGTTTAGCCGATGTCTTAGCGTACTCAAGAATCAAGCCAAAGATCCATCATCCTATAAGCATTCATCATGACATCTACTCCATTCTCAACCCCTCTGCTTCTCTAGATCTCTAGTGAACGTATGCTCTGTGACTTGCCATACATCGAATCCTGTCACATCAGAAATTCCTAAGTGATCTAGTCCATTTATTTTACTTCTTTACATAAGCATCACCACATCCGCCCTCTAGACACATTGTCAGACGTATGCTCTGTGGCCTGCCTTAATCTCGAATCTTGCTATATCAGAAATCCATGTATGACTAGTCCTATCATGACCACAGCATCATCATCATCCCTTGAGATTATTTTACCACACTAAGTAGAGACTATACATTTGTACGGGCAGAGAGGGTGCTTAACACCTTCCCTCTTTGTAACCGAGGTCCTTTACCTGAAATCCCAGATCGCAGATCAGGAGTCAACCTACGGTAGGAGAGTCTTCGGATTTCTCCAACCCTCATATTCTGCGGTTTTTAGCCAACCGCAGGATTATGAGATTAATCACCCCCACTATCAAATACATAACATTTCCAATCAGCATGGGCCCCCGATTTTCAGTGTCTACAGGATGGCGACTCCACTGGGGACTTGCTAGCTCGCACTAGTTGAGACCCGACTTGAAAACGTGTGGTATCTCAAAGGACATTATCACTATATTCACAAAAAAAAAACTCTTTGGCTTGTATTTTCTTAGGCATAGATTTGAACTATGACCACTCGATCTCATGCACCCACGGCCTCTCAAGCAACCCATGAAGAAGAGCTGGCAGCTCAGCCAGCTCCCGAAACATCGGCACCGGCACCTACACTAGTATCCGTGACATTACCACCAGCGGCTCAAACAGACCCCCAAGTCAATACCACTATGCAAGAAATGGTCCAAAGCCTTCGAGCAATGCAAGAGTTACTACTTCACCTAATGACAAATGCTACACCAAATACACAGGCAACCCAGCCTAATGTACAGAATAGTTCACTCCCGCAGACACCTTTTGCCTTCTCTCTCATCCCTCCAGCAAATCATGTGCTCTCTCTTCCTGAAGAGTCGGCACAAGATCAACAGCAACTAGCAATCGGGAGCAACCCTCCCGCACATCCTTACTCAGCACATTACAATAATCAGGATACAACACAAGCTCCCCCTAACGGGAACTACAGACAAGAACTGGCGGATGCCCATGAAGGGGGTCAGTTTCGAGTCTAGCTCACTCACCCTAACGGGAGTAACATTCCGGAGATGGCAGATACCCCATGCAGGAGCCATCTCCGAGCATCACACCCTCCTCTGAAAGGGAGCGGTATTCAATTTCAACTACCTCCTGCCACCGGGAGTCCACCATCCTTCCAGCAACCACCCATTCTTGATTCATATGAAGAGGAAGCAGCATAAGCCCTACAGCAAGAGGCAAGATATCCGTAACAGGGCAAGTCAGAAATTGAGGAACTACGAGAGCAGTTACAAATGGTGCAAAATCAGCTACAAAGATAGTAAGGAGTAGATCATCTATCCACCAAGTTCAGGGATCTTTGTCCCTTCCCAGATGCCCGGGTACCTCCAAACTTCGAAGTACCAAAATTCAAAACGTATGACAGTAGTGGGTGCCCTACAGCACACTTAAAAGCATTTTGTGGGGAACTCAATGCGATAGCAGGGAACGATGGAGCCTTGATACGGCTTTTCCAAAAATCCTTTAAGGGTGACGCTTTGGATTGGTATACCTCACTAGACAGCAATCAAATCAGAACCTGGGAAAAACTCTCCCAGGCATTCATTGACAGGTTCTCGTACAACCTGAATATGGCTCCGAGAAGATCTGATCTGGCTGCCTTAAGACAAAAAAAGTGGCGAGTCCTTATCAGCCTACATAGGACGATGGCGAGCTATGACAGCTCAAATGAGAAACCCCATCGATGATGAGGAGCAGATATTCATGATCGTACATTCAGCAAATCCTAGTATTTCAGGGTATCTAATCTCATATCCATACGTCAACTTTTCTCAGCTTATCCAGGCTGGAGAACAAGTCGAAGCCGGGATTAGGGCTAGAACCATTTCCCCATGGCCGCACCAGGCCCCCTCAATCAAAAGAAATAAAATTGAGGGGAAACCCGTGGATATGGAAATGAAAATAGCACTGCTCCCGTGCAACGCACTACGGAAGTTAATAACATCATCGCTATCACTCAAGGCAACCAGTATGCTCTACAATCAGAGCCATGGCAAGACAGGCAATCACAGCTAAACAAATAGTACCAACCACAGTAAGCCTAATAGGGATATCAGGGACAGTCGTCTCAATAACAATCGCAGTAGCCTAGGGGAAATGCACAAGGACATACAAGCAGGCAATGTTAGGGAGGAAATTTACCCCTTTAGCACAAACATACAGTCAAGTTTTGACAATGCTAATGCAAAAGCAACTCTTGACGCCACTCCAGCCTCGACTTTCACCTAACCCCTTGCCACCAAGTTACAATGAAAATCAATATTGCGCATATCACCAGGCTCCTTGCCACTTAACGGACCGCTGCTTCGCTTTGAAACATGCGGTCCAAGATTTAATTGAGAGCTAAAAGATTGCGATCACCCCATAGGCCAACAATACAGGATAGGCCAATATTCTCCAAAATCCTCTGTCATCGCATCAAGCGGGACCCAGTACGTCTAGCACCTCTATCGTCAACCACATTGAAGGGGTGAACTTGCATACTCCTTTCCACATCACTCCATACAAGCAATCATGCCTGATACAGCAAATCGGACATGGGGATACCAACAGGCGTAATCATCAGGACCATAGGTATTCCTCGAAGTAGCACCAGCAATACAACCTCTTGTATTCCTCGAAGCAACACCAGCAACACAGCCTCTCGTAACCCTGGAAGCCGCACCCGATAGGTCATACCCTCAGTATCTTGTCCCCTAAGGGGCACGCTCAACTCCAGTACCTCCAAAAAGGTCGAATTCTGGACTTATCATTCTCCCAATAGGTCTCCCTGATCTAATCTTGCTAATCTTGCAAGGGGCACCCCCGGTTTAAACCCCAGAATTTCTGATGCCTCACCAATTAGCACATGCCTAGAGGACTTCCCCCACACATCAGGTAGAGGAAGA
Source organism: Magnolia changhungtana (assembly GCA_030180095.1). NCBI lineage: Eukaryota > Viridiplantae > Streptophyta > Magnoliopsida > Magnoliales > Magnoliaceae > Magnolia > Magnolia changhungtana. The sequence goes on from JASAUF010000293.1 coordinate 292,406, forward strand.
AAACCTAAATGTCAAATCTCACCAAGATCTGGTAACACCTCAGGGAAAATCGTCAAGTCTACCACAAATTGTTCCAGTCACAACCCTTTCGCCTCAGGAACCCACGATATACCTGGAAGGAAAAGCGATTCCTTCCTACAACCCGAAAGCAGTCCCATGGCATTACCCAGAATGCGCTGAAATGGGTAACAACGGGAGATATTTCAAGAGAGATAATCAAAACCCAAGAGAAACCAGGGGAACTTTGTCGGGAACCACTTGCAAAACCAACGCTGCTTACGACGTAGCAGCCCAACTGAAAACCATTCCTACCCAAATATCTATCTGGGAACTCTTATGCACATCAAGATCGCATCGAGAAATCTTTGCGAAAACCTTGAATGATGGACATATCTCTCCCGACGTACCCCAGAAATGGTGGCAAGTATGATTAGATAGCTCCTCGCACCACGGGCTATCACTTTCTCTGATGAGGAATTGTCACCTGAAGGTCGCAATCATAGGCGCTCATTAAATATAGCTGTCCGTTATGAGAATTTCAAAGTTCCACTCGTACTCATTGACAACGGATCAAGCCTAAATGTTTACCCTTTGAGGACTGTCGAACGGTTAGGGATAGAACCGTCTTCTTTCAGGCCCAGCACCATGAGCATTAAAGCCTTTGATAACTCTCGGAGGCAGGTTGAGGCAGAAATCGACCTAGAATTGCAAATCGGACTAGACATGACCATTATCACATTTCAGGTCATCGACATTCCCGCCTAATTTAACCTTCTGCTGGAGCGGCTGTGGCTCCATGCTGTTGGAGCCATCCCATCTACCCTCCATCAAAGGGTTAAATTCCCTTCCAGAAATCGAATCATTTCAGTATTGGCCGAGCCAGAAACAATCCTACTGGTGACAGTTAGTATCCTAGAAACTGACATCCCTATGATTGACATTCAGCATGCAGAGGGTGACATATCATACCACAGCTTTGAATTCGAAAATGTAAATGCAATCGCCAACCCACGCCCTCTTGCTACTGAATATGTCATTCCCCCTGCTGAACAATTAATCCTAAAATACCGTACCGAGTTCCATGAAAAAGGTATGGTGGTGAAACCAGCACCTGCCAACGTGTAGAGACAGGGACTGGGATATCAACCGACACCAGAGGATCAGGCTGAAAAGCCAAAGAAGGGTCAACCCTTCAAATGCACACCCATTGTTGAGGGCTAAATATTGCATATTAGACCTCAGTTATTTTCGGATTTATGAACATGCCACCGTTTAAAATCCTAATTTAATCGTGTTTGTGATGCAAGGTACATTTGCAGGAGTGGACTACAAAAAGATGCTAAAAGTGTGTATTTGATGCTCTAAAATCACCACAGCAAGGGATGGACCCCAGGAGACCAAGATCGACAAATTTACACGCCAGAAATCTGCGAAAATCGAGAAACTGAAGCTCAAGTGGCCCGAAATTGGTCCAGAATGCAAGATCACAGGGTTCCCACCATCCGTTCTGCTCGAAACTTTATACATGAGCTAAGGAGCGTAAATGAACTGTACACGTCAATTTTCAGCTATTGAATCCCTCTGGAAGTGGGCGAACGGACCGATCAGCCCCTTTAAACCTTAAGTGGGACCCACCTGATCTCTGGATACGCTTCAATGTTGGACTCGACACTTTAAATGAGGTAACATCATGGATGGATGGCACGGATTCCTTGAAAACATCACAGTGGACCCCACTGATGTCAACGCAAGCCGGTTTTGCCATGAACAAACAACCATGCAAGTGCGGACGCCGATTCAGTGTCAGGCCCCACCTGTTGTCCATACAGGCAATCCGACTCGTTCACCAGATTCCCATGGGCCATGTTACCAAGTCTTAGGTGGAAGAATTCTAAAAGATTGCAAGGATCAAAATCCAACCTCCCAAACGGACGATTGATGGCAGAGCAGAAAACGGGTGGGCCACGCGATCAATGCTCCAAAAACATCCTTTCCTAGACAGTTTTTAGTTGTGCATTCATTGAACGGAATGGATCTTCCATCAGAACTCAAGAATGGGGAATCCAGAGTACCAGCGTAAATCCTTTTGTTTCCCACTACAACAGGGAGTGTCGTCGTCGCACTTGTGGAGTTCTATATAAGAGAGGGAGATGTGGAGAACGGGATATATCCGGAGATTGGAGGCAGCAGCAGGGGGCTTGGGGCAGACGTGAGGAGAGAGAGAGACAGAGAAAAAAAAAGTTTATTTATTTTTTCTTTTGCTATTTTATTTAATTATTTTATTTTTTTAAAGAGATCTAGTCCACCATGTCTATGTGTGGCTAAACCTCTTAGCTAGGGCTAAGAGGTGAAGCTTGTAGCGTGATGGGAGGCCTCTTTGCTTGTGCCTTTTGTTTAGACTGATCTGATATTGATTTGGGTTTAATTAAGGGAATGTTTTCAGTCTTTAATGGTCCACAGACTGAAATTACAATGGGTCTGCAATGGCTTTGAGCATGTTCTTTCCTCTTTATATTTATGACGTCAGGAAGCCCTGTTGTTCACCATCGTCTCCTGGGCATGGTCGGATGACGGTGTCCTTTCCTAACCTGCATAAACATGTTGATTGGTTGGTAATTAGTTTAATTCTGTTGTTTGCTTTGTCTCCTGGGCATGGTTTGGTGATGGAATCCATTCTAATTCATATACCTTTCATCTTTTCAAAACTATATCAACGGCAGTTCAGTTAATTTCCCTGATTTTTAATCTAGGCATAAGGTTTCCCTGATCTCTACAAGTGGATCCTCTGAATCCCTAGTTTCCCTTCTTTTGAATTTCTCATAAGTTTTAGATAATAATCTTACAATTATTCCTCAAATATAAATCAATTTAGATTTCATCTCATTCTAGTTCTACATCTGGTTATTTTTAGATAACGTACAGGTTTCAGTCCCTGTGGATTCGACCTCGGTCTTACCGAGTTATTACTCCATCACAACCCTATACTTGGGGAGTGAACAAGTTTTTGGCGCCGTTGCCGGGGACTGACGGCTACGATTGTCTGAAATTAATTGGATTTAGAGTTAGTTTAAGATTAGGATTTTACTTTTTAATTTTGTTCATAGAACTAACTTATTTTCTATTCTGTAGGTTGTTAAGATAGAACTTCTAATTTGGTAAACTCTTTCTAATTTTCTAGAATTTCTAACTCTTTAGATTTGATTTGCTTTAGAAATTTCTTCTATTTAGAAACTAACTTATTTTGTTTTGTTTTGCAGGTCTTTAGCTTAGGGACTTCAAGTTGGTAATCTCCTTCCAACTTTCTCTTTCTTTCTAGATTTTTATTTTCTTTCTTAGGATTAGGTTTAGAATTTGATTGAGGGCTGCGAATGTTTCATGCCCAAGTGGGCCCGTGACGACACTCGACGTCTCTTGACTGAAGGAGGATTAGTTGAGGGGTTGACTGTCCATCGCAGGATTAGACATCGCTCGAATTCCCCTGAGTTAATTGAGGTTATGGCCGCAAATCAACCTCAAGCACTACCTCAACAGATGGATGAGGAAGTACATGATGAGAATGAGGTGCTTCAAGCACCCCCGCCTCGTACCTTTCGAGATTATTTACAACCGGCGGGGGTGAGTACGCCCTCATGCATGATTTTTCCTGAAAACAAAGGACATATAGACATCAAGCCAAGAGTTATCCAACTCCTTCCTAAATTCCATGGGCTTGAATCAGAAAGTCCATACTTACATTTGAAAGAGTTCGATGAGATTATAGCCACCTTATACTTTCCCAATGTATCCGAGGATACAATCAGTGAAACTCTTTCCTTTTTCCTTGAAAGAGAAGGCTAAGACGTGGTTACATTCACTGCATCCTAGATCCATTGGCACATGGAATGATTTGCAGAGGGAATTCATAAAGAAATTTTTCCCACACCATAAAACGATTACCCTCAGAAAAGCAATCATGAACTTCGCCCAAAAGGAAGATGAAACATTCTACCAATGTTGGGAAAGGTTCAAGGATCTTGTCGGGTTCATGCCCACAACACGGTTTTGAAATGTGGCGTATTACAAATTTTTTCTATGATGGACTCGACATCTTCCATGCGCGCTAATGGTCGAGACAATGTGTAATGGAGAATTCATGAATAAAGAAGTCGATGAGGTATGGGATTACCTCGATAGACTTGCCGAGAATGCACAATCATGGGACCATTACCCAAAATCAAACACCACGCCTAGGCCAACTCAATCTAAGGAGAAAGGTGGAGTATATCTCCGAAAGAAGAGGACGATGTAAATTTTAAAGTGACTAATCTCACTCGAAGAGTCGAGGCCATGGAAGGAAAGAAGGATAAGGTTAATAAAATTGTTTCATGCATCTGTAATTGCAACATTCACACAACCGAAAATTGTCCTACCATATCGCGCTTTCGAGGAGTGTTGAATGAACAAGCCATTGCCGTAAATAACTATCAAAGACCTTTCAATGGATCTACCTCCAATACATACAATCCTGGTTGGAGAAATCATCCAAATTTTAGTTGGAGGAATGGACAAACTGCTACCCCTCAAGGTTTCTTCAATCAAAATCCAAATCAGGGGAAACCTCAAGAAGAACCGGTTCAAAATCTCATACAAGAGCTGACTCAGGCAGTGCGTGGACTTACAGACTTTATGCAAAAAATAGATTCACGTATGACGGTTATGGAAAAGGGGATGCTTCCTGCACAACCGCTCCCCAATCCTAAACCGCAATACGAGATAAATGATCCCAGCTCTTCAAATCAAATGGGACACGCTAAATCCATCACCACTCTTAGGAGTGGGAAGATCATTGATAAAACCCTTCCGGTTAGGCCCGAAAAGCCTCAAGAACCAGAAGAGGACAATAATGATGGATCTCGTGATGTCCCACAAAATTTAGAACCGGAACTTCTAGAGAAGCCAGTTGCTCCGTTCCCCCAACGGTTGGTTGCACCAAAACGTCTTTCTAACTCTCAGGATATTCTGGAGGTGTTGAAACAAGTGAAAGTCAACATTCCTCTACTTGATGTCGTAAAACAGGTTCCTCTATATGCAAAATTTCTGAAAGACCTATGTACGACCAAAAGACGGTAAAGCATTCAAAAGAAGATCTTCTTGACTGAGAAAGTGAGTGCCATCCTGAAGCAAGACGTGCCGCAGAAATTCAAGGATCCCGGTAGCCTAACCATATCACGTGTAATCGGGAACCATCGAATTGATCATGCACTTCTTGATCTGGGAACGAGCGTCAATCTAATTCCCTACTCGGTATACAAACAGTTAGGATTGGGGGAGTTAAAACCTACCATAACCACACTACAACTTGCCGATCGAACTCTTCGTATACCAAGAGGGATTATTGAGGATGTGTTAGTCCAAGTCGATAGATTTTACTATCCTGTAGATTTTATCATCCTGGACACCGAATCCATCAACAACATGAGCACTCAGATTCCCGTCATTCTTGGTCGCCCATTCCTTGCCACATCAAATGCAATCATCAATTGCAGGAATGGTGTCATGACTATGTCTTTTGGAAATTTGACATTGGAATCAAACATCTTTTTCAATAACGGCAGCAACGCAGAGGATGATGACGATGTCCATGACATTAACATGATCGATACTTTCGTGGAAGATAGGACACCCCTTACCTTATCCTCTGATCCTCTAGAGACGTGCTTGGCCCACTCCCATGAGTTAGATGATGATATTATTAGGGAGACGTGTACCTTGCTTGATACTGCACTGGTACTTGAAGTTAACCGGTGGAGGCCATAATTTGAAGAATTACCACAAACTGATGTAGTGCCTCTACCGTCTAACCTCAAGGCACCGAAGCTTGACCTAAAACTATTGCCCTCTTATTTGAAATATGCCTATTTAGGTCAAGATGAGACATACCCGGTGGTGATCTCTGCCCACCTGGAGAAAGAACGGGAGAGTATGCTCATATCTACTCTCATTGAGCATAAAGGAGCCCTAGGATGGACGATTGCGGACCTTAAGGGAATCGATCCCTCGATTTGTACTCACCACATATATCTTGAGAAAAATGCGAAAACCGCTCGGCAACCACAACGTAGACTAAATCCAAACATGAAGGAAGTGGTTAAAGCCGAGGTTCTTAAACTATTGGATGTGGGTATCATATACCCTATATCTGATAGTCAATGGGTGAGTCCAACTCAGGTGGTTCCTAAGAAGTCCGGAATCACCATCGTAGCCAATGCTAATAATGAACTCGTACAACCAGAGTCACTATTGGTTGGAGAATGTGCATTGACTACGAAAGTTGAATACCGATCACAAGGAAGGATCACTTTCCTTTGCCCTTCATTGATCAAATCTTGGAAAGGCTAGCTGGTCATTCCTATTACTGTTTCCTTGACGGGTATTCGGGCTACAATCAGATTGAAATCGCCCCTGAGGACCAGGAAAAGACCACATTTACATGTCCCTATGGCACATTTGCTTACCGAAGGATGCCATTTGGACTATGTAATGCCCCTGCCACCTTTCAGCGATGTATGTTGAGTATCTTTTCTGATATGGTGGGGCAATATCTAGAGGTCTTCATGGATGATTTCTCTATCTATGGTTCATCTTTCAGCAAGTGCTTGAAAAGTCTTAAATGTGTGCTGAAAAGATGTGAAGAAAAGAACTTGGTACTTAATTGGGAGAAGTGTCATTTCATGGTTCATAAGGGAATTGTCCTTGGACATATCATCTCGTCCAAGGGAATTGAGGTAGATAAGGCAAAAATCGATCTTATCTCTAACCTACCTCCACTCAAGAACATCAGGGACGTGCGATCCTTCTTAGGACACGCAGGATTTTACAGGCGATTCATAAAGGACTTTAGTCTCCTCTCTCGTTCTTTATGTAATCTTCTTCAAAAGGATGTTCCATACGAGTGGTCTGAGCAATGTCAGGAAGCTTTCACCAAGCTTAAAGGCATGTTGACCACTGCACCTATCATGCAGCCACCCGACTGGAGCCTTCCTTTTGAGCTTATGTGCGACGCCTCTGATTATGCTCTTGGAGCGGTTCTAGGCCAGAGAAAGGATAAGAGGCCCTACGTCATCCATTACGCGAGTAGGACTTTAAATCCTGCCCAAGTAAATTACTCGACTACAGAAAAGGAACTCTTAGCCGTAGTGTTCGCCTTGGACAAATTTAGGTCCTACCTGATCGGATCCAAGATCATTATCTATACAGATCATGCGGCGCTGAAGTATCTTCTTTCCAAGAATGATTCTAAGCCCCGCCTGATACGATGGATCCTTCTACTCCAAGAATTTGATTTGGAAATAAAAGATAAAAAGGAGTAGAGAACGTAGTGGCCGATCACCTTTCTCGCCTTAATACCTATGATTCTCTTGAGGCGACCCATATCAATGACATGTTCCCGATGAACAACTGCTCGTAGTCTCCCATTCACCTTGGTTGGCTGATATTGCTAATTATCTTGATACTGTGTTCCATACCATCATATTGGATCACAGAAGATAAGAAGAAATTTTTCACCGAGGTACGCAAATTCTTCTGAGATGATCCATATCTGTTTAAATATTGCCCAGATCAAATCTTGAGGAGATGTGTGCCAGACGATGAGCATCAGAGTGTCATCTCCTTTTGTCACTCACAGCTGTGGTGGTCACTTTCTGCAAAAAAACCACGGCCAAGATTCCGAGTGTGGCTTCTATTGGCCCACTATGTTGAGGATACTCATGAGTTTTGTAAAGCTTGTGAGCGTTTGTCGAAATTGGGAGCATTGTCCCGTCGAAATATGATGCCCTTGAATCCCATTCTTATCATAGAGGCATTTGATTGCTGGGGCATCGATTTCATGGGGCCATTCCCCCAATCCTTTGGGAATTTATATATTTTGCTTGCCGTAGACTATGTCACTAAATGGGTCGAAGCGATTCCATGTCGGAATAATGACCATCGCACGGTCATTAAATTCCTAAAAGAGAACATCCTTTCCCGATTTGGAACGCCTCGAGCCATTATTAGTGATGGGGGTCCACACTTTTGTAATAGGCCATTCGAGAGTGTAATGAAGAAATACGGTATCTCTCATAAGGTGAACACCCCATACCACCCACAGACAAGTGGGCAAGCTGAGATTTCTAATAGGGAGATCAAACACATTTTGGAGAAAACGGTTAACCCTGACCGTAAGGATTGGTCAATTCGATTGACCGATGCCTTATGGGCGTACCGTACTGCTTTTAAAACCCCTATTGGAATGTCTCCCTTTAGACTCGTCTATGGGAAGGCTTGCCACTTACCTGTGGAGTTGGAACATAGAGCCTACTAGGCAATCAAAAATTTAAATTTCAATCTGAACAACGCCGGCTCGCTACGCAAACTTCAGTTGAATGAACTTGAAGAAATCCGGAACGACGCATATGAGTACTCGAGAATTTACAAGGACAGGATGAAGGCGTCTCATGACCAACATATTCTACGAAAATCATTCACGCCAGGTCAGAAAGTCCTTTTGTATAATTCTCGATTACATCTCTTTCCAGGTAAGCTTCGATCTCGTTGGACCGGCCCTTACATTGTTGTTACTGCTTATCCTCATGGGGCCGTCGAGATAAGAGATCCCGACAATGGCAAGGAGTTTAAACTAAATGGATATCGATTAAAATCATTTGTCGAGAAATTTGATTCAGAGGACATGTCCATGCCTCTGACTGATCCTGTTTACCAGGACTGATCTCCTAGTCTGATGGAGGTATAGGTAGGTTTATCGCTTGCATAGGACTAGGGTAGTTGCTTTATTTGTCTGTCTGAAGACGTTAAACTTAGCGCTCCTGGGAGGCAACCCAGCTTTTCCATTTATTTCAGTTTCCTAGTTAGTTCAATGTTTGTGGGTAACATTACTGCAAACCCTCACGAGACTACAACTCGTCCACTAGGGGCAACCTAGGGGTTTAAAGGCTTGTTGCATGCGCTAAATGCAATCGAGAGCACCTACGAAAGTGGTATAGGTAGGATTTTATTTCTTGTTATTTTTATGTTGCTTTCTCTCTCGTGCTCACCCGCTCTTATGTTGAGATCTCTTGGAAAGTCTCTCACGATTCATCATTCAGGTACTATCTTCTCATCACTTCTCTTTTACTTTCGTTGTCCCATGTGCATTCCATGCTCATATCTTTTACATTGAGGACAATGTAGATTTTTGGTTGGGGGTTGGGGAGATTAGGTTACCTAATCAGTGTTTTCTTCGTCTTAAGCAAAAATTGTGAAAATTTTTAAATTTTTCTGGACTTTCTAGTGAATTCAAAGTGATTTTGACAGATATCCTGGATTTAGAATTTTAAGATACGTAATGTTGGTGATTCATGACTTTTGAATTCAGTTATTTATAGATTTCACAGTTAAGTTTGAATTGTTAATCCATGATTAGAAGTTGTAAACATTGATTGAGTCATGATTTTACATACCACATCTCACTTACACATTGAGGTTTCAGTTTGATATTGAATGATTAACTTGGTAATCACTGAGCATGAAAGAAACCAGCCTAAAAGATTTGGCCATCAGAGTAAGTCGAATAATCTTCACCATAGGTTTGCTCCCTATAGGTGTGGATTTAATTCCTCATGGATGATATCAGAAAAAGGTTTAGGTGTACGATCTTCACCATAGGTTTGCTCCCTATAGGTGAGGATTGGACTCCCCTTCTGGACGTTACCAAAAAAAAAAAAAACTTGAAAATGAAAGAATGATCTGTGAGGCAAAATACTGGTTTAGGTGATGGTTGCCATGAATCCTCTTATTGGTTACTAATGATATTATGAAATTGACAATTTGATCTCTTAATGATGATAAGCCGAGATTACACTATACACCCATGGAACTCGATGTTTAAAATTTTTTTTAATTGATGGATTAATATTTTGAACTTGATTATGAAATTACCGTGAGCTTGATTTCAAGGAAAATTAATAATCAACACTCATGAATCTTAGAAATCTGGTATCTGAATTGGTTTTTCAAATATCATTCGAATTTGTAGAAATTGTCCGGTAGTTCTTAATTTATTTTTCGCATACTTTGCTCGGGACTAGCAAAATGCTGGTTGGGGGTTGTGTTAAGGGCTAAATATTGCATATTAGACCTCAGTTATTTCCGGATTTATGAACATGCCACCGTTTAAAATCCTAATTTAATCGTGTTTGTGATGCAAGGTACATTTGCAAGAGTGGACTACAAAAAGGTGCTAAAAGTGTGTATTTGATGCTCTAAAATCACCACAGCAAGGGATGGACCCCAAGGGACCAAGATCGACAAATTTACACGCCAGAAATCTGCGAAAATCGAGAAACTGAAGCTCAAGTGGCCCGAAATTGGTCCAGAATGCAAGATCACAGGGTTCCCACCATCCGTTCTGCTCGAAACTTTATACATGAGCTAAGGAGTGTAAATGAACCGTACACGTCAATTTTCAGCTATTGGATCCCTCTGGAAGTGGCCGAACGGACCAATCAGCCCCTTTAAACCTTAAGTGGGACCCACCTGATCTCTGGATACGCTTCAATGTTGGACTCGACGCTTTAAATGAGGTAACATCATGGATGGATGGCACGGATTCCTTGAAAACATCACAGTGGACCCCACTGATGTCAGCGCAAGCTGGTTTGCGTACAAACAGCGTCCGCAAGGTGCGGACGCTGATTCAGGTTGTGGGCCCCACTTGTTGTCCATACAGGCAATCCGACTCATTCACCAGATTCCCATGGGCCATGTTACCAAGTCTTAGGTGGAAGAATTCTAAAAGATTGCAAGGATCAAAATCCAACCTCCCAAACGGACGATCTATGGCAGAGCAGAAAACAGGTGGGCCGCGCGATCAACGCTCCAAAAACATCCTTTCCTGGACGGTTTTTAGAGCGTTGATCGCGCGGCCCACCTGTTTTCTGCTCTGCCATCGATCGAGTTGTGATGGAGTAATAACTCGGTAAGACCGAGGTCGAATCCACGGGGACTGAAACCTGTACGTTATCTAAAAATAACCAGATGTAGAACTAGAATGAGATGAAATCTAAATTGATTTGTATTTGAGGAATAATTGTAAGATTATTATCTAAAACTTATGAGAAATTCAGAAGAAGGGAAACTAGGGATTCAGAGGATCCACTTGTAGAGATCAGGGAAACCTTATGCCTGGATTAAAAATCAGGGAAATTAACTGAACTGCCGTTGATGTAGTTTTGAAAAGATGAAAGGTATATGAATTAGAATGGATTCTATCACCAAACCATGCCCAGGAGACAAAGCAAACAACAGAATTAAACTAATTACCAACCAATCAACATGTTTATGCAGGTTAGGAAAGGACACCGTCATCCGACCATGCCCAGGAGACGATGGTGAACAACAGGGCTTCCTGACGTCATAAATATAAAGAGGAAAGAACATGCTCAAAGCCATTGCAGACCCATTGTAATTTCAGTCACAACAGACCATTAAAGACTGAAAACATTCCCTTAATTAAACCCAAATCAATATCAGATCAGTCTAAACAAAAGGCACAAGCAAAGAGGCCTCCCATCACGCTACAAGCTTCACCTCTTAGCCCTAGCTAAGAGGTTTAGCCACACATAGACATGGTGGACTAGATCTCTTTAAAAAAATAAAATAATTAAATAAAATAGCAAAAGAAAAAAAAAACAAACTTTTTTTTCTGTCTCTCTCTCTCCTCACGTCTGCCCCAAGCCCCCTGCTGCTACCTCCAATCTCCGGATATATCCCGTTCTCCACATCTCCCTCTCTTATATAGAACTCCACAAGTGCGACGACGACACTCCCTGTTGTAGTGGGAAACAAAAGGATTTACGCTGGTACTCTGGATTCCCCATTCTTGATTCTGATGAACGATCCATTCCGTTCAATGAATGCACAACTAAAAACCGTCCAGGAAAGGATGTTTTTGGAGCGTTGATCGCGCGGCCCACCTGTTTTCTGCTCTGCCATCGATCGTCCGTTTGGGAGGTTGGATTTTGATCCTTGCAATATTTTAAAATTCTTCCACCTAAGACTTGGTAACATGGCCCATGGGAATCTGGTGAACGAGTCGGATTGCCTGTATGGACAACAGGTGGGGCCCACAACCTGAATCAGCGTCCGCACCTTGCGGACGCTGTTTGTACGCAAACCAGCTTGCGTTGACATCAGTGGGGTCCACTGTGATGTTTTCAAGGAATCCGTGCCATCCATCCATGATGTTACCTCATTTAAAGTGTCGAGTCCAACATTGAAGCGTATCCAGAGATCAGGTGGGTCCAACTTAAGGTTTAAAGGGGCTGATCGGTCCGTTCGCCCACTTCCAGAGGGATCCAATAGCTGAAAATTGACGTGTACGGTTCATTTACGCTCCTTAGCTCATGTATAAAGTTTCGAGCAGAACGGATGGTGGGAACCCTGTGATCTTGCATTCTGGACCAATTTCGGGCCACTTGAGCTTCAGTTTCTCGATTTTCGCAGATTTCTGGCATGTAAATTTGTCGATCTTGGTCCCCTGGGGTTCATCCCTTGCTGTTGTGATTTTAGAGCATCAAATACACACTTTTAGCACCTTTTTGTAGTCCACTCTTGCAAATGTACCTTGCATCACAAACACGATTAAATTAGGATTTTAAACGGTGGCATGTTCATAAATCCAGAAATAACTGAGGTCTAATATGCAATATTTAGCCCTCAACACCCATCAAGTTCATCAAGGCTGGGACAGTTTGTGAGGATACGATGATGTCTCTTGGGAACTAACTCCAACAACTCGAACTCACAGAACATGCTAACTAGGAATCTATCTGGCCACCAATAAGGTTGGAGAGGATCCTCAGGACATCAAAAGCACATCTAAAGCTAGGGGCAGATCCCCCAAACCCATCACATGAGGCTAAGGGCAAGAAAACAGGGTCATCCACAGGAGACCCAGAACCGGGAGTGCCCCTTGAAGGGAATATGGGCGAGAATGGAGAGACACCCACTTTCACCCACGGTCAAGGGGACAAAGCCCCACCACCAGATCAGTAACACAAGGGGCAAAAGCAACCTATCCATTGGGTAGACAAGGGAAAGTGGCCTGCCCTCGACTGGACGAATGTCAAGATCCCGTCACGTGATGAACCCGAGGAGCTAGAAAAGCTCAAACTCCTAGGCGAAGTGATCGAATCAGATTCTGACTCTGAGCCCAGCCCAGCAGACATCATGGTCATTGAGACAAGTGACCCATAGGAACAAATAGAGCAGGACAACAAGATCAAGAGGGGGAAGGAATCAGGATGGTCAGCCATCCCGCTAACTATTGAATTAGCCAGCGAATCATTCACTAATGTTGGCCTAAAAAAAATGCCAATGTAAATAGCAGTTGGTATCCCGAACCAGGGAAAGATCATTCGTGGTTCGCAACACCGTCCTGTTCGGGACACCTTGGCAACACAAAAAAAAAAATCAAAAAATTTTCAAAACACAAAAACAATAGAAAAGCTTTCAAAAATCATTGTGCCAAACATTTCACGCACATTGTAGGAGTTTGAGGTTAGCTCGTATGATTTAAATCTAGAGTTAGACTTTAAACTCATGGGTTTGGATGAAGCCCCGGATGTGGGAAATGATGATACTACTCACGAGCTCGAAGATTCTCTCGAAAAGTTTCAAATAAAGGCCAATGTTGTTGCATACGATTTCAAAATTGTGAACTTGGGGTCAGTGGGACTCCCTAGAGAGGTGCACATCGAAAAATCGCTCTCTCCGAAATACAAGCAGAGGATGATGGAATTCCTGAAACCAAAGTTATCCAACTTTGCCTTCTCTTACGAGGATACGCCAGGGCTCGATGAGGATCTAGTAGTGCACCATTTGCCAACAAAGCTAGACATGAAGCCTGTTAAATAAAAGTTGTGAAGAATGAAGCCAGAATGGGCCCTGAAAATCCGTGATGAAGTCATCAAGCAATATAACGCGGGATTCCTGGTAGTCTCCAATTACCCGGAATGGCTCGCAAATATTGTACCAGTACCAAAGAAAGATGGGAAAGTCAGAATGTGCATCCACTTCAGGGACCTCAACAAAACAAGCCCTAAAGACGATTCCCTCTGCCTCACATCGACACACTCGTAGATAATACTGCTGGACACAAGATCTTCTCTTTCATGGATGGCTTCTCGGGTTACAATCAGATCAAGATGGCCATCGAAGATCGAGAAAAGACTTCCTTCATCACACCATGGGGGACTTTCTGCTACCGGGTCATGCCCTTCGGATTGAAGAATGTGGGGGCTACATATCAGCGAGCCATGACAGCCCTGTTCCACGACATGATAAACAAAGAAATGGAAGTCTATGTGGATGACATGATTGTCAAGTCTCGCACAATCGAAGGACACTTCAAAGACCTCGTGAAGCTCTTCGACAGGCTAGAGAAGTACAAGCTCCGACTCAATCCGCAAAAATGTGTCTTTGATGCAACCAGAGGAAAACTCTTAGGCTTCATTGTCAGCAAAGATGGTATCCGGGTAGATGAAACCAAGATCAAGGCAATCATTGAAATGCCACCACCCAAGACTGAAAAGGAAATACGAGGTTTCCTCGGGCAGATCCAGTATATCAGTCGATTCGTTGCACAGCTTACTCTGATCTGTGAACCCATATTTAAGCTCTTGCGAAAGAACTCGCCAAAGGAATGGAATGACGACTGTTAAGCGACTTTCGACAAGATCAAGAGATACCTGCTAAATCCACCAGTGCTCATGCCACCAACTCTGGGGAGGCCATTGCTGTTATATATCCCCGTCACAGCAGAAGCAATCGGATGTGTTCTCGGCCAACACGACGATACAGGAAGAAAAGAGCAAACGATCTACTATCTAAGCAGGCAATTCATGAGCTACAAAGCTAAATACTCCAGCTTAGAAAAGACGTGCCTTGCCCTGGTCTGGGCAACACAGCGGCTATGACAGTATATGATCGCTCACCCAATCCTTCTGCTCGCTCACATGGACCCATTGAAGTACTTGTTCGAAAAACCAGCACTAACGAGTAGGATCGCAAAGTGGTGGCTATTGGTTTCAGAGTTTGACATCACATATGTCATTCAGAAGGTAATCAAGGGGCAAGCACTGGCCGACCACCTAGCAGCATACTCCCTGCCTGATTACCAACCGCTAAACACCTTCTTTCCTGACAAGGACATCCTATGGATTGAGGAAGAGGAAGCAAAAAAGGTAGGAGAGTGGACGCTCTTTTTCGATGGAGTCGCAAACTCAAAGGGGAGTGGAGTAGGCGTCATACTCTACTCTCCCGAAGACATCTCAGTTCCTATATCCAGAAGGCTGGCATTCCAGTGTACTAACAATGTAGCCGAATACGAAGCATGCATCGTTGGGCTAAGAGAGACCATAATCCTCAATGTGAAGAAGTTATGAGTCTTCGGGGACTCGCAGCTCATCATCAATCAGATAAATGGCGATTGGAAGACCAAAGATTAGAAGCTGATCCCTTATCATGTATATCTGGAAAATCCAATCGAAGAATTTGAAGAGATCACTTTCTCTTACATGCCTTGGATCAAGAATCAATTCGCAGACGCTCTGGCTACCCTCGCCTAAATGTTAGAAATCCCAAAAGGAATTGCTGAATAGGAACTCACCGTCGAACTCCAGGAGGAACCTACATTCTACCTGCAAATTGAAGAAGCTAAAACCTCTCTGAATGATCAACCATGGTACATGGACATAAAAAAATATCTCAAACATCAGAAGTACCCGAAAGGAGCAACACCAGCTGATCGTCGCACCATCCAGTGGCTAGCAACTCAGTTCATAATCACTAGGGAAATTCTCTACAAGCGATCCTTCAACCAAGTCCTTCTCCACTGCGTAGATGAAGCAGAAGTGGCACAGATCATGTCAGAAATCCATGAAGGACTGTGCGACCCACACATGAATGGACACATGATGGCGAAGAAGATCTTACGACTCGGCTACTATTGGCTCACAATGGAGACAGATTGCTGCAAACACGTCAGGAAATGCTTCAAGTGCCAGGAACATACAAATCAGATCCATACGCCTGCTTCCAAACTCTATAGCCTGACATCACCGTGGCCCTTCTCTATATGGGGATTGGACATCATCGAAAAAATCAGCCCTAAAGCATCAAACGGGCATGAGTACATCCTGGTGGCTGTATATTACTTCACTAAATGGATAGAGGCGACATCCTACACTACCATCACAGCATCTCATGTGGTCAAATTCATGAAAAACAACATCATTAGTCGTTATGGGATCCCTCAAGCCGTCATCACCGAGAACGGAACCCCGTTCGTCAATAAAAGGATGGGCGAATTCCTCGACAAATTTAAAATTCAACGTCATCGATCAAGCCCTTACCATCCCCAAATGAACGGTGGGGTCGAAGCTGCAAACAAAACCATCATTCGCATACTGGAGAAGATGGTGAAGACATATCGTGATTGGTTGGAAATGCTTCCTTATGCACTTTGGGCCTATCGGACGTCTGTACGGTCTGCTATAGGCACAACTCCATATAAACTCACATACAGTATGGAAGCAGTGCTACCAATCGAAATCGAAATCCCATCACACCAGATATTACTGGAAAGTGAAATCAAGGAAGGCAAGTGGCAACAAGCAAGATACGATCAACTGCATCTGGCAGACGAAAAGCGCATGCGGGCACTAAGCCACTCCCAATGTTATCAAAGAAGGATCGCCCGAGCTTACAACAAGAGGCTCCAAAAAAGAAGCTTCAAAATCGGTGACATGATCATGAAACGCATCCTACCACTGCACTTGTCAGATCCCAGAGGAAAATTCAAACCTTCGTGGGATGGACCACTGATCATTTGGGAAGTACTTCCAGGGGGCGCTCTTCGGCTCACCAATCTGAGAGGAGAAGATCTTCCGGAGCCCATCAACGCTGATAATGTAAAAATCTATCACGGGTAACCATACCTAACTTTGTTAATGATTACAATCGTAAAGTTGCACCCATCACATTTTCGCAAAAAAAAGTGTATATATCCATCAAAAAACACCTACCATTTCTCTCACAAAAGAAGAGAATTATAATATATAAAAAAAAGGAGGCAAGAAAGAAAGAAAAAAAATTGGAGAAAAAAAAAAAAAAAAAAAAAAAAAAAAAAAGGAAAAAGAAGAAAATCCCAAAAAAAAAAAAAAGGAAGAAAACCTCAAAAAGAAGGAAAGAGAAGAAGCCCATCATCTCCAAATAACCCAACTAAAAGCAGCTTACCAGTGTAATCAATGACAAAGACAGGAAGGTTACCAGTTGGCCAGCTATAAAGGAAATCTCTCCATCACTCCTGGTATTTCAAAAATAAAAAAAGAAAATAAAAAAAGAAGAAAACATGTAGCGGACTTGGTGAAAACCCAAAGGGCGCGAGTAAAAAAACAACAAATAAACTGGGGACTTGGTGAAAACCTGAAAGGGCGCTAAGGGTAAAAACAGCACAGCTATCAAGGGGCAGGCAAGATCAAAAACCCGGGACAGTGAAAATCTGAAAGGACACTAGGGGCAAAAATGATGGGAAGAGTCGGACGTAGTGAAAACCCGAAAAGGCGCTACGGGCAAAACATAAAATAAAATAAAATAATAATAAAAGCACAGGTACAGAAAAGGCCAAAACAGTGAGCATCACAATGAGATACAAGGAAACTTCAGATCAGTACTCTACCAAACTCCGCTCAAATCCACGAAATACGATCCCAGATACCCTTTCAGGGAACCAAGACCTTAGGAACACAATCAAGACTACTGCACACAATGTGGGCTGAGCCCAAGATTCTGATCCCAATCATTCCAAAACACAAATTCAAACCCAGGCAAACAGGGGTAAGTTTGGCACAAACAAAATTTTCTTTCTTTTCTTTAAGAAAAGGTCTTCCTTACAAGCACATAGTTTTCTCCACCAAAACCAAAAAAACAAAAAGAAGAGGATTTTATGCATACAAGCAGTTGATCAACATTAAAGAATCACGGATAAGCTCTCACCTCTCGTATAGCGATAATCTCTGCCTGAGCCTCTCTACGTCTATGCGCAGGTAGAAGACCTCATCCCTCTCCAGATGGTGTGCTGCGAGCATGCTATCATCATATCGTTGTCCCACTGCTAAGTGACGAGCCATATCCTCATAAGCATGATGAAGGATAACAATCTCAGAAATCAGGTGGCCATGTGTGGCCAGCAAAAAGGATGGATTAATGAAAGGGCGCTCCTCAAAGGCCACGAACGAATCATCAACGCACGAGGAGGAGGAAGCAACATCACCTATCGTGTCCTGATCAGCCTCATCCTCTAAATGCCAACCAGGAACCTGACGATGCAATGACTGCTCTGCTACCCATCGCTGATACGGTACAGTTGCCATGGGAGGAGCCCAAGACTCAAGATCCAGAGCTATCGCATCCAAAGAGCCCTGCCAGGAAATCCAGACACGCCTGTACAATGCGGTCAAATCAGATAAAAGAAGAGCATGCCCAAATCCGAAAAAGTCAAAGTCTGGAACATCTTGCCAAAAGCTAAACTGCCGAAGAAAGCGCATAGGATGATAAGAGCAGTACCCGCAAAGCCCTAACAACAATAAAGGAGTACGAGCAGTGCTACAAATCAATGGAGAGTGACAGAGCCAGGGAGCCTCCCACCTAATCTCCCACCCTCACAGCTGAGTGAGCATACAGCGATATAGTGACTCAGTGGCCTCAGCACCAGGGGGAAGGTCGTTAAGCAACAAACGCAACACATCACCGCGATAAGAGTCTGGCCATAAAAGCTGAGGGGTCATGAACAGATGCTCCCACAACCAGACCTGCAAGGAAATATGTTTCAAACACAGGATGCAAGTAGGAAAACCATGCCAAGCAAGGGAAAAGAAAAAAGCAGAGAATACCTGGAGGAATGTATAATAGCCCTGGAGGATGCGGGTTCGCCCCAATGAGCACTCAGTCAGTCCTAGAAAAAGCTCCGCCAGTACCATTGAAGTAATGCTCCTACGATGTAAAACATGACGAAATATGTCAAGCAGAACTGCCAACAAAGACTGTCGCCATCCGGAGAAAAGCAGCTCAGCTATAATATAGAATATCAGTGCATTTAGGCACTGGTGATGGCAATCCGACCTAGGACCCCCACGGGCAGTGGAACAGCGATCATATAGAATCTCAAGCGAAAGCTCGCCAGCCCCATCCTTTGCAGTAGGAAGAGCAGTAAGAAATCCAAACCAGGAAATTAGATCAGAAGGACGAATTGGCTCAGACGCAGGAATGTAAGGCTCTCGGGTAAGAGGAAGGCCTGACAAGCATGAAAACTCCTCGCCCAACTCCAGGTCATTGAATGAGAACAGGTTCAGGGACGAAACCCAAATCATGTAGCACCGCACTCAAAAGTCGCTAGTCCAGGCGAACTCGGTGGAAGTGGAGAACCTCCCGAAAGCCCAAGGAACTCAACTCAAAGATCTCAGACTCGGCCAAGCTCCCAATCCAGATATGTAGTCTCTCAGAACAGGTCCCCCCTGCCTAGCCGACAAGTCCGAATGTGCACACCCTCAACAACGGATCCCGGGTCAAGAGGGAGAATCATCAAAAATGGGCATCCCCTCGCCCAGTAAGTCTATCTCATGGTGACGAAAGAAGCCAGCATCACCCATCGCATCGCGCAAAGTGTCCTGAAAAGCCGCAACAGGCGGGCCCGAGCCACCAACAACCATCACATCCTGAGCTGTCCAAAACACACACGCCCCAGGAGTCACAACGCCCAAAACATCTAAATGGATGACAAGACATGCACCCTAACCCTGACAGCAGCTGACTGCCCCGTCACTGTCTCAAAGCCTGCGCTGAAGATCTGGCCCAATCCATCTGCTGGAACTCCATCACCTGTCAAATCCAAGCTATCCAAACCGCTAGGATAGGGTTCGCCACCCACCCAAGCCTGCTCCACCATATCCACACCATCAGTCATCACCATACTACCATCTCCACCACCCAGCCAGGCCTGATCCATCCCATCCATACCATTCACTACCACAATGCTATCATCCACACCGTCCATAACCATCCCTTCATCGATCAAGCCATCAGCTGCCATCATCACACCATCTCCACCATTCAAATCATTCATCCTCACCACATTAGCATCCACAAACCCGGGTGGTCCATCTGGCGTGGGTCCACCAAGAGCATCCAATCCCATCAACCCATCCCCATAACCATCATTATTGGAGAACAGATCCAAGCCATAAATAGCATTTATCCCCTCCAAAGGACCCATTACTCCTCCACCAACCCCCATCAACCCATCCATAAATGGATTCCCTCCATCATTTATGGATCCACCAACCTCACCATCAATCATGAGCCCATCAATACCTTCATCATGGCTAGCCATAATAAGCCCAAGAAGAAGAAAGGACAAAAGAAAGAAGAGGACAAAGGAAAGAATAAAAGACAAAAGGGGTGGACAAAAGAGATGATCAGACGATCGAAGACGGACGGGAGTATCAGAACAACAACAAAAGGAATGAACAGAGAAGAGATGTACTCGCTGGAAGAAAAGATGAACAGAGGCGGCGATCCGATTACCGCCCGCGGTACTCCAACTACCCCCTCAGAACTGACATTCTTTCATCACTGCCACACTAACAGAACAGAACGGGCATGCAAAAGTCTTTGTGCGGTAAACCAACTACCGCCCGCAGCAGTCCGACTGCCGCCCAAGACCACTTTTAGGCGAAATTTGGGCAAGACCCGATATGTAGATCCGAGACCTTGAAACAAGTATCTGTGTTCAAATGGAGTTGCAAAGCTGATCAAAGGGCAGTGCAAGAAAGCAACACCGAACAAGTTACATTTCATATAAACATTAGGTTACAGGATTACATGGTACAATCAGCTAATCATCATCAGGAAGATAAGTATCGGTATCCTTGCGACGAAAATGGGGCCCTAAAATCCCTCCTCTGGTAAAACGTGCGCTGCCACCAAGAGCATAACCAGGTTGTAAGATCGGGCCTATGCCATGTTGCTCGCACCAAGAACTGTACTCTATATCAGGATCGACGAAGGCACTGGCATCGTAACCCTCCAAGGCGGCAGCTAATTCCCTTGAGGGTACTGATCTCTAGTCAGATGGACCCAAAGGTGGGCTTAGTGGCACAATAGGACTACCGGTCAACTGCTAGAAAAGCCTTTCTCCCAGGTACCACTTCGTCACACGTGGGTCTTCTAGAATGCAATGACGCCGCGAGGCCTGAAAAGCCTCCTGAGCCTCTGGAGTAAGCACCACATTCTATCGAAGATATGGCCTGGTGTGGAACTGCAAAACAGAATGATTAAAGGTTGGCAGGAAAATAAAGAAAGCACATAACCAGTACATGACAAGCAAGTCACTCATGTCATCGGGCACAGGGGCATCAATATTCGACCTCCAGGCGAGATCTGAAAACAGACACGTACGGCTGCAATTATCATTGTACCACAGCGTCATACGAGGAAATGGAGGTGAATGGTCGATTAGGGTAGGCGCTAGATGAGGAAAATGGTCAAAAAAGCAGACCTGAGCAAATCACCATCAGATAAGGCACACCAAATCGTCCCCAGAGAAAGCATGGGCAAAAAGGATGGCAAGAAGGTACCTTGATGACTGAGTAAAAGCCAGTCAAGGATCGGCGGATACAGCGGCTGACCTTGTCCAGCCCTTTATACAAATGGGCCAGGAAGGCCGCATTCCAGTAGTACGGGGTGGGAAAAGTGATGTCTACCACGAGTGACAATAGACGGGAACTCAAGAGCTCATTTCCGTGGCAGAAAATCATCGCACCCATGGTGTACAAGATCAAGGCCCGGGCTTTCACCACAGCCGCGGCCTCAGACTCAAGGATGCCTCTGGTAAAGTTTGATGATAGCCAGAGGAGTTTGAACCGAGGACCGATAAACTCACTAGCATCTGGCATCATCCCCAACATCTCCATGCAGTCATCCTCAGTGGGCACTGGAAGGTCGTCCTCAAAAGGGACGGATCCTCCGTCATACTGGAGACCCAACTGCATGTATATATTGTAGGGAGTAATCCCCTACTCCCCAAAAGGCAGTTGAAAGGTGTGAGTCTCGGGGTGCCACCGCTCCGTCAAAGCAGATAAAAGAGACATGTTCGTCCTACTCAGACAAACTCGGAACAGGTGGGCGAACGGAGTACGCTCCAGAACCTCAAAAAAAAAGGGTTGGGGGTCATGGAACCAGTCAGGCCAATGAGTCCTAAGCCCTCACCCTCTCAGAATCGCAGGAGCGCCACCCTCCTGGGCTAAGTCAGACAAGTGTCATCCTTCTCGTGGTACATGGTATGAATCTGACGACTGATGAGACGAACTAGCCTCGTTTTTACCACGACGAGGCATGCTGCACAGGAAAGGTGTACAAGTAAGTCCACATCTCAAAGCTTATTACAAAAGCCCATCATAAGGCCCGTTTCAAAAAGCCCATGTTAAAGCTCATTTCAAAAAAAAAAGAGCCCAAGCCCATTTCTAAGTAGACCCATTCCAAAAGCCCAAAAGCCCAGGCCCATCTCAAGGCCCACTTCAAAAAAGCCCATCTCAAGGCCCATCTCAAAGCCCATTACAAAAGCCAATCTCAAGGCCTACTTCAAAAAGCCCATCTCAAGGCCCATTACGAAAGCCCATCTTAAGGCCCACTTCAAAAAGTCCATCTCAAGGCCCATATTAAAGCCCATATCACAGCCCATGTTCAAAGCCCATATCAAGAGGACCATCTCCAAGGCCACCTTTCATAAATCCATGGCCCCTGTTGCTTTGAGGAAGGTCCACTTTCATCACACATCTCAATAAATGCATCTACACTAGTCAAGATCTTGATGTGGGGCCCGCTTGGAAAATCCCTTCCGTCCAACATCAACAAAGTGGCCAACTATTCCGAGTCCACATCATTCATACACACAAATGGACCCCAGATCATCCATCCGACGGTCCAGATCATCCAAAAATAAATAAATAAATAAACAAATAATAATAATAATAGACAAAGTTTCAAATAAAAGGGTGGGGCCCCTTTCTTATCACACCCCACTTCGTCAAAAATAAAAAAAATAAAAAAACAAAAAAAATGTAATAAAAAATTCAGCCGATGACTCAGCCCAAATCCAATAGTCAAGGACAAAATAAAAACAGATCAACGGTCCTGATCGCGGTCGTCGCCAAACCCAAGAAGAAATCTAACTCATCAAAAGCTCCGTAAACAAATGGCTCAACAAGACCCATGCAAAAACTTGATGGCCAACATTACCTAAAACTGAGAAAAGAAAGAAATATGGAGAAAACAGGTTGAAAATTCCTCTCAAAACGGCTCCTAGGGACCACAATGGATCCCTGGACGTCCCAAAACCAGATTCAAATAATGGATGAGGTTGCACCGGACGGACCAATGCACAACTCGGACCGCTGGACAAAAGGGGCGACTGGCGGTAGCCGGACTGTCGTAGGCGGCAGTCCGACCGCCGCCCAACCAAAAGTTTGCATGGGGCAGCGGGCTGTCCCCTAGGGTGGTCTAAGCAACCGATTTTGCTCTCTAACCACATAACAATACTCGAAAACTTTTTAAAAACAACTCCAAACTTCCAAGATTTCCAATAAACAATCTCGAATTTGTAAAAGTTACCAAAATAGACCTATGTTTTCAAGAGTTACCAAAATAATCCTAGATTTTCAAAAGTTATAAAAACAGCCCCCAAATTTTCAAAAAAAAAAAAGAGGAGAAGTTTTTCAAAAAACATCCCCAGGGAGTTCAGCTCCACTAGAGCATCACCTTTTTAAAAAAATAATATAAATAAATAAAATATATATATCATCAGCCCCATTACTTTATTAGTGGAGGCCATCTGACTTTTCTTATAAAAATCGGATGACGACACCCACCCGCGAGATCGAATGGATATTTTTCAAAAAAAATTTTAAAAATATTTTCGAATAAAATCCCCAAAGGGTCTAGCCCCAAGGGGAATAGTTTTCAAAAGGTTTACAACCCATGTACACGACGCGCAGTACACTGAGGGATCTTCCATATTCTCTAGTTGTAGTTAGTGCAAATAGTTAAATAAGATTCGATCTCTCCCGGTTTCCCCGGAGGATGACCGAATCCGTACATGATACATGTACGATTGGCCCGATCTCTATATCTAGACAGTCGTATGGATGCTAGTAAAAGTGATTAGAACTATCTCTGGAAAGAATAATCAAACTCAAAGTGACAACAATCCATTATAACCATAGTATCAGAATCAGCAGACTGCATGGCAAAAAGATTACCTGCACATACCTAGTCTGGGATGCTCACGAAATTTGATCGAGTCCAAGTCGGCGTAGTAAGTTCCCCATAAGGCCGCACTAACGCGCAGGGCAGCTAACCACTTTGACGATCAAACGGAATGAATACTCCTAGGGTGATTATGTAGCAAAGGAAATGACAGATCAAACAATATGGGAATCCTCGTAAAGCCGCGATAAATGCGCAGAGGCCCTTACTTTTCAGACTTACTCTCCAATGCTATTAACAGTCCGACGTGAAAGGGTTGTGATTGGTGACCCGTAAAGTCGCGACAAATGCGCAGAGGATAATCACAATGTTTTCCTCAACCCTCATGATATGTGCAAGTCATCTCTTTTCCAAACAATCAACAGATAATGATACGATAGCAGGCAACGGATTCGAATCACTATCCTTTTTTACCAGAAGGGTAGGGTGTCAACTTGCTTTGGCCTTCGATTGCCTGTAACCTCGGCCAAAGAGGGGCATCTGTAGACACCCCACCCAGGCTAACATCTTGAGAAAGCTAAGACAATCCGGAAACCATGATCATAGCTTAACCCTAACCTTAACCCGAAACCTAGCTGTAAACCCTAGTCCAAAATCTCCAAACTCTCAATCTACAGCTCGAAACCATAATCCAAGCCGTTCAACACACACACAGCCTCGTCTGTATCCTATACCCTGGCCAGAACTCCCTATCCATGCCTAAATCTGCTACTTTAAGTCCCAGAAACCCAAAATGAAGACCACCGGATGAACCAGAGTGTCACACGAAGCTCACACATCCGAAACCGGCCTAAACTAGGCTCGGGTGGCAGTTTGACTGCCGCCTGCGGTACTTCAACTGCTGCCGCTCACGGCCCGCATGTGGACAGCTGTCCCAGTGTCCAAAAGTCAACTTTCCTCTAGATTTACCCCTCCCATATTCACTATTTACAGTTTTACCAGCCCTATGAGCTAATGGGAGCACGCCATGTGGCGTCTCTCTCCTCTCCACCAACCACTACTTGCCACATCAGCTTTCACCCATCCTAAGCCCTAAAATTACCATTTGACCATTGGGGAGGGTTATAAATAGCCCTCTCCTCTTCTCATTTAAACAACAACAAAAAATTCAAGAGAAGGAGAGAGTGAGAGAGAAAGAAAGTGAGAGAGAGAGAGAGTGAGGAAGAGAGTGAGGAAAAGGGAAGGAGCTCCCAAGCCTCCCAAGTCTAGATTTTCTTAGCCACCCCCTAGCCCTCCTCCAAACCTCTCCAACCCATCTAACCTAGCCGAGTTTGATCATGGTTCAGCATATGTCTTAGCCTACTCAAGAATCAAGCCAAAGATCCATCATCCTACAAGCATTCATCATGACATCTACTCCCTTCTCAACCCCTCTGCTTCTCTAGATCTCTAGTGAACGTATTCTCTGTGACTTGTCGTACATTGGATCCTGTCACATCAGAAATTCCTAAGTGATCTAGTCCATTTATTTTACTTCTTTACATAAGCATCATCACATCTGCCCTCTAGATGCATTGTCGGACGTATGCTCTGTGGCCTACCGAAATCTCGGATCTTGCTATATCAGAAATCCACATGTGACTAGTCCCATCATGACCACAACATCATCATCATCCCTTGAGATTATTTTACCACACTAAGTAGAGACTGTACATTTGTACGGGCAGAGAGGGTGCCTAACACCTTCCCTCTTTGTAATCGAGGTCCCTTACCTGAAATCCCCGATCGCATATTTGGAGTCAACCTATGGTAGGAGAGTCTTCAGATTTCTCCAACCCTGCATATTCCGCGGTTTCTAGCCAACTGCAGGATTATGAGATTAATTGGCTAGTGGCGACTCTAATATTCACAAATCATCCTAATCACCCCCACTACCAAATACATAACATTTCCAATCAGCATGGGCCCCCGATTTCCAGTGTCTACACATATCTAAACCATCATTTATGTTTGTTTATTTATTTATTTTTTTATGAATTTTAAAAATCATCGTGAGGTGAAATGTCAAACAAGGTACGTAGATACATTAGATGGCTTAGACAATTTCAATGGCACGGACACTTGCCCTCTTCATTTTTGGAGTCACATCCAACATCTGATGCATCATCTCCATTTTATAATATATTTGCCTCTTGTAGTATAATTCCTCTAATAATAATAATTATTATTATTATTTTCCTTCCTATCATCCGTATAGAAGCGGCCCACATGATAGATGGACCAGGACGTCCCATATGCTTACATTTAAGAACCAGTTGGGTGGTGAATATTTTGATAAATGCACGAGATAAGAAATATTCGGACGCGGTTTGGCTAGTGACGATGCAACTAGCTAGTTGGCTAGCGTTCGGTGCTATGTAGGCCCTATCATGATTTATATGTTTTATCCACGCGGTCCGTTCATTTTTCCATATCATTTTATGCCTTAATTCGAAAAATGAGGCACATATAAATCTTATATGGACCATACCACAGGAAAATAGTATTGATTGAGTATCCACCGTTAAAGGACATCTAGGGCTCACTGTAACGTTTATTCGACATCCAACCCGTTGATTAGGTCATAAAGACCTGGATGAAAGGAAAATAATAATAATATTAGCTTGATCTAAAAGCTTTTGTGGCCCCAAGAAGTTTTTTAATGGTGGTAGTTCAATCAACACCGTTTCCTAACATGTGGTCCACTTGAGATCTGAATATACCTCATACTTAGGCTTATAACATAAAATAATCTAGAAAATGAATAAACGTGGCGGATGAAACAAATACATCATAGTGGCCCACAGAGCACCGATAATTAACCATTGGTAGTAGCAGGCTCACTCAACAATAGAGGTGGGCATTTGTTACCCGATCTCTGCTAGATCGATCTTCTTCCTCTTCTTCTTCTCCAATCAGACTAGAGGGGGTGAATGATCGGCCCATAAACCAATCAATATTGAATCAATAACAATGCTAAATTTAAATCACCTTGATAAATAAGTATTGAGAGATTGATACAAATTCAGCTTCGATGGCTTAAGATCTAGAACCTCTCTTTTGAATCAAGGACTCAATGTTAATAAAAGATCAAGGTTTAAATGTTCAATCCCCACACTTGCTTGAAATGAAAATAGTTACAACATTCACATCCACTTGTACATTCCACACAATCGAATAGATATGAAAATTAAGCAAGATCCGATTGATTTTTCAACAAACACACAGAATGCTTTACTCCACTCCTAATATCCTACACACAGGGATATTGTTTCTATCAAATAGGATAGACGTCTGTCTGCACTTCGGACCGACCCGACCAGTTTTCGGTTTTTATACTCCAAAACCGAAGAGACCCGACCGAACGAAGTAGATGAACGTGCAACTCCGACTAGGTGAGATTCCAAGAAAAGTATAAATAAAAATTTTATTTTTATTTTACCCTAACTTTCCCTTTCCCCTCTTTTCTTACCCTACCCGTTTTTACCCTCTTTTCTTACCCTAACTCGAACGACGGACGATCGTCGATCACTGCCCGTCGAACGATCTTCTTCCTCTTCTTCTTCAGGGCCAACGTCCGTCAGTGTCCCGTTGTCCGTCACTGTCTCGTCGTGGATTTTATAGTGTTGTCCCCGTCTGCATCGATCGGGTAAGTATTTTAAAAAAAAAATGCTCACTTGATTTTACATAGATTCTGTTGTTGCCATCCACACCGTGAGTGGATCAGCTTGATTTACATGCCTGGCATGAAAATTTTTCAACGGTCATGATCGTCCTAGCAGGACACTTCACGTGTTGAACGGTTAAGATAGTCCTAGCAATCAGTATTGCATTGTTGTTTTCAGTTTTTGCGAGTGGGGACATTGTTGAGTGATCTAAACCGTTGATATCATAGACCCGACTGTGGCTGGCTCATGCATTGGCAATGTCCAGATGGAAATTTTGTAAACCTTTAAATAGGCAAATAACAAGAGTTCAAAGGAAAAATACAGCCAGATTTCCACCCAACCTATAAAAGTCCAAATTTTCTATGGCTCGGATCTTCTCATCTAGTAATTTTTGGTGCATGGACTGTTGAGAGTGAATCCCATACTATCAACGTTTTGGATCATTGATAAGTAACTTATTTGAGATAGGTAAGTTTGGTTCATGATCAATTATAAGTAGCTATATATATATATATATATATATATATATATATATATATAAAGTTACTTAATCACTTCAGTTGTTAAACTTTATTTGAGATGGTGTCAGGTTATGCTGTGAACCATGACTGCAATGCTGTAATTAGGATCTAATGCCCCTAGTCAGGGTAGTAGGTTATGAGAGACAGTAACCTTGTGCAATAGAATGTTGTATTTAATGTCTGTATTTGATACCGCCATAATTTATTTATTTTTGAAAACTCCATGTTTGAAACTCTCTTTGTTTTAACACCTTTGTGTAGAGAATGGTACTCTTAGCACTTCCCTGAACTAGCAAAGATTGTCAATGATAACTATCTCTATCCCAAAGTTGCAAAATTTGGGGAGAACAAGTCAGAGTTAACTGAGGACAAGCTTCCAGGGTTAGAAGACATTCTTGGTGATGAGGAGAAAGCGAAGTAGATTGTTGAAGCAACTAAAGCATCTATGGGTAGAGTTCATGAAACTAATTTCTTTTGCTAGCTCTATTCAATGTTTGAAGAAGAAAAGAAGAGCTGCAATGGCCCTCTCTTCCTCAGATTCAACAAGAAAAAGTGATGCCACATCAAGGTATCTCTCTCTCTCTCTCTCTCTCTCTCTCTCTCTCTCTCTCTCTCTCTCTCTCTCTCTCTCTCTCTCCCCCTCCCCCCCCTCCTCTATTTTTTTATTTTTCTTGGATCGGATCTGAACCTGGGCCAATCCGATCCGACTTAGTTTTCCTGACCGAGTCGGACTCAGATCGGTCCAGGGCCACATGGGTTAGGATCAGATTGGGTCAGAGGACCAGGACTCGGTCCCGGTTTTGACCGAGTTCGGGTAAGGCCATGCAGAACTCGGATCTGGTCGAGTTGGGCCCAATCCGATTCGACTCGGTCCAATGCCCAACTCTACTCGACAATCCGCGTTCGAAATATGGGCCCGACACAAACGTCGATTTCTTACCAACGCCTCTGTGAGTTAAGTTTCTACACTGCGATACTAGGTGGGGGCCACCTGTTGTTTTTGAGAAATCTTCTCTGTCCATCCATTTTGCGAGACCGTTTTAAGACAGGTGACTAAAAATGATATAGATACGAAACTCAAATGGGACACATTAGAGGAAACAGTCGGTAAAGGAATGCGTACCATTGAAACCTTCCTGCGCTCCACCTTTATGTTTATGCGCCAACCACACTATTTACAAGGTCATTCCCACTGTGATGAAGTGAAAACATAAAAAAATTTCTAATGGTCAACAATGGTCAGTGAATCTCCGTTGTTTCATTTCGTGTAGACCACTTTAGTTTTAGATCCACCTCATTTATTGGTCGAATGAGCTCTGAAAATGGATGGACGGGGAGGAATTCTCGTAAACAGTGAGCCCCATCTAGAATCTGCTTCCCCCCAAACCGGAAACGGATTGGCTACTACTCCCATTGCCACTAGCCGGGTGGCTGGTGGTCGTACTCTGTGGGCCCCAGCATGACGTATGTGTTTCATCCATGCAGTTCATCCATTTTTATATATCATTTTAGGGCTTTATCTTTAAAATGAGAGGGATATAAATCTCAGGTGGACCACACCAATGGAAAACAATAGTGATTAGATATCTACCATTAAATCCTCGTAAGGCCCACTATACTGTTTATTTGACATCCAATCTGTTGATTAGGTTATACAGACCTAGATGAAGGGAAAAAATGAAGATCATCTTGATTCAGAACTTTTATGGCCCCAAAAAGTTTTTAATGGTCTACGCTCATTCAACATTGTTTCCTATAATGTGGTCCCCTTGAGATTGGGATATACTTCATTTTTAGTCTCACACCTCAAATGATCTATAAAAATAGATGAACAGCATGGATGAAACATATACATCATGGTGGGGCCCACAGAGCACCGACCACCAGCCAGCAGGAAGCAGATTGGCTGGTGTACCACACAGCAACTATATAGCTGCTGTAGGTACGTATCATGCGAAGACAAGCACTGACGCTCCTCGAGCTCTAAGTTGTACCAACGGTTCAAAGGAGATCAAATTTTTATGGGCCCCATAGTGATGTATTTATTATATCTACACCCTTCATCTATTTTTAGAGATCATTTTAGATCATTATCCAAAAAATGAATCATATCCAAAGATATATGGACCACACCATAAAAAGGAGCGGAGATAATGATTTTCACCATTAAACAAGTTGTAGGGTCCACTATAATGTTTATTTTCCATCCAATCTGTTCTTAAAATCACAAAGACCTAAATGAAGAGGAAAAACAAATTTCATATTGATCCAAAACTTCTGTGACCCCAAAAAGGGTTTCAATGGTAGACATTCAATCCCCCAGTGTTTTTTGCAGTGTGGTCAACTTGATAATTAGATCTGTCTTATTTTTCCGTCTCAAGCCTTAAGACGAGCTATCCAAATGTATGGAAGATTTGGATATAACACAAACCTCGTGATCAGACCCACAGAACTTGTTGACAACAATAGAGCAACTATATCACTGGTGTGAGGTACACCAGCCAAGTAGCCAATCCGTTTTGCCCAAGCCACCCCCGCAAACCGATGTCGATTTGCTGCCAAAGCCTTTTGCGGGAAGTTCCAGTGCTTGAAACTTAGGTGAGCTAGCCCACCATGATGTTTGTGAGAAATTTATCCCCTCCATCCGTTTTGTGAGCTCATTTTAAGATTGGAGACGAAAAGTAAGCAAGATCCAAGACTAAAGTGATTCGACAGCGTGAGGATTGTCCAGTTGAAATATTCTTAGGATCACAGAGGTTTTGAATCATATAATATTTGTGTTTTCAATTCATCCCATTAGGAATGATATTATGAATGGTATGGATGGCATGTAAATATCGTTGTTGACTTAGGGAGGTTTCAACTGTAGGAATTTCACTATCAACTTTTTCTTTAGTATGGCCCACTTGAGTCTTTAATCCTGCTCACTTTTGGTCGCAAGTTCTAAAATGAGCTCACAAAATAGATGGACGGGATAGATTTCTCATAAACATCACAGTGCGGCCCACCTAAGTTTCCAGCGCACCGCATCCCCCAGAAACATCCCTGACCCTCGTACATGTACTGAGTTGGCAGTTTTATTTAGGGGTGTACATGAATTGAGCTAGCTCGGTTAGCTCGCTCGACTCGACTAGAAAAAGCTCGATTCAAAGCTGAGTTCGAACCGAGTTGATTTTTTTAGCTCGAAAATGAGTTCGAGCTTGCCCCAACTCGACTCAACTCAGATCGAACCCAGCTCAAATCAAACTCGAATCGAAGCAGTTCAATGACTTGGTTACTTTGATATTGATGTGTGGCTAGTGGCAAAGAAGGCATGTATATGAAACCAACACCATTTTTTTTCTTGATTTTTATGTTGCTTAAAATGTGTTTAATAAAATAGCTGTAAATCCATTGCTGCTATCTCAAATACAGTGAGATTTTGAATGTGTAGTTCGGGTGTTTGTGAAAAAGCCTCAATGACAAACTCGGCTCGAACTCAGCCCAAGCTGGCCCAAGTTGCCGACCAAACCGAGTCGAGCTAGCCGGTTAGGCTCGATGACCGAACCGAGTTCGAGCTGAGGTTAGCTTGTCACGTCCCAAAATTCAGGTACTCGAATAGGGTGTCCAGGACCCGAATTCCAGAGTCATGACTTATAAATAAAATAAAAATAAAAAGATAATTTATGATAATTTTATATGCATTTCATTTTCTTCCACCATAGCCCAAAACTTAAAAATCCAAACACACATTAAGATAACTAAGTACATACTCTTTTATTACATCGATGCATAATTATTTAACTTAACTTGAATTATGAAAATCAAGTTAAACATTAATACATTCAGAGTTCTAAAATAAAATAAAATTTATTCTATGTAAAATGACATGCCACGTGCATCTAACCACATTCCATGCTCCACTACTAATAGTAGTACCCTGCATCTTCAAAATATTCATAACCTGAAACGGTTAAAACATAATGAGTTGACAACTCAATAAGATCACATCAATCCCGAGTTGAAAATCTCATAAATATTACCAAATTTAATCTCAACATATTAATCAAAATAAGACGAACATTTGATGTAAAATCATAGTAAATAATTTGACATTCATGAATATGGAATAAATAAACTGTTTAACATAACTTTTCTAAAAATACTAAGATTTGGAGTGGCAAAACACTCATGTGTGCTGATCCTTTTAGGGGATGACCCACGGCAGAGCACCAGTGTTGATCCTTTCAGGGTATGGCCCTCGACAGAGCACCGGTA
Organism: Magnolia changhungtana; assembly: GCA_030180095.1. Classification (NCBI taxonomy): domain Eukaryota; kingdom Viridiplantae; phylum Streptophyta; class Magnoliopsida; order Magnoliales; family Magnoliaceae; genus Magnolia; species Magnolia changhungtana. Next base: position 325,230 of record JASAUF010000293.1, read on the forward strand.
TAACCTTTTAAGGACAAAAGTCCAGGGCAATGCACCCATGTGTACTGATCCTTTTAGGGAATCACCTAGGGCAGAGCACCCGTGTTGATCCTTTTAGGAATGACCCTATGCAGAGCACCCGTGTCATGCTGATCATTTCGGGAATAGCCCTGGGCAGAGCACCCATAAGATTCATTGCATAAAAGAATAATTATTCACATACGATGCATCTAACTTACAAAGAAACATTGTAACAAATAATATCAGAGCACCCATAAATAATATGGTGATCCTTTTATGGTAGAGCACCTGTAAAAATTATCACATAAAAAAAATAATTGTTCACATAATAAATATTCATCATCACTACTAGATAATATTAAATGCAAATAATAATAATAATAATAATAATAATAATATTTGCATTTGTTCAGTAGTCAAATAAAGAATATCCTTCAATAGGGAATTACTTGTGAATATTTCAATGTCTAAATTATATAAGGTAATTTCTTATGAATCTTTCAATAGGGAAAGATCACCTACCTGCTATGGAAAAATTGTGTGATGGGAGGAAAGAAATCTGAAGCGATGCTGATTTCTACGTGTACTAGCTTAGATTGATCAACTCTGAACTCAATGTGGAACCCTCACGGATACTCTCCCTTCTCCTGATCTCTTTTTTTCTTCTCACAATCTTTCTTTTGTGATTTTCTCCCTCGTTTCCCCCAGATAGCATGAGAAAATGGGGTATAAAAAATAATGTCAGGTGAGTTGCTGGGTGTTGAGTTTAATGGGCAGTTTAGATTGAGGAGTGGGTCCCACCATGATGGTATCATGCATGGTGGATGGGTTCCCACCCACAACCATACCGCGGAGAAGTGGGAAAGAGAGAGATAGTTGTGGAGGAGTGGAAAGCAAGTGATGCACGTCACTTGCTTCATTTTTTCTTTTTTAGAAATGGGCCCCACAGGAGTGATGTGACAAATCCACACCGTTCATCAGTTTTATCCATCAAAGTTAGGGCCTGAGCCCAAAAATGAGGGCCATCCACAGCTCAAGTGGGCCACACTAAAGGCAACGGTGGAACCCACCGTTGAAAAAAAACGGAGTATTACATTCTAACCACCTTATCAAAATTTCGTCCTCGAAATTTATATACTTAAAAAAGGCTAGGATACTTTTCTTGAATTTCTTGTTCTCACTCCCACGATGCTTCTTCCTCACTGTGATGATTCCACTGTACCTTCACAAGTGGTATAACTTTCGTCCGAAGTACTTGTTCCTTACGATCGAGAATGCGCATAAGTTGCTCTTCATATGTGACATTTTCTTGAATCTCTAATGGCTCCCATTCGATGACATGAGAATCGTCTGGCTTGTACTTACGAAGCATGGAAACGTGAAATACATTGTGGATATTGGATAACTGAGGCGGTAGGGCCAACTTGTATGCTACAGCTCCTACTCTTCGTAGGATCTCGAAGGGTCTGATAAAACGTGGCACGAGCTTCCCTTTCTTTCCAAAACACATAACTCCTTTCATTGTGGAAACTTTTATGAACACATGATCTCCCACACAAAACTCTAAGTCTCTGCATCGATTATCTGCATAGCTCCTCTGGCGACTCTAGGCGGCGTGCATACGTTCCCGAATGATATCAATTTTCTTGGAGGTCTCTTGAATAAGTTCTGGTCCCAACAATGTCCTTTCTCCTGCTTCGATCCAGCAGCTTGGTGATCTGCAGGGTCTTCCGTATAAAGCTTCAAATGGTGCCATACCGATGCTAGCTTGGTAGCTATTATTATATGCAAATTCCACCAGCAGCAGATGATCGTCCCAATTGCCCTTGAAGTCGAGAATGTAGCTGCGTAACATATCTTCTAAAATCTGGTTCGTCTTTTCTGTTTGCCCATCAGTCTGCGGGTGAAATGTTGTGCTGTAATCGAGAGTAGTTCCCAAAGCTTCCCGTAGACTTGCCCAAAACCGCGATTTAAACCTGGGATCTCGGTCGGAGACGATGGATACTGAAGTACCATGAAGTCAGACGATCTCTTTAATATAAATTTTACTCAACTCCATTGCTGATGCAGAAATCTTTATCGGGATGAAGTATGCGGATTTAGTTAACCTGTCCACGATCACCCATACAGTGTCATGGTGTCGACCTGTCTTCGGAAATCCAACTACAAAATCCATGGATATATGCTCCCATTTCCACTTGGGGACCGGTAACGGCTGCAAGAGTCCTGGTGGTCTTCGATGGTCTACCTTCACTTGTTGACATATTGCACATTGTAACGCCCTGAAAATCGGGGGTCGAGTATAACTCAACTCCCGAGTTCCAACACATCACTTATGCAACATAGATAATGATGATTAAATGTTGTCTGTTTTAGAGCAATAAACATGAGTGAGATTATACCAAAACAATAATTCATACTCCAGATCAATTGTATAAAGGCAAGCAGAAGACTGAACTGTATATGTATGTATGTAAAAGAAACAAAATCATTTCATTCTCCAGAGTATGAACCCATCTGAGTCACCATATATATATAACCATTTTATGTTCAAAAAGTCAAAAATACAACTAGGGAAGTAATCCCAGCAAATCCCGTCGATCCGACAGTCTAGTCGAAGCCGCCAGAATACCGCATAAATGAGAACTCGTTCTGGTCCTCGTCATAGTCCGACTCAGCCTCCTGAGTCGTCATCTCATCTATACCTGAGATAGAGTCTGGTTGGTGTGTACAACACCGTCCCGTAACGTGGGGTGAGTAGCTAACTCAGTGGAACAATAAAGCATAGGTTCACAGGTTATCGACTCAGTCAAACAGTAATGATAAAGCAATATAATCAAACACTCCTAACTACTCTTATTAATGCAAGTATGAATGCAGTCATGATGGATGCCCTCACCGACATACTCCCTCATGTGACACCATCTTACGTTCACAGCATGCTTGCATTCCTCAGTGCTCCACATTTTTCAGGCACATGCAATGCATGATGAGCATGATTACCGAGTTGTTATTAGTCCATTTCAAACAGTAATATTGGGAAACTAAGGTACCTCCCTTGTATCATTCCAAAACATGATCCATTCTAGGGTCGTCATACCTAGATAATCTCATACGATATTATGGTTCGAGAGGCATCGCGAAGGCATCGCAAAGGACTCGTCACCCATCAGCATGGATACAGATCTTACCGTATGTGGCTCAATTGCTGACCGTCAGCTTGAATACAGGTCTCACCGTACTCGGCTCAATCGCTGGCCGTCAGCTCGAATATAAGTCTCACCGTACTCGGCTCAACTCATGCTCTAGTTGGTACGAAGGGCTCGTCGCCAATCACAGACTTCAGAGCATACTCGAAGACACTACGAAGGACTCATCGCCCGTTAGCACGAATACAGGTCTCATCGTATTCGGCTCTCACCGTAGGTGTCGATAGCATGAATAGTGTCCCATACCACCGTATTCGACTCACAAGTCTGGTTGCTCACTGGTCACTACGGGGAGGCACGTGGCCCCAGTGTAGGCCGACAGCTCGACCACGGTGTCCCATACCACCATGTCTGGCTCATGAGCCTTAGCAGATCGAGGTACCATGGTTAACGGGATTCCATTGGTAAGTTTGGTACCCAAGGTTCAAGCAGTAGCGACCAAACATGGTGAACATACATTAGACATATCAGGTTACTTGATGAGCCTGACTAGCTCAAGCGCACCACCAACTGAACGACATGAAATGCCTAAGCACTTCGTGTGGCCTAACCACTGTCGCCAACTAAAGTAAGACTCAGGTTCGTCAAACACATCTTACGTGGCGAAATGAATCTCAACCACGATCTCAAGTCTAGTACCGATTGTCTGGACTATAAACATAGTTTCAAACTCAATCAATCCTTATTCATAGCATGTGGAGTAAAGCATATTAAACAAAGTAGTTCAAGCAAGTTAACAAGTATGTTATGAAGCATGTTATAAAGCATGTTATAAAGCACTATAGAAACAGGCAACACAAACACATATATATCATAAGTAAGCGATTAAAGTAATCAACCGCATGGAGGAAATCATACAGGTCTCTAAGGTAGTTGAGAATCCCATCTCAACACCTACCTAAGGCACCATCATCCAAACACTTACTCTAACAAGCATTTTCACAAACACTTAGAATACACAATTTCAACATACATAGTGTATGTTAGCAAAACATGTATTAGGGCGAGTCCTTTCGCCAAGCAAGTATTTTACGCACATATGATATATTCATACAGCAAATAATCATGGCAAACACATTTCTAAAATATATACGTATACGGTACTTTCTACAATACACTATTTCTACATACATAGTGCATATTAGTAAAACATTATTAGGGCGAATCCTTTCGCCAAATAAGTATTTTATCCATATATCATATATTCATACAACAATTAATCATGTCAAACACATTTTCAAAATATATACGTATACGGTATTTTTTACAAATACCTATAATATGTAAAATTCCATATTCTACATCTTTAATCGAAACAGAAAACAGAAAGCACTTTGTACATGTGCAATTGTATGCAGATCATGAATCTATCATTATCTGACATTGAAAGCGTTGAAAACCATAACCTATACACCTAAAGTCCTCACCTTTAACCGTAGAATCGCAACGAATACGATAGGTTTGCCAAGCTTCCGTATTCGGCAGTTTGGTAGCCTATAGAATGAAATAGGTTAGCTATTTCCCAACCTACAACCCTTACAACTTCAAAACAGATTAGGGTTAGGGTTTCTTACCTAGAAACGAAGTCGATATCGCCGGGAAAGCATGAGAATTGGGTGGTGCAGTTTGTGTAGCGGCAGGGAATGGTAATAGAGAGATTCTCCCACTTCTCTCAGTCCTTCTCTCTCTTTTCTCACTTCTCTCTTTAGGGTTTCTCTCAAATTCGTATGGCTGTGAGAGAGAGGGTTCTAAGGTCCTTATATAGCCTCAAAACTCACCAAAGTAGACCTAAGGTCAAGGTATACTTAGGTTATAACCAAAGTGGCACTTTTCCAGCTCAACGGAGGACTTCTGGCGAGCCTCCTTGAGCCAAAGGTCAGACTTAAGCTCACCAACCTTGGATCCAGGTGGAGTTAAGTTTTCGTTTCAGTCAGATTCCCAGATCACGCGTGGCGGACCAGTTTCAGTTCAACGGTCAGTGAAACCCGATCTGAAATTCCAATTACATAGATGTGTTTATGAAATTTTCACTGATCTGAGGGTGTATTTGGGTCAGATTTTGACGGTCTGGTTGCTTACAAAATGTCCGCAAGTAACAAGTCTCAGATTACTATTCAAGATATTTATTTTGTAAAGAAAACAAGTGTTTTCACACTCTCTCGCTCCGGACTCAAGCGAACAGCCGTGGGACACTGGCTGGATTTGATTTTCGAGATGGTTGTCAAGCCCAGTGAAGCAGTCCCAAGTCCTTAACTTAATTTTATTCGGACTCCCAATGTGCTGTCTAGACCTGATACGGAGTTTCAATGTGCTCCTGAAAGCAGTCGGGTAATGAGTTTGATCTTAGACTCTATGGTAACCTAGCGTCAATGATTCTACAAGTTTTGGGTCTTGCAGATTGTATTTAAAGTGATTCAAACGGATTTCATGGCTAATCTAGTTTAACACTTAGTTAACTTTGTTAAATTTTTAAAGGATTTAATCCTAAGTGATTTCTGGTCGAGGTGGTACTCGGGCCATTGTACGAAAATTTTCGAGTCGTTACACACATTTAGATACGTACTCGGCGATTTCTCACTTCATGTTGTTCCACCAGTATTGGCGTTTAACATCGTGGTACATTATAGTCTCCCCTGGATGGATAGTGAATCTTGATCTATGAGCCTTGTCCAAAATCTCTTGCTTCAAATCAGGTTCGTTTGGAACGCATAGTCTTCTACGAAACCTAATCCCTTCATCAGCGCCAATTTGCCATTCTTCATTCTCCTTCCCTATTCTTTCTGTTCCTTTTTCTTGTAGCCAAACATCTTCCTTCTGAGCTTATAGAATACGCCGAATCTAAGAAAAAAGTTTATCATGATCTAATCTCAATTCTAAAGATTAATAAGTTAAACTTAGCTATTAAACTTAAGAAAATAAAAATAAAATTACACACCAGGGCAGGCTGTGCTACTAAGTTACTTAGATGCGCCTTAGGTTCTTCAAGCTGGAGTTGCAAATCGAAATCCTTAATGACATTTAGCATCTCCCACTCTTTGATCATTAGGCTGGCTACAAGTCTTCGTGTCTTTCTACTTAGGGCATCGGCCACAACATTTGCTTTTCCTAGGTGATATGAAATATCAAAATGGTAGTCTTTCAAAAATTTCATCCATCTTCTCTGACGCATATTTAATTCGTTCTGATTAAAGAGATACTTTAAAGTCTTATGGTCTGAATATAAGTCAAATTGTTCCCCATATAGGTAGTGCCTCCAAATTTTCAAAGCAAAAAACCACTGCTGCTAACTCCAGATCATGCGTTGGGTAATTTCGCTCGTGAGTCTTTAACTGCCGTGAAGTGAATGCGATAGCTTTACCTCCTTGCATAAGAACACATCCTAATCTCTGATATGACGCATCGGTATAAACGACGAATCTTTCTCCTTTGGTCGGTAATGCCAGAACTAGGGCTGATGTCAACTACTTCAATTCGGTAAATGTCTGCTCACAATCTTGATCCCACTTAAAGTTCGTATTCTTCTTAGTTAGATTAGTTAGGGGTCTTGATATATTGGAGAATCCTTCTATAAATCTTCGATAGTAACCAGCAAGGCTGAGAAAACTTTGCACTTCTGACATATTCGAGGGCTGCTCATATTCTAATATTGCTTCAATTTTAGCTGGGTCCACAGATATCCCTTCTCTAACACTACATGCCCCAAGAATTTTACTTCATGCTTCTAGAAGTCACATTTTAATAACTTGGCATACAATTGATTTTCCTTTAATGTTTGCAAAGCGGTCTTGAGATGTTCCTCATGCTCCTCATGAGTCTTAGAGTATATAAGAATATCATCGATGAATACAATAACGAATCGATCTAAATAATATTTGAATACCCGATTCATAAGGTCCATAAATACCGCTGGAGCATTTGTCAATCCGAATGGCATTACTAAGAACTCGTAGTGTCCGTAACGAGTCCTAAAAGCCGTCTTGTGCACGTCTTCATCCTTAATTCTCAATTGATGGTAACCTGACCTCAAATCTATTTTAGAAAAGAACATTGCTCCCTTAAGCTGATCAAATAAATCTTCAATCCTAGGAAGAGGATATTTGTTCTTGATTGTTACTTTATTCAACTGACGATAATCGATACATAATCTCATAGTTTCATCCTTCTTCCTTACAAATAAGACCAGTGCTCCTCATAGCGACGTGCTGGGTCTAATGAAACCCTGATCTAGCAACTGTTGGATTTGATCCTTTAATTCTTTTAATTCTTCCGGAGCCATACGGTAAGGTGCTCTAGAGATAGGTGCCGTTCCGGGCATTAGATCGATACCGAAGTCCACATCTCTCTTTGGAGGCAACCTTGGAATGTCCTGAAAAACTTCTGAAAACTCCCTTACCACATGTATTTGTTCAATCGCTTCTTCCGATTGCTCGATTCCCACAAAACCAATCGCGCTTTCGTTCTTCGTGTCCCATAAAATTTTAGTAGAGATCGTCCTTCTATGTTCAACGTAATTGTCTTCCTGAAACAATCTATCTTGGCATAATACTGGGACAATCAATCCATTCCTAATATGACATCATATTCCCTCATAGGCATAATAATGAGATTTGCTGGCAGTATTTCATTTTCAATTACGATGGAACATTCTTCACATATTTGCTCTAAATTCATGGATTTACCGAGAGGGGTTGCTACGATAATTTTCTTATCTAATCGTAGGGGTGATATACCAAGTGAGCATATGAAGAAATAAGATAGAAATGAATGTGTAGCTCCTAAATCGAATAATGCTCTGGCAAGAGAGGTGTAAGCCAAGATAATACCTTCCACCACATCATTAGTAGCTTCAACACCATGTTGAGGAGTGATATCCACAAGTTGTGTTGGGTCCTCATAAGCAGAAGCAGTAGTCTCATACATTTGTGCAGCATCATCTTGAGATGGCATTGGATCGTCATAGCTTCAGTTTGGATCCTCATACTCTGAAGTTGGGCTGGATCATTTGTAAATGAAGATAGAGCGTAAACACATTCTTGAGCTTGAGGTTGGGGCGCCTGACTTTCTGGCCTCAGTTGTTGATATTGGGGAGGCTTGACCTATTGTTGCGATTATTGAGGTGGTCTCGGATAAGCTTGAGGGGGTCCAGGCAGCTGAAATTGTGGATGTAGCTGTGCAGGCCTCTGAGGATAAGGTTGTGCTGGTCTCGCAGTTGGCTGAATCATTTGAGGGGGCGGCGGAGGTCGTTGATACGAAGTAGATGGTACATAATGAGGAGGTGGCCTGTAAAATGATCGTGGCGGTCCTTGATTCCCTAAATATTGATGATGATGTGGTATAAGACAATGACGAGCAGGATGGCCTACCTTTCCACAGTTATGGCAAGTCCCAGTGAATTGTGTTGAAAATTGCATAGTGGCATGACTGGGTACCGATGTTAACATCATCTTCTGCCGCTTAGTTGCTTCATGTTGTATGAGAGATGTATGGGGCATGGTCCTGGCTCCACTCCTCATGTCCTTCCTCGGCTCGCGGTTCTTCCAATGCTCATCAAAGTCTTTTTCTATTACGCTGGCGTGTTCTAGTGCTTCTGCATACGTTTTAATAAGAAATGGCGCTAGTCGAGTATGGATAGAAGGTTTCAGTCCCTCAACAAACTTCTGCCCTTTACGAAGCTCATCCGGTATGAGAAATATCGCAAATCGTGCCAACTTTGTAAACTTTACATCATATTGACGCACCGTCATATTTCCTTGTTCTAATTTAATGAATTTTGTAACCTTTTGAGCATGCGCATAAGCTGGAAAGTATTTATTTTCAAATTTTGTATAAAATTGGTCCCATGTCCACCTTTCTATTCTCGGGTTCTCCTTGGTCATAGATTTCCACTAATGATCGGTTTCTCCTTCCAACATATATATTACTAATTCAACCTTTTGTTGCTCGTTATATCTCATATCTAAGAAAATTTTCTCCATCTGCCTTTTCCAACCCTCGACTTCACTTGGGTCAGGCCCACCTTTAAACGTAGGCGGTCTCTGCCTCTTAAACTTTTCTAACAAGGACCCCGTCCCTTCAGGGGCTACAAGTGTTACTTGAGTCTACTCCTGAGATTGAGTTATAAGCACTTGTGTTCCCATAAACGAGGCAAACCCTTCCATCGCCTAGAGGATTTTGTCAATAATTGTTCCTTGTCTAGCTGCATCGGGTACTTAAGTATCCGATGTGGCCCCGAGGTTCATACTTTGATCCGTCATAGCCTAGGATAAATAAAGGGAATTATAAATTTAACTAAATAATTTTGAGATTATAAGAAATTAGATGGTTCAAGGTAGGCATACATGAAGATTTAAGAAAAGTTGAACTAAGATATAGTTTAGAACTATATGTAGAAATTTCTGGTCATAAGGGTGCTATTCTAATTGATGTTTTTGATATTTTCAGACATTATTTTAACTTGAAAATTTTTATATAGATATATTATAAGTCTACTATACTCCTGTAAAATTTCATAATATTTCGAAGCCTATAAAATTTTTAAAATTCAGAGAGTACACGCTGTCCAGATTTGGACGATTTCTGGGCAGATTTTTCTTAACCTAAAGTACATACATCAAGGGTCAGTATTTTTACTTTTTATCTATTTTTCTATAATACTTATCAAGCTTAAATTGAGTTTTTGAATCACCTCAATCGGATTTTTACTTAAATAGTTATGATTTTTTAAAGTCAGACATTTTATATTGATTATCGCTGCCCAACCCAAGAGATAGTTAGAAAAATTCTCAGAAAATTTCTAACGTCCAGATTTGATTTTGTATGTTAATATACAGCCTAAATAGGATCTAAGTATTATATTACAATATATTAAAATGTCCTACGTAGGTATTCTAAATTTCTCATCTCCTAGTTAAGGCTATTTAGGAAGACTTAGAATTAAATCTCTATTTTAGGCCCAATGTTTAAGATCAACCTGTCTTTGATACCAACTTTGTCACGCCCCAAAATTGGAGTACCCAAATAGGGTGTCCAGGACCCGAATTCTAGAGTCTTGACTTATAAATAAAATAAAAATAAAAAGATAAATTATAACAATTTCATATGCATTTCATTTTCTTCCACCATAGCCCAAAACTTAAAAATCCAAACACACATTAAGATAACTAAGTACATACTCTTTTATTACATCGATGCATAATTATTTAACTTAACTTGAAGTATGAAAATCAAGCTAAACATTACTACATTCAGAGTTCTAAAATAAAATAAAATTTATTCTATGTAGAATGACATACCACGTGCATCTAACCAAATTCCATGCTCCACTACTAACAGTAGTACCCTACATCTTCAAAATATTCATAACCTGAAACGGTTAAAACATAATGAGTTGACAACTCAATAGGATCACATCAATCCCGAGTTGAAAATCTCACAAATATTACCAAATTTAATCTCAACATATTAATCAAAATAAGACGAACATTGGATGTAAAATCATAGTAAATAATTTGACATTCATGAATATAGAATGAATAAATTGTTTAACATAACTTTTCTAAAAATACTAAGATTTAGAGTAGCAAAACACGCTGATCCTTTTAGGGGATGACCCACGGCAGAGCACCGGTGTTGATCCTTTCAGGGTATGACCCTCGGCAGAGCACCGATATAATCTTTTAGGGACAAAAGCCCAGGGCAGTGCACCCGTGTGTACTGATCCTTTTAGGGAATCACACAGGGCAAAGCACCCGTGTTGATCCTTTTAGGAATGACCCTATGCAGAGCACCCGTGTCGTGCTGATCATTTCGGGAATAGCCCTGGGCAGAGCACCCATAAGATTCATTGTATAAAAGAATAATTATTCACATACGATGCATCTAACTTACAAAGAAACATTGTAACAAATAATATCAGAGCACCCATAAATAATATGGTGATCCTTTTATGACAGAGCACCTGTAAAAATTATTACATAAAAAAAATAATTGTTCACATAATAAATATTCATCATCACCACTAGATAATATTAAATGCAAATAATAATAATAATAATAATATTTGCATTTGTTCAGTAGTCAAATAAAGAAATCCTTCAATAGGGAATTACTTATGAATATTTCAATGTCTAAATTATATAAGGTAATTTCTTATGAATCTTTCAATAGGGAAAGATCACCTACCTGCTATGGAAAAATTGTGTGATGGGAGGAAAGAAATCTGAAGCGATGTTGATTTCTACGTGTACTAGCTTGGATTGATCAACTCTGAACTCGATGTGGAACTCTCACGGATACTCTCCCTTCTCTTGATCCCTTTTTTTTCTTCTCACAATCTTTCTTTTGTGATTTTCTCTCTCGTTTCCCCCAGATAGCATGAGAAAATGGGGTATAAAAAATAATATCAGGTGAGTTGGTGGGTGCTGAGTTTAATGGGCGGTTTAGATTGAGGAGTGGGTCCCACCATGATGGTATCATGCATGGTGGATGGGTTCTCATCCGCAACCGTACCGCAGAGAAGTGGGAAAGAGAGAGAGAGTCGTGGAGTAGTGGAAAGCAAGTGACGCACGTCACTTGCTTTGTTATTATTTTTTTTTTTATTTTTTTTTTTTGGAAATGGGCCCCACAGGAGTGATGTGACAAATCCACATCGTTCATCAGTTTTGCCCATCAAAGTTAGGGCTTGAGCCCAAAAATGAGGGCCATCCACAGCTCAAGTAGGCCACACTAAAGACAACGGTGGAATCCACCGTTGAAAAAGAAAACGGAGTATTACACAGCTAGTGGCTGAGCCGAATCGAGGTGAGGCCAGCTCGACTTGGTTTGACTCGATGTACACCCCTAATTCTATTGCCTACTATTTGACTCGTGAAGGTCTCTACCGCCGGAGGCGGCTTCGGTGGATCCTTGACTTTTCTGCCTACGTTATGTATTTATTTTATATCCATGCCGTTCATCCATTTCCTCGGATCATTTTACGCATGTGTCCAAAAATACAGATGATACAAATCTCAGGTGGACCACACCACATGAAACTGTGGTGATTGAATGCCCACCACTAAAAACTTCTGGGAGACCACCGGAATTTTTATTTGCCATCAACTTGTTGATAGGGTCACAAAGATCTGGATGAAGGGACCACGCAAATATCAGCTTGATGGAAAATTTTGTGGCCCACGTACGAGAAGTTTTTAATCGGCAATCACCACTGTTTCCTGTGGTGGGGTCTACCCGAGATTTGAATCTTCCCCATTATAGAGCAAATATCTCAAAATGAGATGGAAAAAAGGATGAACCGCATGGATATTAGACAAATGCTTCACGGTGGACCCCACAGTCAGGGATCCATCAACCTGGATCCACCGAATGGAGGAATGACATCGTATCGTGGTCATAATCGTTCTCATATCTCAGATGCCAACTCAATCCAGACCGTCCAATTTTAGGATCGGGCATAATCCAAATACGCGGCCACTAGATGAATCTTAACCTTCTGATTAGTGAGCATTTGTGTGTAGTTTGTACGACGTCCTTTTTTTTCTTCTTCTTAATATCCGTCCATTTGATGCGCACTGAACAAGCAGTCAAGATCAGCCCATACGTATGATTGCGGCCCTTGGGTTGTGAGAACGGTTCCAAGATTTGGATCGTCCCTGGGTAATTGAAGATGATCAAATTCCTGGGTTCGGGTCAATCTCCAACGTAAAGAAGATCCACGAGGTGGGCCCCATATGGACGGCCAAATTTGCACCAAAGGAAAGAACTTAGTCATTCAACGGTTAGCCTCAAAACAGATATTTAAGACAGAAATGGACGACGTTTCCGGGGATCTTCTAACCAATGCAATTTTCCGGCTCTGGCCAATCCTCTGTGTGGGACCAGCTGCAACAATTCTGATAATTTTATTATTGTTGTGGACCGCATAAGCATAAATAGATGAATAAGTGAAGTAATTCAATCGCACCAAACCAGCACAATGTAAAAATATTATGGATTTAACGTCTAATAAATAAATAAATAAAACTCTACCATGTTACAAAGTACCATCAAACACTGTAAAAATAGAAAATTACAAAAGATAAAGAGAATATCCGATTCAAACAAGCCTCGAATCTTCATTACAAGTCATAAAAACCCTAAGAACAATTTAGATACATACACCGTTTACACCCAAATATATACCTTTTGGAAGAATCTCAATCAGTTTTGGAAATAAATTATGCAAATTCTCAAATTTGCATAACTCTGCTGTACATTCGATGATACCTTCAATGGAACTTCGATACCATCGGAATAACACCAAAATGATTAAACGATCAAATATGAAAATTTAAATTTTACTGATGGCATTGAACAGTCTTCCATGACATTAAAACTTAATTAGATGATGTCGAGTAGATGGCATAACAAAGGGTACCTAAAATATCTAGCAACAAGTACAATTTATTCTGAAATATCTCACTGGCATTCAGCCGGCTTGATTGACATCAAAGCCTACACAATGACAACAAACCTATTATCAATGGACCATTGAATTACATATTTAAGACATATTAACAATTATGTACGGTGGAGATTGGTGCGGACCAACAATTGAAGAAGATACCTTCACTTTCCCTGGTGAATGCTAATCCCACGTGAGTAGGAAGGTGTGGTGCATGAATATGTGATCCCAACCGTTCATCACATGGGTCCTGGGTGAACGACAGGTAAGTGTAAAATCACACCGACCAGATAACCTTGTGATTAGCGTACTTCTTTTCCCTCAAGTGTGGACCATTACTTGAGGTGGTCTTTAGGGGACCGATCGAACGGCTAAGATTATAAAACAAGCGTGATTTGCGTCTGACCATCCTACATGAAGCGGAAGTCATGTGGGGCCCTTCCATGTCCATGAGAAATCCACTCTGTTCATCAGTTTCACTAGCTCATTTTAAGATAGGAATAAAAAAACGAGGCAGATCAAAAACCAAATGGGACACGCCACAAACAGTGGGGATTGAACCCCCCACCATGGAAACCTTCCGTTGAGCTACATCAAGTTTTTTATCACGCTAATATTTGTGTTGTTAGATCATGCCGGTGGGAATAAAAATATAAACGGTTTGGATGGTATATAAACATCACTGTGGGGCCCGGGAAGGTTTCAACAGTGAGCGTTTCCATCTCTAATGTTTCGTGTGTGTGGCCCACATGAGTTTTGTATATACCTAATTTTTGGGCATGTCCTGATGTTAGCTGCTGAAACTGATGGACGGAGAGGATTTCTCACGGACATCGCAGTGTGCCCCACGCAGCTTCCGCCTACAGGCTAGTGTGACAAATATCGCCATGATTTTGTAAATATCGTGAAAATAGATATTATAACGATATTTTAAACCGGGGAAGATTTTAAAATTCCGCGTTTTCTATTACATAATTACGTATTTAATATGTAAAATTATTTATTAGTTTAAAATAAATATTTCGAAATATTTCCATTTTGACCGAGATTTTTCCTATAAATATCACGAGAAAACACTGGAAAGGGCTCGGTGGGCACCGGAAAGTGGAAACGGATTGGCTACTCCCCTGCCCAGCTAATGGCTGGTGGTCGGTGCTCTATGGGCCTCACCATGATGTATTTTTTTCATCCATGCTGTCCATCTATTTTTATAGATCATTTTATGGAATGAGACCACAAATAAGATATATCCCAATCTCAAATGGACCACATTACAGGAAACGTTTTTTGAATGAACTTAGACCATTAAAAACTTTTTGGAGCCCTTAAAAGTTTTGGATCGAGCTGATATTTGTTTTTTCCTTTCATCTGGGTATGTATGACCTAATTAACAGATTGGATGTCAAATAAACAGTACAGTGGGCCTTAAGAGGATTTTAACGTGGATATCCAATCACTATTGTTTTCCTGTGGTGTAATCCACCTGTGATTTATATCCTATAATTTTTCAGATCAAGCCTAAAATGATCTTTAAAAATGTATGAACGGAACGGATGAAACAAATACATCATGGTAGGGCCCACAGAGCACCGACCATCAGCCACCGGGCTGGTGGCATGGGAGTAGCCAATCCGTTTCCCCGGAAAGTAGTGTCCATTACGCCAGCGCATACGTCAGCATGGTACGCAAGTGCAAAATCGAAGAATCAGTTAGACGTATAAGATCGTATAGATATATACTATATACAGGGTTCAAATCAGATGGTCCATTCATCAGGTGGGCCAAAATAGAAAATCTTGGCTAATTTTGTTTCAACCGTCCATTGTTCGTCATCAATGGACGGCCCTTATACCGTGTCAAAAGTGGTATCCACCTAACGGACCGCCTGATCTAAGGACAGTAAGGCATGAAGGCACGTGTGCTGACGGCGATACACGTGTGCAGACATAGGGGTAGAACGTAGAAGAAAAACATGTTCTCTTCATGTGAGCCACATGGGAATCAGATTGTTTTTACCAGCCCTGGTCGCGGTAACATGGCCACCTGGAGAGGAACACTGGCGTCCTGGGAAGACTCATGATGCGTTTGCCACTGTTTACTAAGATTGTGGGATAGAGAGAGGACATTGGCCTCTAGGGAAGATTCACGTGCGTTTCCACAGTTTACTAAGATTGCGGCAACTCACCAACCGACACGTGGCCACGTGGAATCGATCCAGAGATCAAATTCTCGGATCATTATGAGGGACGCGGTTTCGGTGGATCCCTGACTGTGGGGCCCACCATGATGTAACTATCTTATATCTACGCCGTCCATCCGTTTATTCTGATCATTTTAGGTACGAGCCCAAAAATGAAGAAAATACAAATCTCAGACTCACCACACTAGAGGGAAAAATGGTAATTGACCATTGAAACTTCTTATGAGCCACAAAAGTTTTGAATCAAGCTGATATTTGTGATTTCTCTTTCATACAGATCTGTGTGATGTTATCAACATGTTATTTAGAAAATAAAATTTACGGTAGACCCTAGGTTTTAATGGTGGACATTCAATCACCACTTTTTCCTGTGGTGTGGTCCACCTGTGATTTGGATCTGCTGCAATTTTGGGGTAATGCCTTAAAATGATATGAAAAAATGGTTGGACGGCGTAGATATAATACATATACATCAAAGTGGACCTCACAATCAGGGACCACCGAAGCCGCGTCCCTTTAATTACGGGTGAGAAAAAGCCTGCATACCTTGCGAAGGCGCCACCGGGGTAACTTTTTCTAACATACGCACACGATTTAAGGCCCTGTTTGGGCGGTGGGATTAGAAGGGATTAGGTGGGATGGGATTCAAAAACCATAATTACTACCAATGGCAGGGATTGTCTCCTGTAGCCATGGGATAAGATTAATGCCATGCTTTGTTGATAATAGGGTGGTACATTGAATATATATACCCACCATCATTTGAAATTACTGAGAATAACATACGTGTGGTATATCTAAACTATTCATTTGTTTTGTAACCTCATTTTAAGGCATGGACCTAAAAAAGAGGTAGATTCAAAACTTATGTGGCCCCAAAGAAGTTTTCAACCGTAAGTATTCAATCCCCATTATTTTCTATGGTGGGGTCCACTTGAGCTTTAAATTTACTTGATTTTTGGCCCATGCTCTAAAATAATCTTGATAAATGGGTGGACGGTGTGAATATATCATACATAACTTGCTAACATTGAGTGAAATTGGCACCGGACCAATGCAATTACATTTAATGTAATTCCAAGCTTACTCTTCCCGAACATGGAGCGGAATTGGTGGAATTGGCACAGGACCAGATGAATCCCATCCCACCTGATCCCTTCTAATCCCACCCCCCAAAGAGGCCCTAACAGATTTAACGTGAATAAAATCCACACCGTCCATCAATTAGACAACCCCTCGTTTGGGCTGATTTAACATTTAGCAAGTTTGAAATGATAAAAATCCTATAAATTCTGGGTACTGTGGCTTATCTAGTTTTCAGATTCCAAAATTCTGGACTATCTTTTTAACCGCACGTAAGATGAATGGATTAGATGGCATACAAAACTAACGGTGGATACTCTATCCGATCTATTTT
Organism: Magnolia changhungtana; assembly: GCA_030180095.1. Classification (NCBI taxonomy): domain Eukaryota; kingdom Viridiplantae; phylum Streptophyta; class Magnoliopsida; order Magnoliales; family Magnoliaceae; genus Magnolia; species Magnolia changhungtana. The sequence continues at coordinate 342,497 of JASAUF010000293.1, forward strand.
CTATGGGGTAATCATCTTGGTTTTTGGGTTGTTGGGCGAACATTTACCATCCATAACAAGTACAGAGAATTGGACGGTCTGTATTGAGTAACAGGAGTGGCCCAAGATAAAATAATAAAATGTGCAGTAGAGGTATATGGAAGGGGTTTGACTGGAGAGGTGGGGTGGGAAGAGGCATATGGGGGTTGGTGAGCTGTAAGTGAGGGGTGTGAGTTGGCAAAGCAGACAGTTGCAGCTCATGATGCCCTTTGGGTGTCTAAACCGTGTGAGAGACTTGCTGCCTCTCTCTATTCGCAATTGCGCTCGCTCGTCTGCACTTCCAATGTGATATCTTCTCTCACGTGTAAAATTGAAAGCGTGTAAATTTTCACAGTCGTTCATCAGCCTATAATCATTCTGCAAGTGTTCCATGACTAAAAATTATGCCAATCTGAGCTAAAAATACAATTAGAACGTGGAACATACCTAGATCTATTGTACCCGTTAATTTTTCTTATTCATTTATGGCCCCTATAATGATAATTTTGATACGAATTTCAAAGAATTTGTGACTTACACGTATGGATTGCCTAATGAACGGTTAAGATCTAGCAAATCTTACTGATTTCCACGTGTGAGGCGAGTGCACTATGAAAGTGCATCTGCTCTAGCATTTGCTCGGCCTTCATTTTTGTACGAGGAGTTATTTGATAGCCGGCAGAGTAGCACTGCTCATACACGTACAGAAAAACATTGAATAAATGTTACAAAAGTAAGACAATCCAAGCCGTTCAAAAACTAGGACCCTACCTAGACGAGGAGTAGCTGGAAAATTACAGTGAACAGAATAACCCATATCACTTTTGGAGGAAATCGCATAGTCAGTTAAATGTAAAACGTAGAAGTTGGATATAATTCGAAAAAAAAAGCCAGGGAAAAGCCCAAAAAATGTGGGGCCCACTATTTGGAGGGACTTGCTTGATGTACACGTATTGCACGTGAAGTGTGGCTGTGTGGAAGAGCATGGATCGTTGTAGTCTGTCAGAGAGTGTATAAAAGATTTTCTCTATTTTAGTATTGAGAGGGGGCATTGAACGAGGTGGGAGGGGTGGGGGTGAGTTGGACGGCAGGCATGAAATGATGGGCACGTTGTGCGATTTCTTTCTCCCTTCATGCCAGCTTCGTTTTATTTCATGGATTCTTCCGATTCCTTTTGGCAAAGCTTTTGAGGACCAAAGTGTACGGGTGCTAGTTCACCACCATTTTCAAAAGAGAAATGATGGGCCGTAGCGCGAGTTTGGAGGACGCGAATGTGTTAGGGAGTTAGTTCGGGACATGCAGAGCTCTGTCGGGCCCACCGTAATGTTTGTGTAACATCTACTCCGCTCGTGAGTTCGCCGGTTCATGTCAAGGATGTAAGAGCAAAAATGACGTAGACCTAAAAATCAAGTGGGCCACACTACCGTAAAAAATGGGGATGAAACGCCCATCGTTGAAAAGCTTCCTCAGGCTACCATGATGTCTGTATGCCGGCCAAACCGTTCATCAGTTGATTTCCGCAAGGATGAAAGGAAAACACGAACATCATCCTCAACAAAACTTCTGTGTGCCCCCCCCCCCCAAGATGGTTTCAACGGTGGGTGTGTTTCTTGTGATGTGGCCCACTGAAGTTTTGGATCTACTTCATTTTTGGGTTCACATCCTAACATAAGCCTCGGAAACTGATGGACGGAGTGAATGTCATACAGGTATCTCTGTAGGGTCCACAGAGTTTTGGATTACAAGAACTTAAGGCAAAACAGGTCTTACAGGACACTCACGTCCCGGTTTGAAATGGCATCCACGGGCAACGGCAAACATAGGAACGTGTGAATGGCATCCAGGTGGACGCGGATTGCTTGAGACAGGAAGTTAGCTGGGTCCACCACGATATTTGTGAGAAATTAATATCTCCGTCTTTTTTACCAGATCATGCCGTTATCTGGTAATCAGATTAAAAATGAGGCAGATCCAGAACTCATTTGAGCCGCATGATAAAAAAAACAGATGAAATCAGATAAAAAAAACAGATGAAAAAAAGTAGATTTCTCACAAACACCACCGTATGGCAATTAATAGGACCTGACCCAAATTGTGGGAGCCAATGAACTTAGACATCAGTCCATGTTTCATGTACATGTTGGCCCATCTGCTTTGTGGAGCCTCCTAAATTTATGGCCATGCATGCAGAAGTTGTTGTATTTTCACATGGCTTCCACTCTACAGCAATCAATCAATAAGGATGCTGGCGGATTATAAGCGGGAATGACGCTGACAAATTTCTCCAAAGCACCCTTATTGAAATCCACTAATCGATGGTCTGGAAAAGAAATCATTTTAATGATTTCGATCATCCCACTGTCAATGTTGTCAATCCGATCAAATAAGATACGTCCCGACTATATTCGTTGAATCTAAGGTCATGGTTTTAAAATCAATTTTTTAGTGTTGTATTGTTCAGCACCGACTCAGATTTATATCATCTCGTATTCCCCTGTATCAAGGCTATTTTTATGCCAAAGTCTGCAGATACGGTTAGATCGTTTGTGACGATGCCAGCACCTACTGGGTGAAATGGACGCAGATTAGCTGGACTCCTGACAGCCAGGTGGGTACCACCATTGATGTATGTGTTGTATATCCACTTCATTCATCTTTTTTACCAGCTTACTGCGCATGCGGATTGGCTACTCCCAGGCCACTAGCCATTGCCACTAGCTAATGGCTAGTGGTCGGTGCGCTCTGGACCCCAACATAATATATGCGTCTCATTCATGCCGTTCATCTATTTTTTCTGTTAATTTTATTGTATGAACCCAAAACTAAGGTAGATCAAAATCTCAAATGGGACACACAGTGTTGATTATATATATATATATATATATATATATATATATATATATATATATATATATATTGCCTTCATCCATGTTTGTATGGCCTAATTTACAGGTTGGATGTCAAATAAACATTACAGTGGGCCCTAGGAGGTCTTTAATGGTAGACGTTAAATCACTATTGTTTTCCCATGGTGTGGTCCACTTGAGATTTTGATCTGCCTCATTTATGGAATTAATTATTAAAATGATATGTAAAAATGAATGGATGGTGTGGATAAAACACATAGATCATAGCACGGCCCACATAACACCGACCACTAGCCAGTGTCACTAGCTAAACACTTCTGCTTAGAGGTGTACATGAGTCAAAGCTTGACTTGGCTCAGCCACTTACTGGCCTTAGCTTGAACTTAGCTCGGCTCGGTTCGGTCAGCAACTCAGGCCAGTTCATGCTGAGTTCGAGCTAAGATCGAGCCAAGTTCGCCTATGCAGCATTTTCACAAACACATGTACTGCACCTTCAAAATCTCACTATATGTAAAATAGCAGAAGTGATTTTACAGGTATTTCATCAAACACCTTCTAAGCAACATAAAAATTAAGAAAAAAAAAAGAAGGGTATTTGTTTCATATACATACCTTCCTTACCACTAGCTAATGGGTTTTTTGACCCGTCATCGACCGGTCGTGAGCCTCGCTCGACCGGTCGAAGGCTGTGGTCGACCAGTCGTGGCACGACTCAAAGTCCAGCGACTGTAGACTATTTTTCTCCGGGGTGCTCGACCAGTCGAAGGAGGTGCTCGACCGGTCGAAGGTGGCTCTCGACCAGTCGTGGACTCGTTTCGACCAGTCGAGGTTACGCAGATTCGTTCCGCGATTTTGCGCGAATTTCGTGTCGCAAGTCCTTTCGCAACTGGGATGCGGAAAGAAGTTTCCTAAAACTTTAAATAGGAGTTCCTAGAGTTTTCTATGAGTGACAAGAGGGTTTCCTAAAGCTTTACAAGAGATTTGCTAAAGGGTTTAGGGGGCTATCAAAGGTGAGAGAGAGAGGAAAAGAGAGAAAGGAAGCTTATAGAAGCGAGATTATGCTCGTGGAGGTTATCTACTGTGCAACCTATATCTCAGCGCTTCTATGTCCTCGTAATCAGTGGGATCTCTCCGTTTTTCCTTTGTTTCTCTCATTGTTTATCCACTCCTGCGTGAGTGAAGAAGTTTGTAACGTTCTACTTCATAGTGGATTGTTGATCTAGACGAGGTCCCATGGTTTTTACCTCTTTGAGGGTTTTCCACATAAAAATCTCTTGTGTGGTGTGTAATTGATGTATTGATTATTTTCATTGCTTTATTATCCATAATTCTGGTTTGTTCTGGAGGGCTAGATCCTAAGGTTTTGTGCAAGGCCCCCAACAAAGTGGTATCAGAGTTAAGTTCATTGAACGGGTAGGATCGGTTTTGAATTATGGAAGGTGGCTCAATAAGGATGATCAGCCTCAATGGTTCTAACTGGACCATATGGAAGGCTAAGATGGAGGACTTGCTTTATTGCAAGGACCTATATTCTCCAATTTTAGGCATATCAACAAAATCCAAGGACATGACTGATGATAATTGGAAGAAGATGGACTGAAAGGCGGTGGAGTTTGTTAGACAATGGTTGGATGATTCAGTGTTCCACCATGTGTCTACGAAAACCTCAGCCACTAGCCTATGTCTGAAATTACAAGGGTTCTATAAGAGGAAGACAGCCGGTAATAAGATTTTTCTGATAAGGCGACTTGTGAATTTCAAGTTCAAGGATGGTAGCTCTGTGGCCAAGCACATAAATGAGGTCAGCAATATAGTGAACCAACTCACCTCTATGAAGATGTCCTGAATGATGAACTGCAGGCTTTACTATTGCTTAGTTCATTGCCTAATAGTTGGGAGACATTGGTGGTGTCTCTAAGTAACTCCGCGCTAGACGGAAAGATATCCATGGAACAAGTAACTAGTTGTCTCTTCAATGAAGAGACAAGGAGGAAGTCTCAGAGGTCTACTAGCAAGAGACCCTTGTGACACAAGAACGGGGGAGAAGAAAGAACGGGAAGGGCGGAAAGGCCCGAGATAAATCAAGAGGCAAGTCGAGTAACAGAAAGGATGTTGATTGCTGGAATTGTAGCAAAAAGGGCCACTACAAGCATGAATGTCGTGGTAAGAAAAACGACAAGAAAGAAAAAGGGAAGGAAGATGAATCAAATTCCACTGCGGTCGCTTCAGATGGCGACGTTGTAGTTATTCTTTCTGCAGATTATGATGTATGTCTCATGGCTACGAGTCAGGACATCGACTGGGTGATAGACTCGGGAGCTTCTTTTCATGCAACTCCACGTAGGGACTCCTTCACAAGCTACAAGTCAGGTGACTATGGGACTGTGAAGATGGGAAATTCTGGCGTGTCAAAAATCGTAGGAGTCGGTGATATTTGTATGAAGACCGATGTGGGCTGCAATTGGTTCTCAGTGATGTGAGGCATATCCCAGACCTTCGCCTCAACTTGATGTCGACGGGAAGGTTGGATGATGATGGCTATGAAAGCCGGTTTGCTGGTGGGCGATGGAAGCTCATCAAGGGTTCATTGATTATGGCCAGAGGAAAGAAGTGTTGCACCCTTTACAAGGCAAGTGTCAGTATGTGCAAGGGTGGGTTGAATGCATCGGAAGATTCAGCTATTGACATGTGACACAGGCGTCTAGGCCACATGAGTGAAAAAGGGCTTCAGCTACTAGCGAGGAAGCGACTCCTTCCAGACGTGACAGGTCTACTTCTCAAAACCTGTCTTGATTATTTATCAGGGAAACAACACAGAGTTTCATTTGTTAAATCTGCTTCTCATGTTAATAAAGTGCATGCATTAGATTTGGTTTATTCTGATGTTTGTGGTCCTATGAGGACAAAAACCTTGGGTGGGGCATTGTATTTTGTTACTTTTATAGATGATACATCTATGAGGGTTTGGGTTTATGCTTTGAAATCTAAGGACGAGGTCTTTTGTGTGTTTAAATTGTTTCATGCTATGGTCGAGAGAGAGAGAGAGAGAGGTAGACCATTGAAGTGCATCCACACTAACAATGGTAGTGAATACATTGGCGACTTTCATGAGTACTGCAAGTCCCTGGGTATACGACATGAACAGACGGTTCCCAAGATCCCCCAGCATAATGGTGTAGCTGAGCAAATGAATCACACAATTGTAGAGAGAATCAGATGCATGTTATCCCATGCAAAATTGCCCAAGACGTTCTGGGGAGAAGCAATGCACACGGCAGTGTATTTGATAAACAGGTCTCCCTCGTTGAATGGAGAAGTACCTGAGAAGGTGTGGACTAGACATGATCCATCATACAGTCATCTCAGGGTGTTTAGATGCAGGGCATCCGTTCACGTACCAAAGGATAAGATGTCCAAGCTCGATATGAAGATCAGGCAGTGTGTGTTCTTAAGGTACGGTGATGAAAAATTCGGTTATAGATTGTGGGATCCGACCGAGAGGAAGCTCGTCAGAAGCAGAGACGTGGTTTTCTTTGAAGATCAGTGTATAGAAGACATTGGTAAGTCAGAGAAGAACCAGCCTAGTTCAGGTGAGCTAGAGGACATGGATCCGGTTACTCCTCCCGTGGTACTTGATGACGGGGGAGTACAGCAAGGTGCAGAGGACGAGGGAGTTCCTTCAGAAGATGGACCAGGGGAGCAGCCCCCACTTGATCCACCTGTTGAGCCACAGGTGAGGAGGTCATCTAGGGACAGACAGTCGTCCAAGAGGTACCCGCCACATGAGTACATTATGCTGACTGATGGGGGAGAGCCAGAAGATTACTTTGAGGCCCTAGCCGATGAGCATAAGGGGGAGTGGTTGAAAGCTATGCAAGAGGAGATGGAATCCTTGCATAAGAACCACACCTATGATATAGTGAAACTGCCTAAGGGCAAGAAAGCTCTGAGCAACAAGTGGGTGTTCAGAAAGAAGATTGAGCAGAAGAATTCACAGACGAGGTTCAAGGCCAGACTTGTGGTGAAAGGGTTTGGTCAGAGGAAATGCATAGACTTCGAGGAGATATTCTCACCGTGGTGAAGATGACATCTATACAGATGTTGCTTAGGTTGGCGGCTAGCATGGATCTGGAGATAGAGCAGTTAGATGTTAAAACTATCTTCCTCCATGGTGACCTGGAAGAGGAGATCTACATGCACCAACCAGAGGGGTTCGAAGTCAAGGGTAAAGAGCATATGGTGTGTAGGTGGAGGAAAAGCTTATTTGGGCTGAAACAAGCTCCAAGGTAATGGTACAAGAAGTTCGACTCGTTTATGTTGAAACATGGGTATAACAGAACGGAGTTGGACCACTGTGTGTTCACACGCAAGTTCTCAGATGGTGATTTCTTAGTTCTGCTATTATACGTTGGTGACATGCTCATCATGGGAAAAGACATCAAGAAGATTGACAGGCTAAAACAGGAGTTGGGCAAGTCTTTTGCGATGAAAGACTTGGGCCCGGCTAGACAGATCCTAGGAATGGAGATAACCCATGACAGAAGCAGCAAGAAGCGTTGGCTGTCACAAGAGAGGTATATTGAGAAAGTTCTAGAGCGGTTCAATATGAATGCAGTGAAGTCGGTCAGTACTCCACTGGATGATCACTTCAGATTGAGCGATAGGCAGTGTCCCAAGACAAAGGCAGAGGTGGAAGAGATGCAGAAGATACCCTACGCGTCAGCTGTAGGAAGTTTGATATATGCTATGGTGTGTACACGCCCAGATATAGCATATGCAATTGGTGTTGTCAACCGGTATCTTGTCAATCCTGGCAAAGAACATTGGGCAGCGGTTAAGTGGATACTGCGGTATCTAAGAGGCTCATCCAGGTTGAGCCTATGCTATGGTGATAGTAAACCTATATTAGAGGGCTACATAGATGCAGATATGATAGATGACATAGACTCCAGGAAGTCTACATCGAGGTTCATGTTCACGTTTGCAGGGAGAGCGGTTTCCTGGCAGAGCAGGCTACAGAATGTCGTAACGTTGTCGATGACAGATGCCGAGTACATTACAGTCACAGAGGCATGTAAAGAAATGCTTTGGATGAAGAGGTTCTTACAGGAACTTAGCCTAAAGCAGGAGGAGCACGTTGTCTATTGCGATAGTCGACACTTGAGCAAGAATCCAAGTCAGCATTCCAAGTCGAAGCACATACAGATTCGATATCACTGGATCAGGGATACTTTGGAACAAAAGGTGTTGCAGCTTGAGAAAGTCCACATGGACGATAATGGGTCAGACATGATGACCAAGGCTTTGCTCAAGGGCAAGTTTGAGGTTTATAGAAACCTGGCTGGCTTGAAGAAGGTGGATCCCTCCTGGGTAAAAAAGGGAGAGATTTGATGGATTTTTTGACCCGTCATCGACCAGTCGTGAGCCTCGCTCGACAGGTCGAAAGCTGTGGTCGACCAGTCGTGGAAGACGAGGCGTGGCACAACTCAAAGTCCAGCGACTGTAGACTATTTTTCTCTAGGGTACTCGACCAGTCGAAGGAGGTGCTCGACCAGTCGAAGGTGGCTCTCGACCGGTCGTGGACTCATTTTGACCAGTCGAGGTTACGCAGATTCGTTCCGCGATTTTGCACGGATTTCGTGTCACAAGTCCTTTCGCAACTGGGATGCGGAAAGGAGTTTCCTAAAACTTTAAATAGGAGTTCCTAGGGTTTTCTAGGGGTGACAAGAGGGTTTTCTAAAGCTTTACAAGGGATTTGCTAAAGGGTTTGGGCTATCAAAGGTGAGAGAGAGAGAGAGAGGAAAAGAGAGAAAGGAAGCTTATAAAAGGGAGATTATGCTTGTGGAGGTTATCTACTGTGCAACCTATATCTCAGCGCTTCTATGTCCTCGTAATCGGTGAGATCTCTCCATTTTTCCTTTATTTCTCTCATTGTTTATCCACTCCTGCGTGAGTGAAGAAGTTTGTAACGTTCTACTTCATAGTGGATTGTTGATCTGGACGAGGTCCCGTGGTTTTTACCTCTTTGAGGGTTTTCCATGTAAAAATCTCTTGTGTGGTGTGTGATTGATGCATTGATTATTTTCATTGCTTTATTATTCATAATTCTAGTTTGTTCTGGAGGGCTAGATCCTAAGGTTTTGTGTAAGGCCCCCAACACCAGCCACACTTCGTTGAGTCATTTTATTAAACACTTGGTGAGCAACATCAATATCAAAGTAACCAAGTCACCAAACTAGTTTGATCCGAGTTCTATCTGAGTCGAGTCAAGCTCGAGCAAGCTCAAACTCGGTTCGAAATTTTTTCGAGCTCAAAAAATCAGCTCAACTTGGCTCAAACTCAAATTCAAACCAAGTCAAATCGAGTTTTTTCGAGCCAAGTCAAGAGAGCTAACCGAGCTAACTCGGTCCATGTACAACCCTACTTCTGCTTATTTCCATGGCATGATTCCAAAAATAAGGTAGATGCATTTCTCGAGTGAACCACACTGTGGGAATTGAATTCCCACTAGTTTTGGATCAAATTGTTATTTGTGTTGTCCCTTCGCTCATATCAACATAACAATGCACCTTAGGAAGTTTTTAATGGCGGATATTCAACTACCATTGATTCTTGTGGTGTAGTTTACTTTAGATTTGTATCACTTTATTTTTGGGACCTTCCCCTGGTCTACTTGAGATTTGTATCTACTTTATTTTTGTCCTAAAATAAGCTGGGAAAATGGATGGACTGTGTGGATATAGTGGGTCCCACCTTCTGGGTCACACCCACCTTAGTGGATCGGGGTCCCAGCTAATCCGCCTTTGGGCTGATATATACTGATTTTGCACGAAACATTAAACCTTGCATGTGTCGGGGCTGTATTCAGTGATCTAAACTGTTAATCCATGAAGGTGCTTGAATAAAAAATTTCAAGATTGTAATTTCCTAGGCTTTGTATGCAGACTGCATCTGCCCAGCAATCAGTCCGGGCAAGGCATCTGTAAGGTCTGCCGTGATGTATGGGCCTTATCCACACCGTTCATCCATTTTTCCAGATCATCTTAGTTTGGTAGGCCAAAAATAGGTAGTTCCAATGCTCAAATGGACCACACCAGAGGAACAACGGTGATGATGATGCCCATCGTGATGTTTATTTGTCATCCAATCTGTCATAAGGTCACATACACCTGGATGAAGGGAAAACCCAAATATCAGCTTGATCCAAAACTTTTGCGGCTCCGAATAAATTTTTAATGGTAAGCATTCAATCCCCACTATGTGGTCCACTTGAACCTTGAATCTTCCTTATTTTTGGGTTCATATTTTAATACGATATTTCAAAATGGATGGACGGTGTGGATAAAACACATATATCACGGTGGGCCCTGCCAAGATGAATTATGGTCAAGTTTTACTTAATAGTAATTTGGAATAGTATATAATTTCTTTTAATATAACTCATTATCTATTAATCACTAATACATAATTACTTTTATCTAAACGAGATCAACTCGTTTTTGGTGTATACGAAACACGGCCTCGCCATTAGGGCTGTCAATGGGCTGGCGTTGGGCCTAACAAAATCAAAATTTTGAGTACGTACGTGTAACACCCCATACTTTCCAGTACTCGTGTGTTACCGTGTAATTTAATTTAATATAAATACAAAAAAAAAATACAACCTAAAAATATATACTATGAAATGTTATTTATATATTTTGTAAATATTTAAAGTTTTGTATAAAAGGGATATGTAACTATAATCCATATCATATGCATATACTTGCAATATCATTAGTATAAATTACAAACTATAGATTTTGTAATACATAAAAAAAATTAAAATTACATATATGGATATATATATATATATATATATATATATATATATATATATATATATATGTATATATATATATATATATATATATATACATTAATCTATGTTTGCTGACATTCATATAAATTACATGTATTAACAAATTGTGATAATATAAATTATATATGACAAAATATATAAGGAAAATAATTTCTAATGATAATAATAATTATTATAATAGTAAATAATATAATTAAATGTAGTATAATATAATATTTAGTGTCATAAAATCAGAACAGGCTATATATCCGTAAACTGACCCTTGGGACTTAGCTTAAATAATCCCTTGGACCTTTCCAATCGTTGACGTCCGATTTTGGAATGATCCGACCATTAGATTAATATAAAAACCACCATTACAACCCAAATCAAGTGGCGGGCCCCACCCAGGCATTTCGTCGGCTTAATCTTTGATCCCAGGCCCTGCTTAGGACCTCCAAGCGGGATGGATGGGGTGGATTGATCCTAGCCATCACGGTGGACCCCGGTTGATGGGGTGCGTGCATGAAGCTGGTGCACACCCGATGTGCTCTGGACAACATTGCTCGGTTAGACCAGGTCTGACCGAGATTTCCAAAGAAGGAAACCTCCTTCTTCTTTTTCTCTTTCCCGCCTGCAACGACCTAAAATAGACCGTTTATGTTGGAGTGATGAGTGGACCATCATCATCATCCCTTGGGTCGATCCGAACCGTCCACCGTGTCCAGGGCTTGGGCCCCGCCAAAACCCAACTTTCACAACTGATTTTCATGCACGTGTGGACGCACGATCCTCGTTGTAAACCAGCCATACAAACACATCATTTTCAAAAACAGAAACTGTAGCTACTCCACGTCAGTGATCCGTGTAAGCCTCCTCTTCTTGCATCTCCACCGTTCAAACCGAAGTGATCTCGACCGTCCTAAGCTAGGTTTTAGGAAAGAAAGAGAATAAGAGAGAGAAAATCATCCGCCTCCTCCCAAGCTCAAACCCATCACCTAAACTCTCATGAAATGCCTAAAGGCCTCTTCCACAAGCTTCCTTGGGCCTACCCGCACCATCCACAGTGAACGGATCGAAATAAAAAAGTTCCGTGTGCAATCCACCATTATCACCCGCCTTATCTTCCTCGCCAAAACTCCTCGCACGATCACCATTTCGGCTCACTGGGTTGCTGAGATTCCAAGACCGGTTCAACCTCGGATTGGGAGTGGATGCAGAAGGAGAAAAATGAAAGGAAGGAGAAGAAAAGAAAGAAGAGATCAGAGGAGAAGGAACTAGAGAGAGAGCTGGTGCGTCATTGCACCAGCATGAACCAAGGCGAGTTGACTCGCTGCCGAGTCGTGATATGCCAGCTGAATCACCCCTGGCCATGGGATGTGGACCCCACAATGATGATAATGTTTTAATCAACACCGTCCATCTGTGGCCCCAGCAGCAGAACGCCTGCCGTATTGACGTTACCGAGTTCTGTGGGTCTCACTGAGGTATGTGTCATTCAACGCCGTCCATCCATTTTTCTTGAGGTGGGACCCACCCACCTCAGATGTACGTGTTTCATCTATGCCATCTGTAAATCCAGACGGTGGGTCCCACGCGGCTTTGGGCTGCTGTTAACGTCACCAAGTTTTGTGGGCCCCACCGTCAGCAGATGCTGATTCCAGGCCGTCCATCCCAAACTGGAGGTTGGCGCCTCTCTTATGAATATAAATATATTGTAATATATTTATAATATATTATATTATATTATGTTGTAATACAAGGCTGACAGTGTGGGTCCGATCCCGAGGTATGTGATATCCCAACCGTCCATCTGGATGGTCGGTGTGAAGCCACCTTGGTGTATGTGTTACAACCAAACCACCGATCCAAACGGTGAGCTCGTCATAAGGCCTGAGACAAAAATGAAAAATGAGACAGATTTACTAAGTGGGCCTCACTGTAAAAATTAGTGGAGAATTAAACACCTACCATTGATATCCATATGAACAAATTGGATGAAAAATAAATGTTAGGTGGGCCACACGGCATCATCGAATGGGCCTCACCATCAGGTGTAGTGGGCCGGTCCCACTTGGGTTTAGATTGGACCCAATAACTGGGCCTCCCTATTATGGCAAAAGTCTGGTGGGCCCGGTCACTTTAAAACAAGCCCAAGAAACCTAACTTTGGAAACTCTTGTCTTATGCAAACTGATATCCCTAGGAAACTGCTTGCGTAACTTGGGACCACTATCTAGCGCAAGAATCAGATCAAGGGCCGTTCTACGACCTCTCTGGTGATGATTCTTCCCCTTGAGCTTTTCATCTTATCATTAGCTTAAGTTATAGTTTTTATTTAAATCCATAATTGATATCTCCCTTTATAATCACATGTGTTAGCTGATGGAAATTAAGTTGCTATATTACATGCTTAATGTGTATCCTGCATATTTATTCATGCTTGTGGATTATTTGTGGATTGCTTATGGAACTTAAACTGGTACATTAGTGGGAAATTCCCACATAAGAATGTACACCCATACTTGGGATGTAACCTGACTGGTTGTGATCGTAATGGACCTTCGACGTGGTGGTTATTGAGTGGTGGTCTAGATGGATCATTGATGTGGGCCTACCATCCAGGGTTGTTGTGCCCAATGGTTTTTAAGGATGGTCTTTATCGTATGGTTTTGATATTCGCCCTATGTGGCATATTTTGATACTCGCCCTACGTGGTTTTAATTGATATTTTCCCTATATGGGTTCGACGTTTTACACCGTGCAACCATGCGATGGTAAGCCCTATATATTGTAATATGATTGGCCAATAGTCGACGGTTTTCCATTAAACATCCTAAGGTGGTAGTCTCATGAGCCAGAGATGGTGGTATGGGACACTATGCCCCAGCTGTCGGCCTACGCTGGGCTCTGAGCTCCCCGTAGTGACCTTGAGCTTACCTAAATTGGCTGATTATAACTGGACTAATAATGGTTTGGTTAATCATGCATCTATAGCATATTGGCAATGACGGGTGGCTAATCTAGATACTGTAGCACGTGCCCTTAGGATCTTTGGGGTATCGTTTTGCTAGCTCCCAGACCACCGACTATCGACCCTGTCCGACTGGATGATTCTCCCAGGTCGATGATTTACATGGGTGACGAGTCCAAGTCCGGCTGGATGTGCATCCCCAGGCCGATGTGCATTCATGCATCCACGCATTTAAAAAGATTGCATCATGTATTGTTTGATTACTTTACTGTTTTATAAACTATGCTTACCTAATACGGCGGTGTGTAATCTTGAGGGGAATTCACACTGAGTTGGCCACTCATCCATCAAATATACAACCGTACAGGTAGTACAGGTGGCTTTAGTGATACGCCTGTTCAGACTTGATGAGGAGCAGGGTACGATCACCGAGGATGCAATTTGTATTTACTGGAGGAGCTGCGTGGTCTTGCGGCTTATATTTATATGTTTTCTTCTAATCATCATGTATTAAATTCTTATAAATCTTGTACTTGTTAAATTCTGAGACATTGGTTTGTATAAGTCATTATGGGCAGCTTCTTGTATATTTGAAAGATAATGAAATTTTCCTTTACGTCGATTTGTCCACACTACGCTCATTTGCTTACTATGATAAAAAAAAATGTATGTACACTCAAATTTGACCATCCTTTAATGTTAACACTCGGGTTTTTGGGAAACGGGTCGTGTACTCGGGTCCTAAAGATTCGGGTTGTTATAGTACGGGCCCAAGCAAACCCAGGCCCAGCCCTTGGACAGAGCTGCTCGCCATCCAACCATCAATGTCAAAACTGTATATGTCATCTTTAGGAAATTTTAATAAAACTACTTATTTAATATGGAATTTACATATGTCCATTTTAATAAAGGTTTTCAATATGCTACTATTTCTTAATATAAGTTGGATTGGCCATGCTAAAAGAGGGGATCAGCTGCTAGGGTGGAGTACCCCACCGTGATATTTATGTGAAATCCACCCAAACAACTGGGTGGTTCACCCATATTAGCCTGATAATCATAGATGGGCCTATTTTTGGGCCAGGCTCTACAAAGTCAAGGCTGATATCACTCTCCCAACTGTTACCTTTGGTGTGGCTCACCTTGATCACAGATGAGCTTGATATTTTTTATACCTTGGCCTAATATGAAATTACACATTTAATGCTGGGAGTGCAAATTAAGGTGGACCGGTCAAAAATTAAGGTTCAAATTTAAAAAGGCCGAGCTTAACGTTGTGGGGGGGGGGGGTGAATAGGACTATGCTAAATTAAAAATTAAATGTGAAATTGAAAGAAAGATAGCAAAATCAAATAATAAAGAAACACAAGAAAATAGCAACCTCAAATGTATTAGTCTTGAGAGGTTGACAGAAACTTATTTATAAGGATAACCTAAGACCAAAAACCAAAGGCTTATAGCAAGACAACCTTACTAAAACGTTTGTAAGTATCAAAAACTCAAACCAATAAAGAGGCAAAGGAAATAGTAAAGGAAATAAACTAAGTTATTACAACATTCTCACAAGTGCATGAAATAAATTACACCATTCACCACAAATGTTAAAGTAAATTACAACATTCACACGCATAAGCACATTCAATCATCCACCACAACTCCAGAAATTATAGTGGTTCGCTTGTGTGTACACCAACTGTTTAAAAACAGCCACACAACTACTCCACTCCTAATATCCACTCCCTCGGGATATTAGCGTTCACTATAAAAAAGGTTTTCCAAGGTCCAGCTTAAAACCTTCACAATTGTGTCTTTAGATGGGCTTACAGAATTACAAAAACCCCACACTCTGAGATTTTCTGGATTATCTCAGACAAAACCAAAAGGAGATTTTTCTGGCACAACCTCAAAAACCACAAAAAGATACATAGAATTATAAATGATATTTATTTGGAAATTCTCTTTTTGAAGAAGCCTGGTAGAACCAATCTGATGTAGACGAAGATCTTCAATGTCCAATCTCATAGATGAAAATGTTCTAGTTCTAAATAATTTTTAATTAAATCAACCTGAGCTAGCTTGATTTGATTTTGATCTCAAAAAAGAGGAAAACACAAATCCCTTCTTAATGTAAGATTGGAATAAATATCACAAAATTAAATTACAAAAGTTAATTAAAGAGAATATAAAATGAGCACAATATAACTTAATAAAATCACAAACTTATCTCTTAGAGTGGTGTCTTGATTTAGCTTAGAATAAATGAAAAAATTCTGAAATTCGTGCTCTATTTATAGTTGAAAATATTGTTCACTCGACTAGTCTAAGGGTCAGTTCGACTGGTCGAACGACTAACCAAATTTCAAATTTTCTGGCGTGATAAGATAAGGTCGTTACTCGACTGGTCGAGTCGCCTGCTCGACTGGTCAAGTGGGACCAAAAAAACTTACTGGACTTTGAGTCGAGGATGCACGACTGGTCGAGCACTGTTCACTCGACTGGTCAAGTAGTCTCCATAACTGGTCGAGGGTCCAATAGAAAAATCTGAAAATTCACAACAAACCTTGGACTGGTCGAGCCAGTACTTGGACTAGTCGAACAATGACTAAGACTAGTTGAGAAAATAATCTATAAACATATGAAATGACCCACATACAATATGCAATGAATATGACACAACCTATGGACAATCTAAGGTAATCCATACCTATTTGTGAGTTGGAACAATTGAAACATATTTGCTTCAGAACCTTGAATTCTTGTGATACTTGAAGCTTGAGTTCGATCTCTTGAACTCGAGCTTGAGTTACGCTTGAGTTCTTGAATATTTAGCGTACAGTATTTGAACTTCAAACTTGACCTTGAGTTCTTGAGCTTTAGTTCTTGAATTTAAGCTTGAAACCATGAACTTCAACAATCTTCACTTCATCTTGAAAATGTAGACAAGTTCGATGAATATCCAGACAACTTTAAAATGCACGAACCTGATCAATTCAACTTAAAGCATGATATAAATTCTAAATGGTTTGGCACAACAAAATTTGACAACTCATCAGGTGCTAAATTTACACTATAACATTTACAATCTCCCCCTTAGTCAAATTTGTGACAAAACCAAATAAAGAATCATACACAATAAAGAATCATGCACCAGTTATACGTACAATAACGAATCATGCACTATATGAGCAACAAATGATCAATAGTCTCAACTCCCCCTCATTCTATTACTCCCCCTCAATCCAGGAGAGAGGTGATTTAAAGAACCTGTAAATAAAAATTTTTCATACTACATTCTATATTCGACAATCACACAAAACATCTCCATAATTTCTCCCCCCTTTTGTCACAATATGACAAAGGAAATACATATAAAGATAAGAGAAGTAAAGAAAGTAAGATAGGAAAGAGCATCACCATGATAAGCATAATATCAACTTAAGGCATAAAATCATGTCCACATAGAAAGGAGTAAAAGTATAAGACCAAGAATTATCCAAACACACAAAGAGTAGAAAGAGTTAATACATGTCCAGAATAAAATAAAAAACTAATCAGATCCAGATGAAGGAGCAGGAATAGAAGGATTCATCTGATGTAGTTCCTTGTTAATGCGTCTAAGGTATTTACGCATGTATTTGAATTGAATTTCCTGGGACACATGTAGACCTTCCACCTTTTCCTCTAAGGATCGCATTCACTCATCAAAATCAGAAGGATGAAAATCTGGATCAGCCGTATAATCTGAATCTATCTCATTAAACAAGTCATCCATATTAACATCATTAGGAGGCAAAGCATCTTCCTCTTCAGTTTCTTTAGCAGCCCCACCAGCACCCACATCAACTTGGTCAGGAGCCAATCTCAAATTCATCTTATTAATGTTTGAATTGTTGAAGGGTAAATGGTTAATAGGAGCTTCTCCAACAGGCATAACCACAAGACTATGGGTAGCTAATGTGGGCATCAGAAATGCAAAGGGAATGTCATTGTGACCACGATGGAGACGAAACTGAATGATAATGTAACAGATAAGAGATGGAAGACATACAGGAACACCAATAACAATAGAGTGAAGGATGCGAGCCATAAAAGAAGTGAGCTCAATTTTGTTACCAGACCTAGGATATACATTAGAAATGAAAATATAATGAAGAATCCTATATCTGGGTAACATATATGTGGAACTGGGCGCAATACCAGAGTTCCAATTAACATCCATGTTACATAATAATCTAGTTAGCAATCGTTTTTCAGATTCAAAAGGTCTTGCCACTAAAGAAGAAATAGGAATGCCATCATCATTTACTGGAATATTCATCAATCCAGATATCAAATGATGGTCTATTTCAATAGGACCTTCTTTGGTTGTAATAGTAAAAGTTAAATTCTCAGTAGAAAAGTCACTTATACAAGCAAACATGTCCTGCACAACGGAACAGTATGCAGGACCGCCCCAATTTAATATATTAGCCCATCCTACAGTTTGAAAGAGGGGAATAATGCCGAACAGTTCCAAATGATTTGAGTTGACAGTCCGCTCAACAATCACGTTACGAAGTTGAATATCCTGCACATATTCGGGATCTTCTTTGGGTTGCGAGAAGGAACTCTTCATTCTCTAGACTTCTCCGACTATAAAATGTGTTGATTGTATTAAAGTTAAACAGACCAAAATAAAAAAGAAAGGTGTAACAAGGAGTATGAGACTCTTGGAGGTGATACACATGAATATTTGTGGGTCATTCCCTACAACATCCTAGAGTGGGCACAAATATTTTATCATATTTATAGATGACTACTCTCATTTTAGGTACATTTATCTTATCAATAAAAAATTAAATGCCCTAGATGCTTTTAAAATCTATAAGGTTAAAGTTGAAAATTAACTCAACAAGAAGATTAAGGTCGTCAGGTTTGACCATGGTGATGAATACTATGGCAGATATGACAAATCAAGTCGCAATCAAGGACTCTTTGCTAGATACCTACAAGCTTGTGACATTGTCTCCTGGTACACTATGCTTGGGACACCAGAGTAGAATGGTGTGAGTGAAGGACGCAATAACACCCTTATGGATATGATGTATAACATGATAAGCAATTCGAAATTGCTAGAATATTTGTGGGGTGATGTAATCAAAATTGCAGTTCATATCCTTAATAGGGTTTCCAATAAGGCTGTAAGTAAGACCCCTTTTGAGTTATAGAATTGGAGAAAGCCAAGTCTCCGATATCTACATGTTTGAGGATGTCCTGCTGAGGACAAAGTTTATAACCCGCATGAAATGAAGCTCAATCCCATAATCATAAGTTGTTTTTTTATAGGATACCCGAAAAGGTCAAAAGGTTATTGATTCTGCTGTCCTTCTCACTCCATCAGGATTATTGAGACCGTGAATGCCAGATTCATTGAGGATACTAAAAATATTTGGAGCACAAAAATTAGGGATTTTGTATTTAAAGAAGAGAGGACTGGAACGTCCGTTGCAGTTATTCTAGACCACATTTATATGAATCTAGAATAACTACAGTTGAGACTATAATCATTGTAGATCACCATGATGAACCTCTTATACAACCCATTGACAAAGGAAATCAAAATCACACTTAAGAGGGTGAGCCATTGAGAATATATGAAAGAGAAAGGTGGTCTACGATTCCATACGATTAGATCGTATATCTACAGGGGCACAAGTTTGACATAGGGTTGGAAAAGGATCATGAATCATTTACGCAAGTCAAATAGAGTGCTAAGCCTTCTCATTAGATTGATGCCATGAAGGATGAGTTGAAATCTATGAAGGACAACAAAGTATAGGATCTTGTTGAGTTATCTCATGGAATAAAGCCAATTTTGTTGTAAATGGGTGTTCAAAACCAAACAGGACTCCAATGGTAATGTTGAAAGATATAAAAGCCAGACATGTTGCCAAGGGTTTTAACCAATGTGAAAGCATTGATTTTAAGGAGAGTTTGTAACGCCCCGGGTTTTCAAAACCCAAGTATATGACTCGTTTTACAAAAACCTGAGTGTTAACCTTTAAAGATAGCCAAACTTCAGGTATTTTTTTCTTTTCTTTTCTCAGAGTTAGCAGTTTAGTGGAAGATGGATAAATCAAACATAAAAGAAAATTTGCATTTACATTCAGAATATATGAGTGGCTGCCCAAATGACTTATACAAACCAATGTCTCTATGTTAACAATTACAAGAAATACACAATTTAACACATGAGAAGTAATGAAATGCATATAAACTTGAGCCGTGAGATCGCGCAGCTTCTCTAGGCAAATACTGTCACGCTCCAAACTCAAAAACTGGGCTCATAAAATTTTCGATCGCCGAATCCGATGCTGACAGCCTCCGTAATATCCCATTCTCGATTCCCAGTGCCTATATAACCAGGTTCGGATCCTGGGGTCCTTCAAGGAGGATTTTTCAATATACATTTATCTCGTAAGAAGCATAACCACAAGTATACCCAAACTACAAAGGCAACATCATCATCACATATCCACTAATATAATCATTTGAGTACAATGCCGAAAGAGAAATATAGTATAAAAATATCAAAGAAAATTCCAGAAGCTCAACCGCATGCTCCTACCTCAGCTCGGCTGCATCATAATGTCACCTACACGCATCTATCGTGCATAAGCTTATAGAAAGCTTAGAGGGTGGTGTAAGTGTGTAAGTAGTGTATGCGTGCTCAGAATGTAATATCCGAGTAAACGGAAATACTAGTAAGTCCACGAACCATATAATATCAGAGTAAGCAGAAATGTTGACAAGTCCACAAAGATATCATCAACCTGATCCAGGATATGCGATGAAAAGACATAGCAAGCTAATGTCATATACTGAGAAAGTAATGTAGGTCAGTTATGCAATGCGGAGGCATAATGATTCAAATATCAAATACCGATGAAGCAATACCATATGTAATTCTGAAGGGCTACGAATACCATCAGCCTCATCTAAGTCATATGAATGCAGAAACATAGCAACCCAAAATGCCATATGCCGAGGATGTAATGTAATATGCAATATATGGTGCGAATGAAATGACCAAGCTATAGTGTGAAGTCGGGATGATAGTATGTGGTATCGTAGGCTATGGGGCCTATCACAAAGGACTTCTATCCAAACCAGTCCCATACCTAAATTTGGATAGATAGACTCAATATGGTAAGCTCCTGATCTCAGGTTAGTCGCGCCCCCAACCAAAATCCTGGCCATTGCGAAAGTACACATAATAATTAGTTGTGCACCAGCAGCCCTAGTGGATAGTGAATGAATGAATGAATGAGTATGCACCTCCTGCTCAATAAGTCCACGTATCAGTACTGTACATCTATGGGATCATCACCGGGGTCTAATACACTCTACGCTAGCTGCTGTCCCATCAAGCGCACAACTGGGTAAGTGAAAGTGACCTCACTATCCGCCTGCCAATATCTGGTCCGGTTAGTCGATAGCAGACCCATTCCTCAAACTGGTCAGACTCAGCCTAGCTATGCCTACTCCCTTAGGCAGAAAAGGTCACACCCCCTTCTAACCGACCACGACACAGTGGGAGACGTAGCCTACTGGTATATGGCCCTCATGCGCTCATATATATCTACTCGGTCTCGACATTGGGGCATCCTCTGGTACTAAGAGGGTTTAGGGATTTTCACTCAGGGCCATTTATGGCGGTCCGATGCTAGTAACAGATTTTCGATGTCCCATCTGGCCATCCACGACATGACTGTGGACGCTACGACCCTGATGTCACTAGGGCTTACAGTAATCACAATCACACGATGCAAGATGCATGAGTTATGTAGTCCAATCATGCATCAATCCTACGCATACCATGCACTCATGTGGGATAACTCCACCTATCAGAGAGTCCCATAAACCATCTGTACTATGACATATGCAATGGTCAATCACATCACATAATAAACATACAGATGATGCGTATGAGCATGTATCATGATGCTATGCTGTCACATACTCATAATCGGTATCAATAACTGGCATCAACAATCGGCCTCGACAAAGTGAACATTTAACCAACATTATCCCCAAGGAATGGCCCACATAGAGCCTAACATATAGTGGACCCATGGCCTCACACAAGGGCCTGATATACAACACCATGGGCCTCACTCAAGAGCTTAATACACATCACGATTGGCCTCTCACTTAGGCCTAATACATATCACAATGGGCTCCATTGCCTGGCCCTCAAATGCACCACAATGGACCTCATATACATCACATTGGGCCTTAAACACGGGCTGAATACACATCACAATGGGCCTCAAATATGGGCCGCATATACATACATTAGGCCTCGACAATCGGCCTCAATATTCAGCCTCAACAATCAGCCTCGACAATTAGAATCGGCCTCAACAATCGGAATCAGCCTCAACAATCAGAATCGACCTCGACAATTAGAATCGGCCTTGATAATCAGAATCGGCCTCAATAATCGGCCTTGATAATCAGAATCGGCCTTAACAATCGGAATTGGCCTCGATAATCAAAATCGACCTTAACAATCAAAATCGGCCTCGACAATCGGAATCGGCCTTGACAATCGGAATCAACCTCGATAATTAAAATTGGCCTTAACAATCAAAATCGACCTCAACAATCGAAATTGGCCTCGACAATCGGAATCAGCCTCGATAATCAGAATCTGAAAAGGCCTAGCTATAAGTCCTAGAGGGGGGGTGAATAGGACTATGCCAAATAAAACTTATAACAGCGGAATTAAAATGAATATGATAGCCAAAATAAATCACAATGCAGGAAAGTAAAATAACCTCAAAAATCTGATCTTGAGGGATTGATACAAATGTTGTTCTAAGGACAACCTTTCACCAAAAACCAGAGTTTATGGTAGGACAACCTTATTTTTAGAAAGATCTTTATATCAAATCTCAAACCAAAGAGAAATACAGAATTAAGCACAAATTGAAATAAACTGTAATTACAAATGTATTGTTCTAGGGACAGCCATACACCATAAAAATGGCAGGGCAACCTTGCTAGAACAACTTTAAAAGAAATTGAATTTTAAGCAGATAAAGTAATAGCTGAAAGTAAATTCTAAACTATTACAAAATTCCCACAATGCTTGAATTAAATGATTACAACATTCACCACCACACATACATCCCACAAATAAATATTAAAGATTAGAAATGTAAACCATTCAACCATAACACAAGGGATTATAGTGGTTCGCTGTGTGTTCACCAAGCTTGTTAAACATGACCACACAAAATGCTACTCCACTCCTAATATCCTCACACTGGGATATTAGCGTTCACTCGAGAAAATAGGTTTTCTGAGGTTCACCCAAAACCTTTACAATTGTGTCTTTGTCGTGGGCTTACACAATAAAAAAACCCCACTTCGAGTTTTCTGGCTCTCCTCGGATAACCAATACAACAAGATTTTTTAAGCAAATCTTGAAAGAAACCAAAAGCGAAAGGAATTTACAATTAAATGTAAAATACGATTAACTCCTTCGTTGTAGCGACCAGGTAGAACCAAATCAGAGTAGATGATTGAATGTTCAAGTTCAATGTCCAGTACTCAATTATAATGGTTCTAGTTCTAATATATTTTAAAATTAGACCAACTAGGGCTTGCCTTAATTGATTTTGATTCCAAAGAAAGGGAATAACAATTCCTCGTATCAAATTAGATTAGAATAGTAGAAATAAAATCAATTAAACAAAGCTAAAGAAAGAGAATATAAAATAAGCACACTTAGCTTAGATGGAGCACAAAATTATTTCTCAGAAGTTCGACGAAGATTGGCTTAAAATGGAATAATAAAATTGCTTGAATTCTTCTGAGTTTCGTACTCTATTTATAGGTGAGCAGATCGCATCTTCGACTGGTCTAAGGAGCTCTTCGACTAGTCGAAGAAATAATAGATTTGAAAAAAAATCGGGCGCGATAAGCTTTGACCGTTCTACGACTGGTCGAAGGCCTCATTCGACTGGTCGTAGGTCTTCGGCCCAGTCGAAGGTCTCTTCGGACCAGTCGAAGACCTAAATAAATTATCATTTGGACTTTGAGTCGAAAAATTACGACCGGGTCGTAGAAGAAGTCGACCTTGTTCCTTCGGCCCGGTCGAAGACCTCCTTGTTGGTGAAGCCTAACAGATTTTATCCGAAATTTGTAACAACCTTACGACCGATCGAAGAACTTCTTAGGCGGGTCGAGCGAGCTAGGACTAGTCAAAGAAAGCCTAGGACAAGTCCCCGAAACGGCCCAAAAACAAGTGTCATATACATATGACTTATGTATCCAAAATGAACTACTTCTAAGGTCAACCTATGGTCATTCAAACCTCAATAAAGAAGTAAGGACATTCAAAATATTAGGAACAAGTGACTTTGAAGTTTAAGCCTTGAAGTCTTGATGTAGCTCAACCTTGAAAATATCTTGAGTTCTATAAGAACTGCCTTGTACTCTTCTTGTAGTCTTGCATTCTTGAGTCACGTCTTGAGAGCAATACTTGAAGTCAAGGTTGATCTTTGTACTAGTAATCTTCACTTGTTGTGAGCTTTGCTTGTTATGAATGTTGAACTTTAGAAAGAGACTTGTTGTGAGCTTTGCTTGTTATGAATGTTGAACTTTAGAAAGAGCTTCACTAATGCAAGTTATATAACAGTGTTTTTGTCACCACTAATTTTGACAACATACAGGGATATAAACTATAGCACTTACAATCTCCCCCTTTGTCAAATTAGTGACAAAACACATAACAAGATATAATCAAAGTAGTTAAAGCAACATAAACCAATTAACTCAGGCTTACCTGCAAGTTAAATCAACATGTAACATTTAGCAAGTTATTAAATCAACATTACTCAACATTACTCCCCCTACCAAACATACTCCCCTTAAGTAACATAACCATTCTCCCCCTTTTTGTCACAATATGACAAGGAAAAGAACAATATAAAGGGATATGAAAGAGGAAATATGATGAGAGAAGAGATAATAGCAGTAAAACAGAAACTGTCAACTCAAAATAAGCATTTTTTGTCACAATCCAGCATAAAAGAAAAATAGAATCCAATTCCAAATTGGATGACAAAGTGCGAAGATTTAAAGTTATTACAAACCAAAAAAAAAACATATAAACTAGTCAGAATTAGAACTAGAAGACGGAGCGAGGAATAGAGGATCAAGTTGGTGCATGCCCTTGTTCAATCGCCTAAGGTATTTCCGCATGTACTTGAATTGAGAATCACGAGTAATGAGACATGTTTTCCGAGTTTTTCATTCAAATTCTCAACTTTTCCCTCAATGCACTTAGGCGTGCATCAAAATCGAGATGGTGTAAAATCTGGATCATTTGTTGAATCAGAATCAGTTCTTCAAAGATATCATCCATATTAATATCATCCCACGCTTCTTCATGACCGGACACCTCTACCATCACCACCTTGTTGAAGTAATTCGACTTCATCTTATTGAGATTAGAGTAGTTGAAAATCAAATGATGGATAGGTGCCTCATTGGTAGCATATCGACCAACATATGTGTAGCTAATACTGAGTCATTAAATAACCAAAAGGGATGTCACTATGACCAGGATGAAGTCGAATCGAAGAATGAAATGACAGATTAAGGATGGCAGACAAATCGAGTACCACTTTGGAAATAGCATGAATAATACACGTACCATAAATGAGGTCAAGTCGGTTTATTACTGGCCACCGAGGATCTGATTAGACACAAAGATTCTGTGAAGTACTCTGTATTTGGGTAACAAATACCTTGCAGGGAAGCGCATCCCCTTTTTTAGTCCAGTGAACATCCATGTTACACAAGTCTCTAGTGAGCATTCTTTTTTCAGATCTAGAGGGTTTATCAGTCAAATTATGAATAGGAATACCCTTATCATTCAACTTTGGAATATCCATAAAAGTGAAATTAAATGACGATCAATTTTAAATGGCCCTTCATTAGTAGATATTTTAAAAGTTAAATTATCCAGTGAGAAGTCACTAATACATGTAAACATGGATATAGCAATGGACCGGTATGCAGGCCCACCCCAATGCAATAAGTTAACCCAACCTACAGCTTCAAGCAAAGGAAGGATATCAAAAGGAGCAATATGATTAACATCAACAGGATGTTCAACAATAACATTACGATCTCTAAGGTCTATAACACCAGATGGATCATTAGTAGGCTCAAGAAGATGACATTTGGTCAATCTTGAAGAAGAAGAAGGACCACGGGAAGTAGATTTTCGACTTCTAGAAGCCATATGCAAAAATAATAATAAGGAAATAAGGAAATGCAAGAGATTGAGAAAAGGGTTTACTCAAAACAGATTTTTTAAAATCAAATCCCCAAATCTCAATGAAATCCTAAATAAAAAGCTTCAAGATAGACAAGAAAGCAATCTAGACACTGATTTGTAAGAAAAACATAAATGGAACACTAACCTTGAAGAACGAAAATGGTGGGTTCGACAAGTCGACGCTCGGCTTCTTAGAAAGAAAAGATGAAATGAGGAAGAAGGCAAAAAAAATCCCCAAATTTAAGTGATTTACGAGATCTCATTTGGTCGTAGGTATCTGACACGACGAGGTCGAAGGTCATTGTCGAGTATACTCTCGACAAGTCGAAGGAAGTCAAAATTACATATTTCTTACAATTTTTAAAGAAAATGGATTTACATCTACCAAATATATACATTATGATACATATAGGCATAAATAATCATTTTGAAATACACATGCCAAGATCAAATTTCATCTTATTAAACTTTGATTTTATCAAGAGGTTTTGTGAAAATATCAACTCTCTGATCTTGGTAGGAATATATTCCATGATATAACTTTTTCTTCTACCAGTTCGAATATAATGAAATCTAATGTCAATGTGCAAAATGCGAGAATTTGAATAGGATTTTTTGAAATATTTATTACCTTTGGAATTATCACAATGCAATAACATAGAATCCTGTTTAATTCCATAATCACTTAGCATTCGTTGCATCCAAACAAGCTGTGTACAAGCATTACCAATTGCGATATACTCAAGCTTCAGCTGTTGAAAGTGATATAGAATTTTGTTTCTTACTAAACCAGGAAACTAAACAATTTCCAATGTAAAAGCAACCACCACTGGTTGATTTTCTATCATCTAGATTACCGGTGATCAATCAACATCTCGAGTACCCAGCAAGTTGAATATTAGTCTCATGAGGATACCAGAGACCAAGATTTATAGTACTTGCAACATATCTAATAATCCGCTTAACAGCAATCAAGTGAGATTCTTTTGGATCAGATTGAAATCTTGCGCAAATACCAACACTTAGAGATATATCAGGTCTACTAGCAGTTAAATATAGCAAATTACCAATCATACTACGATAAAGTTTTGAATCAACATTTTTACCATTAGTATCTTTTGAGAGTTTTAGGGTAGTACTCATAGGAGTATCGAAATTCTTGCCATTCTCGAATCCAAATCTCTTAATTAGATTGAGGCATACTTAGATTGAGAGATGAATATTCCTTAGATTCTTTGCTTAACTTGCAAACCAAGGAAATAAGTTAATTCCCCAACCATGCTCATTTCAAACTGAGATTTCATCAAGTCTGCAAACTCAGTAGTCAAGTTAGTACAAGTTGATCCATAGATGATATCATCAACATAAATTTGTACGATTAAAATATGATCATTATGTTTTTTAACAAATAGAGTTTTATCAACAGATCCCATTTGAAAATTGTGACTTAAAAGAAATTTTGTTAGTTTCTCATACCATGCCCTAGGTGCTTGTTTTAATCCATAAAGTGCCTTTTTAAGCCGATACACATGATCAGTATTTTTGGGATCTTCAAAACCCATTGGTTGTTCAACATATACTTCTTCATGTAAATCGCCATTTAGAAAAGTACTTTTCACATCCATTTGATATATTTTTATCTTTCTAAAACATGCGATGGATATAAATAGCCTGATAGATTCAAGCGTGCTACTTTGGTGCAAAAAGTTTCATCAAAATCAATTCCTTCTATTTGAGTATAACCTTGTACCACTAGTCTAGCCTTGTTTCTAATAATATTTCCACATTCATCCGACTTATTTTTGAAAATCCATTTTGTTTCGATGATGTGTTTATCTTTAGGTCTTGGTAAGAGATACCAAACATCATTTCTTACAAATTGATTAAGTTCTTCTTGCATAGCAACAATCCAGTTTTCATCAGAAGAGCTTCTTTTACATTGGATGGTTCTATTTGGGATGTAAAACATACATAATTACATAAATCCTCAAGTTGTCTACGGGTGCGAACACCAGTTAGAGGGTTTTCAAGAATTTGAGTGGTTGGATGATCTTTAATAGTCCTCAAATCGATTGATTTGATTTGATGAAGTATCGGGTTTATCAATGATTAGAACTTCATCATTATCTGAATTAGAGATTGGCTTATTTAAGTGATCATCAATGACTACATTGATAGATTCTTGAATCACTTGAGTTCTTTTGTTGAGAACCCTATAAGCACGACTATTTAAAGAATATCCTAGAAAAATCCCTTCATCACTCTTTGTATCGAATTTTCCCAAATTTTCACGATCACGTAAAATATAGCATTTCTTTGCCAAAAACTTGAAAGTATTTGTGATAGGCTTTTTGTTGAACCATAATTAAGTAAGTCGTTTTATTATTATCTTTGCTAGTATAAACTCGGTTAATAATATAGCAAATTTGTATTCTGACAAACCCAAAGATTTTAGAGAGCTTCATGCTATTCAACATGACATTAGCCATTTCTTGAAGTACTCTATTCTTTCTTTCCACAATTCCATTTTGTTGTGGAGTTTTGGGGTGAGAATTCATGTAATATTCCATGATCGATCTGAGAACTTCTCAAAATTGCTATTCTCAAATTAGGATCTATGATCACTACGAATCTTCTTGATTTGAGAAGATTTTTCAGTTTGAATCCTTTTGAGAACTTTTCTTACTTCTTCAAGGGTTTGATTTATCCCTTAAGAAGACTACCCAAGTGTATCTGGTAAAGTCATCAACTATTACCAGAATATACTTTTTACCACCACGACTTTCCGTTCTAGTAGGTCCAATTAGATCCATGTGAAGAAGTTCGAGTGGTTTTGATGTGGTATTTGAATTCACCTTTTTGTGTGAGTTCCTTGTTTGTTTGCCTATTTGGCATTCACCACATATTTTATCTAATTTCTGAAGTTTGGGTAAACCTCTTATAAGTTCTTGATTGCTCAATCTATATAAATTTTGATAATGAACATGTCCAAGACGTTTGTGCCATAAATCAGTCTCGTCTGTATGAACCATGTAACATGTTTGATTAGATGAGCTGGATTCGCTAATAATATAGCAATTTTCAGACGTTCTACGTCCAGTTAATATTACAGAACCCTTATTATTCAGTATCTCACAGTTTTGATTAGAGAACCGAACACTATGGTTACTATCACATATCTGAGATATGCTAAGTAAGTTATGTTTTAGGCCTTCAACATATAAAACGTTTTTAAATACAGGAAGATTAAAAAGTTGAACCGTACCTTGGCCTATAATCTTGCAGTTGCTACCATCTCCAAATGTGAGTGAACCATCATCATATCTTTTAGATCAAGTGAATAAAGCTTTGTCACTGTCATATGTCTAGAGCATCCACTTTGTCTAGGTACCATTTTGAATGACTTGTTGCTTTGAAAGCAATGTGAGCAACCAAAGGGTGACTTTTGGAACCCATTTCATAACATGATTTTGGGTTTAGGAACATAGTTGGTCTTCTTTTGTTTATAGTTATAAGTATAACCTAAAGAGTTAGATTTTAGGAGCTCCTTGAGTAAATCTACTATCTTTTCACTAGTGGATTTCGTTTTAAGTTAAAGTTGATATGATTTGCTTCTAGGTTTTTGAAAAGTTTTTGAATTTTTGAAAAACCTTGATAAGTATTTTTCCCTTTTGAGTTTGAGGACTCTCCTTTCACAAACATAGGAGGAGTATACTTTTGTTTAGGAGTTACATTTTTATCATAGCCCAACCGGATAGATCGCCACATTTTCTTGATCCTAGGATAGAAGTTTTTCTAACTTTGGATCACCTTGGGCATATTTCCATGTGTCCTTTTGACTTAGAAGAGAAGATACTTCCTTTTTGAGATTTTCAATCTCAGATTTCAAATCAATAATTAAAGAATTTTTGAATTCCAAATCGCATTTTGTTTTTTCAAAACAATCTAAAATTTGTAATTTTTCTAAGACAAGTGATTCAAAACATTCTTTGAGTTTAGAAAATTTTTCTTTTTGAAGTTTAAGTTTTGTGACAATTTTACAACTTTCTTTATATAGGGCATTGTAAGCATCTTGAAGATCATCTTCATTTTCACATTCACTATTGATTTTCTTCACTTGTTGAGTCATTATCGAAAATGTGAATTTGGCTAGAAGTCATAAGTGCTTTAACTTCATTCCCTAACTCGGTTTGAGAATCTTCCGATTCGGAAGAAGCTTGAGAATCGGATGATTCATCCCATAGCCAACATACTCTTCTTCTTGGGTTTGTCCTTTTTGGGACATCTATTTTCCAAATGCCCATATTCTTGAGAGTTGTAACATTGACTATCTTTCAAAGATTTTCAAGATTTTGATCTAGACTTCTTTTTATCGTTTGATTTTTGGAAATCAACCCTTTTCTTGCTTTTAAAAATCTTGTAAAATTTCTTAGCCAAAAGAGCCATATCATCTTGAGAATCAATTTTCTTGAATTACATTTAGAGGATTTTAGAGCAATCGATTTATTTTTAGGAGCTTTAAAGTTTAACTCATAGGTTTGTAAAGAACCAACTAGTTCTTCTACCCTCATATTATCGTATCACGAAGTTCTGGATCGCGGTTACTTTAGAATTGAACCGTTCGGGAAGTGAGCGTAATATCTTTGCACACACTTTACTTTACGGGATTTTATCGCCAAGACCCCACATTGAGTTTACAATGTCATTTAGTCTAGTGTAAAAGTCCATAAACATCTCATTTTCCTCCATATGAATTTCTTCAAATTTGGTTGTAAAGAGTTGGACTTTAGACTTTTTGACAATTGAAGTACCCTCGTGTGTCATTTCTAGTATATCCCAGGCTTGTTTCGTGATATCACAGGATATGATTCTTTTGAACTCATCCGGTGATAGTGCGTAATAATTGCATTTAGTGCTTTAACATTGCACTATACTCACTTTTTCGAAGAGTGGTCCATAAATAATAAGCGGTCATGACATAGTTTTTGAACCGTCAGATTCAGTTACTTCAATGGTAGGAGTTTTCCATTCGGTCACTGTGGCTCGCCACACACTCTCATCCATTGATTTTAGAAAGATTCTCATTCTGGCTTTCTAATAGGCATAGTTGGAGCCATCAAATGGTGGAGGCCTCGTGACTGAAAGGCTATCAAAATTTGACATCTTTTTTAAATAGCTTAGATCGTTAGCTCAGGAAATAAATCCTAATAAAAAGTAATAAGAACGAGCTATTAGGCTCTGATACCACTTGAAAAGGCCTAGCTATAAGTCTTAGAGGGGGGGTGAATAGGACTATGCCAAATAAAACTTATAACAGCGGAATTAAAATGAATATGATAGCCAAAATAAATCACAATGCAGGAAAGTAAAATAACCTCAAAAATCTGATCTTGAGGGATTGATACAAATGTTGTTCTAAGGACAACCTTTCACCAAAAACCAGAGTTTATGGTAGGACAACCTTATTTCTAGAAAGATCTTTGTATCAAATCTCAAACCAAAGAGGAATACAGAATTAAGCACAAATTGAAATAAACTGTAATCACAAATGTATTGTTCTAGGAATAGCCATACACCATAAAAATGGCGAGGGCAACCTTCTTTGGAACAACTTTAAAAGAAATTGAATTTTAAGCGAGATAAAGTAATAGTGAAAGTAAATTCTAAACTATTACAAAATTCCCACAATGCTTGAATTAAATGATTACAACATTCACCACCACACATACATCCCACAAATAAATATTAAAGATTAGAAATGTAAACCATTCAACCATAACACAAAGGATTATAGTGGTTCTCTGTGTGTTCACCAACTGTTAAACAACAGACACACAAAATGCTACTCCACTCTAATATCCTCACACGGGGGATATTAGCGTTCACTCACAAAATAGGTTTTCACAGGTTCACCTAAAACCTTTACAATTGTGTCTTTGTACGTGGGCTTACACAATAAAAAAACCCCACTACGAGTTTTCCTAGCTCTCCTCGGATAACCAATACAACAAGATTTTTTACGGCAAATCTTGAAAGAAACCAAAAGCTGAAAGGAATTTACAATTAAATGTAAAATACGATTAACTCCTTAAGTTGTAGAAATTTCTAGGTAGAACCAAATCGAGTAGATGATTGAATGTTCAAGTTCAATGTCCAGTACTCAATTATAATGGTTCTAGTTCTAATATATTTTAAAATTAGACCAACTAGGGCTTGCCTTAATTGATTTTGATTCCAAAGAAAGGGAATAACAATTCCTCGTATCAAATTAGATTGGAATAGTAGAAACAAAATCAATTAAACAAAGCTAAAGAAAGAGAATATAAAATAAGCACACTTAGCTTAGATGGAGCACAAAATTATTTCTCAGAAGTTCGACGAAGATTGGCTTAAAATGGAATAATAAAATTGCTTGAATTCTTTTGAGTTTCGTACTCTATTTATAGGTGAGCAGATCGCATCTTTGACTGGTCTAAGGAACTCTTCGACTAGTCGAAGAAATAACAGATTTGAAAAAAAATCGGGCACGATAAGCTTTGACCATTCTACGACTGGTCGAAGGCCTCCTTCGACTGGTCGAAGGTCTCCTTCGACTGGTCGAAGACCTCGTAAATTATCGCTGGACTTTGAGTCGCTGAACTTTAGAAGAAGTCGACACTGTTCCTTCGACTGGTCGAAGCCTAACAGATTTTATCCGAAATTTGTAACAACCTTTAGAAACATACAGATTAGAAAGAGACTTGTTGTAACAGATTTTATCCGAAATTTGAATCGGCCTTAATTGATTAGAAACATACAGATTAGAAATATACAGATTAGAAACATACAGATTAGAAACATACAGATTAGAATAATTAAGGCCTTAATTGATTAGAAACATACAGATTAGAAATATACAGATTAGAAACATACAGATTAGAAACATACAGATTAGAAACATACAGATTAGAAATTTGTAACAGATTTTATCCGAAATTTGAACTTTAGAAAGAGACTTGTTGTGAGCTTTGCTTGTTATGAATGTTGAACTTTAGAAAGAGCTTCACTAATGCAAGTTATATAACAGTGTTTTTGTCACCACTAATTTTGACAACATACAGGAATATAAACTATAGCACTTACAGAATCGGCCTTGACAAATCGGAATCGACCTCGATAATTAGCCTCGACAATTGGAATCGGCCTCAATAATTAGAATCGGCCTTAACAATCGGAATCAGCCTCGACAATCGGAATCGGCCTCGACAATCAGAATCGACGTCGACAATCGGAATTGGCCTTGACAATCGGAATCGGCCTCGATAATCAACCTTGATAATCGGGCTCGATAATCAGAATCGACCTTAACAATCGGAATCGGCCTCGACAATCGGAATGAGCCTCAACAATCGGAATCGGCCTCGACAATCAAAATCGGCCTCGACAATCAGAATTGGCCTCGATAATCAGCCTTGACAATCGGAATCAGCCTCGATAATCGGCCTTGACAATCAAAATCGGCCTCAATAATCGGCCTTGACAATCGAAATCAGCCTCGATAATCGGCCTTAACAATTGAAATCGGCCTCGAAATCGGCCTTGATAATCGGCCTCGATAATCGGAATCGGCCTCGACAATCGGAATCGGCCTTGATAATTAGCCTTGACAATCGGAATCGGCCTCAATAAAGGGCCTGAGGGAAGTTCACAATGTGGACATTTAACCATCATTGGCCTTCAATGTAGACATTTAACCAACATTGCTCCCAAGGAATGGCCCACATAGAGCTAAACATATAATGGGCCCATGGCCTCACATAAGTGCCTAATACACATCACTATGGGCCTCACTCATGGGCCACATACACATTGTTATGGGCTTTATAAAATGGGCTGCACGTAGGGCTGTTCACGAGTCAAGCTAGCTCAAAAAGCTCGCTCGACTCGGCTCGAGTCAGCTCGGATTGACTCGGCTTGAATGGCCGATTCGAGCCGAGCCAAGCTAATTATTTGAAGCTCGAGTTGAGTTCAAGCCAAGTTCGACCAGGGGGCATTTCAACTTGACTTGAACTCGACTCGACTCGAAGCTCGAACTCGAGCTCGACTCGGCTCGATTAATAAATATATTATATTATATATATATATATATTAATATAAGTTTTAAGTTTAAACATAAAAATATAAAAATAAAAAACAAACCCTAGAGTCTCTACCCGACTGCACGCACCCCCTTCCCTTTCCCTTTCTTCTCTTTCTCTGCCCACTGCTAGCCGCATGCCCGCCCCAACCACCACCACCAGTTTTCATTTCAGATCCACAATAGTATGATTTCAATCTCTTGAGATTTACTTCTTAGGCGAGAAACCCAAGAAATTCAAGATGGGTTCTTCTCAGATTTGTTAGAGCTTTAAGGAAATCCAATGATCTGATTGGCTAGAGCTCTTTACTTGGATTTCTGATCTGTGTTCTGCTCTGTTTCTTTTCTAATACTTGGATTTCTGCTGGTGGAAGAAGATCAAGAACAGATCGGTTCTTACAGGTTTCCTCATCCGATTCAAAGCTTTGTTTGGTTTTTTCATCGGGTTTTGCTTTGATTCTCTTAAGATTTTTGAATTTTTCATCAATGGAGGAGGATCAAGAATAGAATCCATTACTCTCTCACCCAATAAGCTCGAGCTCGACTCGAGGTAAACTCCACTCGACTCGAACCACTAACTCGACTTGACAGCTTTGACAAACAAGCCAAGCTTCAATGTTGAGCTCGAGGCCAAGCTCGAACTCGAGTACATCATCGACAAGCCAAGCCAACCTTGGCCCACCTCGATTCGACTCGGCTCGATGCCCACCTGTAGCCGCACATACATCACATTAGGGCTTGATATCTAGTCCTCGAATACATCACAATGGGCCTCATATATATCACCATGGGCCACATCAAATGGGCTTCATATACAACACATTGGGCCTTGCCATCTGGGTTGGAAATACATCACAATGGGCCATAACCCATGGGCCTCAATATACAACGGGTGGACCCTACAAGATGGGCCTCAAATACATCAGGGTGGGCCTCATGGATGGGCCACAAATACATCCAGGTGGTCCCCACTGATGGGCCATAAATACATCAATGTGGGCCTCGCCAAATGGGCTACAAATATATCAAGCGGAATGCATCAATGGGTCGCACCAATGGGCCTCATATACATCAAGTGGCTGCATCAATGGGCTGCACCAATGGGCCTCATATACATCAAGTGGCCATATCAATGGGCTGCACCAATGGGCCACATATACATCAACTGGCCGCATTAATGGGCCACGCCAATGGGCCTCATATACATCAAGTGGGCCGCATCAATGGGTCGCAACAATGGGCCTCGTGGGAGAGCTTGGGTTACGTCAAAAATTATTTCAATAGTTGCAGGTGTAACATGTGTATCACTGTACACTATCATCCCATGGGGCACATGGCTCACTAATAATGATCAGCACCGCCAAACATTGTTTATGTAAATCAGCACTTTCCAAACATTGGACAGCACCGTTGTAACATCCCAGATTTTTTCTAACTTGGCGATGGACGTCCTTAAGCACTGGGTCGATCATAACACCTTATTAACTTCTCAGAACTCAATCCCAAAGTCTAAAATCCCTTTTAAACCCATTTCCTTCAAAATCTTACCTTTCACCACCTTATTCTTCAAATGTTTCTAAGTACTTTCATATTAGACACGAATCCTAAAGTTTAAGTGATAAAGAACAATACTTAAACTAAAATTTACTATAAATAGTAAATAAATAAATAAAATAGGTTTTTGACCATTAACCTTTTGTAATATCATGAAATGAATAGGTTATTTAGATAGAAA
Organism: Magnolia changhungtana; assembly: GCA_030180095.1. Classification (NCBI taxonomy): domain Eukaryota; kingdom Viridiplantae; phylum Streptophyta; class Magnoliopsida; order Magnoliales; family Magnoliaceae; genus Magnolia; species Magnolia changhungtana. Next base: position 378,386 of record JASAUF010000293.1, read on the forward strand.
AGTTTCTCCTACCCCAAAATCATATATTGCATGTCAAATAACTCATTCCGGTTTACAAAATACACCCATTTCAAATATTGGGTGGCGAAACCACCACCAAACAGGACAGCAAGCGGCGATGGCATTGTCGTGACGGCGATGCATCGCGGTCCAGCGGGCTGAGCAGCCCGTTTTCTACAGTTTTTCATCCGACTTTGAAAAGTCATATCTCCCTCAATATAACTCCAAGTTAGGTAATTTAAAAGTCATATTGAAGCTTGATAAGTCTAGTTTCATATAAAAATAAGTGAAAAATATAATAAAAATTTTAATATAGTTGAAAATAAGTCATTGTGACAACTGTCCAGAATTTATTAGTTTGGATAGCTGCTACTTGTAGAATTTTTAGAATTTTTCTACAATACGAAATCTAATGAAATTTGATAGGGATGTAGTAGACTTGATGATGAACAACTAGAAAAATAATTAAAATAATATATTAGCAAAAAATGATAAAAAGGGACATAAAACTACCCTAGGACCATATTCTATCGTAATTAGGGCGGAATTTAGTTAAGTACTAAACTAAACAATCGATGGATTTGGCTTGAACCACTTTCTATACAAACTACAAGACCCAAACCCATTAAAATCATTTACCCAACATTACTTAAAAACCTAGGGGCAATCTCAAAACCCAGTTGCTCTCGAGAGCACATTGAAACTCCATATCGGACCTGGACTGCGCGTCGAAAGTTCGATAACGGCGAAACTATATGGTTATGACCGTCTTATTAGGCTTAACAACTATTGCAGGAATCGAGCCCAACTAGTGTCCAGAAACGCACAACTTGAGCCCCAAGTGAAGTGTGTGGGAAACGCGAATATCTTTAGAAAATGAACTCAAATTTAAGTGATTTGGGTCGTTCGCTTGCTGGCCAAATTTAAGGTTTCAAACTGTCAAATTCTGATCCAACTACACCCGTGGATCAGGAAAATTTTCCTACACAGGTCAGTATATTTGTGGCCCTGATCGAGTGACGATAGTCGTCGAACTGAAACTGATCCTCTACGGTTGATCCACAAAACAGATTGGACTGAAATCTTAACATGGCTTACATCCATTATCAGGGAACTTGCCCCTAACTGTGTGCAGGTAATGGACCCCCAGATGAGCTCCATTGGCCCGAAACAGATGCCCTTTGGCTATAACCTAAGTATACCATGGCCATGGGGCCATTTGCGTCAGTTCTGGGCCTATATAAGGACCTTAAACCCACACCTCTCTCTTTCATACGAATTTCTCTGACCCTAGGAGAGAGAAGAGAGAAAAGAGTGAGGAGAAGAGAGGGATTCTTGGAGATCGTTGTTGGGATTCACTCTCACAACTCCACGCCTCGATTCACCTCCCCACCATCTCTACACGAACCATTCCAACTACGATTTGGCTAAGAAATACTAACCTTAATCTTGTTTTAGTAATTTAAATAGAGGATTTGACGAAATAGCTAACCTATGTCGTGATTTAGGTAGCCGTTGTTCTATAGACGGAAGCGTAGGGTTCAAACTGAGTTCGAAACGAATTTTCTGACAAAAGGTGTGGACTATAAACGTTTAAGTTATGGTTTTCAAGGCTTTCAATGTCAGCAATGATTTATGTTTGACTTGATTGTGCCATATAATCTTAGGTACGATGTATTCGATAAACTATATGTATGTGAATTATGTGGTTATATAATGCATTTTAGGTGTTTGTTGAAATGTTTGAATGAACTTGTAATTATGATTCTTGCTTGCTATGACTCTTAATCTAGAATACAAGTTTATTGTACGTATGATAACTCCTTTGTGAAAGGATTTGCCATAATATATGTGATAATTATTTTAGTTCATGTATGTTGAAATGTGTAGTTTAAGTGTTTGCTAAAATGTCTGAATGAGAAATTACTGGTTGAATTGTATTTAATGAGGGTGTTGAGATATGATTCTCAATTACTTTATCAATACCTATAGTCTCCTACCTGTAATCTAACTTACTGCTACGTGATTTATAGATAAAATGCATATAGATGATTATTACATGTTCAATGTGTTTGTTAAAATGCTCGAATGGGATTTATTTTTGAAATGTTTGTTAACTACTTATATGATTCTCACATGTATCCACATGTTATCTTTGAATATGATTGGGACTACTTTTTGGTCCAGGCAATCAGTAATGGTTCCCGATTGAGTGACCTAATTAGTCGCGCCACATTTAGAAAGTTTGACAAATCTGGGTCGCACGAGGATTGTCGGCGGTGGCTAGGTCATACGGGGTGCTTATGAACTCCACGTCGATTAAATCAGTGTGCTCTCGTACCAATCAAACTTGTCAAATAACCCGATTAGCCTATTGTATGTTCACCATGTATGGACGCTACTGCTTGAACCTAAGGTACCCCTTACCAATGTAAAGACCCGTTTCAACCATGGTACCTCGATCCGCTAAGACTCATAAGCCGGGTATGGTGGTATGGGACACCGTGGTCAAGTTGTCGGCCTACGCTGGGGTGACGAGCCTCCCCGTAGTGACCAGTGAGCAACCCAAACTAGTGATCCAAATACAGTGGTATGGGACACTGTATTTGAGTTGTCGGCATACGATCAGGTGACGAGCCTCTCGTAGTGACCTCGAGTATACATTAGGACTACGCTAAGGTGATGAGCCTTCCCGTAGTGACCTTAAGTATAAAATAGGCCTATCCTGGCGCAGCCTGGTTGTGGTCCCCAGTCGGGTTGGTGACGAGCCTTCGAAAATAGACTGCCAGTTGGTAGGGCGTTAGTGGTGTGACCTCGAGTATGAATTAAGTCTACACTGAGGTGACGAGCCTCCCGTAGAAACCACTAGTATAAACTCACAAACTTGCCTAATCGTATGTGATTAACTAGGATTAACGACCCTAGATGGATCATTATTTGGGTTAATGACATAAAGGGAGGTACCTTGGCTTCTCGAACTTGTTGTTTGGATAAACCTAAATAAGAACTTGGCTAACACGATCATGCACCGCATTGCACGTGCTTTAGCGAGGAAGCGCACATTTACCAGGAGTGTTGCATGCACAATCATGAGATGATGTCGCTAAGGGAGTGCAGGCGAGGGCACGCATCATTATCACATAACATCCTTGCATTAATCAGAGTAGTTAAGAAATGATTTTGTATTGCTTTATCATTACTGCTTGACTGAATTAATAACATGTTAACCTTTGCTTTATAGTTCCACTGAATTAGCTACTCATTCCCACCTGGGACGGTGTTTTAAAACACCACCCAGACTCTGGTTTAGATGCAGGTGATGGCGAAGTCTATACAGCGGAGTTGGACTTTATAGGTGGGGAGAAAGGATTCTCCTATGTTCAGCTCTCAGACGGGTCTATATAGCCCCGTGCTAATTTGACGGGATTACAGGGACTTATGGATTAGTTGGACATTTACACTTTAAAGATTTATAAATTTTGGAACCGTATATGTGTCACTCCCAAAACTCGGAAATCGGATTCACAGGAATCCCGATCACCAAATCTGGTGTCAACAGCCTCCATAGTATCCCATTCTCGGCTCCTAGCATTCATACGCCAGATTTCGATCCTGGGATCCTACAAGGAGGATTTTTTTTTTTTACATTTAACTTGTAATAAGCATAACCATAAGATTACCCAATTCACAAAGGCAACATCATCATCACATATCCACTAATACAATCATTTAAGTACAATGGTGAAAGAGAAAATATAAATCAAAAATCAAGCTCCAGAAGACCATTGCACGCTCCAAGCTCAACACTGCTGCAACCTAATGCCACCTGCATGCATCTATCGTGCATAAGCTTATAGAAAGCTTAGTGGGTGGTGAAAGTGTGTGCACAAGGTAAGTGCCAAGAATGCAATACAATGCCATAAATCATATAACATTGGTAATATAGGCAAGATCATGAATCACACGATATCAGAGTAAGCGAAAATACTGGCAATCTATAAATCCATGAATGCTATCAGCCGTACCATGGCTATGCGATGCAAAAATATAATAACCAATATACTGAGGAAGCAATATAGATCAGCTATACAATGCGAAGACAGTAAGCCAAATACTATGTGTTGAGGATGCAAGGCAATATGCAAATCATGCTAAGTCTGTCTAGGCTATATAAGTGCTGAAACATAACAACCCAAAATGCCATATGTTGCAGATGTAATACAATATACGGTGTGAGTGAAAGACCAAGCTGGAGTGAAGTTGGGATGATAGTACGTAGTATCTCAAGCTATGGGGTCTATCACAAAGAACTTCTATCCAAACTAGTCCCATACCTAAATTTGGATAGTCAGACTCAATGTGGTAAACTCTTGATCTCAGGTTAGTCGCACGCCCAACCGAAATCCTTGCCATGCGAAGGTACACAACAATTAGTTGCACACCACCAGCCCGAGTGGATAGTGAATGAAATGAATGTATGAGTATGCAAATCCTCCTCAATAAGTCCACGTATCAGCACAGTTCCTCTCTGGGATCATCACCGGGGTCCATTACACTCCAAACCAGATTGCCACCCCATCTCGCGCAACAAGGTGAGTGGAAGAGACCTCACTATCCGCCTATCAATATCGGGCCCGGCTCGTCGATAGCGGACCCATTCGGTCAAACTCAGCCTAGCATTACCCCCTCCTCTCAGGCAGGTAAGGCCATACCCCCTTCCGACCGACCACTGCCAATGTTTTCGAGCAGATCTACACCGTCCATCCTCTTTTTCTGTTATTTTCACCGGCGCAACCGACATAGTGGGAGACATGGCCTAACGGTATGCGGCCCTCATGCGCTCATGCATCCACTCGGTCTAGACGTTGGAGCAACCTCAGGAACTAAGAGGGTTTAGGGACTTTCACCCAGGGATATCTATACCACCACATATAGAATAGATTTTTGATATTCCATCTGGCCATCCACGAAATACCTGTGGAGGCTATGACCCTGATGTCGCTAGGGCGTACAGTAATCATAACACACAATGCAAGATGCATGTGTCAAACAATCCAGTCATGCATCAATCCTGTGCATGTCATGCTCTCATATGGGGCAACTCCGCCTATCAGGGAGCCTTATGAACAACCTGCCCTATGGCATATGCAATGGTCAATCACATCTCATAACAAACATGTAGATGATGCGTATGGGCATGTATTATGATGCTATGCTACCACATACTCATAATCGGTATCAATAATCGGCATCAACCATCGACCTCGACAATGTAGACATTTAACCAACATTACCCCAAGGAATGGCCACATAGAGCCAAACATATAATGGGCCCACGACCTCATATAAAGGCCTAATATACAACATAATGGGCCTTACTTAAGGGTCACATATACACAACAGGTGGACCTTGCTCGTGGGCATAATACATATCACAATGGGCCTTGCCCCATAGGCCATATATAAATATGTCATAATGAGCCTTACCCATGGGCCATGAACACATCACAATGGGCTTTGCCCATGGGCCTCAAATATATGACATGTGGGCCTTACACATGGGTCTCGAATACATCAAATGGGTCATGCATCATAGGCCTACTACGTGTCATAATGGGCCTCAACTACGGGTCGCATGTACATCATATAGGTCACGACAATCAGCCTTGGCAATCGAAATCGGCCTCGACAATCGAATCGGCATTCGGCCACGGCAATCAGAATCGATCGATAATCAAAATCGGCAAATCGGTCACAACCATCGGGATAGATCAATAATTAGAATCGGCAAATCGGTCACGTCGATCGAAGTCAGCAATCAGTCACAACAATCGGAATCGATCGATAATTAGAATGGGCAAATCGGTCACAACCATCGGGACAGAATAATCAGAATCGGCAAATCGGTCACGTCGATCGAAGTCGGCAATCAGTCACGATAATTGGAATCGATCGATAATCAAAATCGGCAAATTGGTCACAACCATCGGGATAGATCAATAATCAGAATCGGCAAATTGGTCACATCGATCGAAGTCGGTAATCGGTCACGACAATCGAAATCGATCGATAATCAGAATCGACAAATCGGTCACATCGATTGAAGTCGGCAATTGGTCACGACAATCGGAATTGATCGATAATCAGAATTGGTAAATCGGTCACAACCATCGAGATAGATCAATAATCAGAATCGGTAAATCAGTCACGTTAATCGAAGTCGGCAATCGGTCACGACAATCAGAATCGATCGATAATCAGAATCGGCAAATCGGTCACATCGATCGTAGTCGGCAATCGGTCACGACAATCGGAATCGATAGATTATCAGAATCGGTAAATCGGTCACCACCATCGGGATAGATCAATAATCAGAATCGATAAATCGGTCACATCGATCGAAGTCGGCAATCGGTCACGATGATCGGAATCGATCGATAATCAGAATCAGTAAATCGGTCACAACCATTGGGATAGATCAATAATCAGAATCGGTAAATTGTTCACGTTGATCGAAGTCGACAATCGGTCACGACAATCGGAATCGTTCAATCATTAGAATCGATAAATCAGTCACGTCAATCGGAATCGGCATTCGGCCACTGCAATTGGAACCAATGATCGGTATCGACGATCGATACCGACAACCAGCACATAAACAGGGCGGGGTCCATAGATGAACAACCGATCAACCATATGAAATGAATATAAACAGTACGGTCTAGGATACGGATCTTATAATATGTATATATTCAGCCTAGTAACATACTCATACTCTGGAGGTTGTGAAACACTTACATACTTTACATATCTATTACAGTCTTCTGCTTGCCTAATTACATTAACTTTGGAATGTTATATGTTATTTCAGTATAATCTCACTCATGTTTAATGCATTGCTATGGACGATGTCTAAAACATCATTATCCATGTTGCATAAGTGATGCGTTGGAACTCGGGAGTAGAGCTTTGCTCAACCCCCGATTTTCAGGGCGTTACAAGATGATATCAGAGTATGATTTGGATTAAACTTGACCTGGGTTATGGTAACACGAGACGCACTCTGACTTAGGAAGGGGACGATGGAACCTAGAAGCCACATTAGAATCTCAAGTTTCACCGACAAGCGGGACCGAATAATGTAATTTAGTTCACAACGTATCTTCGATCACGTGAATCGACCTAGGTTGTCTCTAGGCCATCAGTCAACGGGTTTGAGTTGTTAGTTGACGAATTCCAAATCTGAAACAGATATAAATAGCGCGAATACGGGCGCGTTAGACCATAAAAACGGACCCTACGGGCCTAATGACCCAAACTAAGAAGTTTAGAGTGGAGTAATGAGCTAACTAGGACCCTGGGAATGAGGATTATATAAACCACAATGACCATCAAATGTTGGGACATTTAGAGTTTTGGACCTAGAGTTGGTACTCCTAGATTTCGAAAGGTCTGACAGTATAGGGAATCCAATAAATTAATAACGTGAACCTTAGAACCTCCTTAGCTTATATGGTCATGTGTGAAGTGCACGAGCACAATTACATTCAAGTTCGAACAACTCAAAGCTTTGACCCTGAGCGATAAAACAATTTCTTGTATTAGAAATGGTATGAAATCATCTAGCACATGAGCGTACACTTTGGATTACAACTATTGGATTACCGATACTCATAAGTTATGACTAGGCTACTGGTTATACTAAGGGAGGTAAAAGACTAATTATGCTAAGATATTTGAAAGATAAATTTAGTTAGTTGACGTGATTAGGTTGGAGTGAGACCTCATTCCTTCGTTAGATCCCCTCAATACTTATAGGCTTCTTTAATAACTCTTAGGAAGGTTGTTTTGATTAGTAACTATTCATGCTCAGAGAAAACTTATATATCCCTCGGATCGAATATTAGGTCAAATCAACACACCCCTTAAAATTATCTTCTCAAGGACTTATTACAATCGGGAACACGGAGTAAAGAAACTATCTATAACCGAAGTATTCGCGGTTTAAATCGAATTCTCAATCCTGATAGTTACCAATAAACTCAATGCTCTGATCAAGTAGAAGATCGGGATCAACTAGGATTAAGAACTGATACGACAAATTTTCTGTCATAGACTAGGCAGAAGGTCTATGTATCCGGCTCAGACCCACTACACAACTTTTCTTCTGTGTTGGCCTGACCACTTACAATTAAAAGTTTATTACTTCGCCTTTGAGAAGTGTTAAGAATATATAGCCAATAGAGATTTTCCTTTTTTTAGCCCAAAAAATTTCTCAAATGGGCAACAGACAGATAGGGATTAGGTCCCAAATCACAGACCATTCTGGCATACATATTGTGCATATGAACTTAGAAGGATAGTCTACCCGTTAACCTATTTTATCCAACTTCCTTATGTACTAATAATGTATAGATTATCTTACGGTATTCAATTGGACATGATTAAAGAGGGTAAGTTGGGACCGTAGCAAAAGTTTCTTCTTGGGTAGAATTAGGCATCTTGCCACAAACTCATACCCGTCCCTGGAATCAACCACAACACCCATCATTTTAGCTCCCTTCTATAACCATAGGTACCAATGCCATAGCACACATCATCAATGGAAGGAAGACCAATGTATTGGGATATCGTATCCCATTTCATGTCAAGGATAGGTCCTAAATTACACCTTATTCCGACGTACGGATCAGGACATAGATCCTTGAGCCTTGAGAGTGAAAATAATTTTTAAAGGGGGTAGAACATTATGAACCCAATCTACTTATATTAGTCTATACATCCATTAGATCAAAGTCGCGCCACGGAAGCGTAGTGGGCCCCTGCCTCACTGGCCCAGGATCGAAGGCTGTGAGTAGGGATAGATCACTAAATAGGATCCGAATCTTTCTTAGAATGTCAATAATGAAGTCATTGAAGGAAAGAAATTAGGGTTCAAGTATTAAACCAAATTATATTAAAGAATAGGCATAACAATGAGTACGAGCTGAATTACAATAGCCGAGGTCAGCGTATCCACAAATGTGCTCGTTGAATATTAACTTAATAGGAGCCTTATCCAATTTCAGGGCAAAAAAGTTTTAAGGAGGGTAGACTAAATTGAGCCAGAATAGTATAGATAATATACACCCTACCATGCATTTAAACTTGAAATTAATAAAACTTAGGCAAAAGAAATAATAAAATCTTTACTTATTACCCTTAGCCAATTTCGGGGATGAAATTATTTTTAAGGGGGGACAGATTGTAATATCTCGATTTTTTTTCAACTTGGCGATGGACGTCCTTAGGCACTGGGTTGATCATAACACCTTATTAATTCTCAGAATTCAATCCCAAAGTCTAAAATCCCTTTTTAACCCATTTCCTTCAAAATCTCACCTTTCACCACCTTATTCTTCAAATCTTTTTAAGTACTTTCATATTAGACACAAATCCTAAAGTTTAAGTGATGAAGAATAATACTTAAACTAACATTTACTATAAATAGTAAATAAATAAATAAAATGGGTTTTTAACTATTAATATTTTTGAATCTCACGAAATAAATAGGTTATTTGGATAGAGAAGCTTCTCCTACCCCAAAATCATATATTGCACATTAAATAACTCATTCTGGTTTACAAAATACATCCGTTTCAAATATCAAGTGGTAAAACCACTACTAGACAAGACAGCGAGCGATGATGGCATTGCATTGCGTGTGGCGATGCATATGTCCAATGGCGGCCATTTTTGGAGGCTCGTTTTCTATAAATTTGTTTCTAACTTCAAAAAGTCATATCTCCCTCGATATAACTCCGATTTAGGTGATTCAAAATCCAGATTGAAGCTTGATAAGTCTAGTTTCCTATAAAAATAAGTAAAAAATTTAATAACAATTTTAATATAGTTAAATATAGGTTATTGTGACAACTATCTGGAATTCATTAGTTTGGACAGCTGTTGCTTCTAGAATTTTTAGAATTTTTCTACAACATGAAATCTAATAAAATTTGATGGGGATGAAGTAGACTTGATGATGAACTACTAAAAAAATAATTAAAATAATATATTAACAAAAAATGCTAAAAAGGGACATAGAACTACCCCAAGACCTTATTCTGTCGTAATTAGGGCAGAATTTAGTTAAGTATTAAACTAAACAATTGATGGATTTGGCTTGAACCACTTTTTATACAAACTATAAGACCTAAACCCATTAAAATCACTAACCCAACATTACTTAAAAACCTAGGGGTGATCTCAAAACCCAATTGCTCTCGGGAACACATTGAAACTCCGTATCAGACTTGGATCGCGCGTCTAAAGTCCGATGACGTCAAAACTATACAGTTATGACCTTCTAATTGGGATTGACAACCATCGCGGGAATAAAGACCAACTAGTGTCCAAAAATACACAACTTGAGCCCCAAGTGAAGTGTGTGAGAAACGCGAATATCTTTAGAAAATGAACTCAGATTTAAGTGATTTGGGTCATTCGCTTGCGGGCCAAATTTAAGGTTTTAAACTGTCAGATTCTGACCCAACTATACCCTTAGATCAGGAAAATTTTCCTACACAGATCAGTGTACTTATGGCCCTGATCGAGTGACGATAGTTGTTAAACTGAAACTGGTCCTCTACGGTCGATCCACAAAACCGATCAGACCGAAATCTTAACCTGGCTTACAGCCATTGTCAGGGAATTGCCCTTGACCGTGTACAGGTAATGACCCCCCATATGAGCTCCGTTGGCCCGAAACAGATGCCCTTTGGCTATAACCTAAGTATACCATGTCCCCATGGCCATTTGCGTCAGTTCTGGGCCTATATAAGGACCTTAAACCCACACCTCTCTCTTTCGTACGAATTTCTCTAACCTTAGGAGAGAGAAGAGAGAAAAGAGAAGAAAAGAGTGAGGAGAAGAGAGGGATTCCTGGAGATCGTTGCTGGGATTCACTCCCACAACTTTACGCCTCGATTCACCTCTCCACCATCGCTATACGAACCATTCAAACTACGATTTGGGTAGAAATACTAACCCTAATCTTGTTTTAGTAATTCAAATAGAGGATTCGATGAAATAGCTAACCTATGTCGTGATTTAGGTAGCCATTGTTCTGTAGACGGAAGCGTAGGGTTCGAACCGAGTTCGAAACGAATTTTTCGACAAAAAGGTGCGGACTATAAACACTTAGGTTATGGTTTTCTAGACTTTCAATGTCAGCAATAATTTATGTTTGACTTGATTACTGTCATATGATCTGAGGTATGATGTATTCGATAAACTATCCATGTGTGTGAACTATGTGGTTATATAATGCATTTCAGGTGTTTGTTGAAATGTTTGAATGAACTTGAAATTATGATTCTTGCTTGCTATGACTATTAAGCTAAAACACATGTTTGTTGTACGTATGACAACTCCTTTGTGAAAGATTTGCCATAACATATGTGATAACTATTTTAGTTCATGTATGTTGAAATGTGTAGTCTAAGTGTTTGCTAAAATGTCTGAATGAGAAATTACTGGTTGAATTATATTTAATGAGGGTGTTGAGATAGGATTCTCCATTACCTTATCAATACCTATAGTCTCCTACATATAATCTAACTTACTACTAAGTGATTTATAGATGAAATGTATATAGATGATTACATGTTCAATGTGTTTGTTAAAATGCTCGAATGGGATTTATTTTTGAAATGTTCGTTAACTGCTTATATGATTCTCACATGTATCCAGATGTTATCTTTGAATATGATTGAGACTACTTTCTGGTCCAGCCAATCGATAATGGTTCCCGATTGAGTGGCCTAACTAGTTGCACCACATTTGGAAAGTTCGACGAATTCGGGTTGCACGAGGATTGTCGGCGGTGGCTAGGTCACACGGGGTGCTTATGCACTCCACATCGATTAAATCAACATGCGCTTGTACCAATCGAACTTGTCAAATAACCTGATTGGCCTATTGTATGTTCACCATGTATAGACGCTACTGCTTGAACCTAAGGTACCCCTTACCAATGTAAAGACCCATTTCAACCATATTACTTCGATCTACTAAGACTCATGAGCTGGGCATGGTGGTATGGGACACCGTGGTCGAGCTGTCGGCTTACACTGGGGTGACGAACCTCCCCGTAGTGACCACTGAGCAACCCAAACTAGTGAGCCGAATACGGTGGCATGGGACACTGTATTCGAGCTGTCGCCTACGATCAGGTGACAAGCCTCTCGTAGTGACCTCGAGTATACACTAGGACTACGCTAAGGTGACGAGCCTTCCCGTAGTAACCTTGAGTATAAAACAGGTCTACCCCGGCACAGCCTGGCTGTGGTCCCCAGTCGGGTTGGTGACGAGCCTTCGAAAATAGACTGCCAGTTGGTAGGGCATTGGTAGTATGACCTCGAGTATAAGTTAAGTCTACGATGAGGTGACGAGCCTCCCGTAGCAACCACTAGTATAAACTTACAAACTTGCCTATCATATGTGATTAGCTAGGATTGATGACCTTGGATGGATCATTGTTTGGGTTAATGACATAAAGGGAGGTACGTTAGCTTTCCGAACTTGTTATTTGGATAAACCTAAATAATAATTTGGCTAACACGATCATGCACTGCATTGCATGTGCTCTGGCGAGGAAGCGCTCGTTTACCGAGAGTGTTGTATGCGCGATCGTGAGATGATGTCGCTGAGGGAGTGCAGGCGAGGGCATGTATCATTATCGTATAACATCCTTGCATTAATCAGAGTAGTTAGGAAATGATTGTTGTACTGCTTTATCATTACTGCTTGACTGAATTGATAACATGTTAACCTTTGCTTTATAGTTCCATTGAATTAACTACTCATTCCCACCTGGGACAGTGTTTTAAAACACCACCCAGACTCTGGTTTAGATGCAGGTGATGGTGAAGCCTATACAGCGAAGTTGGACTTCGTAGGTGAGGAGAAAGGATTCTCTTATGTTCAGCTCTCAGACGGGTCTATGTAGACCCCATGCTGATTTGACAGGATTACAGAGACTTATTGATTAGTTGGACATTTACACTTTGATGATTTGTAAATTTTGAAATCATATATGTATATATTCATCCTAGTAACATACTCATACTCTGGAGGTTGTGAAACACTTATATACTTTACATATCTATTACAGTCTTCCACTTGCTTAATTACGTTAACTTTGGAGTATGATATATTGTTTTAGTATAATCCCACTCATGTTTAATTCACTGCTATGGATGACATCTAAAACATCATTATCCATGTTACATAAGTGATGCATTGGAGCTCGAGAGTAGAGCTTTGCTCGACCCCCAATTTTTTAGGTGTTACAACCGTCTAAACACTATCCATGTAAATCTGCACCATCCAGGATGGATGGTGTTGACACAAACACATGCATCATGATGGCCCACAAAGCTTGCTGACATCATCCAGCAAGGGGACCCACTGTCCTAACATTGGACGGTGAGGATAGAGAATACATACAGTAAGGTGGGTGAACGGTTTGGATACAACAGATGCATCAGAGGTGGGTCCCACCCCCCGCCTCCCTGGACATGAATATAAAATGCATAAATCAAGGTGGGCCTGTAACGCCCCGAATCTTCAGGACCCGAATACACAACCCGTTTCCCAAAAACCCGAGTGTTAACCTTAAAGGATGGTCAAATATTTTTTTTCTTCTTTTATTAGAGTAAGCGGATGAGCGTAGAATGGACAAGTAACCATAAAAGAAAATTTCAAATTTTATTTAGAATATACAAGTGGTTGTCCATAATGACTTATACAAACCAATGTCTCCAAAATTAACAAATACAAGAATTACATGATCCAATACACGAGAAATAGTATAATGCAAGTAGAATTGAGCCTTAAGGCCCCCTCAGCTCCTCAAAGTAGATACAGTCATGCAACCTTGGGCACCTGAACCCTGCTCCCTATCAGCACGAACCTGAAAATTACTGAAGCCACTTGTGCTACCTGTACGGTTATATATTTGATGGATGAGTGGCCAACTCAGTGTGAGTTTCCCTCAAGATTACACACCGCCGCATTAGGTAAGAAATAGTATAAAACATCCAAATAACCAAAACACAGTGGATGCAATCTTACTAGGTGCATGGATGTATGGAATGTGTTCACGCCCCGGGGATGCTCATTCGGGCGGACAGTGGGCCGCCACCCATGTAATCATCGAACCTGAGAACATCATCCAGTCAAAACATCAAACCCGGGACATATCATCCAGACAGAACGATACGTACATCAATAATGCAACCATCGAACCCGGGACACATCATCCAGACGGAACGATACTTACATCACGTATGATAGCAATAGATGTTGGTCTGTGCTATGTATGCATGATTAGCCAAATCATTATTAGTCCATTTACAACCAGCTGATTTAAATAAGCTCACGATCACTATGGGGAGCACATGACCCAGCGCAGGCCGACAGCTCAGGCATAGTATCCCATGACTACCATCCCCGGCCCATGAGGCTACCACCTTAGGATGTTTAATGGAAACTCATCGACTAGTGGCCAATCATATTACAGTATGTGGGGTTTACCATCGCATGGTTGCACAGTATAAAACATCGAACTCATGTAGGGAAAATATCAAATAAAACCACATAGGGCGAGTATCAAAATATGCCACATAGGGTGAATATCAAAACCATACAATAAAGACCATTCTTAAAAACCATTGGGCACAACAGCCCTAAATGGTAGGCCCACATCAATGATTTATCTAGACCACCACTCAATAACCACCGAGTTGAAGGTCCATTACGATCACAACTAGTCAAGTTACATCCCAAGTATGGGTGTACATTCATATGTGGGAATTTCCCACTAATGTACCAGTTTAAGTTCCGTAAGCAATCCACAAGCATGAACAATTATACAAGATAATCATAAAGCATGTAAGACAACAATTCAATTTCCACCAACTAACACATGTGATTATAAAAGAGATATATCAATTATAAATTTAAATAAAAAATATAACTTAAGCTAATGAGAAGATAGAAAGCTCAAGGGGAAGAATCATCACCAGACAAGGTGTAGAATGCTCCTAGAGGCAAGTTTCTTTGAGAAGACGGTGTATTTACACCACTCACATAACTCTTTGTACAATTCCATTTGTAATAGATAGTGAGCTACAAATTTAAATATTTGAGGATAGGTGGAGGGTTGGAAAACCCTAAGCCAAGGTTGTCTTAGGTTGTTCTCAAGGCAATCAAACTCACTAAGCATGAGCCCTTATTTTTTATTAAACTGGGTCCCGTCACGGCCCACTTGATTACTAGATCAGCCTCATTCTTCTCCTTAGATCCTTAGGACAGGTTCGTCACGTAGTGTATCTGTATACATTACATATGTATCCCATAGCATATATATCTGATGTACATATTCCATGGCATATGATGTATACACCACATGAATCATATTTGCATCACGTGGTATACATGGGTACACTATATACATTACACAAGTATCACACTAGCTGCTTCAAACATGGCCCACTGATCTTTTGGAGGGTGCGGCCGACCTTTTTGGACGCTGTAGCTAAGACACATATAGCGTGTGGGACCCATATAGTGGAGGCAGCAATTGCCGCTGACACAAAGGCATGTTGGCCCACTGTCCAAACAGTGGACGGCTGGGGACAAACACGTCTTGTGGTGAGTGCCCATGCATGGCCTTTACATGTGTGTGTATATATATATATATACATATATATATATATACATATATATCAACATGGGTCTCACATGAGCATGGTGTTGAATCCGAATGGTCTATAAGGTGTGGAATCCCAAGAAACCCTAGGGGGTGAATTTTCACCCTGGTTTAAGATTCTGGTGGGCCATAGCAAAGGTAAATGTAATTCAAGGGAAGGAACTGTTTGCATTACCCAGGGTCCACCGAAGTTTTGGTTCTAGGTAAAAAATTTGAGCCAAGGGGTTTTATGAGGCTCTGCTCCATGTGGACCGTTTAAATTTCCCAGACTCATCCGACAGGATGAGATCTCACAATATCGCAGTGGCTTACATGAACGTTTCCCACCCTCTGTTGCATGCATGCACGTTACTTCTCTTCACATGTGGGTTTTCAAATATGTGGGTCCCATATGAGCCTGGGTGTCGAATCCGAATGGTCCATAAGGTGTGGAATCCCAAGAAACCCTAGGGGGTGAATTTTCACCCTAGTCTAAGATTCCGGTGGGCCGTAGCAAAGATAAATGAAATTTAAGAGGAGAAACTGTTTGCATTAACCCTGGCCCACCGAAGTTTTGGTTCAAAGTAAAAGTTGGAACCAGGGGGATTCTTGAGGTCCTGCTCCACGTGGACTGTTCAAATTTTCAAAACTCATCAGAGGTGATGAAATCTCAAATTTTTGCATGGTGAGCTGATTGGCAGTCATCGTCCATCACTGGACGGTCAGGGTTTTAACGTCCCTGGATGGACAGTCCCCTGTAGCCCAGTGTGGCCCACCTGGCATCAGTGTGAGGCTCACAGGGAGATGCAAGGTGTGGCCCAACCCAGAGCAGCCCACTTGGAATTGGTAGGGCCCACCTACATTTTTGCAGGGCCCGCGACCAGCCCACCATCCTACAACGTGAAGGCAGGCTGCTGATTTGAAGCTGTTTCCATGCCAGCACTGTTGCAGCAGGAATTTGGGAACCCATTCGCGTCCCAACCGTTCATACGGTGTGGCCCACTAAGACTTCCTGATGGTATGGTCCACTAGCCCAGACCGTGGCCACGTGTGGTGTGGCGCAACCATCCTGCGACTGACGTGAAACAGCACTAATGCAGGTAACTTTCGGTCGTGATTCTTAGTTCGGACAGAGTTCGTGCATTGCCATCTTCTCAGTCCAGATTTCAGCCATTAACTGGCTTGACCCAGACCCGGAACGGCGCTGCATTATGGCCTGGTTTTCAACCCAAAAGATGACCATTGATTGGTCATTCTTCCTAGCTCAAAACAGAGTTGTAAATGACATAACACACGACCATTATTTGGTCGTGGTTTCAGCCTATGCAGGGTCTGGTAGCAACCTAAGAACCAACTCAAAAGGAGAAGGAAGATGAATCACCTGAGGTGGGTGGATGCTGACCCAACGTGCTAGCCATAGTAGTCTCTGTTCCTTTCTCTTCTTTCCCACTCTCTTTCTTCTTCTCTCTTGGCAAATTTTCTAAGGCTACAGGACCCATCTTATAGAGGGAGTGAGGGAGAGGGAACGACTGAGATTTCTTCCCCAATGGACGGTTGAGATCGGACCCTCCCAAAGAGGAAGGGCGGTCCTTTCTTTCCTCTTTCCACAGACTATCGGTTGGGCCATTTTTGGCATGGATTGGACGGTGGCAATCCATCTGCTTCGTTTGAATTCAAATGATCAAACGGCTATACCGTTATGATCATGCGGGTCCCATAAAGGATTTGAATGGTTTAGAATGCTCGGAAAGTGGCTGTGGCGGCCCACCTATAGGCTTGAAGTAGGTCGGTTTCAAACAGAGAGAGGGCAGAAATGGTCATTTTCCCGATTTTTTTGTAAGAGGGTCGGTTTAAATCTCCAGGTGGCGGGAGATATTTCTTGTTTGCAAAACGGCTGGTCCTAGTGTGGCTCGTGTACCAGCGTCCTTAGTGCACATGCACCGTGTAGGGGCCCGCTGAGATGTCTGTATGATAATCCCTACCGTCCATTCGCATTGGAAACCCTTCATAGGGACCCTAGCCCATTTCTGGTTGACGGTGAGACCCAGGTGGGCCATGCCAACCAGATCTTGACCCTTAACGGATGATTATGACTGTTCTGGTGTTCAGATTTACCCTAAATCGATCGTCAACGGTTAAAGTGGCCCTATGGGTTGTCTACCCCTTCAAGACTTGTTACTGCCATATAATACTCATAATTTTATTTTATTTCCTTTATTTTATTATGTGTATACATGTATTTATTATTATTGTTATTGCCTGCACACTATATATATAATTCATGATGTGGGCCACACTGTAGGTCATTAGGAGTTAGGACCATTATAAACCAATCCAACGATTGGATTGCCTAGTATTTCATTATCGGTAACTCTAGGGGTTTGAATAGGATGGATCTTCCTACGGGACGTTGTAGATCGATGAATGGTGGATCTTGTGATTTTGGTCCCTACATTGGTTTCATATGGCTCGACTGTACTAAATAGGTGTATGATGAGATGTCATCACGCTCAAGATTATAAAAATAAGATTTTCATTTATTTAAATACAGTTCAACTTGTGATAGTCAAACGGACAGATTGATCTCAAATTTTATTATGATGTTGTGAGTTGTCATAGTCTAAAATCTAAGGGTTAAGATGAATAGATTGAGGGTCGTTGGATAGTGACGTGTAAGGCAAATTATGTGGGTCAATGCATATATGTAAGCTAATTTGGATCTACGCGGTGACACCCGAGAACTGAAAGTACGGGGTGTTACAGGGCCCCACCCCTCACACGTGTAGCACGTGTGGGGTGGTCCCACGCTCTGTCAAAATAAATGAACGGCGTGGAGAACACATACATCATGGTAGGGCATCCACATCTAGTCTAGACGGATGGCCAGGATACAAAATATATACATACAAGGTGGGCCCCACCCCTCGCACTTGCAACACGTGTGGGGTGGGTCACAGCTGCCAAATGAATTCGACAGCATGGATGTATAGATACAACATGCTGACCTCTCACCTAACCTGTCCAGGAATGGACGGTGAGATATACATCACATACACCTAGTGGGCCCCACCTCCACACGTGCAACACGTGTGAGGTGGGTCCACGAGTACGGACGGTTGGTTATAACATATACCTTGTGACTGGACCCACAGAGCTTGCTGATGCCTTCAGCACTGGCCACCGTCCAAAATGGTCGGTGTGGATTTAAACGCATGAATCAAGGGGGTCCCACTCCACACATGTCACACATGTGGGTGGGTCCCACATTCGAGAAAAAAATGGATGGGTGGTAGGATATAACACATGCCCTATGATGGGGCCACAAAACTTGCTGACGTTGATGCAGGGGGTCCACGCATCCCATGTCCTAAAAACGGACGGACGGTGTGGATCTTCACATCATCAAGGTGGGTCCACACATGTGGCCCACCAATTAATATAGTGTTTATATATATATAAGCTAAAAATGTCCAGGCCTCAATGTCCGTGCCTCTTTGGACAAAGAATTCGTTCATTGGGTAGCCGATCTTTAGGCCAACGGCTGGGGTGACTCCACTCTATGGACAATGGAGATAAAACTCATAAATCATAGTGGGGTCCACATGGGTGGCCCACACAGTTTGGATCTGCTGACATTTGTATTTTCCTTTCATTCAAGGCTGGCCCAAAAACGGGCAGCAAGGTGGACTCAAATGTGGGTAGTGGGTTGGTCCTCTTAAATGGTCAGCGTGGATCATCATACCACAACAATGGTGGGCCATCTAACCAAGGAAAAAGAGAGAGAGAGAGAGAGAGAGAGAGAGAGAGAGAGAGAGAGACGTGAAAGGGGGAGGGACCCCGCCACTATGGGCCCTCTCTTTACAATGCATACATCAAGATGGGTACCATTACAAGTGTGCCCTAAATCAAAACTGAGATGATGAACACTCACCTCGAGTTCCTTCCTTCCTCCTTCTGCCTATAGGCTTTAGAGCTCCAACGGGGTCGATCTAACGGTTGAGATCGGCTTTGAAGGGTTGGATTAGGTGGTAGGGAGTGGGCCACACAAAGCTTCTCTCATGGAACTAGCTTGGACGTTGGGTTGCTCATGGGGTTGCTTGGGAGAATGAGAGAGATGAGAGAGATAAGAGAGATGAGAGAGGTGAGAGATGTGAGTGATGGGTGAGTGAGTGATGGGAGTACTTGTGTAAGAGAGAGAGTTGACTTTGGGGATAGGTATTGTACTTGGGGATGGGTGTGAGTGATGGGAGTGATGGGATGTGTACTTGACATTTGATGTGATGGATTCTCTCAGGATTACAAAGCGCGGTGTTTTTCTCGAACTGAATGTGGGCCCACATCTCCTAGTCTGGGTATCGCCTTGGTGCGCGAGACACGGTATACGGGACATGACTGATTCTGGAAGGGTACAAGTCTCAGGTCGAGCTGATTCTGGAATACGGGACATGACTCAGGATCGCGCACAAATGCCGATAACATTTCGCGGGTTGTCGGAATTCAACTGAGAGGACCACGGAGGCCTAAGGAACGATACGGGCTAGGATACAGATCTTACAAATACAACAATACATTCCTGATAATTATACTCTACTCTTCATCAATCCGGACATGGATATTATTTAAACCACCTGCGCTACCTGTATAGTTATATATTCGATGAATGAGTGACCAACTCAATGTGAATTCCCCTCAAGATTACACACCACTACATTAGTCAAGCATAGTTTTAAAAAATAAAGCATCCAAAACAATACATGATTGAAAAGGCCAAGCTAAAAGTCTTAGAGGGGGGGTGAATAGGACTGCCAAATTAAAAAAATTAACAGTGGAATTTAAACAAATAAATAGAGATAGCACATATACAATCCAAAATGCGAAAATGTAACACAATCTCAAAAATCTAGTATTGAGAGGTTGATACAAACTTGGTTCTAAGGATAACCTGACAACAAAAACCAATGATTTATGGCAAGACAACTTTATTAGAACGTGAATTAGTATCAAAAACTCAAACTAAAGAGGATATGAAAGAAATGAATAACAAAAGAAATAACTAAGCTATTACAACATTCCCACACTTGCATAAAAGAAATTACAACATTCTTCACAAATGCATAAAGGGAAATTATAAAATCCACAAAATGAAATATTCAATCAATCACCACAAGACCAGAAATTATAGTGGTTCGCTTGTGTGTACACCAACTGTTTAGAAAAACACCACACAACTACTCCACTCCTAATATCCTGACATAGTGGATATTAGTGTTCACTATGAAAATAGCTTTTTCAAGGTTCACCTAAAACCCTCAATATTGTGTCTTTCAAGTGGGCTTACACAATTAAAAAAAAATCCACACTCTGAGTTTTCTCGATCACCTCAGACAAACCAAAACAAAGAGATTTTTCTTGCACAATCTCAATGAAATCAAAAGAATGAATCTACAAAACTGTAAAATACTTATTTGGATATTCTCCTTTTGATGCAGCCCGGAAGAACCAATTCGGAGTAGAAGTTCAATGTTCACACTCACTTGTGAAAAGGTTCTAAGTTCTAAATTGATTTTAAATTAAATCACCTTAGGCTAACTTGATTTGATTTTGATTCCAAGAAATGGAAAACTTCAATCTCTCTTTCAAATAAAATTAGAATGCAGAATACAAAATCAAATTCAAAGAAAGCTAATTAAAGAGAATATTAAATGAGCACTAAAAAGCTTAAGAATATTACTAACTTATCTCTCAGAGTGGTATATTGATTTTGCTTGAATTGGATATCAAACTCTGAAAATCGTGCTCTATTTATAAGTGCAGAAATCGCATCTTCGACTGGTCCTGAGGTCAGCTCGACTGGTCGTATGACCAACAGATTTTTAAAATTTTGAGCACAATAAGATCAGATCATTCCACGACTGGTCGAAGGACCTGCTTGACCGGTCGAGCGGCCTTCACAACTGGTCGAGTCCTGTCCACGACTGGTCGTGTGAAACTCAAATTAATTGCTGGACTTTGAGTCGAACCTGCAGGACCGGTCGAGCACTGTTCACACGACCGGTCGAGAAGTCTCCAGGACTGGTCCAGGCTTTATTAAAAAATCTCAAAAATAAGTAACAAACTTAGGACTGGTCGAGGAATTCTTGGACTGGTCAAGCCAGTACTAGGACTAGTCGAACTTAGTCCAAGACTAGTCGAGAAATAGTCTATGCACTTATAATATGACCCAATTGCATTATGTATACAAAATGACCTACCCTATGGTCAATCTAGGGTCATTCATACCTTATACATGATGTATGAACATTGAATCTTCTTTTGCTTCAGTTGATAGTTGATCTTTGAAGTTCATGAAGCTTGATATCTTGTCATATGATGAAGCTTGAACTTGAGACTTCTGAAACTTGAATTTGACTAACATTGAAGCTTGAGCTTGAGATTCAAAGTATAGACTATTGTCTTGACTTGGACGAAGCTTTGACAAACTTGAACTATTGAAGCTTGAATTCACACTTAGTGCTGTACTTGAACATGAGCATGTAATCTTGCATTTGAAGTTCTTGAAGTAAAGACGTTTATTCTTGTACATGAGATGCATTGTCTTGAATATGTAGATGCGCTACACAAGACACAAATTCCAAGAGGTTTTGGCACAACAAAATTTGGCAATCATAGGAGCTAGATACCATAACACTTACAATCTCCCCCTTTGTCAAATTTGTGAGAAAAAACACTTCATAATAACATAAGCATTATACACACAAAGAATCATGCACCAGTTATCAATATAAACTAGTTACAACCTGGTTAAAGAATCATGCACCAATTATAAACAGGTCAAAAATTTGCGTCAAAAACAAAACTCCCCCTTACTTACTCCCCCTTACAAAAAGAAGGCAAGGGCTACCTATCCACAATCCACATGCCATATATTACAAGCATGACAAAATTCTCCCTCCTTAGAAACCAATAAATGGAACAGGACGTAAATAATCAAGGAAGAATAAGAAGAGTAATGAGGAATAAATGATCAAGATAGTCATGATATTAAATCCATAAGCAAGCATTGTTCAAGCATGATCAACCAAATTCAACCTAGAAAACAAAAGAAATCCAAGTATCATTAAAGTTATTAAAAACCACATGAGAAAATTCTAATCAGAACCAAAAGAAGGAGCAGGTATGGTAGGATCAAGTTGATGAAGTCTCTTGTTAAGGCGCCTAAGATATTTGCGCATATATTTGAACTACAAATCATGGGACACATTCATGTTTTCTACCTTCTCCTCAAGTGAGCGCAACCGCGCATCAATGTCAAATGGCTGATAATCAAGATCATCTGCTGAATCGGATTCGATCTCATCAACATTATCATCCATGAGGTAAATCACCTTCCTCTTCATTCACTGCATCAGCTCCACCAACACCCACATTGACTTGGCCTGCGGCCAACCTCAGATTCATTTTGTTTATATTAGGGTTGCTGAAGATTAGGTGTTGAATGGGGGCTTCTCCAACAGGCATAGCCACTAAAATATGGGTAGCCAACACAATCATAAGATAAGCGAAGGGTATGTCACTGTGTCCAGGATAGAGACGGAATTGAATGATACAATGACAGATTAGAGAAGGAAGACATACATTGGTTCCAGAAATAATGGAATGAAGAATCCGAACCATGAAAGTAATGAGTTCAATTTTGTTACCAGAACGAGGATAGACATTCAAAATGAATGTCCTATGAAGGACTCTTTATCTGGGTAACAAATACTTTGAGACAAGCGCATTTCCAGAAGTATTCCATTCCAAATCTATATTGCACAAAGCTCTAGTAAGCATACGCTTCTTAGATTCAGATGGTTTAGCCACTATAGTGCTAATGGGAATACCTTCATCATTGACAAGTATATCTATTAGACCAGAGATCAGATGTTGGTCTACTTCAACTGGACCTTCTCTAGTTACAATAATAAATGTCAGATTTTCAGCAAAAAAAATCAGTAATACATGCATACATAGCTTGCGCAATAGACCAGTATGTCGGCCCACCCCAATGTAGAATGTTATCCCATCCTACAGATTGGAGGAGAGGAAGGATATCAAATGGAGTTAAATGTTCAATATGAACAGATCATTCAACTATAACATTGCACAACCTAATATCCCGCACATAAGAGGGATCATCTTCGGGTGACCGAAGGTGGCACACAGTTATAGGAGTTGATCGAGAAGTAGAAGGACCACAAGATCCTTTCTTCTTAGTTCTACCTTCCATTTGTACCAAAGATAGCAAGGAATAAAGAGATTTACAAAAAAGGTAGAGAAGTTTTCACTAAATCAGATTTTTGAGAAGAAAACCCAAAAATAACTATGAATCAAGAAATAAACAACATCAATGATGAAAAAGGAGTGCTAAGAACTTGAATCTACAAGGAAAACGAAAAAAAGCCCTAACCTTGAAGAAATAGGAGATGGGTTCGACCGGTCGACCTAGGACTCGTTGGAGAAGAAACCCAAAATGAAGAAAAATGAATTTTTCCCCAAATAAAGCACCAACCCGCGCTACACGGCTGGTCAAGTACATTCTCGACCGGTCATGCCACGACTGGTCGAGTATGTACTCAACTAGTCATGCACAACCCAAAATGTGCATATTTACTTAAAATTTTCAAATTTAAACATTTAAATTAACAAATATATACATTATGATACAGAAATATGAAATTTATCAATTCAAATTGCACATACCAAGATCAAATTTCAATTTAACAAACCTACTTTTATCGAGCGGTTTTGTGAATATGTCAGCAAGTTGAGACTTGGTCGGAATATATTCCAGAGAAATTGTCTTTTCTTCCACTAATTCATGAATGTAGTGATATTTAATGTCAGTATGCTTGGTTTGTGAATGCTGAATTGGATTTTTAGATATATTAATAGGACTGAAGTTATCACAATATAAAACAGTAGTATCTTGCGCAATTCCATAATCGCTCAGCATTCTTTTCATCCATACAAGCTGAGTACATGCATTACCTGCTACAATGTATTCAGCCTCAGCAGTTGAGAGCGATACAGAACTTTGTTTCTTACTTTGCCAAAAAACTAAACAGTTCCCAACATAGAAACAACCACCACTGGTTGATTTCGTATTATCAACGTTACCAGCCCAATCAGTGTCAGTGTAACTAGCTAATTGAACACTAGTATCATGTGGGTACCAAAGACCCAGATTTGCTGAACTTGCGATATATCGCATAATCCGCTTAATAGCAGTTAAATGTGACTCTTTAGGGTCAGATTGATATCTAGCACAAATTCCTACGCTAAATGCAATATCAGGTCGGCTCGCAGTTAAATACAACAAACTACCTATCATACTGCGATACAATTTAAGATCCACTCTCTTACCTGTAGAGTCCTTTAAAAGTTTTAAAGTAGTACTCATAGGAGTATCAAAAATTTTTCCATTATCAAATCCAAACTTTTTAACGAAGTTCAGAGCATATTTGGTTTGAGAAATAAAGAAACCATTAGGTTTCTGTTTAACTTGCAACCCAAGAAAATATTTCAATTCTCCAACCATTCTCATTTTGAACTTAGATTTCATAAGATCTGCAAACTCAACAGTCATGTTAGCACAGGTAGATCCATAAATTATATCATCAACATAAATTTGAACATTTAAAATGTGATCATTATGTTTCTTAACAAACAGAATCTTATCAACACTTCCCGTTAGAAAATTATAACTTAACAAAAACTTAGTCAACTTATCATACCATGCCCTGGGGGCTTGTTTTAAATCGTAAAGTGCCTTTTTCAGGCGATAGACATGATTAGCATTCTTAGGATCTTCAAAACCCGTTGGTTGTTCAACATACACTTTTTCATGCAAATTGTCATTTAAGAAAACACTCTTTACATCCATTTGGTATATTTTGAACTTTCTAAAGCATGCAATGGATATAAATAGTCTGATTGATTGAAGACGAGCTACTGGGGGAAAGGTCTCATCATAATCGATGCCTTTAATTTGAGTGTACCCTTGTACAACCAGTCTAGCCTTATTTTTAAAAATCCATTTAGTTCCGATAATGTGTTTATCTTTTGGTCTAGGAACTAAGTACCAAACATCATTTCTAACAAATTGATTAAGCTCTTCTTGTATCGTAACTATCCAGTTTTCGTCAGTAAGAGCTTCTTTTACATTAGCTGGTTCTATCTGAGATGTAAAGCACACGTAGTTACACATATCTTCTAGTTGTTTATGAGTGCGCACACTAGTTCTCAGTTCTAGTTGTTTACGAGTGAGCACACCAATTCTCAGTTCTAGTTGTTTACGAGTGCGCACACTAGTTCTAATTGTTTACGAGTGTGCACACATATCTTCTAGTTATTTCCAAGAATTTTATTAGTTGGATGGTCTTTAACAGTTCACAGTTCAGAGTTCTTTTGACTTGATGAAGAATCTTGTTTATCAATTAGAAGTACTTCATCATTTCCTAAACTTGAGACAGGTGTATTCAAGTGATCGTCAATGACCACATTAATGGACTCTTGAATTACACTGGTCCTCTTATTAAGAACCCGATATGCTCGACTATTCAGAGCATGCCAAAAAATACCCCTTTATCACTTTTGATATCAAACTTACCCAGATTTTCTCGGTCATGTAAAATGTAGCACTTTCTGTCAAAAACTCGAAAGTATTTGACAGTAGGCTTCTTATCAAATCACATTTCATAAGCCGTTTTACTATTTGATTTTCTAGTATAAACGCGGTTAATTATATAACACGTAGTATTTACGGCTTCAGCCTAAAGATTTTTAGGGAGCTTCATACTATTAACATTACATTTGTCATTTCTTAAAGCACTCTATTTTTTCTTTCTACTATACCATTTTATTGTGGTGTTTTGGGCGCAGAGAATTCATGTGATATTCCCTAATCATTGTAAAATTTCTCAAAACTGCTATTCTTAAATTCTGATCCATGATCACTACGGATCTTATAGACTTGAGATCTTTTTTCCGTTTGGATACGTTTAAGTACCCTTTTTACTTTATCAAGAGTTTCTGATTTGTCTTTTAAGAAGACTACCCAAGTGAACCTGGTAAAGTCATCAACAATTACTAGTATCTACTTCTTGGCACCTCGACTCTCCGTTCTAGTTGGTCTAATAAGATCTATATGGAGGAATTCGAGCAGTTTAAATGTGGCATTGGAGTCCACCTTTTTGTGAGAACTCCTAGTTTGCTTGCCAATCTATTATTCGCCACATATTTTATCTATTTTCTGTATTTTGGGTAGGCCTCTTACTAACTCTCTTTTGCTCAATCTAAATAAGTTGCGATAGTGTACATGTCCAAGGCGTTTATGCTATAACTCGGTCTCATCAGTATGGACCATGTAACACGATAAATTAGATGAGCTTGAATCACTTATAATGTAGCAGTTTTTAGAAGTTCTACGACCAGTTAATATTACAAAACCATTTTTATTTAAATTTTCACACCCTAGGTTAGTAAATTTTACGCTATGATTATTATCGCATATTTGAGAGATGCTTAATAAGTTATGTTTTAACCCTTCTACATATAAAACATTCTCAAATAAATGGGGGTTAAAGAGCTAAACCGTACCTTGGCCAACAATCCTGCAGTAGCTACCATCACTGAAAGTAACTAAACCAGCAGTCATGTCTTTAAGATTGGTGAACAGACCTTTGTCACCTGTTGTAACACCCTGTGTTTTCAAGACCCGAGTATATGACCCGTTTCCCAAAAACTCGAGTGTTAACTTATAAAGATCCAAAGTCCAAATATATATATATATATATATTTCTTTCATCAGAGTAAGCAGATGAGCATAGTATGGACAAATTAGACACAGAGGAAAATTTCATTTATATTTGGAATATATAAGAAGCTGCCCATAATGACTTATACAAACCAATGTCCCCATTCTTACAATACAAAATGAAATAATATTACACGTGAAATAAAGTAAGTTACAGCAATCTTGAGATGTGAAATCCTTTAGCAACCCTGTGAACAGCATCAGCTTACTCTATACCTGCATCAACTATTACGGTTTGATAGCATCAATGGCTATCACAGTGAGGAGCACCCTCTAAGATTGCCACTCATCATTCATAATCCCATATAGATCATAAGTCATGAAAATGGATATATTAAACAGGACATTTCATAATCATGATCACACACTCAAAAAATCAAGCTAGTCAACAGAATCTCATCATAAGCAAGCATAATAGCAATCGCAATATAAGGATATATGTTCAGGTAATGAAATAATCAACTATACGACTTTCTATTATACCCAAAAATCACATTATACATGAACACCGCAAGATGGCTAGGAAATCGCTAAGCGAACACCCACTCCACCCGGAAATCATGGTACAAGTGAAACCCATAAGGTGAATAGAAAATCAACCTTTAAACTACTACTTCACTTGGGAATCATATCGTACGTGAACTCTGCAAGATGGCTAGGAAATCGCTAAGCGAACACCCGCTCCACCCAGAAATCATGGTACGACTGAACCCCATAAATGAAGAGAGAACGACGCACAACATTTACTTCACTCGGAAGTCATATCGTACGTGAACTCCGCAAGATGGCTAGGAAATCACTAAGCAAACACCCGCTCCAACCAAAAATCATGGTACGACTGAACACCGCAAGGGGAAGAGACAAGTAACATATAAACTCTAGACCACCCAGAAATCAAATCGTATGTGAACACCACAAGATGGCTAGGAAATCGCTAAGCGAACACCCGCTCCACCTGAAAATCATGGTACGACTGAACACCACAAGATGGCTAGAAAAAACTAACATGTAAACTCTAGACCACCCAGAAATCGTATCGTATGTGAACTCCGTAAGATGGCTAGGAAATCGCCAAGCTAACACCCGCTCCACCCAGAAATCACAATACGATCGAACACCGTAAGATGGCTAGGAAACAACAAGATATGAGAATATAACCATCAAGCCACAAAAGGACACCAATGACACATCAGAGTCACGAAGGGTAAATAAACAATCCAAGCCGCATAGGGTAAATATGCGGCCCAAGATATGTAAGGATACGCGATCCAAGTCGCGTAAGTCAAATATGGACCACAAGATGTGAGTTCATAACAAGTCTCATTCATTACATCACTCAATCACAAATGACAAATATACAATTAATTAACAATGTACGACTAAAAATAGCATGTTATCACCAAATCGTGTATGCATGTTATAATTAAAAAGATATGTTCATTATCCAGGTGTGCATCACATTATCATTTTCACATATTCACATAATAAGTTAAGTAACAAAATCAAGTAACTTAGAAGATACTGAATGGAAAGGATTAAGGAAACATCTATGATTAGATTAATGAATTTAAGTGGGAAGCTCAAAGGGTGAGTCTTCACCTTGGGTGGATATCTTCCTTGACTTAGAGTCCTTATAAGACGAGTTCAAGAGTCCTAGAATTTAGATAAGTATGAGTTTAAATTCCTAGTTAGAAGTTGTACAAGAGTCATTAATCACATAACTTTAATGAATCACTTACTTGTTTTGGGAAATGATTGGAAGGAAGTGTCCTTCAAGGTAAAAAGTTGGAAATAGCACCTGGGTGAGGCATTACAAGGTCTCAGTGAGTCACGACTGAGTTGACTTGGTTTCAGCCGAGTTGACTTGGTAGCCTCGAGGAAATTAAACCATCTCTCTCTCTCTCTCTCTCTCTCTCTCTCTCTCTCTCTCTCCTTGTTCTATTCCTCTCTTTTTCCTTTCCTCCTCTCTCTTTATTCTTTCTCTAGCCATACCGAATAGCGGCCTGGACAGATTGGACCCAAGCCTAGATCGGCTTCATGACTCGGCGAGTTGAGTCAGCTTCACCCGGCAGCAACCCTGACCCACCAAGTCTCCTTTCTCTCTCCCTACATATCTCTCTACCTTCCCCTTCTTCCTTCCTTCTCCTAGGACCTGCACATCCTCTGGACAGTGTGGGACATGCAACAGTCACCGACCCACTCGGTGCAGCAGCGGCAGCCCTTTGTTCATTTTCAACAGGAGTGCGGCACTACTCCTCCATTCTTCTCTCATTTTCTTTTTCCTTCTTCCTCTGCCTTCCTTTCTTTTCTTCTTCTTCTTCCTCTCTGGACAGGGGAGGAACCCCGACTTGAACCATGGCTTGACCGAGTCAGATGGGTGCAGCAGCATAGCCGCACCACCTTCTCTCCCTCCCATTCTCTTTCTCCTCGTTCTCTCTTTCTCCTCACTTTCTTTTCTTCCTCTCTTCTTCTCTGCTTTTCTGCATCTCCAGAGGCCCAACGGATCCCTCGGCTTGACCTGATTCCGCCCCGAGTTGAGATGACTCGGTGCAACTCCAACGAGGAAGATGAGCTACTGCAATGGTGGATTTTCAACAGGCAAGTTTCTCTTCAAAAGGAGGCATCTATGTGGTGTGGACAGGTCTTTGGAAGCTTGGAGAGATGATACTACGAAGCTTCATGGAAGCTTTCATGGTGGGTTTGAACGTTAAAGGTAGTGGCTGGTTTTTGAGGTGCCGCTGCAAGGGATAGAGTAAACGAATCCTTTGCTATTTACTCTCCTTCCTTTGAAGCCCTAGACCTTTTAGTACCGTCGAATGAGGGATGGATGGTCTAGATTGAATCCGTAGCAGGGAGAAACCATTGGCGTTACAAAACTGGCGTCGGTTTCCATTGATAACCCTAATCTGTGTGAATGGCTGAGATTAGTTTAAACGGAGGGCCGAGATTTGACAATTTCTCCTCATGCAGATCGCCGGCATGGAGAGAAAATCGGGCTTTCCATTTTTGGAAAGAGAAAAGGCACAAAAGGTCTCCTTGCGTGGGTGTTTGTGATTGCGCACATGCAAGAAACCACGTGAAACTGGGCAGCGTTTGGTCTTCCCTGTGTACTCTACGAGATGGATGATTTTGATCATTGATGTGGTCAATGGCAGTGGGCCACATCCGAGCCAAACGAAAATCGTCCGTTTAAAATGCCCTTAGCAGGAAAAATGGAAGAAAGGGAGAGGCTTATCCCGTTTTCAGAAACTGACGGGTCAGACCTAGTCCGACCGGTCTCTTAGATCTGGTGCATTTTGGCTATGTTTCTTAAGGTGCACGCGCATGGTGATCCTGGACCCACAGAGATGCTTGGTGTGATCTGCACCATCTGTTCTCATTGGAGGCCGAAATTAGGGCCCTTGGCCATTGATTAGGCATACTTGAGGCCCGAGTGGGCCATCCTTCTTTATTTAGTGTCATTTTCTTGATTTCTAACATTTTATTAGCTGGATCAATTCAAACTCAAATTTCAATGGCTGAGGGAGAACTAGGGACTTGCTTGGGTGTTTCTTTCTAGACTATTATGTGGGCCACACAAATTGGTTTATTATTGTTATTATTATTATAGTTTCAATTATAATTTATAGATTTTTCTTGAAAATCAAAGGTTTAATTGGTTTTAAATTTGTTGATCTCCATCAATTTTATGGGCGGATATCTCCTGACTTGACCTAGAGTGGTTTCAGGGGGTTTTAGCTGGGGTCCTTGTCTGGGGGTTTCGCAGATCTAATACTCAAGCGGGTCATACACTCTAAATGCCTGGTTATTTTATGATTTATAAAGATCTGACAGTCAGATCAATTCTAAATCTGATCATAAATGATTCATAAGGTTCTTAGTTAATTCTAGAGGAACTTAACGGTCATTATCCTAATCAGGTGGTTGGATTATCTGGTTATGTCTTGGATTTCAACATTGAGCGACGTGTCCTGATGAATGGTGAATTTGATGACCTAGGGTCCAATGCTGGAAATGGATGGTTGATTTGTCCATCAAGCGATTGGTCTATCAAGGTAATTGATATCCTAAAATAGAGCTACTAAATGATGTAGTGGTCTATCCTAAAAATGATAGATGGATGACTTCTTCTGTGGGTAAGATTCTTTCCAAATTTGATCTTCCACGTATCTAATGGTTCATAATCCTATTTAGGGTAGATTTGATGATCACTTCTACAATTAGATTCCCCTACATTTTAGTTGGACGGTAGATATCGAACCTCGTAGTTGCTCCACCATCTCGACGGTAGGATTTAGGCTAGAGTGTGAATGTTCACATAAATCGGGGTTGTGTTTATACCAAGTCGGGTTCTCATGGTAACACCCGAGTACAGAAAAGTACGGGGAATTACACTTGTCATGTGTCTGGAGAAAAACTGTCTGGGTACCACTTTGAATGGCTTGTAGCTTTGAAAGCAGTGTGGGCAACCAAGCAAGTAACCTTAGGAACCCATTTCATTACTGTCTTGGGTTTAGGAGTATAGTTCATCTTCTTATGTTTGTAGTTGATATAAGACCGACCCATTGAGTTAGATTTTAAGAGCTCCTTAAGTAAGTCAACAATTTTCTCAGCTAAAGAATTACGATTATGATTTTTATAGTTGATATGATTACTTTTAGGTTTTAAGGTTTGAAAAGTCTTAGCATTTTTAGAATAGTTTTGATTCAGACTTTTCCCTTTTGAGTTTAAAGACTCCCCTTTCACAAATTTAGGTAGAGTATTCTTATGTTTGGGAGGCATACTTTTATCGTAGCCCAATCCAGATCGATCGCCACATTTTCTGGATTCGGATAAAAGTTTTTCTAACTTAGGATCACCTTGGGCATACCTCCAAGTGTCTTTTAAACTCAAAAGTGAAGAGACTTCAAGTTTTAGCTTTTCATTTTCAGATTTTAAGTTTTCAACTTGAGAGGTTTTGAAATCTAAGTCACACTTAGTTTATTCAAAACAATCTAAAATGTGAGATTTTTCTAAAACAATATTATTAAAATTTTCTTTAAGTTTTAAAAACTTTTCTTTCTGAAGTTTTAGTTTTACCTCAATTTTACAACTTTCCTTATATAGGGGCATTATAAGCATCTTGAAGATCTTCTTCATTTTCATGATCACTATTCAGATTTTCTTTAGTAGTTGAATCATCATTATCTGAAAAAGTGAACTTGGTCAGAGTCATAAGGGCTTCAACTTCATTACCCGACTCGGTTTCAGAATCTTCTGACTCAGAAGAGGCTTCAGAGAAGGAAGATTCATCCCAAGTAGCCAACATTCCTTTCCTTTTCGGTTTGTCCTTTTTGGGACATTTGTTTGTTAAATGCCCATATTCATAGCAGTTGTAACATTGACTGTCTTTTAAAGATTTTCGGGTTTAAGATTTAGATCTTTTCTTTTCATTAGGTTTTTGAAAATCAACCTTCTTTTTACTTTTGAAAATCTTATAAAACTTTTTAGCTAAAAGGGCCATATCATCTTTAGAATTTTCTAAATCAGAATTACTACTATTTTCATGAGAAAAACCTTTAGAAGATTTAAGAGCGATGGATTTACCTTTAGGAGCTTTAAAGTTTAACTCATAGGTCTGTAATGAGCCAACTAATTCCTCTACCCTCTTATTATCCGTATCATGAAGTTCCTGGATCGCAATCACCTTTAAATTGAACCGTTCAGGTAGTGAGCGTAGTATCTTTGCACAGACTTTGCTTTCTGTGATTTTATCACCGAAACCCCACATAGAGTTGACAATGTTATTTAATCTTGTATAGAAGTCCATGAAAGTTTCACTTTCTTCCATACGTATTTTCTCAAATTTGGTTGTGAGGATTTGGACTTTAGATTTCTTGACAATTGTTGTTCTCTCGTGTGTCATTTCTAAAACATCCCAGGCTTGCTTTGCAGCATCACAGGATATAATTCTCTTGAATTCATCCGGTGATAGTGCCCAAGTGATTACATTTAGAGCCTTTGCATTTGCACTACTTTCACTTTTCTGAAGATTGGTCCAAGTAAAATAAGGTGTTACTTTAACAGTTACAGATCCATCGGTACCAGTCACTTCAGTGGTAGGAGGGGTCCAATTAGTCACTATGGCTTGCCAGACACTCTCATCCATGGATTTTAAGAAAATTTTCATCCTAGCTTTCCAATAGGCATAATAATAGCCATCAAATGGTGGAGGCCTAGTGACTGAAAGGCTATCAAAATTTGACATCTTAAAAAGCTCAGATCAATTAGCTTAGGAAATTAATCCAAAAGAAATAATAATTAGTACGAGCTATTACGCTCTGATACCACTTGAAAAGGCCGAGCTAAAAGTCCTAGAGCGGGGGTGAATAGGACTGCCAAATTAAAAAAATTAACAGCTGAATTTAAACAAATAAATAGAGATAGCACATATACAATCCACAATGCGGAAATGTAAAACAACCTCAAAAATCTAGTATTAAGAGGTTGATACAAACTTGGTTCTAAGGACAACCTGACACCAAAAACCAATGATTTATGGTAGGACAACCTTACTAGAACGTGGGTGAGTATCAAAAACTCAAACTAAAGAGGATATGAAAGAAATGAATAGGAAAGGAAATAACTAAGCTATTACAACATTCTCACACTTGCATAAAAGAAATTACAACATTCTCCACAAATGCATAAAAGGAAATTACAAAATCTACAAAATGAAATATTCAATCAATCATCACAAGACTAGAAATTATAGTGGTTTGCTTGTGTGTACACTAACTATTTAGAAAAATAGCCACACAAAAACTCCACTCCTAATATCCTCACACAGTGGATATTAGCGTTCACTATGAAAATAGGTTTTTCAAGGTTCACCTAAAATCCTCACAATTGTGTCTTTCAAGTGGGCTTACACAATTCAAAAAACCCAACACTGAGTTTTCTGGATCACCTCAAACAAACCAAAACAAAGAGATCTTTCTGGCACAATCTCAATGAAACCAAAAGAATGAATTTACAAAACTGTAAAATAGTTATCTGGAATTCTCCTTTTGATGCAACCCGGAAGAACCAATTCGAAGTAGAAGTTCAATGTTCACACTCACTTGTGAAAAGGTTCTAAGTTCTAAATTGATTTTAAATTAAATCACCTTGGGCTAGCTTGATTTGATTTTGATTCCAAGAAATGGAAAAACTTCAATCCCTCTTTCAAATAAAATTGGAATGCAGAATATAAAATCAAATGTAAAGAAAGCTAATTAAAGAGAATATTAAATGAGCACTAAATAGCTTAAGAATATCACTAACTTATCTCTCAGAGTGGTGTATTAATTTTGCTTGAATTGGATATCAAACTCTAAAAATCATGCACTATTTATAAGTATAGAAATCGCATCTTTAACTGGTCCTGAGGTCAGCTCGACTGGTCATAGGACCAACAGATTTTTCAAATTTTGAGCGCGATAAGATCAGATCGTTCCACGACTGGTCGAAGTACCTGCTCAACCAGTCGAGCAGCCTTCACAACTGATCGAGTCCTGTCCACGACTGGTCGTGTGGAACTCAAATTAGTTGCTGGATTTTGAGTCAAGCCTGCAGGACTGGTTGATCACAAGTTGAGTACTGTTCACACGGCCGGTCGAACAGTCTCCTGGACTGGTCGAGGCTTTAACAAAAAATCCCAAAAATAAGTAACAAACTTAGGACTAGTTGAGGAATTCTTGGACTGGTAGAGCCAGTGCTAGGACTAATCGAACTTAGTCCAAGACTAGTCGAGAAACAGTCTATGCACTTATAATATGACTCGATTAAATTATGTATACAAAATGACCTACCCTATGGTCAATCTAGGGTCATTCGTACCTTATACATGATGTATGAACATTGAATCTTTTTTTGCTTCAGTTGATAGTTGATCTATATGTCCTAAAGGGGGGTGAATAGGACTATGCCAAATTAAAACGATAACAGCGGAATTTAAATAATAAGATAGCCTTATAAACAAATAAATGAAAGATATAACTATAATCAATTCACAATACTGAAATGTAAAGCAACCTCAAATGTATGAGTATTGAGAGATTGATACAAATGTTGTTCTAAGGACAACCTTACACCAAAAACTGAGGTTTATGATAGGACAACCTGATTCCTAGAAAGATCTTTGTATCAAAAACTTAAACTTGATATAGAGGAATAAATAGATAAATAACAAGAAAATGAAATCTAAGTTATTACAACATTCCCCACAATGCTTGAAATGTAAAAGATTACAACATTCACATCCACAAATACATTCCACAAACTTGAATGATAAAAGATATAGAAAATAAATCACACATCCACAAAACACAGAGAATTATAGTGGTTGGCCTGTGTGTACACCAATTGTTAAACAACAGCCACACAGCTTGCTACTCCACTCCTAATATCCTCACACAGGGGATATCAGCATTCACTATGAAAATAGGTTTCTCAGGTTCACCTAAAACCCTCATAATTGTGTCTTTCAAATGGGCTTACACAATTCAAAAAACCCTACTTCTGAGTTTTTTGGCTCTCCTCAGATAACCAATAGATTGAGATTTTTCTGCCTTAATCTCAAATAAAACTAAAAAATGAAAATTTACAATAATGCAAAATACCTTGATTTCTCCTTTTGTTGCAGCCCAGAAGAACCAAGTCAGAGTAGAAGTTTGAATATAGAAGTTCAATGTTCAATACTCACTTGAAATGGTTCTAAGTTCTAATTGATTTTAAATTAAACCAGTTGGGCTAGCTCTATTTGATTTTGATTCAAAGAAGAAGGAATACAACAATTCCTCTTTAAAATTAGATTGGAATATAGAAACAAAATCAAATCAACAAAGCTATCAAAAGAGAATATTAAAAAATATACAATGTAGCTTAAAAAGAACACAAACTTATCTCTCAAAGTGATGCCTTGATTTTACTTGAATTGAATACCAAACTCTGAAATTCGTGCTCCATTTATAGTTATAGAAACCACGTCTACAACTGGTCGTGTGGCCACCACGACTGGTCGTAGGATGAATTGCATTTTGAAATTTTAAGCGCAATCGAATAAAACCATTCCACGGCTGGTCGTAGGCTGTTCACGACTAGTTGAGAGCCTTCCACGACTGGTCGTAGGCTGTTCATGACTAGTTGAGAGCCTTCCACGACTGGTCGTGACCTTCCCACGACTGGTCATGAGGAACCAAAAATAGTCGTTGGAGTTTGAATCGAAGCTACAGGACTGGTCGTGAATGAGACGTGCACTGTTCACACGACCGGTCGAACAGACTCTAGGACTGGTCGAAGCTCAACCAAAAAATTTCAAAATTTTGCAATAACTTAGGACTGGTCTTGGAATTTCTTGGACTGGTCGAGCCAGTGCTAGGACTAGTCAAACAGAGTCCAGGACTAGTCTTAGAATAGTCCAAATACATGTAAAGAGATTCAATTTGAATTATGTATATAAAATGACCTACCTTAAGGTCAGTCTAAGGTCAATCATACCTCGAAAGTAATGTATGAACATTGAGACTTCATTTCTTCAGATGATGGTTAACCTTTGAGAATTATGAAACTTGAGATCTCTATACTTAATGTAGCTTGAATTTAAGATCTTCTAAAGCTTGGACTTGAATTCTTCTTCATCTAGAGTTGTACTTGAGTCGTGAACAAGAACTTGTCTTCTGATGTAGCTCTTGAAATATTCTGAACTTTGAAGCTTACAAGAGTGGACAATGTACTTGACCTTGCATGTCTTGAAGTAGAGCTTCATTCTCAACTAGAAGCATTGTTATGCAGTGCCTTGAACATATATATATATATATATAATATCCTCATGCTACACAAGACACAGATTGTGTTTTTGGCACAACAAAATTTGACAATCAAAGGAGTAAGCAAGACTTGCACTTACAATCTCCCCCTTTGTCAAATTTGTGACAAAACACACTTAACAAAAATATGACTAATATGAACACAAAGAATCATCATTATAAAAGTAAACGATATATACTATTAAAGGATCATATGTTATCAACAACTAGCACATATCATCATGAACTAGTCAAAACACCTTCTTACTTACTCCTCCTGAGTAGCACACATATATTCCAAATATATATATATATATATATATATACACACACACTACCCCACAATCCATATGCATTCCAAATCAAACTAGAGAATCTTCTCCCCCTTTTTGTCACAAAACGACAAAGGAAGGAAATAAGAGATGGACAAGGATAATAAATAAGAGAGTAATGAAAGGATTAACTAGTTAAGATATGTAAGTAATATAAGCAAATTCAAAGTTCACATATCATTAACCAGCTGAAACAAAAGTCAGTCATACAAACTGAAGTAAATCAAAGTTCACACACCAATAAAAGTAGTATAAAAGTTATTACAGACCAAAGGATAAAACACTTAATCAGATCCTGAGGAAGGAGCAGGTATGGTACGATCCATTTGATGAAGGCCCTTATTTAAGCACCTAAGATACTTGCGCATATATTTAAATTGTAAATCATGGGCAACATTCATGTTCTCTACCTTCTCCTCAAGTGCCCGAAGACGAGCATCAAAATCGGATGACTCATAGTCAAGATCATTTATAGAGTCTGATTCAATTTTTCCTAGCTTCAGCACCAACACCACCCACATTCACTTGGCTAGGAGCCAAATCCAATTTCATCTTGTTAATATTAGAATTGCTAAAAAAAAAAAAGTGATGAATAGGAGCCTCTCCAATAGGCATAGCAACTAGCATGTGAGTAGCTAACACAGTCATAAGATAGGTAAATGGAATATCACTATGTACTAGATGGATACGAAACTTAATGATGAAATGACATATTAGAGAAGGAAGACAAACTTTAGTACCAGAGATGACGGAATGTAAAACCTGAACCATAAAGGAAGTCAGTTCTGTTTTATTACCAGAACGCGGATACAGATTTGAAGTAAAGATTCTATGGAGAACCCTGTATCTGGGTAACAAGTACTTTGAGGGGAGCGCATTCCCTTTATGAGTCCATTGCACATCCATATTGCATAAATATTTAGTTAACATACGTTTTTCGGATTTCGACGGTTTTTCAACTAGAGTCTGAATAGGAATACTTTCGTCATTAACAGGCATGTCCATTAGAGCTAAAATTAGATGACGGTTTATATCAAATGGACCTTCTCTAGTTACAATTTGAAACGTTAAATTCTCAGTCAAAAATTCAGAAATATAGGTAAACATAGCCTGCGCAATAGACTGGTACGCTGGCCCACCCCAATGTAGGATGTTATCCCAACCTACAGATTGGAGAAGTGGAAGGAGACCAAAAGGAGCAATGTGATCAATAAACATAGGACGCTCAACAATAACATGTGCAATCATAAATCCTGCACATGAGAGGGATCATCTTCGGATGACCGAAGGTGGTGCCTTGTTATAGTTGATCGCGATGAGGAAGCACCACAAGAAGTTTTCTTTTTACCTCTAGCATCCATTTACAATTAAGAAATGAAGGAATCAAGTGAGTGTAAAAAGATGTAGAGTGAGTTTCTTCAAAATCAGATTTTGGAGAAGAAAACCCCAAAAACCTTAAGAAAACTTGAAATCAAGCACTCCAAGGAAGAAAAAGAAGTGAATCGAGCTTGAATCTATAAGAATAACTGAAATATTGCACTAACCTTAACAAATCCAACAGTTGGGTACGACTAGTCGTGCTACGGCCCGTTGGAGAAGAAATAGGAAATGAGGAAGATGAGTTTTTTTCCAAATTAAAATAGGTCCAGCACGCTACACGACTAGTCATGCCACGACTGGTCGAACATGTCCTTGACTAGACGTGTACCAACAAAAATATGTATTTTTCATAAAAATTTGAAATTTAAAACAATAAATTATCAAATATATAAACACTATAATACAAATATGCATGAATAATCAATTTAGAATGCACATACCAAGATCAAATTTTAATTTATTAAACCTGCTTTTGTCGAGCGGTTTTGTGAAAATGTTAGCAAGTTGAGTCTCAGTCAGAATGTATTCCAAAGATATCAGCTTTTCTTCCACTAATTCACGAATGCAATGAAACCTAATGTCAATGTGCTTGGTATGTGAATGTTGGATTGGATTTTTAGAAATATTTATTGCACTAGAATTATCACAATATAAGACCATAGAATCCTATGCAATTCTATAATCGCTTAACATATGTTTCATCCAAACAAGTTGAGTACATGTATTTCCAGCTGCGATGTATTCAACCTCAGCAGTAGAGAGTGATATACAACTTTGTTTCTTGCTAAACCAAGAAACTAAACAATTTCCAATATAGAAATAACCACCACTATTGATTTTCTATCATCGATTTACTAGCCCAATCAGCATCTGAGTACCCAGCCAACTGAACATTAGTCTCATGTGGATACCAGAGACCCAAATTAGCTGAACTTGTGACATATCGCATAATCTGCTTAACAACAATTAGATGAGACTCTTTAGGATCAGATTGATATTTAGTGTAAATACCAACACTAAAAGTAATATCAGGTCTACTTGCAGTTAAATAAAGTAAACTACCAATCATACTACGATATAATTTAGGATCTATACTTTTACCTGTAGAGTCCTTTGAGAGTTATAAAGTTGTACTCATAGGAGTATCAAAATTTTTACCATT
Source organism: Magnolia changhungtana (assembly GCA_030180095.1). NCBI lineage: Eukaryota > Viridiplantae > Streptophyta > Magnoliopsida > Magnoliales > Magnoliaceae > Magnolia > Magnolia changhungtana. The sequence goes on from JASAUF010000293.1 coordinate 418,677, forward strand.
CTTAAATCTGAATTTTTTAATCAAGTTCAAAGCATATTTGGTTTGAGAAATAAAAATACCATCAGGTTGTTATTTTACATGCAACCCTAGGAAATAATTCAATTCCCCAACCATGCTCATTTCGAACCTAGATTTCATTAAATCTGCAAACTCAACAGTCATGTTAGTACAGGTAGATCCATAAATAATATCATCAACATAGATTTATACCATTAAGATATGATCGTTATGTTTCTTAACAAAGAGAGTCTTATCAACACTTTCCATTTTGAAATTATGACTTAGAAGAAATTTAGTCCATTTTTCATACCATGCCCTGGGAACTTGTTTCAAACAATAGAGAGCCTTTTTAAGGTGATAGACATGATCAGTGTTCTTAGGGTCTTCAAAATCTATTGGTTGTTCAACATACACTTCTTCATGTAGATCACCATTTAAGAATGCACTTTTTACATCCATTTGATAAATTTTGAATTTTCTATAGCAAGCAATGGATATAAATAATCTGATTGATTCAAGATGAGCTATTGGGGCAAAGGTTTCATCATAATCGATTCCTTCAATTTGAGTGTACCCTTGTACAACCAGTCTATCCTTGTTTTGAATTATATTACCAAGTTCATCAGATTTATTTTTGAAAATCCACTTAGTTCCAATAATATATTTATCTTTAGGTTTAGGAACAAGATACCAAACATCATTGCTAACAAATTGATTAAGCTCTTCTTACATCACAACTATCCAGTTTTCGTCAGTAAGTGTAAGACCCGTATCCTAGACCGTACCGTTCCATAGGTTCCCGTGGTCTTTCCGGTCGAATTTCGGCAACCTTCGACCCTTAACTGACGTTGCGTGCAACCCTGATTCATATGCTATCAACCCGAGTCGACTCAACCCGAGACTTGTACCCTTACGACCGCACCGTCGCCATGGTTCCGATACCGCGACTCGCGCGCCGAGGCGATTCTCTGGTCAAGAGATGTGGGTCAGCGTTCGGTGCAAGGAAAATGCTGCGCGTTGCGAAACCCAAGAGAATCTTAATGAGATGTCACATCAATCACCCATCAATCCATCACTTTTCACCCTTTCCCAAGCAAGCCTTAAAGTCAAAAAAGTTCTTACTCAAGCCATGCCTTTCTTACACAAATGGCCAACAAAGTCAAAAAGTGTCTTACACACCCATCACCACCACATCTATCACTCCATCACCCATCACTCTCTCTCTCTCCCTTTACAAGTCTCTCTCTCTCTCTCTCTCATTTTCAAATTCATTCTCAAGCAAGAGAGAAAACTTCCATACGTATGAGCCTGTCCCTCTCCTTCAAAGCTCCAAGTGTGGCCCACCTTTCCATCCCAAGATCTCCCATCCTTGCCATCCATTCCTCATCTCCTCCATTGGAATCGAAGCTAAGGAGCTAAGGAACCCATAGGAGCAAGAAGATCGAACGGTGGGTGCTTTATAAGAATAGTTTTTCATGTTTTTAAGATGGGCCAAGTGAGGCCAACCGATCAATGGTTTAGATCTCACTTGGGACCCTAAGTTGTGGCCGATGGCCCGCTTTGATCATCATGATCATTCCATGATGGGGCCATTCTCCATGGCCCCCATCATGATGTTTATTTCCTTGCTTTAGATAGGTCATCTAGACCATCCATATTGGTGGGGAAAGGATCTCCATCGTTGAGTTTCGATTTCGATGGGCCCACATGCTTTAGGGCTTACTTGATGTATGATTTATTGCAAGGGAGGGCCCATAATATCGAGGTCCCTCCATCACAAGCATGTCCCACTCTCTATCTCTATCTCGCTCTCTTCTTTTTATATTTTTGTGTGATGATTTGGCCGTGTGGCCCACTTGAATGGAACCCATCATAAAATGAGTATTTTACCCAAGCCGTCTATGAGTGGGGTCCATCCTATGTGTGTTGTACCCACACCATTCATCATGTGGTGACCCACTTGAACAAAGCCCACCTCTACTGTGAGGACCGTCCAACGTCCAGAGGCCTTTGGACATACTCATGTCTTCACCGTCTCGTGAAAAACACAAATGATACAAATGATAGCTTGGTTACAAGCTCATGGGGTGGCCCACTCATATACACCCTTCCTTGATTTACATGTTCAATCCACGCTGTCCATCTCTTTCCTTGCCACCTTTTAGGCGTTGAACTGGAAAACATAGTCAATCCGAGGTTCTAGCAGGCCATAGCATAGCAAATGATGGTCTTCACCATTGAAACCTTCCCTAAAATTTCTATACATAAAAAATATACTCAATATTAGGCTCGTTGGATTTGTTATGAGCCGTGGAATCCTATGGCTGGAGTGGATTCACTTGGAGCGGGCCCCACATGCAATTTTTCACAGGAAAATAAAAAAAAAACAAGCATTTCTTAGCATTAGAGCCAGGTCTTGCATTGTCAGAGAGAGAGGCGGCACTTGCACGGTAGTGCGCGTTTGGCAACGGACGACGGACGACCGGCGTGACCATCCACGCCTGACCTCCAGCCATGGGCCCCACCTTGATGTGTATTTGCCATCTAATCCATTCATACGGTGAACCCCCTCCTCAGGTGGGTCCCCTCCAAAAATGAGTCGCATCCAATGCTCAGGTGGCCCACACTGTAGAAAACAGTGGAATTGAACCTCTGCCATTGAAACCCTTCTACGGGCCACAGAAGTTTTGGATCAAGATGAAATTTGTGTTTTCCTTTCACTCAGGTCCGTGTGACCTTGTCAACGGGTTGGATGGCATGTAAACATTGTGGTGGGCCCCACGTGGAGCCCACATGAATTATGTGTTTTATCCCACCGTCCGTTGGACGGTGGAGCCCGATGTTGTATTTGTTATATTCCCACCGTCCAGTGGACGGTGGGTGTGTGTGCGTGGGTGCATGCGTGTGTGTGCATGGGTGTGTGTGTGTGTGTGTGTGTGTGTGTGTGTGTGTATATATATATATATATATGTATGTATATATATTTATATATATATTATTGTATATATATTTATATATATTATATATATATATATATATATTACTGTATATATGTATATATATATATATGTTGTATATATATACAAATATATTATATTATATTAGGTAATATACTGGATGGTGGGCTTTCATGGGCCCCACCATGATACATGGGTTGCATCCAATCCGTCCAACCATCTTAGAAGTTCATTGTTGTTGGCATGAGCTAAAGAGTGTGTCAGATCTATAGTTCAAGTGGGCCCACTTTGATACATGTTATGAGGCCCATCTTGGTTTATTTGTGGCCCATCAGTTGAGGCCCACTTTGATGTGAATGAAAGGCCCATGAGACTAGGCCCATTCGATGCATTCTAAGGCCCATGGGTTATGGCCCATTGCAATGTACATAAGGCCCATTAGTGAGGCCCATTAATGCGGCCCATTTGATGAATGTAAGGCCCATGTGATACGGCCCATTTGATGTATTTAAGGCCCAATGGGATGTACCTAAGGTCCATTGCAATGTGTGATCCCAACATGGTTTATGTAATGATGTTTACGACAGGCAATGCCTTGGGAGCAATATTGGTTTGACGTCCACATTGTAGTATAGTGTTGGTTAAATGTTCGCATTATGACTCTCCCTAGGACCATTGATAGGCGTATTTGGTTGTGTGTACAACAAATAATTATGTCTAGGCCCATCTGCATTATAAGGATAGTTCACTACTTTATGACATGTTTAGTATAGTTCCATGATTCATGATCATACGCATCATATGTATGCTTGATATGAGAGGTGACTGATCATAGCATATGCCTTCGGGCAGATTGTTTAGGGGCTCCTGGATAGGCAATATTGCCCCACATGAGCGCACGAGACACGCAGGATTGCTGCATGACTGGATAGTGTGATTCATGCATTCGCATCGTGTGATATGGTTATTGTACGCCCTAGCGACATCAGGGTCGTAGCCTCCACAGGCATATCGTGGTTGGCAGGATTGGATACTAGAAATCTTGTTCTACATGGAGTGTTATAGATATCCCTGGGTGAAAGTCCCTAAACCCTTATGGTACCAAGAGGTTGCTCCAACGTCTAGACAGAGTGGGTGCATGAGCCCCGAGGACCGATTACCAGAAGGCCATGCTTTCCATTGTGTCGTGGTCAGTTGGAAGGTGGTATGGCCTTATCCGTCCGAGAGGAGGGGGCAATGCTAGGCTGAGTCTGACCAGCTCAAGGAATGGGTCCGCTATCGACGAGTCGAGCCCGATATTGGCAGGCGGGTAGTGAGGTCTCTTTCACTTACCTTATTGCGCGCGATGGGGCGGCAATCTGGTTTAGAGTGTACTAGACCCCGGTTATATTCCAGATTTGAGCTGTATGGATATGTGGACTTAGATGAGAATTTGTATGCTTGAGTTGTATTTCGCATCGCATGGCCTTGGTATGGCCAATATCTTTCATGCCTTGCACGCATAGCCTTGGTACGGCTAGTGGTATTCATAGATTCATCAGCATGTTCCGCATTACTGTGATACTGCATGTCTGTATTACTACCTTGTGCACACACTTTCACCACCCTCTAAGCTTTCTATAAGCTTATGCACGACCATTGCGTGCAGGTGACGTTGGGACGCAGCAGCGCTGAGGTAGGAGCGCAGAGCAGATCTTTTGGAGTTTTTGTCCATTCTCATTGTATTTTCCTTTATGCTCATTGTACTTGTAAAGTTTTTTATCATAGTAAAAATGTGATGGAGTTTTTGGTTGTTGTTTGTGGGTTATACCTTTGGTTATGCTTATTACGAATTAAACTGATGTTGAAAATCCTCCTAATAGCATCCCAGGATCGGAACCTGGCGTATGGGCGCTGGGAGCCGAGAATGGGGTTCTACGGAGGCTGTCGGCGCCGGATTCGGCGATCGGGAATTTTGTGAGCCCAGTTTCCGAGTTTGGGGCGTGACAGTAAGAGATTCTTTTATGTTAGTCGGTTCTATCTGGGATGTAAAACATATGTAATTACATATATCTTCAAGTTGTTTACGAGTGTGCATACCAGTGAGAAGCTGTCTAAGAATCTAAGTGGTTGGATGATCTTTAACGGTCCTCAATTCTGAATTGTTTTGACTTAATGAAGTATCTGGTTTGTCAATTAAAAGAACTTCATCATTATCTGAACTTGGGGCAGGTGTATTCAAGTGATCGTCAATGACCACGTTGATGGACTCTTGAATCACATCGGTCCTCTTGTTCAGTACACGATATGCGCGATTGTTTAAAGAATATCCTAAAAAGATCCCTTCATCACTTTTAGTGTCAGACTTACTCAAATTTTCACGGTCGCGTAAAATATACCACTTGCTGCCAAAAACTTGAAAGTATTTGATAGTAGGCTTCTTATCGAACCACATTTCATAAGTCGTCTTATTATTAGATTTACTTGTATAAACCCGGTTGATTATATAGCAGGCAGTATTTACGGCTTCAGCCCAAAGATTTTTAGATAGCTTCATACTATTCAACATTACATTAGCCATTTCTTGAAGCACTTTATTTTTTTCTTTCAATAATTCCATTTTGTTGTGGTGTTTTGCGTGCAGAGAATTCATGCAATACTCCCTGATCGCTACAGAATTTCTTAAAACTGCTATTCTCAAATTCCGATCCATGATCACTACGGATCTTACAGACTAGAGAACTTTTTTCAGTTTGGATTCATTTGAGAACTCCTTTTACTTCATCAAAGGTTCCTGATTTATCCCTTAAGAAAACTACACAAGTGAATTTGGTATAATCATCCACGATTACTAGTATATATTTTTTGCCACCTTGACTCTCTATCCTGGTTGGTCCTATAAGATCCATATGGAGAAGTTCAAGAGGTTTAGATGTGGCAGTGGAGTTCACTTTTTTATGAGCACTCCTAGTTTATTTGCCAATCTAGCATTTGCCACATATTTTGTCTACTTTCTGTAATTTAGGTAGACCTCTTATCAGTTCTCTTTTGCTCAATCTATACAGATTTTGGTAGTGTACATGTCCAAGGCATTTATTTCATAACTCAGATTCTTTGGTATGGACCATGTAACACATTTGACTAGATGAGCTAGAATCACTAACAATATGCAGTTTTCAGAAGTTTTACGACTAGTTAATATTACAGAACCCTTTTTATTTATAATTTCACAACCTTGATTAGAAAATTTTACGATATATCACATATTTGAGATATGCTTAACAGGTTGTGTTTTAACCCTTCAACGTATAAAACATTTTTAAACAAATGGAGGTTAAAGAGTTGAACCGTACTATGGCCAATAATCCTGCAATTGCTGCAATCACCGAATGTCATTGAACCATCAGCCATGTCTTTGAGATCAGTGAATAAACATTTATCACCAGTCATATGCCTTGAGCATCTACAGTTTAGGTACCACTTTGAATGGTTTATAGCTTTGAAAGCAGTGTGGGCAACCAGGCAAGTAACCTTAGGAACCCATTTCATAACTGTTTTGGGTTTAGGAGTATAGTTGGTCTTCTTATGTTTGTAGTTGTTGTAAGAATGACCCACTGAGTAAGTTTTTAAAAGCTCCTTAAGTAAATCAACTATTTTTTCAGCTAAAGGGTTTTGGTTCTGATTTTTTTAATTGATATAATTGCTTTTAAGTTTTTGAAAAGTTTTAGTATTTTTAGAAAACTTTTGATTAGAACTTTTCTCTTTTGAGTTTGAGGACTCTCCTTTTACAAACTTAGGAGAAGTATACTTCTGTTTAGGAGGAATATTTCTATCATAGCCCAAACCAGATCGGTCACCACATTTTCTTGATCCAGACAAAAGTTTTTCTAACCTTGGATCACCTTGGGCATACCTCCATGTATCCTTTAAACTCAAAAGTGAAGAGACTTTAACTTTAAGTTTTTCACTTTCAGATTTAAGATTTTCAATAAGAGTGGTTTTGAATTCTAAATCGCATTTTGATTTTTCAAAACAATCTGAAATGTGGTATTTTTCTAAAACAAGAGTTTCAAAATTTTCTTTAAGCTTTGAAAACTTTTCTTTCTGAAGTTTAAGTTTGACAGCAATTTTACAACTTTCCTTATATAGGGCATTGTAAGCATCTTGAAGATCTTCTTCATTTTCATGATCACTATCTAGATTTTCTTCACTAGTTAAATCATCGTTATCTGAAAAAGTGAACTTGGCTAGAGTCATAAGGGCTTTGACTTCAATGCCCGACTCAGTTTCAGAATCTTCTGATTCAGAAGAAGCTTCAGAACTGGAAGATTCATCCCAAGTAGCCAACATACTCTTCTTTTTAGGTTTGTCCTTTTTAGGACACTTGTTTGCCAAATGCCCATATTCTTAGCAGTTGTAACATTGACTATCTTTTAATGATTTCTAAGTTTTAGATTTAGATCTTTTCTTATCATTAGATTTTTGAAAATCAACCCTCTTTTTACTTTTGAAAATTTTGTAAAACTTTTTCGCTAGAGGGCCATATCATCTTCAGAGTTTTCTAAATCAGAATTGTTATTGTTTTCTTGAAAACTATTTTTAGAAGATTTAAGGGCAATAGATTTACCTTTTGGAGCTTTAAAAGTTAACTCATAAGTCTGTAAGGAGCCAACTAATTCCTCTACCCTCATATTGTCCGTATCACGAAGTTCCTGGATTGCAGTTACCTTAGAATTGAACCGTTCAGGAAGTGAGCGTAGTATCTTTGCACACACTTTACTTTCTGGGATTTTGTCACCAAGACCCCACACAGAGTTCATAATGTCATTTAATCTAGTATAGAAGTCCATAAACATTTCATTTTCTTCCATATGTATTTCCTCAAATTTGGTTATGAGATTTGGAATTTAGATTTCTTGACAATTGATGTACCCTCGTGTGTCATTTTTAAAATATCCCAAGCTTGCTTTGCAGTATCATAGGATATAATTCTTTTGAATTCATTCGGTGATAGTGCGCAAGTGAATGCATTTAGTGCCTTTGCATTGGCACTACTCTCACTTTTCTGAAGAGTGGTCCAAGAAAAATAAGGTGAGATTTTCATAGATTTAGATTCATCGATACCAGTTACTTCAATGGTAGGAGGGGTCCATTCAGTCACTGTGGCTAGCCACACACTCTCATCCATGGATTTTAGGAAAATCCTCATTCTGGCTTTCTAATAAGTATAATTGGTGCCATCAAAGGGTGGAGGCCTTGTGACTGAAAGGCTATCAAAGTTTGACATCTTATATATAGCTTAGATCGATTAGCTCAAGAAATGAATCCAAATATAAAGAATTAAAAACTAGCTATTAGGCTTTGATACCACTTTAAAAGGCCAAGCTATATGTCCTTGAGAGGGGGTGAATAGGATTATGCCAAATTAAAACAATAACAGCGGAATTTAAACAATAAGATAGCCTTATAAACAAATAAATGAAAGATAGAACTATAATCAATTCACAATACTGAAATGTAAAGCAACCTCAAATGTATGAGTATTAAGAGATTGATACAAATGTTGTTCTAAAGACAACCTTACACTAAAAACTGAGGTTTATAATAGGACAACCTGATTCCTAGAAAGGCCTTTGTATCAAAAACTCAAACTTGATACAGAGGAATAAATAGATAAATAACAAGGAAATGAAATCTAAGTTATTACGACAACCCCCACAATGCTTAAAATGTAAAAGATTACAATATTCACATCCACAAACTTGAATGATAAAAGATATAGAAAATAAATCACACATCCACAAAACATAAAGAATTATAGTGGTTCGCCTATGTGTACACCAACTGTTAAACAACAGCCACACAGCTTGTTATTCCACTCCTAATATCCTCACATAAGCGATATCAGCATTCACTATGAAAATATGTTTCTCAGGTTCACCTAAAACCCTCACAATTGTGTTTTTCAAATGAGCTTACACAATTCAAAAAACCCCACTTCTGAGTTTTCTGGCTCTCCTTAGATAACCAATAGATTGAGATTTTTCTGGCTCAATCTCAAATAAAACCAAAAGATGGAAATTTACAATAATGTAAAATACCTGGATTTCTTCTTTTGTTGCAGCCCGGAAGAACCAAGTCGGAGTAGAAGTTCGAATATAGAAGTTCAATGTCCAATACTCACTTAAAATGGTTCTAGGTTCTAATTGATTTTAAATTAAACCAGTTGGGCTGGCTCTATTTGATTTTGATTCTAAGAAGAAGGAATACAGCAATTCCTCTTTCAAATCAGATTGGAATATAGAAACAAAATCAAATCAACAAAGCTAACAAAAGAGAATATTAAATATGCACAATGTAGCTTAAAAAGAACACAAACTTATCTCTCAGAGTGATGCCTTGATTTTACTTGAATTGAATACCAAACTCTGAAATTCGTGCTCCATTTATAGTTAGAGAAATCGCATCTACGACTGGTCATGTGGCCACCACGACTGGTTGTAGAACGAACTACATTTTGAAATTTTAAGCGCGATCGGATAAAACCATTCCATGACTAGTCGTAGGCTGTTCACGACTGGTCGAGTGCCTTCCATGACTAGTCGTGACCTTCCCACGACTGGTCGTGAGGAAAAAAAATAGTTGCTGGAGTTTAAATCGAAACTGCAGGACTGGTTGTGAATGAGTCGTGCACTGTTCACATGACCGGTTGAATAGACTCTAGGACTGGTCGAAGCTCAACCAAAAAATTCTAAAATTTTGCAACAACTTAGGACTGGTCATGGAATTTCTTGGACTGGTCGAGCCAGTGCTAGGACTAGTCGAACAGAGTCCAGGACTAGTCTTAGAACAGTCCAAATACATGTAAAGAGATTCAATTTGAATTATGTATACAAAATGACCTACCCTAAGGTCAGTCTAAGGTCAATCATACATCGAAAGTGATGTATGAACATTGAGACTTCATTTCTTCAGATGATGGTTGACCTTTGAGAATTGTGAAACTTAAAATCTCTATACTTGATGTAGCTTGAATTTAAGATCTTCTAAAGCTTGGACTTAAATTCTTCTTCATCTTGAGTTATACTTAAGTCTTGAACAAGAACTTGTCTTTGATGTACCTCTTGAAATATTCTGAACTTTGAAGCTTACAAGAGTGGACAATGTACTTGACCTTGCATGTCTTGAAGTAAAGTTTCATTCTCAACTAGAAGCATTGTTATGCAGTGCCTTGAACATTTATATATCCTCATGCTACGCAAGACATAGATTGTATTTTTGGCACAACAAATTTGAAATCAAAGGAGCAAGCAAGACTTGCACTTACACTTGGAAGTTCACGAAGCTTGATATCTTGTCATATGATGAAGCTTGAAGTTGAGACTTTTGAAGCTTGAATTTGACTAACATTGAAGCTTGAGCTTGAGATTCAAAGTATAGAATATTGTCTTGACTTGGACAAAGCTTTAACAAACGTGAACTATTGAAGCTTGAATTCACACTTAGTGTTGTACTTGAACATGAGCATGTTATCTTGCATTTGAAGTTCTTGAAGTAAAGACCTTTGTTCTTGTACATGAGATGCATTGTCTTAATATATGTAGATGCGCTACATAAGACACGGATTCCAAGAGGTTTTGGCACAACAAAATTTAACAATCATAGGAGCTAGATACCATAACACTTATAATGATGCAGTCTTGTTTACATGCATGGATGCGTGAATGCACATTGACATGGGGATGCTCATCCAGTCGGACTTGGGCTCATCACCCATGCATATGGCAAGTCACCAGCGAAGCACATCACGTACAAGCATAGTGACCAAGCCATCGTATATCATGTACATGAGTCGATAGTCGATGGTCTGGGAGCTAGCGAAATGATACCACACTAAGGCCTAAGGGCACGTGCTATAGCATTCAAAATTAGCCACCCGTCATTGCCCCTATACTATAAATGCATGATTAGCCAAACCGTTATTATTCCAATTACAACCAGCTAATTTAAAAAAGCTCAAAGGTCACTACGGAGGTCTCATCACTCAGCGTAGGCCGACAGCTCGAGTATAGTGTCTCATTCCTCCATCCCCAGCTCATGAGGCTCGAACATTAGGATGTTTAATGGCAACCTCCTCGACTAATGGCCAATCATAGTGCCACAAGTGGATCTTACTATCGTATAGATATACAGAAATAATCCATCAAGCTACTTAGGGCAAATATCAAATGAAAGCCACATAGGGCAAATATCATATCGAAGCCGTAAATGGTAAATATTATATCAAAGCCGCAAAGGGCAAATATCACATCAAAGCCACAGAGGGCACAAGGGTCCGCAAGATGATAAGTCCACAACAACTTAGGTAAAATGGCCACTAGGTCGGGGGCCTTATAGTCACAATTAGTCAAGTTACATCCCAAGTCTAGATGCACATTTATAAGTGGGGTTTCCCACTGATAGATGTACCAGTTTAAGTTCCATAAGCAATCCATAAACATGAGAAGGTATACAAGTGCAACATACATATATTTATATAAGATAAATGTCAAGCATATGAGTTAGAAGTCAAATCCAACAACTAGCACAAGTAATAATCAAATAGAGATAACAATTATCAGCTAAAATTAAAATAGGAACTATCATTTAAACTAATAGAAAAGTAAAAAGCTCAAGGGAAAGAAATCATCACCTTTCGAGTCGAATTGCCTATAGTGTCGGTAGGAAGTAAGCATACCCTTAGACTTGGATCCTACCATGAATTATGAAATTATACCATTAGATCCAAACTTAACTCACTATTTATATTTAAAGTATTGACATAGGGTTTAGATTACTTAAGTCTAGGATTTCATCCTAGAGTTTAGGTCTAGGCTAGATTTTTAAGGTTTGAACCCTAGTTGGTGTGCAATTAATTTTAATGTTAATTTAATAATTATAAAATATTTATTAACATTAGTGTTATAATTAATATTAGCTAATGTAGCAATAATAATCATTATGATGGTACCAATTAGTACAATCTACTATCAATGATAAATATTTAAGAATGATAAATAAAATGTTAATATTTAATAACTGTAATTTTTATTTATAATAGCTAATATCAGCATGGATAATCTTCTAATGGTTAATCATGCTTAATAATCACAATTATCATATAAATACTAATCATAATAATGGCTCAGAGCAATCTGTTTTGGGGAGAAAAGTTAACTTACAGTACTTGACTCGGCAGCTCACCTCGATGTGATTTTATGTGGTTTGGAGGTGAACCTCACCTCTTGATCGGAACTAACTCGGCAATACCTCCCCTCCACACTCCTCTCTCTCTCTCTCTCTCTCTCTCTCTCTCTCTCTCTCTCTCTCTCTCTCTCTCTCTCTCTCTTTTTTTCACTCAAACCCATGTGTTAGTAAGGTTGTTGGACTAAACTAGACCCACTTGACTCGCACAACTCGACCCAACGGGTTTTAGCCGAGTCGAGTTGACTCAAGATGGGTCTCTCTCTCTCTCACTCAGACCTGTACACCAGCAGGGTTATTGGAGTAAACCAGACCCAACTCGCGTGCAAGACTCGATAGCCAGTCGGGTTGACTCGGAGGGTGCAAACATCTAACTCTCAATCCCTGTCTTCCTTCCTTGTCTTTGTTGCTGGTGAGTCCAGCTAGCTTAGGCCTTATTTCGACTAGGCTCGAGCGACTCCAAATGAGTCAGCGACTCGATATGAGTCCGCAAGCCAACTCGGTATCAACTCCATGAAGGGAGGCAACATCCCTTGCTCCTCTCTTCTTCATCTTATTCTTATTATTCTTCTTATTCTTATTATATCCTTCCTACTTCTCCTCCCTCTCTTTCCAGACTTTCATGAAGTCTAGAGTCAATTAGGACTTACCCAATTCGAGACGAGATGAGGCATGACCCGACCCAACTGTAATGACTTGGTGCGGCACAGTCGGAGTCGAGCCTCTCTCCCACTTTCTATTTTCTTTCTTCATACAAGACCTCCCTCACTCACCCTCTCTTTCTGAGTTTCTAGTTTGCGAGACTCAGCCCATTTTGGGTAGACTGGCTGACTCGGTGCAGTGCAGCACCTAGTAGTCGCGCACGACATTGGCCCTCTCTTCTCATCCGTTCTCTCTCCCTCTATCTCTCTTGGAATCTCGGTTGCAATCCCAAGGAAAATGTGACCTATTTATAGGCTTAAGGTTACCTCCTATCAGCGCCCGATAGCCGTTATTTTATGTCGTAACAGTTTAGATGGAGTGGTTGCATCTGCTATTTCTACCTGTATGGTGTTGATCCAGCACATGGGATGGATTTTCCATCAAAATGGCCCACCGAATGAGTGTATTTGATCTAAAAATGGGGCCCACTTCACCACGGTGGGTTTTCCCGTTCGATAGAGAAGATGAAGCCATCTCTCATGGTGGATTTTTATCCTGGGCCTATCATGGTGATCTGCATCATTTGGACGGAATAGATGGGACCTCAGACCATTCTGGGGGCCACTCATCATGTCAAAAATAGTGGTTCTCCATCATCTCACGAAACATTCAACCGCAGCGAACATCTCGCGTGAAGGGTGATATTTTCAGGAAGCTGATTGCCCAAAGCAAGGTTGCCCTAGCTCAGACGTGTGAGATTGATCGGATAAGCTAGGGCAAGGGCTCAAATCTCACCAGCACCTATTTCTCAAAGGTGAAAAACTCTCACCGCCTTTTACGTGTCCGCAGGGTGTCTACCTTTTTCTGGCGCTGAATGCAAGGCTAAGATTCCCTTCAGATGGACGGTTGAGATGGAGGAGGAACGATCTCATGCGGATTGTCATTGTGGCAAGGAGAAATGGGTCAGAATTTCCATTTTTGGAAAGCACTATGGGTGCAGGCCTTGTTTGCATCGAGAATTGTGTGCATGCACACATGATCCACGATGCTGAGCTATATGGGGTTTGGCCAAAATCTGATGACTGACAAGATGGACGATTCAGATCCATGATCTGATCTCAAGTGAGGCCCACCTGATCGGGTTTCATGGACATGGTCCATTCTCTGGTGGAAAAAAATGTGAAAGAGAGAGGGATTCCTCCTCTTTGCGGGAAAACACGGGTCAAACCCGATTTGACTTGTGTTAGTGGTTCGGAGCACCACAGGTGCGCATGAACTGTGCACACACAAAATTAAGGTGGGGTCCATAGTAGTGTTTGGATGAAATCCACTCCATTCATTAGGTTTTAGGGGTCCAATTAGTGCCCTTGACCAAAGATGGGGCATATCTAAGGCCTTGGTGGGCCATCTTACTTGATTTACATTCATTAAGTGTCAATTATGTTGATTCGACAGTCGGATCAATTTCAATCCGATCATCAACAGTCAAAAAGTGCTAATAAGTCATTTGTAAGACTTTCATAATAGATTACCAACCAAATACTAATATTAATATTAATTTTATTATCATTACTTTATCATAAACTATTTATTATTATCATTGTTTATTTCACATTATTATTATTATTATTATTACTTCACATATGCATGTTTTTTTTTCTTTCACGTTGTGTGTCACGCCTCAAACCTAGAGATCGGACTCACAAGAACCCCGATCGCCAAATCTGGTGCCAACAACCTCCGTAGTACCCCATTCACGGCTCTCAGTGCCTATACTCCAGATTCCAATCCTGAGATCCTATAAGGAGGATTTTTCAGTATACATTTATCTCGTAATAGGCATAACCACAAGTATACCCAAATCATAAAGGCAACATCATCATCACATATCCACTAATATAAACAGTTGAATACATTGCTGAAAGGGAAATACATATGTTAAAAATCAAAGCTCCATAAGTCTGTTGCACGCTCCAAGCTCAATGCTGCTGCAACCTAACGCCACCTGCATGCATCTACCACGCATAAGCTATAGAAAGCTTAGTGGGTGGTGAAAGTGTGTACACAAGGTAAGTGTCAAGTAAGCAATATCAGAGTAATCAGAGTAAGCAGAAATACTGACAGGCCCATAAATCATACAATATCAGAATAATCCGAAAACATGTTGATAAGCCCATAAATACCATCAGCCTTATCCAGGTTATGCGATGCAAAAATATAATAATCAATATCATATACTAAGGAAGCAATGAAGATCAGCTATGCAATGCGAAGACAGTAAGCCAAATACTATGTATTGAGGATGCAGTGCAATATACGATACGAATGAAATGACTAAGCTGGAGTGTGAAGTCGAGATGATAGTATGTAATATCATAGGCTACGCGGTCTATCACAAGGGACTTCTATCCAAACCAGTTCCATACCTAAATTTGGATAGTCAGACTCAATGTGGTAAACTCCTGATCTCAGGTTAGTCGCGCGCCAACAGAAATCCTGGCCATGCAAATGTATACGACAATTAGTTATGCACCACCAGCCTGAGTGGATAGTGAATGAAATGAATGTATCAGTATGCAACTCCTATTCAATAAGTCCACATATCAGTACAGTTCCTCTTTAGGAAATCACCGGGGTCTATTACACTCCTAACCAGATTGCTACCCTAGCACGCGCAATAAGATGAGTGGAAGAGACCTCACTATCTGCCTGCCAATATCGGGCCCAACTTGTCAATAGCGGACCCATTCCTCGAGCTGGTCAGACTCAGCCTAGCATTGCCCCCTCCTCTCAGGAAGGTAAGGCCGTACCCCCTTCCAACCGACCACGACACAGTGGGAGACGTGGCCTAACGGTATGCGGCCCTCATGCGCTCATGCATCCACTCGGTCTAAACGTTGGAGCAACATTGTAACACCTCGAATTTTTGCCAACCTAAGGTTAGACATCCTTGGGCGATGAGTCGATCATAACACCTTAATTGACTTCTCAGAACTCAATCTTAAAGCCTCAAATCCCCTTTCAACTCATTTCCTTCAAAATCTCACCTTTCACCACCTTATTCTGTAAAATTTTCGTTCGACTTCGAAAAGTCATATCTCTCTCGTTATAACTCCAATTTAGGTGATTTAAAAGCCAGATTGAAGTTTGATAAGAGTAGTTTTATATAAAAAAAATAAGTAAAAAAATATAATAAAAATTTAAATACAGTTAAATATAGGTCATTGTGACAACTGCCCAAAAATTATTAGTTTGGACAACTGTTGCTTCTAGAATTTTTAGAATTTTTTTACAGTACCAAATATAATAAAATTTGGTAGAGATGAATTAGACTTGATGACGAACTACTAAAAAAATAATATACTAACTAAAAGTACCAGAAGGGGGCGTATAACTGCCCTAGGATCTTATTCTGTTGTAATTAGGGCATAATTTAGTTAAGTATTAAACTGAATAATCATTTTAATTAGCTTAAACCACTTTAAATATGATCTGTAAGACCTAAAATGAAATGAACCGTTAATTCTATATTATCTTAAAATCTAGAATCAATCTCTAAACCAGTTGCTCTCGGGAGCACGTTAAAACTTCGTATCGGACCTGGACCGCGCGTCAAAAGTCCGATTACTGCGAAACCATACGAATATGACCGCCTTATTGGGCTTGACTACCATCCCAAAAATTAAGTCCAAATAGTATCCCGAACCGCACAACTTGAGCCCGGAGCGAAGTGTGTGAGAAACGCGAATATCTTTAAAAAATGAACTGAAACTTAAGTGAATCGAGTCGTTCGCTTGGGAGCCAAATCTAAGGATTTTGACCATCAGAATCTGACCTAATTATACCCTCGGATCAGGAAAAATTTTCAACACACGTCAGTGCACTTGTGGCTCTGATCGAGTACCGGTGACCGTTGAACTGAAACTAGTCTGCCACGGTCGATCTATAAATTCGATCAGATCGAAAACCTAACTCAACCTAGATCCAATGTCAGGGAGCTTAAGTCCGACCGTGCGCAGAAAAGGGGCCTCTAGAATAGATCCGTTGAGCCGAAACAGTCAGGTTTTGGCTATAACATAAGTATACCATGGCCTTGGGGCCATTGAGGTCGATTTTGGGCCTATATAAGGACCTTAAACCCTCTCTCTCCCTTCACATATAAATTTCTAAACCCTAGAGAGAGAAGAGAGAAGAAAGAGAAGGAAAGAGAGGGAAGTGAGAGGTAGAGTTAGGGTTTGTTCTCGGGATTCAATCCCGCCGTTCGACGTGCTTAGCTACCACTACCGTATCGCTATTCTGGTGATTCTGATTCCATTTTTGGGTAAGAAATCCTAACCCTAATTTGTTTTAGGGATTCAGATAGTGTATGTGATGAAATAGCTAACTTATTTCATACTATAGGTTGTCGTTGCGCCGTAGACGAAGGCGGAGTGTTCAAACTGAATTTGTTACGAGTTTACCGGTGAAAGGTGCGGACTATAAACGTATAGGTTATGGTTTTCAAGGCTTTCAATGTCGGTTAATGATTTATAACCAACTGGGTTGCCATTTCACATGTTAGATACGTTGTTTCCCTCGTTATACGATTAGATATGAACTATGTTGAATATAGGCTATTCCATGTGTAGGTTGAAATGACTGGATATGTCAAAAATTTGGTTTTGTGCTTGCCATGATTATTCACCGTGAACATGTGATTGTTGAATACGTGACAACTCCTTATGAAAGGATTTGCCCTAATATAGCTTATAACTGAGTTATATCGTGTAGGTTGAAATGTGTAGTCTAAGTGTTTGTGGAAATGATTGAATGAGTATGGAATTTAAATCTCTGCTTGCCATGATTATCCATTGTGGATATATGCCTGTTGTATTCGTGACAACTCCTTGGCGAAAGGACTTACCCTAATCCATGTTATGGCCAACATACGTCATGAATGTTATAGTGTGTAGTCTAAGTGTTTGTTGAAATGATTGAATGAATAATGATTCATGATTTGTGCCTGCCATGTGTATGGAATGTAAGAACATGATTGATGTGTATTAGACAACTCCTCGGTGAAAGGATTTGCTCTATTATATGTTGAAATCAACATACGTCATGTATGTCAGTTATGTGTAGTCTAAGTGTTTGACAAAATGCTTGAATGAGTTGTTGCTAGATGAACTGTAGTTAATAAGGTAGTTGAGATAGGATTCTCAACCACCTTAGCTATGTACATAAATTCCTTCAAGTAGCTGTAAATCTATATGGTGTGTTTGAGTAGAATATGTATATGTAACATGGCATGTTATATGTGTTTCATTACATTTACAAATGCTATCCATGGTTGAAATGGTTGTTAAGTGTTTTATGATTACCACATGTACATATTTCTTAAATCATAATATGTTTGGGACTACGACGTAGTCCAGGTAATCGGTAAAAATTCCTGTTTAAGTGGTCGAGCTAGTCTCACCACAGTTGATGCGTTCGGTGAATCCGAGTCGTACAATGATTGTCGACAGTGGTTAACGCTCCATGTCGATTAATTCAGCGTACGCTCGTACCAATCGAACTTGTCAAGTAACTCGATTGACCCGATGTATGTTCACCATGTATGGATGTCATTGCTTGAACTTAAGGTACCAAACTCACCAGTGAAAATTCCGTTTAAACCTTAGTACCTCGATCCGCTAAGACTCATGAGCCAGGCATGGTGGTATGGGACACCGTGGTCGAACTGTCGACCTACGCTGGGGTGACGAGCCTCCCTGTAGTGACCAATGAGCAACACCACCTCGTGAGCCGAATACAATGGTATGAGACACTGTATTCAAGCTGTCGACCTACACTGATCAGGTGACGAGCCCTTTGTAGTGACCTCGAGCATACTCTAAGACTGTGTTGAGGCGACGAGCCTTTCCATAACAACTAGAGTATAACTAAGCCTACACTGATCAGGTGACGAGCCCTTTATAGTGACCTAGAACTGTAACACGTATGAGATTTGCTAGGACTGATGACCCTAGAATGGATCATTGTTTGGGAATTGATATAAGGGAGGTACCTTAGCTTCTCAACACTGTTGTATAAATCAATCTAATTAAATATTGGCTAACATGAGCATGCACCGCACTGCATGTGCTTTGGCGAGGAAGAGCACTTTCGGGAGGTTGTCATGCACACAGTGAGATGAAGACGCTGAGTATAGGTGAGGGCATGCATCATTAATACATATCATGTTTGCATTAATCAGAGAACTTATGGATGCTTGATTGTATTGCTTTATCATTACTGTTTAATTAAATTGATAATATGTTAACCTTTGCCTTATAGTTCTACTCAGTTGATCATTCACTCCCACGTTACGGGATAGTGTGTTAAACACTAACCAGACCCTGTTTTAGTTTCAGATGATGGCGATGCTTACGAAGCGGAGCCAGACTTTTATGATGATGAGGAGGGTTTCTCCTATATGCAGCTATCAGGCGGGTCTATGTAGACATGTTCTGATCGACGGGGTTACAGGGTTGCTGATTAGATGTCATTACACTTGTTATTTTGAACTTTTGGAACACCCATGTATATTCATTTTGTTCATTTTTGGAGTATACATGTATATATTTAACCTGGTAACATGTTCACACTCTGGAGACTTACAACAGTTTATGTATTTTATATATCTATCACAGTCTTCCGCTTGCATAATTTAACTATCTTTGGAGTATGATATGTTGACTTGGTATAATCCCACTCATGTTTAATGCACTAATACGAACAACATTCAATCATCATTATCTATGTTGCATAAGTGATGCGTTGGAACTCGGGAGCTGAGCTTCTGTTCGACCCCCGATTTTCGAGGTATTACAAACATCTAGAACCAAGAGGGTTTAAGGACTTTCACCCAGGGATATCTACAGCACCCCATGTAGAAAAGATTTTCGGTGTCCCATCTGGCCATCCACGAAATACCTGTAGAGTCTACGACCCTAATGTCGCTAGGGCGTACAATAATCACAACACACAATGCAAGATGCATGAGTCATACAATCCAGTCATGCATCAATCCTGCGCATACTATGTACTCATGTGAGACAATCTCTGCCTATCAGGGAGTCTCATAACAACATGACCAATGACATATGCAATGGTCAACCACATCTCATAACAAACATGCAGATGATGTGTATGGGCATGTATCGTGATGTTATGCTGTCACATACTCATAATCTGTATCAATAACCGGCACTGACATTCGGCATCGACAATTGGCTTCGACAATGTGGACATTTAACCAACCTTGCCCCCAAGGGGCGGCCCACATAGAGCCTAATATATAGTGGACCCATGACCTTACACAAGGGCCTAATACACATCACGATGGGCCTCAAATACGAGCTGCATATACATCACATTGAGCCTCAAACACAGGTTGCAAATATATCATATAGGTCTCGACAATCGGCCTCAAAAATCAGAATCGACACTCAAAATCGGCCTCGATACTCGGCCTTGACAATTGGAATCAGCATATACAATCGGTCTCGACAATCAGAATCGGCTTCGATACTTGGCCTCGACAATTGGAATCGGCCTATACAATTGGCCTCGACAATCGAAATCGGCCTCGACAATCTGACTCGGCCTAGACAATCGGAATCGGAATTGGCCTCATCAATCTGACTTAGCCTCGACAATCGGCCTCAACAATCGGAATCGACAATCGAAATCGGCCTCGATAATTGGAATCGACTTTGACAATCGAAATCGGCCTATACAATTGGCATCGACAATCGAAATCGACCTCAATACTCAACCTCGACAATCGGAATCGGCCTCGACAATCTGACTCGGCCTCGATAATCAAAATCGGCCTCAACAATTGGAATTAGCCTCGATACTCGGCCTCGACAATCAAAATCGGCCCATACAATCGTCCTCGACAATCAGAATCGGCCTCGGTAATCTGACTCAGCCTCGACAATTGGAATCAACCTATATAATCTGCCTCGACAATTGGAATCAGCATATATAATCAGAATTGGCCTCAACAATCAGCCTCGACACAAGGCAGGGTCCATAGATGGACAGCCGATGATGAATCAAGTAATATCAATGGGGCCTAATAATTTGGGTTAACCCATTAGAGAACGATGAGAATGGGCCTAACCAGGCCTAAGGGAAGGTTATTATGTGGACATTTAACATCATTGCCCATCAATGTGGACATTCAACCAACATTGCTCCCAAGGAGTGGCCCACATAGGGCCAAACGTACAGTGGGCCCACGATCTCACACAAAGGCCTAATATACATTGCCATGGGCCTCACTTAAGGGCCTCACATTCATTGCATTAGGCCTCACTCATGGGCTACAAATGTTTCACAATGGGCCACGCCCATGGGCCTTGAATACATTACAATGGGCCTTGCCCATGGGCCTTGAATATACCATATTGGGCCTTGCCAATGGGCCTTGATATTAGGCCTCATATATCAAGTAGGCCACTTCCACGAACCGCACTAATGGGCTTCATATACATCAATTGGGCTGCATCAATGGGCCGCACTAATGGCCTAATATATATCACAATGGGCCTTGCCCATAGGCCACGAATACATCATAATGGGCCTCTCCATTTGGGCCTCACATACATCACAATGGGTTGCATCAATGGGCCGCATATACATAACGGGTGGGCCCCATCTCATGCCAGCAGGTGGGCATCATAACACATATAAAACCGTGGGCCGCTTGCTGGACGTTTAGTCCATCAACGTGGGGGGCCACATGAATGGATGGTGGATACAACCCATATCTCATGTGGGCTCTACCAGCTAGAGATGGACGGCATAGATAAAACACAATTATCAAAGTGGGCCCCACCCATTTTTGGCGGTTTAATCTCCACTGATTAATGATAGTGGGGCCCACAGGAGTCAGGGTTCAAGCTGACATTTGTATTTCCCTACATGCAAGTCTGCGTGACCCTGTGAACAGATTAGGTGGAAAATAAACATCAAGATAGGTCCTGGAAAAGTTTCAACGGTGGACATCAATGTCTTCACTGCTCCCTGTGGTGTGGCCCAGCGGAGATATGGATCGGCCTCCTTTTTGTCCTCGGGCCCTTAAATTATCTAGAGAAATGGAGAGACGGTGTGGATCTGATACATACATCATGGGGTGGCTCATGCAGCAATTGGAGATGGACGACATGGCTGCAAACATCAAGGTCAGCCTACACAGCTTACTACGCCACTGCATTGGGCCTATCGTCCTGAAAACAAATGGACTGCAAGGGTACAAGACACATATATCAAAGGTGGGCCCCTCTTTACGGTCTCCAGAAGTGGACGACATGGATTATAGAACATATACATCAAGGTGGTCCCACCCACATGACCACACGTGTGGGGTGGGCCCCACATCTAAAATAGATGGGCGGTATGTATAAAATACATACGTCAGGGAGGTCCCCACCCAACCATCATCCAAGACAGATGGCGTGGATATACAATATATAAATCAAGGTGGGTCCCACCTACCCACACGTGTCACACTTGTGGGGTGGGCCCACTCCATCAGTAGATGGATGGCATGAATAAAACTCATGCGTCATGGTGGGAACCACCATCCCAACCAGGGACAGTGTGGATAAAACCATACATCATGGTGCAGTCTCCCCTCAGCACCGTCCAGTCTTCTCTGGACGGTGGGGACAGCATTATGCACTAAGGTGGGACCCTCAGAGCTGGGTGACATCATGCACACCAGCTATATGCTGCTGGGCAGCAAGCAGACGAACGTTGTGGATCATCAATGTGGGTCCACATCTCACCCCTGAATGTACAAATGGGGGGGTGGATTAAATAGATAAATCATGTGGGGCCCACAGTCCTTGTTGACCTCAATACATCAGTTGGGTCCCACGTAGGGCCACATATATGTTATATATTATATATATATATATATATATATATATATATATATATATATATATATATATATATATATATATATATATAATATTTTATTTTATATAAGCTTGCCAACGTCCAGGCCCTGGACGGACAGCTTGGACATTGTACACATACAACGTGGTGGTCCCCATTGCTACAGGTGGGTCCCACGTACTGGATTAAGCTGCTATTTATTTTTGCACTTCACACGGTCTGTTAGATGTACTGAGGCTGGACGGTCTGGATGACCATCATCAAGGTGGGCCCATGAATCTGGCCAAAATGGATGGATGGTTAGGATATAACGCACACCTCATGATCAGCCCACCGTCCAAAAAATCTGGACGATGTGGATCTGAAGCATACATCACGGTGGTCCTCACAACAGGACGACATGGATAATACATCAAGGTGGGCCATGCAATCAAGGAAAAAGAGAGGGAAAGAGAGAGAGAGAGAGAGAGAGAGAGAGAGAGAAGGGAAGGGACCCCGCCACTATCGACCCTCCCTATACAATGCATACATCAAGATGGGTCCCACATATGTGGGCCCTCAAATCACATATTAAATAAATAAAATCACCCACCTTTAGATCGTGGACTCCTCCTTCCGCCAATGCGATCTAGAGCTCCATGGAATGCATTTCAACGGTCGAGATGAAGCTTGGAGGGTGGAGATGAGAGGTAGGAAGGTGGGCCACATAAAGCTCTCCTCTCTTTTGGAAGCCATGGACGGTTACCTCCTTGGGGTTTCTTGGGAGAATGAGAGAGAGAGAGAGAGAGAGAGAGAGAGATAATGGGAGAGAAGTGATGGGAGAGAGGGATGGTGAGTGATGGATGGGTGTACTTGGTTGTAAGAGAGAGTTGACTTTAGGGGAGGGGTGGTTGTACTTGGGGATGGGGTGTGAGGTGATGTGTACTTGACATGAGATGTGATTGATGAGACATATCGTAGAGATTCTCTTGGGTTTTGCAATGCACGGTATTTTTCTCGAACTAAACGTGGGCCCACATCTCCTAGCCTAAGTATCGCCTCAGCGCGCGAGATGCGGTGTCGGAATCGCGGCAACGGCATGGTCGCAAGGGTATAAGTCTTGGGGTATGTCGACTTTGTAATACCAGATATGACTCAGGATCGTGCGCAAACACCAATTATAGGTCATGGGTTGCCGAAATTTGACTGGGAGGACAGCGGAAGCCTACGGAACAGTACGGTCTAGGATACGGGTCTTACACTGTGGGTCCCACTCTGTGTGATCGTCGAATTTTAAATTCTCGACATCCCGATGATTCGATTAATTCAACGGTTGGATCGATTGATATAATTTCTTTCAACGGTCGGATTTAAACTAAAATGAAGGTGAATTTATAAATAAACTAGATTTGAGTTACTAAGTTAGATCTTCATAGTAACACTCGAGTTTTTTATTGCAAAGTATGGGGTGCTACAGAGTTTCTCACCAATATCTGAGAAAGACTCATTTTAATGACTCTTGTAGCTCATATGGATTTAGAGCTACATCAGATGGATGTAAAAATTACGTTTCTCAATGGGGATCTAAACGAGAACGTATAGATGTTGCAACATGAAGGATTTTTAGCCAATGGCTCAGAACATATGGTTTATAAACTAAAGAATCCATTTATAGGTTAAAATGACCATCATAATAGTGATACCTGAAGTAATCATAAAGTGATTTTCTCATATGGTTTTGTAGAAAATATTGCAGATGAATATATCTACGTTAAAATCATTGGGAATAAGTTTGTCATATTGGTTTTGTATGTTGATGACGTTTTATTGGCTAGTAGTGACACCAGAATGTTAAGCAATACCAAGAAATTCCTATCTCAAAGATTTGAGATGAAGGTTCTTGGTGACACCTCTTATGTGATCGGCATTGAGATACGCTGTGACAGATTACGTGGACTACTTATCCTATCACAAAAAGCCTATATTGGTAGTGTAACGCCCTAAAAATCGGGGGTCGAGTAGCAACTCAACACCCGAGTTCCAAAACATCAGTTACGCAACATAAATGCTTATGATTGAATGTTGTCTGTGTTAGTGCAATCATCATGAATGGGATTATACCAAAACAGTAATTCATACTCTAGATCAAGTTATAAAATGCAAGCGGAAGATTGAAAGATGTTTATAAATGCATATAAAGCCAGAAATGGTCACAATCGGTCTCCAGAGTATGAACACTTACTGAGTCACCATATACATGTATTTATTTCAAAAATCAAAATGCCAAAAATGGTACAACTATAATGGTACACCCTATAGCTTCGTCATCTGAATGGCCTAAGCGTAGCCTCCAGAGAACTGCATGTAGGATAACTCATCCTGATCATCATAATAATCAGGCTCAACCTCCTGCGTCTCGTCGATACCTGCATCTAAGACAGAGTCTGGTGGGTGTCCAGAACACCGTCCCGTAACGTGGGAGTGAGTAGCTAACTCAGTGGAACAATAAAGCACAGGTTAACATGTTATCAATTCAGTCAAGCAGTAATGATAAAGCAGTACAATCAAATACTCCTAAATACTCTTATTAATGCAAGTATGGAATGCAGTCATGATGCATGCCCTCGCCAATGCTTCCTCGTGCGACAACATCTTACGTCCGCGGCATGCGTTCATCCCTCAGTGCTCCACATCTTCCAGGCACATGCAGTGCTATGTTATGAGCGTGATTACCGAGTTATTATTAGTCCTTTTCATACAGCAGTATTGGGAAACTAAGGTACCTTCCTTATATCATTCCCAAATAATGATCCATTCTAGGGTCGTCAGTCCTAGATAATCTCATACGATGATACGGTTCTAGGTCGCTGTAAAGGGCTGTCAAGGCTGTTACACGCACTCGTTGCACTGCTCCCCCATCACCTTATCAATACAAGTCTAGTTTATACTCTGTTTACTACGGAAAGGCTCATCGTCTCACCGCAGATTCAAAGTATGCTTGAGGTGACTGCAAAGGGCTGTCAGGGCTGTTACACGCAATCATTACACCACTCCCCCATCACCTTATCAGTGTAGGCCGGTAGCTCGAATATAGTGTCACATACTACCGTATTCGGCTCACGAGTCTGGGTTGCTCACTGGTCACTACGGGGAGGCACATCGTCCCAGCGTAGGCCGATAGCTCGACCACGGTGTCCCATACCACCATGTCCTGCTCATGAGTCTTAGCGGATCGAGGTACCAAGGTTAACGAGATTACACTGGTAAGTTTGGTACCTTAGGTTCAAGCAGTAGCATCCAAACATGGTGAACACACATTAGACAGATCGGGTTACTTGACAAGCTCGACTAGCACAAGCGCACAACCAGCTGAACGACATGAAGTGCATAAGAACTTCGCATGGCCTAACCACTGTCGCCAATCGAAGTACGACTCGGGTTCGTCAAACACATCCTACGTGGCGAAGGAATCCCAACCACGAACTCAAGTCTGTTACCGATCGCCTGGACTATAACATAGCCCCAATCATATTCAATCCTTAACCAGAAGCATGTAGAGCAGAGCAGAATAAACAAAATAATGCAAACATGTTAACAAGCATGTTATAAAGCACAAGGCAAGCAGGAAATACAAACACATATATTTCATAAGTAAGTAATTAATTTGAACAACTTGCGTGGAGGAAATCATACACATCTCTAAGGTAATTGAGAATCCTATCTCAACACCTACCTAAAGCACTATCATCTAAGTACTTACTCTTACAAGCATTTTCACAAACACTTAGAATACACTCTTTTAACATATATAGCGTATACTAGCAAAAACATGTATTAGGGCGAATCCTTTCGCCGAGTAAGTATTACACATATATATAGCATGTTCATATAGTAATTAATCATGGCAAACACACTTTCAAAATTTGTATGTATTCGGTATTTTTTACAAATATACAGAATACACAATATGCCATAATTTGCATATACAACTGAAACGCAAAATGAACATCACATTGTGCATGTACAATAACTCTCAGATCATGAATCTATCATTATCTGACATTGAAAGCTTTGAAAACCTTAACCTATACGTCTAAAGTCCGCACCTTACGCCGATAAACGTGTAACGGAGTCAGTTTAAACACCAAGCCTTTATCAAAGGTAGAATGGCAACCTATGGCATGAAATAGGTTAGCTATTTCATCACTTGTAACAATCATAACCCTAGAACGGATTAGGGTTAGGGTTTCTTACCTAAGAACGAAGCCGGAATCGCCGAAAAAGCGATTAAATCGTGATGGTTAAGCACGTAGGATAGAAAGGTAGAGTATCAGGAAGAATCTCTCACTCTTCTCACACTTTCTCTCTCTTTTCTCTCTTCTCTCTCCTAGAGTTTCTCTCAAATTCATATGGGCTGAATGAGAGAGGGTTTAAGGTCCTTATATAGGCCTAAATTTGCCGGAAATAGGCTCAGGGCCAAGGTATACTTAGGTTATGTCCAAAGTAGGTATGTTCCATCTCAACGGAGCACTTCTGGAGCCCCCCCTTGAGCCAAAGGTCAGACTTAAGCTTACCGATTATGAATCTAGGTCGAGTTAGGTTTTCATTCTAATCAGGTTCCCAGATCACATGTGGCAGACCAGTTTCAGTTCAACGGTCCCCGTAACTCGATCAGGGTTACAAGTATACTGATCTGTGTATGAAATTTCCCCTGATCCGAGGGTGTATTTGGGTCAGATTCTGACAGTCTGATTGCTTATATTTGGGCCACCAATGATAGGTCTCAGATTGCTTAAATTAGATTTAATTTCTAAAGAAAATCATATTTTCTCACACTCTTCACTCCGAGCTCAAGCGAATAGCCCCGAAATACTATCTGGATTTGATTTCCGAGATGGTTGTCAAGCCCAGCAATGCGGTCCTAATTCTATAACCTCGTATTATTCAGACTTTCTATGTGCGGTCCAGATCTGATACGGAGTTTCGTGATGCTCCCGAGAGCAGCCAGGTAATGAGATTGATCCTAAATTTTTGGGTAACCTGGCATCAATGATTCTACAAGTTTTGGGTCTTGCAGATAGTATTTAAAGTGATTAGTGCGGATTTCGTATGTAATCTAGTTTAGCACTTAGTTAACTTTGTCTAATTTCTAAAGGATTTGATCCTGAGTGATTTCTGCCTGAGGTGGTACTCGGGTCTTTGTATGGGATTTTTCGAGTCGTTACAATCTACCCCCCTTAAT
This sequence comes from Magnolia changhungtana, assembly GCA_030180095.1. Lineage (NCBI taxonomy): Eukaryota > Viridiplantae > Streptophyta > Magnoliopsida > Magnoliales > Magnoliaceae > Magnolia > Magnolia changhungtana. The sequence continues at coordinate 446,658 of JASAUF010000293.1, forward strand.
GAGAAATTTTGTCCTCGAAATTAGTACCTTTTTGTACTCCTCGAGAATTTGAGGGTAGTTCTTTCTGACCTCGGCTTCTGTCTCCCAAGTAGCTTTCTCCTCTGTATGATGCGTCCACAGTACCTTCACGAGTGGAATCACCCTACTGCGCAACACCTGCTCCTTCTTGTCTAGGATACGTGTCAGATGCAGTACATATGTAGCGTCCTCGCTCAACTGCACCTGCTCCCAATGGATAATGTGTGAAGGATCAGGGATGTATTTCTTCAGCATAGATACATGAAATACGTTGTGCATGCCCGCGAGTGGTGTGGGCAAAGTGAGACGATATGCCACTGCACCCACTCGATCAAGTATCTGAAATGGGCCAATGAACCGCGGCGTAAGCTTCCCCTTCTTCTCAAACCGAAGGACTCCCTTCATAGGGGAAACTCTGAGGAATACATGATCTCTAACCTCAAACTCAAGTGGTGACCGCCTCGTATCGATATAACTCTTCTGTCTGCTCTGGGCCGTCAGGAGTCGACGCCTGATAATGTCGATCTTCTCTGAGGTCGCCTGTACTAACTCCAAGCCAATCAAGCTACACTCACCAACCTTAGCCCAGCATTGCGGTGCTCTACAAGGGCACCCATACAAGGCCTCGTAAGGAGCCATGCCAATCTTGCCTGAAAACTGTTGTTGTAGGCGAACTCTGCGTACAGGAGGTAGTCATCCCAACTGTCCTTGAAGTCCAAAACACAAGCCCGCAGCATATCTTCTAAAATCTGATTCACCCGCTTTGTCTGCCCGTCGGTCTGAGGGTGAAACGCGGTACTGAACTTCAACTTCACACCCATCACTTCCTAGATACGAGTCCAGAAGAAAGACGTGAATTACGTGTCGCAGTCCAACACGATCTCCAAGGGAACTCCATGCAGACGCACTATTTCTTTGATGTACAACCTAGCCAAGTCGTCTGCAGAGTTCGTCACTCTGATAGGGAGAAAATGAGCCGATTTGTTCAATCGATCCACGATCACCCAAATAGAGTCATAACTCTTTCTCGTCTTCGGTAGCCCCGAGATGAAGTCCATAGAGATGAAGTCTCACTTCCATTCAGCTATCGGTATGGGCTGAAGGAGTCCAGGAGGTCGGCGATGCTCGGCCTTGACCTGCTGACACGTGAGACAACGGGACACATACTCTGTGATGTGGACCTTCATATTGTCCCACCAATACGACCGCTTCATATCCTGATACATCTTCGTGCTACCACAATGCATCGCAAGCTTCAATCTGTGGGTAGTCTCGAGAAGCTCCTGTCTCAAGTCCTGAATATCTGGGACGCATAGGTGGCCACGGTATCGTAGGCCTCCATCTGTGCCAACTCTCCACTCGGAGTCCACGTCATCGCTAGCTTGCTCTCGAAGCTCAGACAACCGCTCGTCGCCCTTCTGGGCCTCAATAATCCGGTCATCAATAAGTGGCGGCACCCAAACGTGTGCGACACATTTAAACGGTTCCTCCACCGTGAGCTTTTGCTCAAAGTCGCATACAAACTCTAGCATACCCCACTCTTCAATCATCAACGGAGATGCAAATATGATCACCTTCTTGCGGCTCAACGCGTCTGCCACAAGGTTGGCCTTGCCAGGATGGTAGGAAACCTCGAACTTGAAGTCCTTCAAGGTCTCCATCCATCGGCGCTGCCTCATATTCAAGTCTCGCTGAGTGAATATATACTTAAGGCTCTTGTGGTCACAGAAAAGCTCGAACTCCTCTCCGTAGAGGTAATATCTCCAGAGCTTCAATGCGAATATGACCGCTGCTAACTCCAGGTCGTGCGCAGAGTAATTCTCCTCGTGCTTCCTTAATTATCTCGAGGCATACGCAATCACCCTGTCCTTCTGCATAAGGACACAACTCAAACTAACGCGAGACGCGTCAATGTATATAGTGTACTTAACCCCTTGCTCTGGCAATACTAGCACAGGGGCGGACGTCAGTCTGTCCTTCAGCTCCTGAAAAGCTGCTTCCGCCTTCTCATTCTAGGCGAATTTCAGATCCTTTCATGTCAACTGTGACAACAGTTTGGCTATCTTTGAGAAGTCCCGGATGAATCATCGGTAATGGCTTGCCAGGCCCAGAAAACTCCTCACCTCAGTAACCGACTCAGGCTGCTTCCAGTCCTGAACGGTGGCTACCTTAGTAAGGTCCACCGTTATCCCTTCCTTGGACACCACATGTCACAGGAACTTGACTTCCTCCTGTCAGAAGTCGCACTTCATATACTGCGCGAACAACTGGTTCTTCTTCAGAGTATCTAAGACTGCCTGTAAGTGTTCCTTGTGCTCTTCCCGACTTGTGGAGTATATCAGGATGTCATGTATAAATACGATGACGAATCGGTATAGAAATGGCCGAAACCCGGTTCATCAAGTCTATGAACATGGCCGGTGCATTCGTAAGACCGAACGACATCATAAGGAACTCGTAATGCCCAAAACAGGTCCTGAAAGTTGTCTTCTGCACGTCTTCATCCCTGACGCGCAACTGATGATACCCTGACTGTAAATCGATCTTTGAAAAATACCTTGCCCCCCTCAACTGATCAAACAGGTCGTCTATCCTGGGCAAAGGATATTTATTCTTCACGGTCAACTGGTTCAGCTTATGGTAATCAATACACAACCGTAGCGACCCGTCTTTCTTCTTCACGAACAACACAGGGGCTCCCCAAGGGGACACACTGGGTCGTATGAAGCCCTTCTCTACGAGTTCGTCAATCTGTTTCCTCAATTCCTCCATCTTACATGGAGGCATGCGATACATCGGTAATGAAACGGGTGTCACACAAGGCATAAGATCAATGGTGAAGTCGATCTCGCGTCGAGGAGGCAACCCAGGAGGCAAAAGCCTGGACTACAGGCGTATCCACAAGCATCGCAACATCAGTAGCCTCCAATGAAGAAGCAAAACACCACAACCGAAAAGTGTGACTAACCTGAACAGGGAAAGTAAAAGTCGTGCCCTCTAGTCCGTGGGCTGTAACCATCCTAGTCTCGCAATTGATCTCTACTCGCATCTCAGTGAGCCAGTCCATATCGAAAATAACGTAGTAATGGAATAGGAGGACGACAATCAGGTCGACTAATATTGTTCTACCACCCAAGTCTATCGGGCAGCCCTCACACATACTAGTAACATCAGAGAAAGTCCCTGTGGCAGTGATGACCCTCACTCCTCTCGTAGGAGCAGTATCCAAACCCAGTCGCTTGACTGCCGTACATGAGATCATAGAGGTAGTGAACCCTATGTCCACCAATAAGAAGACAGGAATACCTTTGACATGTGCAGTGACCTCGAAGGCCATAGGTGCTGAAGGTGCTGTCTCTGGCTCCTCCGCTGTAAGTGCATGAATGTGTGCCTACTGAGGTCGGTTAGGCTGAGGCACCATAGGTCGCTGTGGCGGCCTAAAACGAGGTGCAGGTGGTCTGAAGGATGGATGTGCAAGTGTTGTCCGTAGTGGTGGAGCGGATAAAGCCTGAGGGCGAGGACGATCAATCCGCTGCGGTGGTGCAAACCCGTTGTCTCTCATCCGGGCAAAACAACTCTCTGCAGGGTGACCCGATTTCCCGCAGTAAGAACAGGTCACACCTGGACACCTCATCGGAACTACTGGCACCGCAATCCTGGGAGGAAAGTCAACACGAGGCCTCTTGCCGAGGAATGGCCTGCTCGTGGCCTAGGAACTATAGGGCTACAAGAGCGTGTCAGTCACTCAACATCCTGCTCTGCCTGCATAGACATACGAACCAACTCGGCATAAGAGGGTATGCTGACACAGTACATCTTCGACCGAATATCAGGTCGCAAGCCCTCAGAAAAATGTCGTATCCGCATCTGCTCATCAGCAAGTATTGTAGGGACGTATCTGCCCAACTCAGTAAATCGATGCTCGTACTCGGTAACTGTCATGCCTCCCTGCCTGAGGTGCAAGAACTCATTCTTCCTCTCATGTCGGTAGGTCTGAGGGTAGTATTTTTTGTGGAAACGAAACTCGAAAACTGCCCAAGTCCATATGTAGCCAACTGTGACTGTCCGTAGGACATTATCCCACCACATACTGGCCTCTTTCTCAAACATAAATGTGGCCAACTCAACCTGCTCTGACTCAGTGCAATGTAGCATCCGTAACATCTTGGAGATGCAGTCTAGCCAATATTCAGCCTCCTCGGGTCTGTGAGAACCCTTAAAAGTAGGAGGCCTCAAGCGCTGAAATCTCTCGAGAAGGCCATAGTACCCAAATGCCCCGTAGGGTATGCAGCAGGTGCAGGCGGAGGCACATCCTCAGCCTGAGCAGAAGGCTCTGCAGTCTCAGTAAGATGTGTAGACGGTGAAGGTGGAGTCGCACTCCCACCCTGAGATAAGGCCCCTGCAATAGTGGCCAAGAGTTGTTGGTGTTGCTGCTATATCAACATCATCATCTGCTCAAACCTATCAGTAGGTGGGGCAGGCTGAGGCACGTACTGCGTCGAGGAAGACGCACGGTTCTACTCGCGAACCGGTGGTGTATAAGGTGGTAGTCCAATTGTAGGACCAGTGGAAGGCTGAGACGCAGGTATAGTCTCACGATCCGGGTCTAAACTAGGGTCCATACGACCATCTCTGTGGGAAGGAGCCTGATCCATCGTATCAGTGAGTGCAAGGTGTGCCGTGCTCCGCGTATATTTTCATGGCATGCCCTATACAACATAGGGTACAACGCATGTAAGATGAAGCATAGCAACACAATACACAATCACTTAAGCATTCCATATACTTCATAGCAAAAGAGGCTGCATGCATTTCATTTACTAAAATTGTCACAATACATGGAATACAAAGTTACATGAATAATGACAGAAGATGCATGGGAGCTAATACAACCAAAGCCTCAAACATCTAAAATATTCTACCAACTACTACACCCATCAACATGAAAACATAAGCATCCTAAGGCGGTAACCAAAACAAACTACAAGACAACAGTATGGATGACTAGGCATCCGAGCCTAGTGATGGAGAAGAGGCACCCTTATCCTTCAGGCAGCACATGATAGTTTTCAATGCGCGAGTTACTTTCTTGAACTTATGCTTCACAAGGCCCCGAAGATCCATGGCATCCTGTCGTAGGACTGCCTGACCCTGTCGTAGCTCAGCATGATCCTCCTCCAGTCGAGCTATACGAGCATCTCAAGCAACCCGATCAGTGCCCTGTACCAGTACCATAGGAGGGGAGCTCTCCTCTGTATGTTGGGCCTCCTCTTCCTCTTCTTCCTGTTCCTCCTCTTCTATCTCAGCTCCGTCTTCTTCCTCACTCTCTTCTTCCTCGCTCTCCATCTCATCATCACTCTCCTCAAGTCGAGCTTGGCGTTGCCGTGGCTTGATCTTCATCTGATTGAGGGTAGCCTCGTTGATGTGATGGACCAGCACCGGCATCTCCGCCCCAAGACTGTAGCCAAACTCATGTGCAATCTTGCATATGAGTCGGCCGAAGGGGAGTGAATCAGTCCTTCTAGCGGCGCGTGCAGTCTTAATTATCTATCGTAACACGAACATAGGCATGCATAGGTTCGCTCTATACCCCATTTGATACAGAAATCTACCATGAGGCACGTACACTCACTGCGATTACTCCACCTGGGATAGACATTGAACGTGAAGATGTGATGGAGCAAACGGAAGTCGTCAGACATATCGGTGGCTAGAAGACTTTTATTCGTCTACCACTCAACCAGTCGGCCGCCACAAAGGAAACATGCGCGGCGATCCCTTTCACGAGCACTCCTCGGGTTCAGCTCGCTAGCATGCACCTCGCCAAGGGGCACATTCAGAATCCGAGATATTAACCTGACATCAACTGTAGCCAACCGATCCCTTCCACATGGGATCTGGAACTGCAAGGGTTCGAGTGCAGGCTCGTGAATGTTGGCATAGAAAGCTCGGACAGAGCTCGCATTGGCGCGATACCTGCCATCAAATAGTGGACCCTAACGGGCTTCTTCCAGGAACTCGAACAACAGATACTCTCCAAAGAGCCACCCATCCACCTGAGCTTCAAAGAGGACCCTACGGCTCTCATACACTCCATGAGACAGCTTCGCCAACAGAGCCCTTTCAGCAGGAATCTGGGGATCAAGATCCCACTTTGTCCGAAACTCCCGAGCGACGCTTGTGCTAGCAGTGACGCCTCTCGGCCTCCTTGAACGGGTAGGGCGACTAGGCCCATCTTCATCCACAGCCCCCTTTCTCTTTCCCATGAGAGAAAGGATGGTGGAAACCGAGAAAATGGTTGAAATGAACTCAAAGAAGGCTATGAAAAATGAGGATAAGGGGAAATGGGGGTTGGAGTTTTGGTTCTCCATGGATTTGAGCCTCAACAGGGATTGTAAAGGCCCAAAAGACAGGGATTGAAGAAAGAAAATGAAGAGATGGGATGGGTTGAGAGCTTATATGATTTTGAGCTTTAAATGAGGGGGTGTAGGAGCTCAAATGAGAGAAAATGGAAAGGGTGGAGGGTAGGTGTTGCTGTAAACGATGGAGGAGTGTGGGTTTTAACAGGAAATGGTAGAATGAGCGATTGGAGGGGAGGTTTGAGAGAGAAAATCAAACTTTTGAAGGAAAGGGAGAGCTTGGAGGTGGGTTTTATGAAGGAGGTAGGCGTTTGGGGAGGTTTTAAGCCACAGCCCCTGTATCAGGGGGTCACCCCAGGCCATAAAGTTCGTCGGCCCGACCGGCCCCCCTGGGCCAGCCCGTTAACCGGCGAGGTTCTTGCCACTCTCTGGACCATCTGGCAATGCCTCGCCATTTGGGCGAGGTCCTCGTGCCCCCTAGGCCCCAAAAAAGTCTGGGTCCCACCCTGGGTCCCTCTGGAATGGTGTGGGTAGGCCCCCGACTCCGTTTTGAGTCATTTCGAGTCGTTTCGGGAAGTTTCTGATATATATCTGTATTTACCGATTTTTAACGGCTAGGATGGGGTGAGTTGTGATCTAAATCTGTCGTTTGACAGTCTAGAAGTATTTTGGGGTCGAATCGTGCGATCACTGTTGAGTACAGACTCAAACAAAACGACCGATTTCAGTGAACTTCAGCAATTGGTGAAATCGGAATACCTATGACTGTTTCTACATTTTTCTCACACCTTCCTATGTCGAAATGCGTCAGCGTACGTCGTGTGACCATAACCCAGGCCCAGTTTAATCCAAAGCATGCTCTGATACCAACTTGTAACGCCCTAGAACTCGGGTGTTGAGTTGCTACTCACCCCCGATTTTCAGGGCGTTACAGGTAGGGTATTTGAAAGGTATGGTATACAAAACTATGCTCCTATACAATCGCCCATTGTAAATGACGATAAATTCGTCCAATTCTAGTGTCCTAAGAATGATTTTGAAAAGAATCGAATAAAGGATTTTCTTTATGAGTCAGTAGTAGGGAACATTATGTATGCTCAAATCTGCACGCGACTGGATATTGCCTTTGTAATTGGAATGCTGGGAAGGTATCTATGTAACTAGGAATGCAGCATTGTATAACTGCAAAGAAGGTGTTGTGCTACCTGTAAAGAACAAAGGACATCAGACTCACATACAGAAGATCAAATCATTTAGAGTTGGTTGGATACTCAAATGCCTATTATGCTGGCTGCGTTGATATAAAGAATTCAACCAGAGGCTACATCTTCATGATGGTTGGTGGGGTTGTGTCTTGAAAAAGTGTAAAACAGTCAACCACAGCCTCATTGTAACGCCCTGCAAATCGGGGGTCGAGCATAAACTCAACTCTTGAGTTCCAACGCATCACTTATGCAACATAAAGAATGATGATTGAATGTTGTTCGTATTAGTGTATTAAAGATGAATGGGATTAAGCCAAAACAATATATCATACTCCAGAGACAGTTAAATTATGCAAGCGGAAGACTGTGATAGATATATAAAATATATATAAACTATTGTAAGTCTCCAGAGTGTGAACATGTTACCAGGTTAAATATATCAATGTATACTCCAAAAATTGACAAAATGAATATACAAGGGTGGTCCAAAAGAGCAAACTAAAATGTAATGGCATCTAATCAGCAACCTTGTAACCTTGTCAATCAGAAGATGGTCTACATAGACCCACCTGATAGCTGAGTAAGGAGAAACCCTCCTCAACATCATAAAAAAATTCAGCTCTGCATCGCAAGCATCGCCATCATCTGAAACTCAAACAGGGTGTGACCGTCCCATAATGTGGGAGTGAGTGATCAACTCAGTGGAACAAGAGAGTATAGGTTAACATGTTATCAATTCAGTCAAGCAGTAATGAGAAAGCAGTACAATCAAACACTCCTAATTACTCTTATTAATGTAAGTATGGAATGCAGTCATGATGCATGCCCTTGCCAAACCACCCTCGTGCGACACCATCTTACGTCTGCGGCATACGTTCATCCCTCAGTGCTCCACATCTTCCAGACACATGCAGTGATATGTTATGAGCATGATTACCGAGTTATTATTTGTCCATTTTATACAGCAGTATTGGGAAACTAAGGTACCTTCCTTATATCATTCCCAAACAATGATCCATTCTAGGGTCGTCAGTCTTAGATAATCTCATACGATGATACGGTTCTAGGTCGCTGTAAAGGGTTGTCAGGGTTGTTACATGCACTCATTGCACCGCTCCCCCATCACCTTATCAATACAGGCCTAGTTATACTCTATTTACCATGGGAAGGCTCGTCGCCTCACCTCAGATTCAAAGTTTGTTCGAGGTCACTACGAAGGGTTGCCAGGGCTGTTACATGTAATCGTTATACCACTCCCCCATCACCTTATCAGTGTAGGCCGACAGCTTGAATACAGTGTCCTATACCACCGTATTCGGCTCACGAGTCTGAGTTGCTCACTAGTCACTACGGGGAGGCTTGTGGCCCCAGCGTAGGCCAACATCTCAACCACGGTGTCCCATACCACCATGTCTGACTCATGAGTCTTAGCGGATCGAGGTACCAAGGTTAACGGGATTACACTGGTAAGTTTGGTACCTTAGGTTCAGGCAGTAGCGTCCAAACATGGTGAACATACATTAGATAGATCGGGTTATTTGACGAGCTCGACTAGCACGAGCACACAACCAGTTGAACGACATGAAGTGTATAAGCACTTCGCGTGTCCTAACCACTATCGCCAACCGAAGTACGACTTGGGTTCGTCAAACACATCCTACGTGGCGAAATGAATCTCAGCCACGACTTCAAGCCTGTTACCGATTGTCTGGACTATCACGTAGCCCCAATCACATTCAAGTCGTAACCAGAAAGCATGTATAATAGTTAAAGCAGAATTAACAAAGTAATTTAAATATGTTAACAAGCATGTTATAAAGCACAATATAAACAGGAAATACAACACATACATTTCATGAGTAAGTGATTAACTTAAACAACTTACATGAAGGAAATCATACACATCACTAAGGTAGTTGAGAATCCTATCTCAACACCTACCTAAAGCACAATCATATAAGTACTTACTCATTCAAGCATTTTCACAAACACTTAGAATACACATATTAACATACATAACGTATATTAGCCAAAACAAGTATTAAGGCGAATTCTTTCACCGAGTAAGTATTACACTTTTATATAACATGTTCATACAATAATTTATCATGGAAAACATGCTTTCAAAATTTCTACGTATACGGTATTTTCTACAAATATACAGAATACACAATATGCCAAAATTTGCATACGTAGCTGAATCGCAAAACGAACGACGCATTGTGCATGTACAATAACACCCAGATCATAAATCTATCATTATCTGACATTGAAAGCTTTGAAAACCTTAACCTATACCTCTAAAGTCCGCACCTTACGCCGTAGAAGCGTAACGAACACGATAGAATTGCTAAGTCTTCGTCCACGATAGTATAATGACCTAAATCATGAGTTCTGTTAGCTATTTCGCTACTTGTATCAATTGAAACCCTAAAACAGGTTAGAGTTAGGTTTTTCTTACCTAAGAACGAAGCCGGAATCGCCGGGATAGCGATTTGAAAGTGATGGTTAAGCATGTAGATCGGCAGGGTAGAATATCAGGAAGATTCTCCCACTTCTCTCACACTTTCTCTCTTTTTCTCTCTTCTATCTCCTAGGGTTTCTCTCAAATTCGTATGGGCTGAATGAGAGAGGGTTTAAGGTCCTTAGATAGGCTAAAAACTCACCAAATTAGACTCGGGGCCATGGTATACTTAGGTTATAGCTAAAGTAGGTCTGTTCCATCTCAACGGAGCACTTCCGGAGCCCCCCCTTGAGCCAAAGGTCGGACTTAAGCTCACCGACCTTGGATCTAGGACAAGTTAAGTTTTCATTCCAATCGGGTTCCCAAATCACACGTAGTGGACCAATTTCAATTCAACGGTCACTGAAGCTACACTGACCTGTGTATGAAATTTCCCCTGATCTGAGGATGTATTTGGGTCAGATTCTGACGGTCTGCTTGCTTATATCAGGCCTGCAAGTGACAAGTCTCAGATTACTTAAATTAGGTTACATTTCTAACGAATCTTCGTTTTCTCACACTCCTCGCTCCGGGCTCAAGCGAATAGCCCCGAGACACAATCTAGATTTGATTTCTGAGATGGTTGTCAAGCCCAGCAAGGCGGTTCTAATTCTATAACCTCGTATTATTTGAACTTTCGATGTACGGTCCAGATCTGATACGGAGTTTCGTGATGCTTCCGAGAGCAACCGAGTAATGAGATTGATCCTAGATTTTAGGGTAACCTAGCGTCAATGGGTCTACACATTTTAGATCTTGCAGATCGTGTTTAAAGTGATTCAAGCTAATTCTACTGAACATTCAATTTAATGCTTAACTAAATTATGCCTTAATCACGAAAGAATATGATCCTAACGCAGTTCTACGCCCCTTTCTGGAGCTTTTAGGTAGTATTTTATTTTTCTTATTTTTTTAGTAGTTTATCATCACATCTAATTCATCTTTACCAAATTTCATTAGGTTTCGTGTTGTAGAAAATTTCTAAAAATTCTAGAAGCAGTAGCTGTCCAAACTAATACTTTCCGGACAGTTGTCACAACGACCTATATTTAACTATATTAAAATTCTTATTATATTTTTTATTATTTTTATATAAAATTAGACTTATTAAGCTTCAATCTGGTTTTTAAATCACCTAAATTGGAGTTATAACGAGAGAGATATTAGTTTTCAAAGTCAGACGAACAGTGCAGAATTTTTCTGTCAAAAACGAGCCGCTGGCCCACTGCAGCCCGGCCAGGCCCACATTTTGGCAAAGCCTCGCCAACTCGGCGAGGCCCTCACCGCTCGTTATCCTGTTTAGGGTGATTTCGCTGTCTGGTATTCGAAATAGGTGTATTTTATAATCCAAGATGAGTTATTTGACGTGCAATACTTGTTTTTAGGGTAGGAGAAGCTGATCTATCCAAATAGCCTACTCATTTTGTGAGATTCCAAAAGATTAATGGTTAAAAACCCATTTTATTTATTGATTTACTATTCATAGTAATTTTTAAGTTAAGTATTGATCAACATCACTTAAACTTTAAGATTTGTGTGTAATATAAAAGCACTTAGAAAATTTTGAAGGATAAGGTAGTGAAAGGTGAGATTTTTGAAGGAAATGTGAGGTTTTGAAGAAAATGGTTTGAAAAGGGATTTGAGACTTTTGAATTGAGTGTTTTAAGATGTTAATCAGGTGTTAGGATCAACCCATCACCTAAGGAAGTCTAACTCCAGGTTGGAAAAAATCCGGGGTGTTACAATCTACCCCCCTTAAAAATAATTTCATCCTCAAAATTGCCTAAGGGAGATGAGTAAAGATTTTATTACTTCCTTTGCCTAAGCTTTATTGGCTTCAAGTTTATATGCGTGGTAGGGCATATACTGTCTACATGATTCTGGTTAATTTTAGTCTACCCCCCTTAAAAACTTATTTCTTTATCTCTTGCTTATACCCCAATGGTTTGCTACAAGTTATTTCTTTATCTATTTGAAATCTTGAGGACAATTCTCCCCTATTTAGAGTAAGATATCTATTTTCAATGTTTAACCAATACGGAGAGACAGTTGTAGTGGGCTTAATCCCGATACATCGATCATCTACCTGACCAGGGTAGAAGGCTCATTATGTCCCTTCCTAGTCCTGGTAGATCCTGGTCTTCTACTCGGTCAAAGCAGTGAGTCCATTGGTAGTCGCCCAGGACTGAGAATTGGGTCAAGCCGCAAATGTTTTGCAGTTGTATATTTCAGTAACTCCGTAGTCCGATCACTCTAAAAGCTTAGGGAATGTCCATCACTGAAATGTTTCAAGTTCTTATTTATAAGGTTGCCCTTTAGGTCTTGGTCTAAGAGAGTCCTCGTTATAATTTATGTCCAAGGAAAAGGTGAATCCATATCTTAATAGATCAACTTAAAGAGATTTCCAATAGTATTAAATTAGCTAAGGCTTCTATTAACATTTGCGAATACACTAACTTTATTTATTGTGACTTAAGTCGTAACTATTGTTAAGTCTATTAGTACGAATTGATTTAATACTTGAACCCTAATTACTTTTATTCCAGTAATTTCAACGTTAACGGTCTAAGAAAGGTTCAACCCCTATTTAGTGATCATCTAGTGACCTAACCTTTCGTCTAGCTTGAATCAATTTCCTTCGATCCTAGGCCAGTGGGCTATCAGCCCACCAAGCTTCCGCTGTGCCTATGAGTGGGCTAGTGGCCATTGGTACCTATGGTCATAGAAAGGAGCAAAAACGATGGGTGTTGTGGTTGATTCCAGGGACGAGTGTAATTTTGTGGTAAGGTGCCTAACTATACCAGGGAAGGACCTTTGCCATGGTCCCGACTTACTTTCTTTAATCATGCCTAGTTTTATACTGTAAGATAATCTATACATTATTAGTACATAAGGAATTTGGACAAAATAGGTTAACGGTAGACTATCCTTCTAAGTTCATATGCACGTTATGCATGCCAGAATGGTCTGTGGTTTGAGGCCTAATTCCTAACTGTTTGTTGCCCATTTAAGAAATTTCTTAGGCCTAAAAAGAAAAAGTCTCTATCGGCTATATATTCCTAACACTTCTCAAGGATGAATAATAAACTTTTAGTTGCAAGTGGTCGGTCCAACACGGAAGGAAAGTTGTGTAATGGGTTTGAGTTGGATACATGGACCTTTTGCCTAGCTAGGACAGAAAATTTATCATATCAGTTCTTAATCCTAGTTGATCCCGACCTTGTGCTTGATCAGTGCATAGAGTTCATTGGTAACTACCAGGATTGAGAATTCAATTCAAACCGCGAATACCTCGCTTCTATATAGTCCTCTACTCCGTGTTCCCGATTATAATAAGTCTTTGGGAAGGCAATTCTAAGGGTTGTATTGATTTGACCTAACATTTAATCCAAGGGATATATAAGTTTTCTATAAGTGTGAATAGTTTCTACGTTAAACAACCTTCCTAAGAGTTATTAAAGGAGCCTATGAGTACTAAGGGGATTCAACGAAGAAATGGGGTCTCGTTCCAACCTAATCAAGTCAACTAACTAAATCTATCTTTCAGTTGTCTTAGCATAATCAGTGTTTTACATTCCTTAGTATAACCAACCAATAGTTGTAATCCAAAGTCTATGCTTATACGCTAGGTGATTTCATACCCTTTCTAATACAAGAAATTGTTTACCACTTAGGATCAAACGTTGTCTGATTGGAATTGAGTTGCCTGCACTTGAATTTAACTATGCTCGAGCATTTCACATATGTTCATACCAACTAAGAGGTTCTAGGGTTCACGTTATCAATCTATTGGATTTCCCATACTGTTAGGTCTTTCAAAATCTAAGAGCACCTCTCTAGGTCCAAAACTCTATGGGCCTATTTGGCCAGTGGTCTTAAGTTGTATTAAATGGGGCTGCATTGCTAATCCCAACTCGGGATTTGGAGTGGCATGTTTGGTAGGAGGGTGGGAGGGGATTAAAATTAATTTTATAGGCTTTGGAAAATGAGCCTTGTATTGGAGAGTGTGAGATGGGATTTCCAAATCCCATAGTGATGAATTTCTAAGTGTAATTTGAAAGGAAATCCCGGAATTTACTTGTAATTGCATACATTCCAAACATGGTGTTGATATCCATGGGATACACCCAATCTATGGACAATACCTTACACATGCATTTATTGTTACTTTTACAATTCCATCCACCTTAAACTCACCTAATGCAGTTGGCCGAACGGGCCCTAAATGTCCTAACATGTGGAGGTTATGAAAGGTATGGGACACAAAAATGTGAATTTTGTGCTCATATGGGTGTGAGATGGTGAGGCCAAGAGGAGTGAGAGATGGGTTTAGAGGTGTAATGGTGGAGGGTGGAAGGGGTTCGCAATTGTCAAGTACAACTCCAACTTGTCCAGCATTCTACACATTTGATAATAAAAGGGGTTTCATGCATTTCATTTAACAAAATTTGTCACAATACACGGAATAAAGTTCTACATGAATTATGACAGGAACGCATGCGGCTATACTAAGCCCGAACCACCAAGCACAAATACACTATCTACCTACTACACTGTTAAGCACAGGAATCATTTAAACACAAACATCCTAAAACAGCAATGAACAAGCTATAGAGCGACGGTATGGATGACTAGGCATCCGAGTCTGGCGACGGAGGAGGGCACCCTTTCTCTTTCCCATGAGAGAAAGAAAGGTGGAGATTGAAAATATTGCCATAACGAACTCAGAGAAGGCCATGGAAAGTGAAGATGAGGGGAATAGGAGCTGGAGCTGTTGGTTCTTGTAAGGCCCACCCCCACAGCACATGATATTATCCACTATGCCGAAGCTCACGGCTTTAAAACGCGTCATGTGGGGGAAGGGTAGCTCACAAACATACCTGGTGCTCCCGTGGTCCCGCCCACACCTATCCCACAAGATATTGTCCAACCCAACTGGCACCATCAGAGTACGCAGCGCTAGTTTTGTTTGTCACTAGATACAGGCTCACCTGTTCCAGGCACAACGTGTCATTTGGGGTAAGGATACTGGTAGCTCACCTAGACCCGGTGCTCCCGTGTTCCCGCCCACACAGCACCTACCCGTCCATGATATTGTCTTACCCAACTGACATCATCAGAGTACGCAGCGGTGGTTTTATTTCCCGCAGGAACGCGTCATGTCTATTAAGGGAGGAACCTAACATATAACCACCATAACTCTAGACAACTCTTCCGATGTGGGACAAGTTACGCTACAGTCAATTGCAACGGTAGCTCGCCCAGCACAGTAGCCTACCAGCCACACCTGGGGGCCTGCCCACGTATGCCCGCCCACATGAAGCAGTGACCGGGGCGTCACAGTTTTCCACGACTTTGAGCCTCCACAGAGGTCGTACAGGCCCAAAAGACAAGGATTGAAGAGATGGGATGGGTTGAGAGCTTGCACGATTTTGAGCTTCAAATGGGGGGGTGTAGGAGCTCAAACAAAAAAAAAGAATGGAGAGGGTAGGGGAGTAGGTATGACTGTAAATGATGGAGGTGCGTGGATTGTGACAGGAAATGATGGAAAGGGCGATTGGAAGGGAGGTTTGAGAGAGAGAACAACACTTTTGAAGGAAATGGAGAGTTTGGAGGTGCGTTTTGTGAAGGAGGGGCTACTTTTGGGAGGTTTTACTCGACAACCCATGTACCAGTGGGCCACCCTAGGCCCGAAAGGTGATCGGCCCGAGCAGCCCGCCCGGGCCAACCCGTTGACCGGTGAGGCCTCGCCAACCTAGCGAGGGCCTCGCCACCCTCTGGACAAAATGGCGATGCCTCACCATTTGGGCAAGGTCCTCGTGCCTCCTAGGCCCCAAAAAGGTATGGGTCCCACCCTGGGTCCCTCTGAAATGGTGTGGATAGGCCCATGACTCTGTTTTGAGTTATTTCGGGTCATTTCGGGAAGTTTCTGATACATAATTGTATTTACGGATTTCTAACGGTTGGGATGGGGTGAGTTGTGATCTAAACCCGTTGTTTGATGGTCTAGAAGTGTTTTGGGGTCGACTCGTGCGATCACGGTTGAGTACAGACTCAAACAAAATGATCGATTTTAGTGAACTTCACCAATTGGCGAAATCGGGATACTTATGACTGTTTCTACATTTTTCTCGCACCCACCTAAGTCGAAAGGCAACAGCGTACATTGTGTGACTATAACCCAGGTCCGGTTTAATCCAAATCATGCTCTAATACCATCTTACAACGCCCTGAAAATCGGGGGTCGAGCATAAACTCAACTCTCCAGTTCCAACGCATCACTTATGCAACATAAAGAATGATGATTGAATGTTGTTCGTATTAGTGCATTAAAGATGAATGAGATTAAGCCAAAACAACATATCATACTCTAGAGACAGTTAAATTATGCAAGCGGAAGACTGTGATAGATATATAAAATATATATAAACTATTGTAAGTCTCCAGAGTGTGAACATGTTACCAGGTTAAATATATCAATGTATACTCCAAAAATGGACAAAATGAATATACAAGGGTGCTCTAAAAGAGTAAACTAAAGTGTAATGACATCTAATCAACAAGCTTGTAACCCCGTCAATCAGAAGATGGTCTATATAGACCCACCTGATAGCTGTGTAAGGAGAAACCCTCCTCATCATCATAAAAAAATCTGGATCCGTTTCGCAAGTATCGTCATCATCTAAAACTCAAACAAGGTCTAGTTTGGTGTTTAAACATCGTCCCATAACGTGGGAGTAAGTGATCAACTCAGTGGAACAATAGATTATAGGTTAACATGTTATCAATTTAATCAAGCAGTAATGATAAGGCAGTACAATCAAACACTCCTAATTACTCTTATTAATGCAAGTATGGAATGCAGTCATGATGCATGCCCTTGCCAAACCACCCTCGTGCGACACCATCTTACGTCTGCGGCATGCGTTCATCCCTCAGTGCTCCACATCTTTCACACATGTAGTGCTATATTATGAGCATGATTACCGAGTTATTATTAGTCCTTTTTATACAGCAGTATTGGGAAACTAAGGTACCTTCCTCATATCATTCCCAAACAATAATCCATTCTAGGGTCGTCAGTCCTAGATAATCTCATACGATGATACAGTTCTAAGTCGATGTAAAGGGTTGTCAGGGCTGTTACACGCACTCGTTGCACCACTCCCCCATCACCTTATCAATACAAGCCTAGTTTATACTCTGTTTACTACGGGAAGGCTCCTCGCCTCACTGCAGATTCAGAGTATACTCGAGGTCACTACAAAAGGCTGTCAGGGTTGTTACACGTAATCGTTACACCACTCCCCCATCACCTTATTAGTGTAGGCCAACAGCTCGAATACAGTGTCCCATACCACCGTATTTGGCTCACGAGTCTGAGTTGCTCACTGGTCACTACGGGAAGGCTTGTGGCCCTAGTGTAGGCTAACAGCTCGACCACGGTGTCCCATACCACCATGTCCGGCTCATGAGTCTTAGCGGATCGAGGTACCAAGGTTAACGGGATTACACTGGTAAGTTTAGTACCTTAGGTTCAAGCAGTAGCGTCCAAACATGGTGAACATACATTAGACAGATCGGGTTATTTGACGAGCTCGACTAGCACAAGCGCACAACCAGCTGAACGACATGAAGTGTATAAGCACTTCGCGTGTCCTAACCACTGTCGCCAACCAAAGTATGACTCGGGTTCGTCAAACACATCCTATGTGGCGAAATGAATCTCAGCCACGACTTTAAGCCTGTTACCGATTGTCTGGACTATCACATAGCCCCAATCACATTCAAGTCGTAACCAGAAAGCATGTATAATAGTCAAAGCAGAATTAACAAAGTAATTCAAACATGTTAACAAGCATGTTATAAAGCACAATATAAACAGGAAATACAACACATACATTTCATGAGTAAGTGATTAACTTAAACAACTTACATGAAGGAAATCATACACATCACTAAGGTAGTTGAGAATCCTATCTCAACACCTACCTAAAGCACAATCATCTAAGTACTTACTCATACAAGCATTTTCATAAACACTTAGAATACACATATTAACATACATAACGTATATTAGCCAAAACAAGTATTAGGGCGAATTCTTTCGCCGAGTAAGTATTACACTTATATATAACAAGTTCATACAGTAATTTATCATGGAAAACATGATTTCAAAATTTGTACGTATACGGTATTTTTTCTACAAATATACAGAATACACAATATGCCAAAATTTGCATACGTAACTGAATTGCAAAATGAACGTCACATTGTGCATGTACAATAACACCCAGATCATGAATCTATCATTATCTGATATTGAAAGTTTTAAAAACCTTAACCTATACGTCTAAAGTCTGCACCTTACGCCGTAGAAGCATAACGAACACGATAGAATTGCTAAGTCTTCGTCCACGATAGTATAATGACCTAAATCACGAGTTATGTTAGCTATTTCGCTACTTGTATTAATTGAAACCCTAAAACAGGTTAGGGTTAGGTTTTTCTTACCTAAGAACGAAGCCGGAATCGCCGGGATAGCGATTTGAAAGTGATGGTTAAGCACGTAGATCGGCAGGGTAGAATAGTAGGAAGATTCTCCCACTTATCTCACACATTCTCTCTCTTTTCTCTCTTCTATCTCCTAGGGTTTCTCTCAAATTCATATGAGCTGAATGAGAGAGGGTTTAAGGTCCTTAGATAGGCTAAAAACTCACCAAATTAGACTTAGGGCCAAGGTATACTTAGGTTATAGCCAAAGTAAGTCTGTTCCGTCTCAACGGAGCACTTCTGGAGCCCCCCCTTGAGCCAAAGGTCGGACTTAAGCTCACCGACCTTGGATCTAAGTCGAGTTAAGTTTTCGTTCCAATCGGGTTCCTAGATCACACATAGCGGACCAGTTTCAATTCAACGGTCACTGAAACTACACTGACCTGTGTATGAAATTTCTCCTGATCCAAGGATGTATTTGGGTCAGATTCTGACGGTCTGCTTGCTTATATCAGGCCTGCAAGTGACAAGTCTCAGATTACTTAAATTAAGTTACATTTCTAAAGAATCTTCGTTTTCTCACACTCCTCGCTCCGAGCTCAAGCGAATAACCTCGGGACACAATTTAGATTTGATTTCCGAGATGGTTGTCAAGCCCAGCAAGACGGTTCTAATTCTATAACCTCGTATTATTCGAACTTTCGATGTGCGGTCCAGATCTGATACGGAGTTTCGTGATGCTCCCAAGAGCAACCGAGTAATGAGATTGATCATAGATTTTAGGGTAACCTAGCGTCAATGGTTCTACACATTTTAGGTCTTGCAGATCGTATTTAAAGTGATTCAAGCTAATTCTACTGAGCATTCAGTTTAATATTTAACTAAATTATGCCCTAATCACGAAAGAATATGATCCTAAGGCAGTTCTACGCCCCTTTCTGGTGCTTTTTGTTAGTATATCATTTTTATTATTTTTTTAGTAGTTTATCATCACATCTAATTCATCTCTACCAAATTTTATTAGGTTTCGTGTTGTAGAAAATTTCTAAAAATTCTAGAAGCGGCAACTGTCCAAACTAATGCTTTCCGGATAGTTGTCATAACGACCTATATTTAACTATATTAAAATTCTTATTATATTTTTTTTTATTATTTTTATATAAAATTAGACTTATTAAGCTTCAATCAGGTTTTTAAATTACTTAAATCGGAGTTATAACGAGAGAGATATGAGTTTTCAAAGTCAGACGAATAGTGCAGAATTTTTCTGTCGAAAACGGGCCGCTGGCCTGCTGCAGCCCGGCTAGGCCCACATTTTGGCGAGGCCTTGCCAACTCTGCGAGGCCCTCACCGCTCGCTGTCCTGTTTGGGGTGATTTCGCCGTCCGGTATTCGAAATAGGTGTATTTTACAACCCAAGATGAGTTATTTGACGTGCAATATATGTTTTTGGGGTAGAAGAAGCTGCTCTATCCAAATAACCTACTCATTTCGTGAGATTCCAAAAGATTAATGGTTAAAAACCTATTTTATTTATTTATTTACTATTCATAGTAATTTTTAAGTTAAGTATTGATCAACATCACTTAAACTTTAAGATTTGTGTGTAATATGAAAGCACTTAGAAAATTTTGAAGGATAAAATAGTGAAAGGTGAGATTTTTGAAGGAAATGTGAGGTTTTGAAGAAAATAGTTTGAAAAGGGATTTGAGACTTTTGAATTGAGTGTTTTAAGATGTTAATCAGGTGTTAGGATCGACCCATCGCCTAAGGACGTCTAACTCCAGGTTAGGAAAAATTTGGGGTGTTACACTCATCCACCATGAAAGCTGAGTTCATTGCTTGTCATGAGGCATATAATCAGACATTGTGGTTACAGCGTGTCTTTTCAGGTTTACAAGTATTGAAGCATATCGCAAAACCATTAAGAATCTTTTGAGATAATTCAGCTACGATTTCCTTCTCCAGTAATAATAAACATTTATCTTGTTGTGAATGAAAGTTCATAATCGTCTAGTGTCTGTGGAGTTCATCGACACTGAGCAGATGATTGTGGATCCACTCACTAAAGGACTCTCTATCACGCTATTTCTGGAACATGTAACATCCATATGAGTCATTGATCCTTCAGATGTTCTAGTTAGTGGGAGTTGAACGCGTTTTATTTTTATAGACATTGAAGATATCTCATTGATAAAGTTTTGTTGATTTTGATATAAAGTTAATTTATGCTTATCTCTATATATTCATAATTTGTTTTAAGTAGAACTAAATACGTGTCTCGTTGGAGACATTTGAAAGCTCCATGATCACTTAAGGATAAACACATATCATCACACTACATATGTAATCCTTATACCACACTTTTTAATTTTTGATTTATGTCATTAAGATTGGTAGTATTTATGACTACCAATAATCTTACTTTGCTCAGATAAAATATTGTGATAGCTACTGCGATCTAATACTATTGGTATTGATGGACTAAACTGCAATAGCGTTGCCCGTATTATTCAACAATTATATCGGTTAATCATTTGGATGTTTCTTCAAAATTAAAACATATTTTAAAAATGTTCTCAAAGATTAATTATTGACATTGATCAATATGACCCAAGTGGAAGAATGTAAGAATTCTATAAAGTGGGCTTGATTGATCAACTGTCTAGATTATCATAAGGGTTAGATAGTGTAATCGGGAGTACCAATGGACCCCACTCAGTTGTAATGCATCTAAAATTGTATAAGAGGTGGTGCACTACAAGTGCATCACACATACAATTTTCTTGTTGACTAGGATTACCAAATTTATGTGGAGCCTTAGGGAGATAAATTTCAATGGGTTACAAACTCCTTAACCCTATAAGCTATATAAACAAGGCTGAGTCCCCAAGCCTACATAGCTTTTCATCCCTTCTTGTGCTTCTTAAAAGTTATAAGGTGAGGAAGATTCAGTCCATCTTTTCTTAAGTAGGTACACCTTTTATACACTTTATTTGATCTCCATGATCAATGCATACCAGGGTCATTTGCAATTCCATATATAGTTCACTGCACAAAAAAAAACAAAAAGTGGAGATTGAACGCCCACCTTTGAGAACTTCCCAATGCTCACCGTGATGTGTTTATTTGCTTTCCAACCAATGAACGGAAAACACAAATGTAAGCTTATATTTGCACTATATTCTATGGAGTGGTTCCCTTGAGCTTTGGATCTGTATCATTCCTGGGATTATTCTGTAAATGAGCCAGAAAAACGGATGAATGGAGTGGATAAAACACATACGTCGTGGTGGGCCCATAGAGCTTGGGCCACGTCGCGCCACACGCAATCCGCTTCCCTCGCGCCCGCACAAGCACAAGTAGAAAGCACATCCCTGCAGGCGGAAATTCGCGGGACGCGCCCCTTTCAAACTTTCCACTCCGTCTTGACTCTTTCGACCTTTTGCCGCTTAAACGCGCCCGATGATTCCCAGCGGCGCACGGTAGCGGTTCCCGAGCCCAATCGCGACGATGTATGGAACGGACGGAGAGAGAATGCAGGAACGGACGATGCACCCCACCGATATCGAGAAGATCTGGCCGAATTATTTCCCCCAAACGGAGTTCTCCTCAGAAGATAACAGAAGGTTCAAGCTCATAAGGGAACTCGCCCATTTCTTATCTACTCCGCCAGCAGCACAACTCCTCCTTTCTCAGGTACCCCATCTCGACTTTGCTTTCCTTACACAGAAAATTTCCCTTTCGTGGCCCTATGTTTCCATCTTTCATGTCTCTTGTCTGAAACGTGCTTCGCACGACATCTGTTTAATGAAATGAGTGTTTGATTTTGTTTCTCATTCTAGCATTTCAATGTTACGGGGTTGGGTTAAAACACTGTTTATTTTATTTTGTGTTGCTAATAAAATCATCCAGAATAAAGTGTCTAGCGTCTGCCGGTGATCTGAACTATTCACACCTGGGCCACCACCATGGGTGGACCAAGGTGCGGCAGTTCCAGTGAGCCCCACCTTGACCTGTAAACAGATGGCTAAAAATTAAGAATACCATCCGTCACATTCACTGGGGAAAAGTCCATAAAGTCTTGGACGGTTATGACTCATCCAATTCAGTGCAATCCTTGAAGAGCAATTCTACTTGTCAAGGTAGGTTCCCATCTCCCATGTATACTGATGTTCCAACACACTACAATTTCAGTCAGTTCAACTGCTAAACTCTCTCTCTCTCTCTCTCTCTCTCTCCCATTCGCTTGCTCTCGTGACATACAATTTACATCACAAAAGAATGCTGAACTGACTCAGCTAATAAGGACCACTTAAAAATGAGTTCATCTCATTTTTATTTTTATTTTTTAATTATAAAAAATTGTAATTATGTATTAGAGATCATTTGTCTTGGTAGGGATTATTAATATAACCAGAAATTTATATAACGGTTCATTTGGTTGCTAGACATCATGAAAGTCATGATCAATCTCCTAATTTGGTGGAAAATACCATGAACATGATATTTGATGTGGCAAAACACACTGTAATGATGGTCACTAATTCATAATGACATTGATGTTAACTAAAACGATATGAACTCATTTTTAAGTGGCAACCAAACATGCCTTAAACGTATCTCCAAAAATAATGATTGTCGTTTGCTGGTTCAACTATTTAACGCATAACCACTCCATGAGATGAAATGGCATACAAACATTTTGAGTTGATCAAGAACTATCCATGAATTCTAAATGGGATTCAAGGAGATATCTGGATCAAGGGACGGGGACACCAGTGGTTTCCTACTATTAGAGAGATGGATATTGGATAAACTTAATACCATGCATTTGCTGCTATTTCATCAAAATTATTAATATCTTTGGCTGTGCTAAACATGCTTGTCCCTGGAAATCTCCCAAAATAACAGTTTCAGAATATGACTTTTTGTCATGAAGAAATCATAGGTGAGCTGAAACTGAGGTTTCCCCAAATAACTCAAACAAAGTTTAACTTGGGGTTATTTAGGAGTGAAAGAAGTTTGATGCACAATGCCCATGGGAGTTGGGACTTTCACAGGTCAATGTCATACTTTTTATTTATGGCACATGCCTGACCATCCCAATGCTTGAGCTTTTGACGTCTTGCCTAAAAAAAATTATTGCAAGGTATTAGGCATTTTACCTAGTTGCCTCACCTTATGTGGCACCTCTTCCAACTGTAGCATAAATGGTGGAAGCCACAAGAAAAAAGATGCTTAAAGTTACCAAGAAGTTTCTTAAGCAAATAATATTTGTTCTAAGTATCAAATTATGAGAATTCCCATTTTTGGCAAAACATGATTTGTAAAAACAGGATAGGCTATGATGATGATTAGTTACCAAATTATATCTTAGGATAAGTATATTGAGGACCCAAATATACATTACTATTGCAGGGATAACTTCTTATGAGACTTTGCTTAAGTATGAAATGTCTTCCAATTGAAGCTTCGTATTGGTGGCTCTTAGTAACCACTTCTTGACTATTAAATTTATTATTATTATTATTATTTTTTTTAAAGTCAACTTCTTGCTCTGAAAAGCAACTCTTGCTAATGTTCATGCTTCATATATAAAATACAAGATGAGCTTTTTAGCTTGCCTTACCAATGTACTTTTCTTCTTTAGATTTGATCAATTATGCTTTAATAAGCCAAACTTTTCAGCTCTCGGTGGTAAATTTAGTTATTACCATCTCTATATACATTCCAACTTACTGTTTTCTCAGGAGTTAGTTGACAATCCATTAACATGGAATAGGTAAAGGATGATGGTGGCCTTTGGTTTTTACCTGTTGACTTACAGCAACTTCAAAAAATATGTGAAGTTGAGGAGTTCTATGCTGCTCTAGAGGTAGCACCTAAGGAAGCCCTCTTATGCATGGGTGCTGCGGTTCACATGGTACAAAATTTCTGACTATATGGTCCTTGAAATTTCTTGCATTTCTTGCACAATATTTGCTGTTTAAGAATGACAACCCCTTTGCACTTGTAACAAGGCTTTGTTGCCCAAGTGGAAGGACTGCCAGTTGGAGGATGAAACGAGGATAAACGTTCGGTTGCATAATCACCCTGAATCAACCATTGCTTTGAAGAACTTAAAAGCCTCCTATATTGGTAGCTTTTGCACATTGACTTAGTTTTCATATTTTTTCTTCTATGCTATGGTGTCGTTGGCCAATCAATACCAATTAAACAGAATAAGTGATATGAATTGCTCAAATAACAGGCAGGCTTGTTTCAGTTCGTGGTACTGTTGTCAAAGTTAGCACTGTCAGGCCTCTGGTGGTTCAAATGAATTTTGCATGTGGGAAGTGTGGAGCTGTTATTACACGTATATTTCCTGATGGGAAATATTCACCACCAATGGCTTGTGTTTTTCATGGATGCAAAAGTAGAACTTTTACCCCAATTAGATCTACTGCTCGGCCCATAGATTTTCAGAAAATAAGGCATGCACTGCACTTTCCGTCTTGACCTCTGTTTCTCCTCTTGCATCTTGCATTATGCGATCTTATCAGTGATTTGCTTTTTCTTAATCCAGACTTCAGGAACTGTTGAGATTTGAAAATCATGAAGAAGGTCGAGTGCCTCGAACTGTAGAGTGTGAATTGACGGAAGATCTTGTGGATGCATGCATCCCTGGTGATGTGATGACAGTTACTGGGATTATAAAAGTAATTAACAATTATATGGATGTTGGAGGAGGTAAGGTATTTCAGATGCTCATGCAGTGCAGATATATATATATATATATATATATATATATATATATATATATATATATATATATATATATATATATATATATGGGAAATTATCGAGTGCAAACATTTTCAACAAAATTGTGGTGCAAATGGGTGTTGTGGGCCCCATTGTGATGCGTTGAACATATCCACTGTGTCCATCTCCCACACCCTCCTGCGATTAACCATTTGACCAAAAATGGAGCCAATCCATGACTTAGGTGGGTTACACGAGCAGGTATAATTGACAGGGGATGCCCACCCTTGATTCTCATAGAGGGCCCACCATGCTGTGTACATGCCGTCCTATCCATAGATATGAAACATTTGCACTAGATGATGGCATACCTTAAAATTCATGCCATTTTGTAACTTGGGTGGGGCAACTGCAAATCAATGGTAGGTGTCTCCCTCCAAACTTGTACATCTGTAACAGCCACAAGACATCTGTAACAGTCACAATGGTATCGTTGAAACTTGCTTGAACTCGTTTCCACTAGAATTATGTTAAAAATGTTTGCACTAGATTTTATATGCATGCACACATGCACCCACACACACATACATACGTATATACACACACACACCTCTGTGTGTGTGTGTGTGTGTGTGTGTGTGTGTGTGTGTGTGTGTGTGTGTCTCATTGCCTTTTATCTTCTAATTCCTAGTTCTATTCATACAACATGATTTTGAGCTGTCGCTAAGCAATTGGTGCGTGCATGTGTGGTTCTAT
The DNA here is from genome assembly GCA_030180095.1 of Magnolia changhungtana. NCBI lineage: Eukaryota > Viridiplantae > Streptophyta > Magnoliopsida > Magnoliales > Magnoliaceae > Magnolia > Magnolia changhungtana. Next base: position 472,738 of record JASAUF010000293.1, read on the forward strand.
TCATACAATGTGATTTAGAATAGTCACTAAGCAATTGGTGCGCATGCGTGTGTCATTGGTATTATCTTCTAATTCTTAGTTCTATTCATACAACATGATTTTGAATACTGACTGAGCAATTGGTGTTTGCTGAATTAATTGTTTTCATAGGGTACCCATGATATTCATTGTACCATAAAATCCACAACTTGTTTCTGGAAGTTTATTTGTAACGCTGGCAATTGGCTGTGTTTGGAGCAAAATCAAATTTTGAACAGGGCCTGCCAAAGGCCCCACCTGACTAGTTCAAAAGCCAGGCGTGAGTCTGACCCATTGCCAGCCAAATCAAATTTTGAACAGCGATCCTCCTAGATTGATGATAAGTACAGTTAAGCTTGGCAGTGGAAATTATTTGGAATAGGTTTCATTTGCCAAAATCTATATCGGAGAGAAGATAAAGCTTGGCTGCTGTTAATGATGATTGATGTGGGCCGTGCAGTTGTACGGTCCACCTGGATGATTGTAATAAGGGCTGTGCAACCCATGGTCTTTCATGTTGATCATGTTGCCCCTTGGTCTGTATTGGGTTAAGTCATATTGTAATGAGGAGTATTATTGTCTTTTTTGGTTCTATTCTCTTTTTCTCTTGTTTTGCATCTTTTTTTTTTCCTTCTTTCTCTTCTACACAAAACTACATGGTATTAGAGCGGTGATCGATCTAATCTAGATCTCTTTCTTCCCTCTCAATTCATAACCTCCTTTTCTCTTCTTCTTTTGTTATTCATATTTCCTTTATGGTGAGAGTTCCTTAAAAACTTATGGTTTCTTTTCTTCGGTGAGCCATTGTCTGTAATGGCCTACATGTCAAGTTGTGAATGGTGTGTTCCTAATCATCACTCTTCCTCATGTTCAATTGGAACATGTTGGGAGTTGATGTTGGATGATCTTTGAGAGAGAGAGAGATGCATGACATGAAACTTAAATATGATATGCAAGATTTCAGGCTTTAGATCATACTAATTTAGAAACAATCACGAAAAAATTCCACATCCCACATAAGATCAAGCATTCAACAAGGGGAATCTACGAGCGTCCAAGCCTACATATGTTAGGGCTAGATCAATTAAAAATTAAAGACCAAACAATGCTCAAAGGAGAGTAGATTCATCCACTCTTGCAAAGGATTATTCCCCAATCCAAGGTATTCACCATGTTTCAATTCGGGAAAGCCTAGGGTTTGCAAAAGTGGAATAGAACTTGAAATTTAGGATTATATAGGGTTAGGCTTAGGGATTTGAAGCGAGAGAGGAGAGGATTAGAGGAGAGAGAAGAACTTGAAAATAGTCCACATGTGTGGACAACAATTTGGCCCAGGCGCACGTGCGTGGTCCCTACCCGCACATGTGTGGGGCCCACGACTCCGGGATTGGCCACCTAGGGTGTGGTTGGCCAGGGATGGGCCACTCACACCAAATTTCAGGCCGATCGGGTGTCTGGTCTGTGCACGGTGCTCCGCCGAAGTTTCATCTCTCTTGGAGGGCCTGATTCTGCAAATCTGCTGTGGAGGAAGGATTGATTGCAAAAGGGGGTGGATTTGAAGATTAGATGGCTGTGGGAGATGATGAGTATTGAGGGTAGGAGGTGGGGGCGATTTGGGATAAGTGCGGTTTCACACCACAGTAGCTAGCCCTTCGAAGAAGAGAGGGTTTCGCACCCAATTAGATTCCTCAAATAAGAGAATTAGAGAAGCAGGAAAACACAAAATTTTATTCATAATCTTCAATAAGAGAAAACCTAATGGGGTTGCCTATTTATAAGAAAACTCTAAACTCCAAAAGCCGCGCCATGTGCACACACTATTATTTTGAGACGAAGTAATAAAAATAACATCTAATCAATGTAATAAAAATTGTTCATCGTGTTCCTAATAACTATAATAACCAAAATTCAAAGTCCTAGATTATCTAGGGTAGTGGGCCACGATCATGAGATCTAATAGTGGGATCCACATGATGATCGGGTCCACTCCAAGGAATCATAGCACAACCCTCTAATTAAGAGGCCCTCCATGGACGTCGTCATCGATCCAGATCGATGGTTGGGGCTTCCTCCTCCTTGCGTGCATGCGTAGGGGGGCGTGCGTATGCGCGTGATGTCTCCATCAACTCTCCCCTGTTGCGAAGATTTCACCACTGGCGAAACAAAACTCCTGAATTGCTCCAAGATGTTAGGATCAATTCGTTGAAGCTCATTGAGTCACGTACTATCTGAAGCTGGGCGTGACTTCCATTTAACCAGGTACTTTTGAAACCCGCCGTCCGATGTTGATACTATTTGATGGTCTAGAATATCCTCTATCTCCTCTCTGGGTGTGGGAAGGATAAGTATGAGAGGTAGAGGCTGGGAAGAAGGGTCGGGAAGAGGCCATGGATTAAGGGCAAGGTCTGGGGAATCAGGATGGTTAGGCGAAAGGCTGGACAATGTATTTGTGGCCCCCTGAAATGCAACTAGATCCTCCACATTGAACGTGGAACTAATTCCTATGGAAGGTGGAAGATCTTCCACATACGCATTGAGACCGTTTCGTTTTATAATTTTAAATGGTTTAGCACTACGCACGTGTAATTTACGAACGGCTCCTTGAGGGTACCGCTCTGGCCAGATGCGGACCATCACAGATTCCCCTACATTGAATTCCTTGAAACGTTTAGGTTGGTCTGCAGAAAGTTTGTAATGTTCATTACTAGTAGTGATTTTTCGCTTGATTTCTTGATGCAATGAATGAATGTGATGTGTAAAGCACTCTGCAGACTCTGATGGCCTATGGGACAATGACATAGGGACAAGATCAATAGGCTTCCTAGGTTTATAACCAGTAACGACTTCAAAAGGACTTAAAACCTGTGGATCTATTGACAGAACTATTAAATGCAAACTCGGCTATAGGTAGTGCGGTGTCCCACGTCCTGGTGTGCTCCCTCACTAAACATCTGAGCAAACTCTCTAGGCTCCTATTGATCACCTCAGTTTGACCATCGGTCTGAGGGTGGTAGGCAGAAGAAAATTGGAGCCTAGTATTCATCATATGCCATAGTGTCTTCCAAAAATAACTCATGAATCGCATGTCACGGTCAGACACTATGGTTTTTGGTAACCCGTGAAGTTTGACGACCTCATTAAAGAACAACTTGGCAACATGAGATGCGTCAGAGGTCTTAGAACAGGGAATGAAGTGGGCCATTTTAGAAAAACGGTCCACGACAACAAATATGAAATTGTGTTTTCGAATAAGTCTTGGGGAGCCCAAGCACGAAGTCCATACTGATGTCTTGCCAAGGGATTAATGGAACTGACAAAGGCGTGTATAGTCCCTTATTTTGCTTTTTCTGCTTTGCCAGTTGACAAGTACGACATTGTCCTATAATTTTGGCCACGTCTTGCTTGAGGCTTGGCCAATAGAACCTATCCTCACTAGGGCAATGGTCTTGTCTCGACCAAAATGACCTGCGACCCCTCCTGAATATAACTCCCAGACGAGAAAATCGCGGAGGGAGGTGCACGGTATGCACAAGCGATCACTACGTCTAAAATCAAGTACTCACTGCTAGCTCCTGACGGACTCTCTAACAACGACGCGTACACAACTCCAAAATCTAGGCACTCAAAATAGTCCCTCCTGACACGCTCGAGGCCCGTGACTTCGACACTCATGAAATTGAGTAACGCGACTTGACGACTCAATGAGTTGGCAAACTTATTCTCTACACCGGCCTTGTGCTTAAGCACAAAAGTGTACTCTTGAAGGAATTGGACCCACTTGGCATGCCTAGGGTTTAATTTCTTCTGAGAGTTCAAATATCTCAAGGCCTCGTGATCTGAGAACAAGACAAATTCTTGCGGCAATAGATAGTGGCGCAGTGATTGCACTACCGCGTAGAATTCTTTGTCATAGGTGGAGTATTTTTGCTTCGTCTTATTCAGTTTCTCACTAAAAAAGGTGACAAGGTGCCCTTCCTGACTAAGTACTCCTCCTATGCCGACTCTTGACGCGTCGCGGGGGACTTAAAAAACTTTAGAAAAATCCGGAAGTCGCGTGACTGGAGCTTCGGTCATCTTGACCTTTATCTCCTTGAAGGCTTTCGAGGCTGCCTTCGTCCATTGAAACTCTCATTTTTTTATGCAATCCATGATGTGAGCCATAATGGAATGGAAGCCTCGAATGAACCGCCTATAGAAGGTGGCCAAGCAGTGAAAGCTGCGCAGCTCGTGAATATTGCGGGGTTCAGGGCAATTGACAATGGCTTTGACCTTCTCGGGATCCGCCAACACACCCTCAACTGACACAACAAAACTTAAGAAGATAACACTACTAGACATAAACGCACACTTCTTTACGTTGGCGTACAATTTCTCAGCTCTAAGGGTCCCACAAACTTGCCTCAAATGGTTGGGGTGTTGTTCCTTGGTCATGCTATAAATCAAGATATCATCAAAGTAGATAACCAGGAACTTCCTCATGAAGGGCCTCAACACTTGGGTCATCACATGCATGAAAGTACTTGGGGCATTAGTCAGCCCAAAAGGCATGACTAGCCACTCGTATAGCCCATCCTTCGTCTTGAAGGCCATCTTCCACTCATCACCAGGGCGTACACGGATTTGTGATAACCACTTTTGAGGTCAATTTTTGAGAAGATAGTAGCATTGACCATCATATCCAACATGTCATCAAGACACGGTATGGGAAATCGATACTTGACTGTGATTTTGTTGATGACCCTACTATCAACACACATCCTCCATGTGCCATCCTTCTTAGGTGTAAGAAGGGCGGGCACGACACATGGGCTCATGCTCTCTCGAATGAAACCCTTTTTTTAGGATCTCATCAATTTGTCTTTTCAACTCTGCATGCTCCTTTGGGTTCATTCTGTAATGAGGGAGGTTTGGTAGAGTCACCCTAGGGATTAAATCAATGGCATCCTGTATGTCCCTCATATGGGGAAGCTCATTCAGTAGATCCTCAGGAAAGACATCACGGAACTTATTCACTACCGAAATGGCCTCAGTGGGTAACTCTACACTAGCATCTGGTGCACTCACCCTAGCCACAAGGGCGTACACCATCGAGTCCGACTCAGTCTCTCGCTCAAAGTCTCTGACATTTCGAATATGGAGAGGCTTAGACTTGGACTTCGAATCCTTCAATTCCTTCGAGTCACTCACACTACTCTTTGTGGTGGACTCCTTTCCAGTCATGTTCTTCGGTGAAAGTGGATTTATTTTGAATTTCTTGCCCTCAAATCAGAATGTACACACATTCGAACGACAAAAAATGGTGACATCTTTGTCATAGAGCAAGGGCCTACCCAAAATAATATGGCCAACATCCATGGGAACAACATCACACCAAAGTGTCTTTATATGATCCAAACTCAATAGGAACAAGACAATGATGCGAGACTGGAATGGAAGTCTCATCAACCCAAGACACTCTATAAAGTTGAGGATGGGTTTCAAGCTTCAAGCCTAAACGGCTTACAGTGCCAGTTGATACCACATTGACACAACCACCACTATCCACGATCATCTTGCAATTCTTATCACCACATTTTGCATAGGTATAGAAGATCGTGTTGCGGTGCCAATCGTTGGTATTCTTTACTTGGGTAAAGGCGCAACGCACAACTGCCAGGGTCATAGACTCTTGCGCTCCCTCTTCCTCATCATTAAGGGTCTTTGCTGGCTCATACTCTTCCTCCTCACCGTCACTTTCCGGGGGCACTACTTCTACTTGCCCATCAATAAGGAGCACTTTGGTGCCCTCTTTCGTGCCACACTGGTGGCAAAGTGACCAAACCCTTGACATCTAAAACACCTAGTTGCATCACTTCTGCACGAGCTAGACCCGACAATTCCTTTACCCTTATCATCCTTGGGCCTAGACTGAGAACTACTGGAAGGTTTGTTTTTGTATCCAGTGTTGGGCTTAGCCCCAGAAGGGTTGGCCTTAGCGCCAGAATCGCGAAACTCAAACCACTTTCCCACAGATGCTTTGAGGTATTGCTCAACCTCCAACACTACTTGATACATCTGTTCAAGAGTGTCTATGTTCTTGGCGAGCAACTCTCTCCTAATGTCAGAACGGAGGCCCGTCTTAAATCGAGCAAGAGTGAGTATGGGATCCTTATCAACTTTACACCGGGTCAAGTACTCTTCGAACTTCTCAATGTATTCCGCCACACTCATGGAACCTTGTCGAAGAGACTGCCATTCCTCAACCAACCTCAAGTGATAAGAGAAAGGGAGGTACTTCTCCTAAAGAGTTTCTTTCATTTCTCCCCAATGGACTATTGGGGGCTCCCTCGACCTTTCTTTCTTTTGCTCAATCGTAGTTTAAAACCTCTTTACTTGGCCCACAAGCTTCATCTTGGCGAATCGGACCCGATGAGCATCCGACATGTCATACCACTCAAAATAGTTGTCCATATCTGCTAACCAATCTAGAAAAGCTTTAGGGTCCTAGTGGCCATCAAACGTAGGAGCATCTACTCCAACTCCCTTGAAGAGTTGCGCATCTGGGTCATAATGATCATAATGTCCCTCGTGGGGTGGGTGCACGGGTGCGCCCATGACTGTTTCTTTGACCACCTTCATTCCTTTGTCTATCCTCTTGACTACCTGCTTGCGATTGGGCATCTTCCTCAATGGTGGTCTCTAGTTGGGTAACGTGCACATTAAACTGATACAAGCATTGGTCAATACGTTTTTCTAAGCGCCTACCCAAAGATTAAAACTGCCGGGTTAGGTCATTCACAGATTCTTGCAATTGCTCCATGTTTAGTGTAGGGTGCAAACCAAAACCACGACCAGTACGCGTGGGCACACAACCACTCACTCAAAGATCTTCTAATGCAACTATATGCATCTAAATGGGACTAAATGATCCTATAGGACTATATGAGGGAAACTACACAACACTACTAAAATTCCAGCAACATAACTGCCCAAATAGTTTGTTAACAGAAAACTCAGCCATGAAAATTGGGGATTTTTTTACAACAGAAAATTCAGTGCTCCATGTTGTGAATGATGGGTCCTGAACAGCCCTATATGATGAGATTTGATGCAAACTAAACGTGAGTAGACTAAACCCTAAACATGCAATGCAATCCCCTATGGAAAACCTAGGCTTTGATACCAAATTTGATGCAGGACATGAAAATTAAATATGATATGCAAGATTTCAGGCTTTAGATCATACTAATTTAGAAACAATCACAAAAAAATTCCATATCCCACATAAGATCAAGCATTCAACAAGGGGAATCTACGAGGGTCCAAACCTACACATGTTAGGGCTGGATCAATTAAAAATTAAAGACCAAACAATGCTCAAAGGAGAGTAGATTCATCCACTCTTGCAAAGGATTATTCCCCAATCCAAGGGATTCACCATGTTTCAATTCAGGAAAGCCTAGGGTTTGCAAAAGTGGAATAGAATTTGGAATTTAGGATTTTCTAGGGTTTGGGTTAGGGTTTTAAGGCGAGAGAGGAGAGGATTAGAGAAGAGGAAAGAACCTGAAAATAGTCCACACGTGTGGACAACAATCTGGCCTAGGCGCACGTGCGTGGGTTCCTGCCCGCACGTGTGTGGGGCCCACGAATCCGGGATTGGCCACCTAAGGTGTGGTTGGCCAGGGATGGGCCACCCACACACCAAATTTCAGGCCGATCGGGTGTCCGATCTGTGCACGGTGCTCCGCCGAAGTTTCAATCCTCTTGGAGGGCTTGATTCTGCAAATCTGCTGTAGAGGAAGGATTGACTGCAAAAGGGGGTGGATTTGAAGATTAGATGGCTTTGAGAGATGATGAATATTGAGGGTAGGAGGTGGGGGCTATTTGGAATGGTTGTGGTTTCGCACTACGATAGTTAGCCCTTCGAAAAAGGGAAGGTTTCGCACCCAATTAGATTCCTCAACTCGGAGAATTAGAGAAGCAGGAAAACGCAGAATTTTATTCATAATCTTCAATGAGAAAAAACCTACATGGGGTTGCCTATTTATAAGAAAACCCTAAACCTCAAAAGCCGCGCCATGTGCGCACACTATTACTTAGAGACGAAGTAACAAAAATAACATCTAATCAATGCAATCAAAACCGTTCATGATGTTCCTAATAACGATAATAACCAAAATTCAAAGTCCGAAATTATCTAGGCTAGTGGGCCACGATCATGAGATTTAATGGTGGGATCCACATGATGATCGGGTCCACTCCAAGGAACCATAGCATAGCCCTCTAACTAAGAGGCCCTCAATAGATATCGTCATCGATCCAGATCGATGGTGGGGCCTTCCTCCTTGCGTACGTGTGTAGGGGGGTGTGAGTGTGCGCGTGATGTCCCCATCAGAGAGAGAGAGAGAGAGAGAGAGAGAGAGAGAGAGAGAGAGAGAGAGAGAGAGAGTCTTGTTTCTGTTGGGTCTCTTAACCCTAACACTCTTTTATTATAATGTTATAACAGAAAAACACACTTAGGAGTATAGAGAATTCAAATGTGTTTACTTTTTGGGTCCATTTGGGTGTATGCATAAGCATAATGTTGTGTGCTCTTGCAAAGTATGTATTTGTGTCATTGGTAATACAATAAAAGGTGTGTTAGGGCTTGAAGTCAACAACAAGCTTTTCTCTCAAACCTCTCTCCTCTCTCTTTTCCTCCTATCTCCCTTTCCATTTTTTCTTCTTTTCACTCCATACAATAGAAGGTGTGTTAGCGCCACGTAGATGCGTTCTGTTCTTCCTCTGTGCTGGGCTTTCTTCTGTTTTTGTGTTTTGTTCTCCTTTTCTGTTTTGCTTTGTTTTCTCTTTTCTATGTTTCCTTTTGTCTTTCTTTTGGTTGTTCTCTGTCCGCTACCTCAGCGGTCAGTTTTCTTTTTAATGAATTTTCGTTGCCTTTCAAAAAAATAAAAAAAAAAAAAAATCCATCAAAACCAACTTGGTATCAAAGCAGATCATTATGAGTTGATTGGCGCTACCGCAGCATGTTGATGTCAACAACTGTATGCCTGGCGTCAACAACTGTACGCCTGACGTCAACACTGTACATTTTGTATTGCTCATTTCTCAATGGGAAGAACATGGTCTAAAGCTGCTTGATTTTAGAAGATTTATGGTGATTTTTGTAGAACTTTTGGAGGCCATTTGAGGTATGTTTGGACCATTTTTCATATTCGACAGAAAACTCCAAATCTCAAAGTTTTGGTGATTCCTCTCAAATCGGTGGACGTTTCCTTGATTTCTCTTCATAGTGAGGCTTGGATTCACTGTTTTTGATGACCCATGGAGTTTTTACCTCATGTTAGGAAGATTTGAGAGAGCATGGATCTTAATGGTGGTCTGGCTGTACCATTTTTAGGGCTTGGGGCCTGCGGCTGTACACCAAAACTCTCGATTGAAAGTGCCGCAGTTTGTCAATTAGCGTGTAGTCTGAGTTTTAGAGTCAAGTGAGCCCCAAAGAAGACCCAAGATTGAAGACTCAAATGGTTAGAAGCGTTAAAAGGCAAGTTAAGGTAAGCTAGCCTCACAAACTTAGCCAAACCCTACACTTAAAACCCTCAAAACATAGCCCATACTTGACCAAATACATCTAGGAAAAAACCTTTGTTAGGTATGCTAAATAGTTAGGAAGTTGGATGTTGGAGTTAAAAGATAAATATGAAAAACAGCCATGTTCGATGGCATTGAGGTGACATCGAATTGTCATCAATGTCATCGAAGGCAGCTTGATGACATCGAGCTTGAGCGAAAACAGTCCATCAACCAAACATAGAAAATCTGGACATTATCGATGACATCGAACTTAGGTTCGATGACATCATAAAGAGGCTCAAACACTTCAGCAAGTTTTCAAGGAAAATATGTAATTCTTTGATGGCATCGAACCCATTTCGATAACATCAAACTTAAGTTTTGATGACATCGAAAGACAACACATTTTGTCCAACAAGCTAACATGGAAAATTTGTATATTCTCGATGGCATTGAAGCCTGTTCGATGGCATCGAAATTCAAACTTCGATGGCATTGAACTCATCTTCGATGACATTGAAGAAGTGCTCAAATAGTCCAAAAAGTTATCTCAGAAAATCGGAATTATAGCAATGGCATTGAACCACCCTTCGATGTCATCAAAGGACATTATTAATGACATCTAAGGTCAGTTTGATGGCATCGTAAATGGACCCAAATTGTCCAACAACCACAGGTCATATATTCGGAAATTCCTGATGGCTTTGATAGAATCTGTCCAGCAACTATTTGAAAATCTTGTTGCTATGGTTCAATGGACTCGAAGAAGGTTTGATGGCATCGAAGGTAACTTCGATGGCATCGAACTTGACAGTTTTTTGCCCGTTTTTTGACCGTTAGGATTTCGTTCTATATATCGTAATGGGATGTTCTTTGGCAATTTGGTGAGTATTGAAGAGAGCTTTGAGAGAGTTAATTGCAGGAGTTAATACCCATCTTCTCAAGCCCCCTTTCCTCATGGAGTTCATCATTCAATCCTTGTCTTAAAGACAATCATTGGCATATTCAAAGCTTGGATTCAACAATGAACTCCGTCATTCATTGATGCTCTAGCAACCATCATTATTAGCAAATCTATATGCTAGGAAGCATTGAATGCTTAGCCTTGAGGATTCCTTCTAGTTCTTAAAGACCAATCATCACCTAGATAGGATTTTCCCAAAACCCTTAACCCATCAACCTCGGCATCAACATTGGAGCATCATCACTCGGTTGCGGTTCAAGGGAGCTGAAGACTCTTCAACAACCTGGAAGCTCTTCATCAAATGTGTTGAATGGGGCTCACTCACTTGTAGGTAAGTACAAGAGTCCACCTTATGTCTGAAAACCTTTCCTTGTGTAGGATTGGAATTTAGAGTTTGTTTTTCCAAACTCGCTAAGTCCTTGCGTAGGCCTCCGACGGGAGAATACATATTGTGTTCTTGTATAGGACTTCTCAAGTTCTTGTGTAGAACTTGGTAAGACCTTGTGTAGGTCGTGAGTGTTTATGGTTAACCTCATTTAAAACTATTGGATAGTGAAATCCGGCACACTCTAGGAGAGAGTGGGTTAGCCAGAAGTGGAGTAGGCACGTAGCTGAACCACTATATATCGTTGTGCATTGTGGTGAATGTTTTGATTCATGTTTTGTGTTGATTGATTGTTCTTTATGCTCTATTCACTTTTTGCATAAAACATGTTTGTTAAAATGCATGAATGATATGTATCATGGTTTAACTTAGTTTATGCACTTCTTCTCACTTAAATTCCTTTACTTGATTGTTTGGAAGTAAGTGCATGCAATTAGATTAGTTAAAATTTGAAAAGTCCTATTCACTCCCCTCTAGGACGATTAGACATATCTTCAAGCTTCGTTTGTAGCGGTTAGGCCGCAATTTCATCGATGTATGTCTCAGGAGCTGATCTAGTGTACAGGGTGTCCTCCTTTCTTGATTCAAATCTCGTTGTGAGTGTGGCTGCTGTATTTCTCTTTTAAAGCTGCTTTTGGGACCTCATGTCCTCTTCTAAAACCCATCTATGAGAGTGTCTCATCGTGTTTGCTCTCTTGTAGCTGTTGTGGCTTCCTTTAGTGTTACTAAGCCATTTGAGGTATGTTGGGACCATTTTTCACATTTGACAGAAAAACTCCAAATCTCAAAGTTTCGGTGATGCCTCTCAAATTGGTGGACGTTTCCTCGATTTCTCTTCATAGTGAGGGTCAAATGCATTGTTCTTGATGACCCATGGACTTTTTACCTTATGTTGGGAAGATTTGAGAGAGCAGGGAGCCAAATGGTGGTTTGATTGTACCGTTTTTGGGGCCTGGGTCCTGCGGCTATATACCAAAACTCTCGATGTATGCTTAAGGAGCTAATCTAGCATGGAGGGTGGCCTCTTTGCCTGATTCATGTTTCATTGTGAGCATGACTGCTGTATTTCTCTTGTAAAGCTGCTTTTGGGACCTCAGTTCCTCTTCTAGTACCCATCCTCGTACAAATTTGAGAATGTCTTATCGTGTGTGCTCTCTTGTAGCTGTTGTAGCTTTCGTTTGTGTTGCTAGGCCCTTATGAGGGATAAAACTTCTTTCATATCCAGAGTCGGATCATCAGAATCACACCTCTTGTTGATTACTATAGTAAAGTTGAATGGTAACAACTATTTGCAGTGGGCTCAATCAATGAAATTGTTTCTTAGAGGAGGAGATAGACTTTCTTTTCAAACTAGATGAAGCCCCATATCCTTTAGATGGGAATTTCAAGATTTGGACCAAGCCAAGGAGAACTACCAAGTCATGGCTTGGCTGCTTAACTATATGAAACCTATTGTGAGTAATTCATTTATGTTTTTGACGTTTGCCAAGAGGATATGAGACACCCTTATGATATGTATTCATAGGCTTAGAATGTATCCAAAATTTTCCAGTTGACCTCAGACATCAGGGAATTCCAACAAGAATCAAGATCCCCAAAGGAGTAATTTTCAGCTCTTCGGGATATGTGGAATGAGTTGAATCTCTATCATCCACTCCCTTCCCACTGTATCGTGGACTATGAACATGCATGGAAATAGCATGAAGAAACTAAAATAATGCAATTTCTATCTGGCCTCAACTTTGAGTATTATACCGTTTGGAAGCAGATCATAGTCATTGACCCTATTCATTCTCTAATGGCTATCTATGCCATGTGTCAAAGGGTTAATACATCATCCAACCCTACTTTTGCTCCTCCTGATTGATATGCTTATATTGTTGTAGACTTTCTTTTAGTCATGGGATTCTATCTCTAATGTGAAGTCGTTAGGGACATGGACGCAATAGTGGATCGAGTAATCAAGGCAAGGGTTGTGACAATGATCGTGGTAGCCATGGTAATTAAGGCCGTGGTGGACGAGGATGAGGACGTGATGGACCACACCTTTGTACACACTGTGGGGGAACAAATCACTTTGTTAATAGATGCTATGATCTTGTTGGCCATCCGTCTTGGGCTGGCGTATCCATAGCCAGTAGCAGTGTTCGAAATATCGATACTATCAGCCGATATATCGGCTGATGTTATCGTTATTGGCCCCCAGTGAGACGAAACCCGTTTGATAATGCTAGGAAGATACAAAAAATCTCAAAATCCAAATATCGCACGATATATCGTCGATATCACGCTATATATCGTCGATATCGCCGATACATCGTGCGATATCGCACGATTTCTCCTCCATTATTGTCGGAAATCGACAAACAGACTCATTATTCAGAAAAAAAAAACCTTTCAACAAGTAGATTTCGGTACCTGTAGAGGAGATCACCCTAATCGGAAGCTGTATTTGAAGGGCCATTTGAATCGTAGCAACAAAATCTCTGATTTGGGAGAGATTTGGGCGAAATCCGTCGAAATCCAGAGAAATTCTCGGCGAAATCCGTAGATATTCTCGGCAAAATGATGGATTTGGTAGAGATTTTAGGGTTCCGGAATGCCAAAACTCTCTCCTTAGTAAAAAGGGCTCCGAGCCCTTTTTACGGGATGCGGTATGGGTTGGTGTACCGCACACCACCGACGTGGATGATGTGTTGATATCACCAAGTTCCGTGGGTCCCATCATGAGGTATATGTTATATCCAAACCGTTCGTCCATTTGGCGAGCTCGTTGTAAGGGTTGAGCCAAAAAATAAGACAGATCCAAAGATCAAGTGGACCACATTGGAAAAAGTAGCGGGATATTGAACGTCTACCATTGAAACCCTTTTGGGGGTCACAAAAGTTTTGGTTCGTATGATATTTGTTTTTCCTCTTCATCAAGGTCTTTGTGACCTCATGAACAGATTGGATGACCGTACGAATGTTATAACGGTGAGAATCATTGTCCTCACTGCTATTTGTGGTGTGGTCCAATTGAGGTTTGGATGTGACTCATTTTTGGGCTCATGATCTAAAATGATCTCTCCAAATGGATGAATGGTGTGGATATAATAAATACATTATTGTGGGGCCCATGTAACTCTGATCTCCTTTGAACTGTTTGTACAATTGGAGGTGGATGATCGTCCGCGCTACTTCGCATGAAGTTCATGCGCTGGAAACTTAGGTGGGGTCCACCGCGATGTTTGTGAGAAATCCACTCCGTCCATCTGTTTTTTGAGCACATTTTAAGACATAGGGCCGAAAAATGAGCCGGATCCAAGACTCGAGTGGGCCGAAAACGTGAGGACTAAAGGTCCACAGTTGAAATATTCATGGGGCCACAAGTTTTGAATCAGTCTAATATTTGGGTTTTCAATTCATCCCAGTAGTAATGACGTTATGAACCTTATGGATGGAATGTAAACATCACTGTCGACTCAAGAAGGTTTCAATCGTAGGAATTTACCTACCCACCTTTTTCTTTAGTGCGGCCCACTTGAGTCTTGGATCTTGCTCAATTTTTGCCTCAAGTCTTAAAATAAGCTCACAAAACTGATGGATGGAGTAGATTTCTCACAAACATCATGGAGTGCTCCACTCCTGCGAAAGGATTTAGTAGGAAATCCGCGTCCCATCTTCACACGACACATACCCATACCTCACTGATGTGTGGTACATTAGCCAATCCACACCCTCCATCCATTTTCATAAGTAATTTTAAGGTATGAGCCCAAAAAGGAGATAGATGTAAGATCAACTGTACCACACCACAAGAAAATGTGGTGGCAATGATGTCCACCATTGAAGCTTTTTAGGGCCCACCGTAATGTTTATTTGTCATCCAATCTATTCATGAGGTTTGACAAACCTGGATGGGAAAACATAAATATTAGCTTTATCCAAAAAATTTATAGCCCCAAAAAAGTTTAATGGTGATCATTTAATGACCACTATTTTGTGTGGTGTGGTCCACCTCAGATTTGGATCTGCCTTAGTTTTCAAGCCATGCCCTAAAATGATATGTTAAAATGAATTTCAATTGAGGTTTGGATATGACTCATTTTCATACATATCTTTATACATTTATTAATGGTATGCATCATATTTAAATATATTTTACCTTAGCTTAAATAGATAATGCATAACTTAGTACCTTATACAAAGGAAATTTATTATGTGCACTTCTTTTTCGATATTTATGATTTAAAAGTATGTATTAAGGTCTTTTAAAATAATCTTTGAAGTTTCATAAAAAAATTCAACCATTTTGCTAATGTTTCCCCATGTTTCCCAAAAAGTGCAATAAATTATGCGATACAAACGATATATCCCGTGCGATAACCGATACGTATCTGTATCCCAAGGTTGCGATACATTGCGCGATACCGATATTTCGAACACTGGCCAGTAGTGCCTCCACTAGTTCTGAGAAGACTTCATCACCGCCTGCGGTGGAGAAGCATTCTTCAAGTGATTTAGTCCTTTGTCTCATGAGGCCGACGATGCATTAATGCGACTTTATGTTTGTGATGTTTCTAATACTTCCAGATCCACGATAGCCCAGTCAAGTACTACTCTTATTGTGTCCCTTTTTTTTTTCCCTGGGCCAATGACTCTGGAACCACCTCTCACATGACTGGTAAGTCTCATCGATTTAGTTCTTATCTTCCTTCTAACCAATTACACTTTATTACTGTTGCTGATCGGAACGGTTTCCATTAAGCTCTCTCCTTCCATGCATCCATCATTAGTTCTACATGTTCCTAGCTTTTCCCTTAATCTATTATATGTCAGTTCACTTACGAAATCCTTGAATTGTTAAGTAACCTTGTTCCCTTCTCACTGTGTGTTTGAGAACCTTCGGATAAGGTAGATGATTGGTGGGCAAGGTATTCAAAATTAGTTATGTAACGGCTGTTACGTAACGGTAACGGTCATAACCATTACGCGTTATGTGGTTGAAACGGTCGTAACGACCGTTACAGAAAAAACAGGCCATGAAGGCCCTATAACGGTCCCATAACGGCCCATAACAGACCTTAACGGTCCCGTAACGATCCTGTAACAATTTTTTCATGAATTAAAAAATGGCCATAACGGTCGTTACGACCCATATTATAACGGTAACAGTTGTGGCCGTTATGACCATTTTGGAACACCTTGTTGGTGGGGGTTGTGAACGTGAAAGCATTTGTCCTGGATGATGCACCTGCGAAAGCATCTGGTACTTTGTCCTTACAAAGACAGTTTGTGTCTAGATGGCATTGCCACCTAGGGCACCCATCTTTGTCTACGTTAAAAACGGGTGGATGAGGAGTATATACAACTCATACACCACAGTGGGTCCCCTTGCTGCATGCAGCGGTGGGGTCCACCTGGGATTTTGAATATGCCTCACTTTCAAGGACGGTGAGGATAAAACCCATATATCACAATGTGCCCCACTTGATGGACGACATGGTTATAAAACACATACAATATGGTGGGTCCCACAGAGCTAGCAAACTAGATGGATGGTGTGGCTATACAACATGTACATCAATGTGGATG
This sequence comes from Magnolia changhungtana, assembly GCA_030180095.1. Classification (NCBI taxonomy): domain Eukaryota; kingdom Viridiplantae; phylum Streptophyta; class Magnoliopsida; order Magnoliales; family Magnoliaceae; genus Magnolia; species Magnolia changhungtana. The sequence goes on from JASAUF010000293.1 coordinate 489,231, forward strand.
CCTGGAAGGTGTTAATAGTGGGAGCCACAACCCCCGCTCCTAGCTGTGGGGTCCACCTGAGTTTTGGATTGGTCGTGTTTTTGAGCCTCAATGGGCCCAGGAAGGTTTAAACGGTGGACATCATTGTCCCCTTTGCTCCCTGTTGTGGGGTGGCCCACCTGACGTTTGGATTTGACCCAGTTATGAAAAAACGGAAGGATAGGGTGGATAAAACATGTGTATCACAGTGGGCTTGATTAGTCCAACCCTGATGGATGGTGAGGGTAAAACCCACGCGCATGGTGGGCCCACATCTTGTCAAAACAGATGGATGGCACGGGTATAAAACACATGCATCACAGTGGGTCCCATAGCGTGTGGGACACGCTATTTCTGGACAACGTGCAGGGTAGGCTGTCCTCACAGTGGGCCCCACAATGGGTGGGCCCATAAAGGATCCAATGGTGGACAGTGCTGGTAAGGCACTTGCATCTTGGTGAGTCCCACAACCCAAAATGAGCTGTCAAAGCTGGTGGGCAACAAAAATAAGATGCAAAAATTGAGGTGGCCCGATCCAATGGTGGTCGACCAAGTGGATGGATGGCCAGATCATCTCATGCGTTGAATGGGCCAATTTGAGTGGTGCTCCACCAATGGGTGGATGGCCCCAACAGCATATGCATAATGCATCAAGTGGGCCATCGTTATCACATATAAACAAGGAAAAACAAGAGAAAAAAGGAGAAAGGTGCAAGGTGGCCTACAAATTTTTTTAAGGGCGATGATGGTGTGTGCCCTCCTTGATTCGGACCGTCAGAGGGTTTGGGCCCACCGAGATTGTCCACCAAGATAAGAGGTCTCGGTCCTCCCCTTCTCCCTTTGCTGGGATCTCCCTCCCTTCCCTTTTCTCTCTCTCATAAAATTCTTTACAACTCCCTCTCCTCTTCTTCTTCTTCTTCTTTTTTTTTTGTATGAGAGAAATGAGAAAATGGGATAAATTCTCCCTTTTGTAGAGAGGGCTCTCTCCTGTGGCTAGCATGAATGACGTGTGGAGGGAGACGGTGTCACGACCCTAAATCTAGTGTTGGTAATCCATGATTACTATACACCAAATTTTGGTTGACAGCCTCCGTAGAACTCCGATTCTTAGGACTTTCAAGTAACACGTACTAAGTCCCATAAGCGGGGCTCCACAAGGAGGATTTCTGAAAGTAAAACCAACAAACACGTTGCATTTATCAAAATTTCATCATATTCAATATATATTACTGTGTACAACTGAGCACATTAAGGCAAAACCAAAACATAAACCACGTCATATTTACTATACTTGATGTACATATGCAGGGTATTACAAAAAAAAAATATACACACTGATATGTACAAAACAAAAGGACAACTGGAGTCTGTAGCCTCTACTCCTGCAGCTCCCTACTCTCACCTGAAAAAAAAATAGAAAGGAAAGCTTGAGCTACTATGCCCAGTGAGTGCGTGTGCCGTGAAAATGCATGTTTCATCTCATGCTCATTTAATGTACACAAATGCACGGGCTTCAAAATCATTTTTTTATTTTATTTTTATATACAGGGTGGGACTTCTACCCACTTGTAACATACACACTCTTTTAACAGTTCCACAACTTTCCATATTTCCCAATTGGATCACCAAAGTCTAAAACAGAGGTGGGACTTCTACCCACTTGTATGGACTTTTCCACCGTGGTCAACCACAGAGGTGGGACTACATAGTTCACGGGCCGAACTAGTCTAACCCACTTGTGTTGAACCTTACTATCTGCCTAACAGCGAGAAATCATAAGTCGCCTGGCAAAACGATAGCGGACAATTTACGAGCTCGTCACACACAACCTATCTTTGCTTGCCCATAAGCAGGTCAGGTCAAACCTCTCAACCAATCGACACGCGTCGGTGGGAGTAGCTGCCTACTTTGGTATTTCGGCATTCCAGCGCTCTGTTCTTCCACCCGGTCTAAGCATTGGTTGCTCCCAATGGTACTAATCGGGGTTTAGGGACTTTCACCCACGGACCCTTTAATCATGTCCTGTCGAATTACACATTTCCAGTGTGGTGTCCAACTCAAGTTATAACAAAGTATATTCATATGAAAGTATGTTCATATGCATAAGCCCACATACAGGCACAATATGTCATGGTTTTCAAGGCAAGCATAGGACGACCTCCCTCATGTGGTCTCCTTATACATTTACGTTTCACATTGAAGTTCCTCATAAGGATCTCATGTAATACATCTCATGTAATACATCATGTATCTAAACGGTTTACATACTCATCATAGACACATCGTGGGTTACACTATAACCCACTATGATCACCATATCATGATATGAATCATTCACTCTCAAGCATACAACGATACAACAACTATGTATCATGCATATGATATGCACATGACTTAGCCAATCTAACTCCAATCCGGGAGTTATGCTGCTATAAGACTTCATGCCACAAGCATGCTTTTTCTCAAGAAGTAACTACATTAAAAGGAAGGATGAAGGATATTTCTTTGAAACAATTTGTCAAACAGGTAGCGGGCAAATATTGTAAGAGAGAAACCGTTAGAAAGACGTATAACTTGCAAGAAAACTAACTCATATCTATCATCTAATCTTCCATTCATAACTTAATCAACTAACTCAGCAAAGCTAGTCATACCCGTAAGAAAATCCAGCAATAACCTAATGAATTGAAATCAGAAAAGTTAGTCTGCTTAGGGCTTCGTAGGGCTTTAAAAGAAAGATTCAGCAACAACTTATCTTTTATAGGGCTTTCTTGGCTTTCAAGAAAATTGACTAACCGTAAATGAAAATCCATCAGTTTATCAAAACAACAATCTTATCTTTTAACCCTATCATTATACCTAATTCCAACAATACCTAATTCCAGCATACATAATTCCAGCAATACCTAATTCCAGCAATACATAATTCCAGCAATCCCTAATTCCAGCAATACCTAATTCCAGCAATCCCTAATGCCAGCAATACCCGAACCCTCAAACAGAAAATCTAGCACTGATTTTACCTTAAAACAGCAATTTCAGCAATCGTCTAACCCTAACTGAAAATCCAGCGAAACCCTAACCCTTAAACAGCAATTCCAGCAATAACCGAACCCTCAAACAGAAAATCCAGCACTGATTTCACCTTAAAACAGCAAGTTCAACAATCTTCTAACCCTAACTGAAAATCCAGCGAAACCCTAACCCTTAAACAGAAAATCCAGCAATTCTGTAACCTTAAAATTGAAATCCAGCAATTCTTTAACCTTAAAACAGATATTTCAGCAATCTGCTAACCCTAATTGAAAATTCAGCGAAAACCGAACCAGAAAACAGAAAATCCAACGAAAACCTAACCTTAAAACAGAAAATCCAGCGATAGGGTTTTGAAGGAAACTTCAACGTACACATATAAGTGCTCCTAATCTATGCACTCACCCGTAACGAGCAGAGGATTGGATCTCAACCTCTTCTTCTTCTTCTTCTTCTTCTTCTCCTTTTCCTCCTCCTCTTCCTCTTCTTCTTCTTAACTAGAGTGCTGGAAAATGAAATGTTTGAAAGAGGGTTTTTCTATTTATGGGTTTGTAAAGGGGTTTAAAGTGGCTTTTGGCTAAAAAGGAGGGTTATGGGATGTATTGTGTTAATTTTGAGAAATTTCGACTTATGGTAGTGATTTGAACTAACGTATTCCAATGATTTGAACTACATCAAGGTCATTTGAGTATATTTTCTCAAAATAAACATATACATATCGATGCGTAACTTACAATCCGGGTGTCCTATTGACATGCCGTTTTCGCCAGTAACTCTGTAACTTGACTATGACCACAACGGTTAGGCTCTCCGACCTAACGGATTTGAAAACTCAATGATGGCGGAACCCCACCTAAAATAAGGACATAATGGTCATTTCTTAGATTGTTTAATTTTAAGTCCGTATCTTAACATTCGGACATCGGGTTGAAATACGGCTTGCAGCTCGATAATAAAACAACATTATGATCAAGTCAAAACATTCTCGGGGCCAATGGACCTACAGCCAACGACTATCCAGTGTAGAAACCAGATTTCTGGGGCATCGGGTCTTACAGACGGAGCCTTAGTGGCTAGCATGTATTGGCCAATGGCATGTGTTGGATCACATGCATTGGTGAATGAAGAGGTGGTGGAAGGAGAGTGGAGTGGAGGATGATGGATGGATGAGATAAAAAAGAGAATGAGTGGGGTGATGTGGCATGTGAGGTGTAAAGTGAGTGTGAGGTGGCATGTGAGGTGTAAACTGGGTGCACATGTGGTGGATGATGTGTAAAATGGAGTCAACATTCCATGGTGGGCTACATTTCCTTAATATGTATGAAATATTTGTGTGTGCACCCTATAGTGCTTGCACACGCCTCTGCATGCGCGGGTACGAGGTGTGACCATGAAGCCATAGACTCATCATGACCAGGAACAAGCGGTTCCCATTTCAAAACCATCGTAACAGCTCCGATGGGCATAAATAACCATTGGTAGGAAATAAAAGATATTCGGGCAATGCACATGGCCTGCGGTCTAACACATGCGACGTGCGGTGCAAACGTAGACAAACACTCGACTTAGCACAAGGACAAGCGATGCTTCAAAATGGAATCCGACCAAATTATAGATCGGGCCCGTTTTAGAATCACAACCACATCCTTGGGTACCCCATGTAGGAGCTCTAAATCTATGGCCAAAAGAGGGACAATTTCCAACTGAATAAGCAAATTGATAAGGAGGGACAAAAGTAAAGGTGGATGAGGCAGTGACCCTCTGACACATAGCATAGATAGCGGTCAGAGGAGGGGGATTCATAACTATAATTTGTTCTCGGACATCGTGATACTTAGAGTTAAGGCTAGAAAAGAATTGCATGCTTTGAGCGTTTACACTTTGCTTTCATGCATGATTATTGTTATGGGGAAAAAGGGACCGACCCATGGAAGGAGGTCGGGTTGGAACCTTATACACTCGACCAAGCAAGCGATGACGAGAAGCCTCGTTAAGAGCCCGCTTCTTACTCAGAGCCCGTGACCAAGGAACACGTCCACAAGAGCACCACCTTTGACGATTCCAAGATCTCCAGAGTTTGTCAGCAGTATCCCGTCCCTTCGCTCGACTAAGGAGATAGGTCGGCATAGTCCAGGTTAGCATGACCTGGGTCCCCATGGCCCAGGTCGACGCAACCCAAGTCGGTGTGACCCGGGTCGGCATAATGCAGGTCGGCTTGGCTCAAAGTGGCATACCATTCCTAGGTCAGGTTGGCCAAGGCTACCTTGGCCTCCCGTCGCACGCCTCTGCTGGTCTCGTGTAATCAGATTTCATCTAAGAGAGATCCGATCAAGGTCTTCTCCAAAGATCTCAGAGGATATCTGTGACACGCCAAGGATCTTGGAGGATCCTCCTACTAGTCCGGGATCCGATTCCCTCTCCAATACTCACCTACTAAATAGGGAGATTCCTTCTACGCCACCACCTCTCCTAAAGCTATAAATAAGGTACCTCTATGGTGAAGGGTACGCACTATCTTTAGCCCTAAACCTCTAATACTCGACTAGACCCAGATCCTTTTCCTGACTTAGGCATTGGAGGGTCCCTTGCTCTAGCCAGGGTCTTCCTTGTCCGTTCCTTGTGCAGGTAAGCAGGTCCAGAAAGGGGCTAACCAGATTTCTGCATCAACAATTATAATCCCTTGTATAGTAGGAGGGAAGGGGCTGATAGAGATCTCGTTCATCCCACATACCTCGAAGGGCCGAAAAATACTCCTTTAAGGATCTTGAATCTTGTTGAAACTTACAAATATCAGAGATCAACTTAAAAACTCTGGATATATTCCGTGCCTCTAAATATATGTCATGGAGGGTGTCCAAATTCTTTTGGCCGAGGTCAGGAACATGACGAAATTGCTCACAGTGGAGTCCATACTATTAAGTAGCCAAGCCATGACTTGGTAGTCCTCTTTGGTCCAGGTCTTGAAATTCCCATATGATGAATTTGTAGGTTCATCCAATATGTAGGAAGGTCTATCTCTACCTCTTAAAAAACAACTTCATGGATTGATCCCATCGTAGATAATTGTTGCTGTTCAACTTGACCGTGGTAATCAACAAAGGGATTTGATTTTGAAGATCCCACATTAGATCCAGAGGAGATTTTGTCCTCCATAAGGGTCCACGGAGAAGAAACTCAAGCAACAAACAACTCGAAGGAGGCACACAATATATAAGAGTCACAGATTCACACAAATCTGAGTTCCAAATTAGGGCCCAGGGTCCAAAAACAACCTTAGAACTGAAAAACTATGCTAATAATCAAAAATAGACTTGAATCAAGTGTGAAAACATCTCACACACTAAAAAACCCAACTAGACATATGCTGAAAGTTCTGGTGTATGTCTAGAATCCCTAGGTCCCAAAAAAGATCCAATCATACCACCTTTGGCCTTAGAACTCACTCAAATCTCCCCCTTAATGAAAAAGAACACCTAGACCCATCATGTGGATAAAATTCCAAGAAATCTCCACCAATTTGAGCAGAATCACAGAAAAATGAAGAGTGGGTTGTTGTTTTTTTTTTTTTTGTTTTTTGTTTTTTATTATTATTATTATTTTTTTTGTGTGTGTGTCGATGAGAAAAGTAGCCCAAACATACCTTAGATGAGCTCAAAAAAATCTACAAAAATCACCATAAATCTTCTAAAATCGAGACACTTTAAACTGTGTTCTTCCCGATCGAAAACAATTCGTATGGATTGTATAATGCTGACGTTAGAAAACTCATGTATCTTCGATCAACTTGAAAGGTTGCTTTGATACTAAGTTGATGTTAGATGATCTTAGGAGTGAATAGGAAAGAGAGAAGAGAATTAAAAAAATGTCTTCTATGTGTTGGTTCTTTAAACCCTAACACTCTTTTATTATCATGTTATAGCATTGCGAATGCTAAGCGCGGGTGATCACAGTCACGGGAGCCTTTTTAGGCTTTCTTGGTTGTGCAGTTGTGAGTTAGGGTATTAGATATTTAACTTGGAGTCTTCACCAACCAATTAATTCAGATTCCACAGTTGGCTAGACCCTTCAAAATCTTTAAACTAGGGAATCCGAAAATTCTCTATTATAAAATGACTCTTGATCTGCGACTTGTGATTCTAAGTAAGGGACCATGGTGATAGAGAATGAAGGTGTTAGGCACCTTCTCTGCTCGCACAAACACGTGACCTCTACTTTACAAAACTTAGTGAATTATAAGGGATTTGGTTAATCTATAGCATAAATAGTGCAATGAATTTGATGCTATGTGATGTGATAGTTCAATGTCTAACTCAGGAGTGGTAATGAGGGATTGGCGAGGGCAATTTGACAAGACCCATTTACTTGATGAGGGATGATAAAGAAAGGAAAAAGTCTCACGGTTGATTTAAGTTTTTGATGTGACAAGATTTGAGGAATTGGCTAGTTACAGAGCATATAATACTCAAACTGACTGGAGTAGCAGGGTTGTTGAGAGGTGATGTGCTGATGTAGATGCACAGAATGCAAGGATGATGCGAATGAGGAGTGCAATGTCTAACTCAGGAGTGGGAGTGAGGGATTGGTAAAGGCAATCCAACACGACCCACTTGACGAGGGACGATAAAGAAATGGAAAATCCCAGTCAATCTGAGTTTTTGATGGGCAAGATTTGGGAAACCGACAAGCTGTAGAGCATTACACTCGGGTAGACTAGGAGAGTAGGGGGGTTGAGAAGGTGGATGATGATGCACAATGCTGATATGAAGATGGAAGTAATTGATTTGTCGTTGGATGAATGGGTAGTCACAAAGATTGATTAGAGTGGGTTGGATCGACCTTTTAGATGGCTTGAGAGGTTGGTATCTGGGCTTGGCTAAGCTGACCTAGAGCTAGAAGGACTTCCTCTCCTTGCACTCTCTTTCTCTCCTTGGTGGGTGGATGGGATGAGTTTGACTCACTCTTCCTCACTTCTTTTCTTCCTTAAAATGAGTGGTTAGGGGATGATTAGATTATGAGGGATGATTAGGTGATGGTGAAATTGAAGGGGAGGGGTATTTATGTGTGAGGGATGACATTTTGGTGATTATTGAGAAGTTTAGGGGCTAAAGAAGGTTAAAAGGGTTGTGATTGGCTGAGGGGATGAGTGTGCCACATAATGCTTTGTCGTTGGTTGGATGGGTGGTAAAGGGGGTGAAAGTACGAGCTATAGATGTCCTTGGGGGGGTAATAAAACAAATACTCTAAATTGCTTAGAGTATTGAAATCTTGATTTCAAATAGTTCGTAGGACAACCTTCACCTAAAAGATTTAGGCAGGACAACTTTATTTCACGATGTCTTTGAGATCAAATATCAAACTTAGCATGAGACAATCAACCACAAAGAAAGCATATAAAGAATTAAACAATTCCCACAATGCACAAGAAGTTATAGTGGTTCGGTGCTTAAATTCCACACCTACTCCACTCCCAAAATTACTACCCTTGTAATTCTGGCTTTTACTATTTTAAGGTTTTCATAGGGTCACCTTAACAACCTTATACAATTCTTGTGATTTTCACGGGCTATCACAACAAACCCTCTTTGTGATTTTCACGAGCTCACCACAAAACAACCCGCTGAGATTTCCAGGCTATCTCAGAAAAACCCTAAATGAAATGAAAGTAAAAACAATACTTATCTTCAATTGGCGAGTCGAAGACGTAACTGTAGCTTGATTGTAGCGATATTCTTTCTTGGGATATTGATTAAGTAGTATTTGTGTTCAACCCAAAAAGAATATAGGGATCTAATATATTTTCATTATAATAAATAATACCCTAATGCTGCAAATTCAATTATCTAATTCTCAAGTAGAGTATGGATTACTCTATTAAAAAAGATTAAACTAATTTGAGAAAGAGAATAGAATAAGCTAAATCAAATATAAGAATTACCGCACAAATAGCTTAAGGAGGCTTGGAATTTCACTCTTTTCTTGAGAAGATGGATCTCTAATTTTCATCTCTTTAATGAGTGAGAGAAAGCCTATATTTATAGCCAAAGGATTTGGAAATTCGGTTGGCCCGATTTTAGGTTCGGTTAGTCGAATTCCAACGATTGCGTTCCAACGGATCTTCGGATTTCGCGGGATGAAATCTTTCAAAAATTCGGCTGGCCCAAGCTAAAATTCGGCTGGCCGAATCTCCATGAGATCCAAAATCTTATCTTGCTGGAAACTTGATCGAACATACTTCGGGCTAGCCGAGTAGACAGGTTGGGCTGGCCGAACTTGCTTCGGAAAAAATCTTTCTTGCTGTACATTTGCCCAAATTATGTTGGGTTGGCGGAAGGTAGTTAGGCTGGCTGAACCTGAGGTCGGATTGGCCTAACTCCAGTGTATTTTACTTAGAATCATATATTATCGTGATATCATGTGAAATACACCTAACCTAGGATCAATCTAAGGTTATATCACCTGATGGTTGACACATACAAAGTGTTTTGATCTTCGAACCATGTAAAGCTTTTAAGGCTTGAGATGTTGAGTCTTCCTTGTGCTCCTTTCAGGACTACGAAATTTGACAATCCTAATTGTGCTTACGTATAAGCACTTACAGGGGGTAATTTTAGGGAAAGTTGGGGACAGAAGGGTCATTTCTACCCGAGCAGAGTGGGACTCTTGAGGTGAGGGTTTGGTTCCTCTCTCCTCCACCTAACCCGTTGCAAAATCTTGTGAAATTCCACATGGCGGGTGGTGCAGGATGGGGCCTAGTTTTTAGTAGTAACTCTAGTGAGGCCTGGGTACCCCTTCGGGCTTCTCACTCTTGCTTTATTGTGGTCCTAAGGCTAAATGGGCTTTGATATGGGCTGAATTTCAGGTTTCGGCTGCATACAAATCAACTATTTACCCAGGGTGGAGTGTCTACAAGCACAAATACATACTCCTCAGGAGAACAGAGTATTGTGCACATGCACACACCCAAAAATCCCATACATACAAAAAACATACAAAATACCCTACCAACTCTCTATATTGGGCTGCTTGGTATGTTTGACATCATGTGCACAGTCTGGGGCTTGAAGTTGGAGAGTTTTGTTTATGAAAGCATTATAGTGCAGGGGCATTTTCACACCAGGTTCGAGTGGGGTCGCCTGTGGGATGCAGGGGCACACTCGGGGTGGGTGGGGCCCACGGGGGAGGTCTCGTGTTCGAGACTCCTCACCGGGAGTGATTAATGCACATTTCACACCGGGCTCGAGTGGTGTAGCCCGTGGGATGCGGGGACACACTTGGGGTGGGCGGCCCATGTGATTTGGGGCCCACAAGGGGAGTTTGGCTGAGGTCCTAACTCATGAGAAGTGGGGCCTGGGCTATGAGATAAAGGGATTAATTCGCCGTACTCTAACAGTTCGAGCTTTTAGAGCAAATGGTTAATTGTCCTGCATCACATTAGCCCCCATTTATGTTAGCAGTCTCCCTTTATTTCTTTTAATTTATTCTTCTAGTGGCAATGAGGGGTGAGGTCAAACCTAGGTTCTTGATTTAGATTTAGGGTTCAAATAACCTATATAAAGTTAAATTGAACAAATTTTCTCTAGTGGTCTAAATCTATGCAAGTCTTCTTGACTGGCAAAGGAAAATAAAAAAATCTGACCATGGAGGAACCGGATGAAAAGGATAGCAAGTATGGTGAATGGATTCAAGAGATTGCTCAAGTTATTACGTGATTGTGGAATAGTATTGAAACGTCTATTACTACAATTGTGATGTTTCTAGATACTAGAAAGAAGGTTTACAATACATTATGATAGATGTATTCAATTGATTAAAAACACCTCTTGTATGCATCAATTGTTTGAGGAGATCTTCTCATTCCAACAAGGGGATAAGTCCCTCGGCGAATATTATTTTAAACTAAAAGGAATGTAGGAGTTGTATGTGTATCAACTGCTTACTAATGATAAATATAAAAATCCTATAAAAAATATGCTTAGTTTTTCAAGAGAACAATGGACAACCACCATAGAGAAGAGATAATAGGCCTATCCAATCATTACAAGGGCTGGATGAGTTGGATGCCATGCCACACACACCACAACAGGCCTCACACAACAAATGGTTGTAGAACAGGCTTACTTTACAAAGTTACATAGGAACCGACCTCCCAAAAAAGATCAAAAGAAAAAAGAAAAAAAAAGGCCAAAATAAATACCCTAGATCAATCATTAAATCAATCAAAATGAAATATAACTAATTAACTAAGATTAAGAGTAAGAAACATACTTCTATCTGAATCAATTAAGGCAAAAGAAAACTTGATTCTTGTGCTCCACACTGTACATACGTGAAATGGGTGGATCGTCTCCTTTCTTTTGGCTCCAATGCCCATCAAACTTTGGCCAAAGAATCTTCTCATAGGGCATCTAGAACCATTATATGGATTGAGAAAATCGAATTTGCAAACTTTTAGATGTGGATGTCTATTGTGGGCCCTCTTTCTAAAGCTTTTGTTTTATTAAGGATATGTTCCAGTTTTAGTTTTACATCATTAGAAAACTGTTATACGTTATAACTCTTCAATCGTCTTGGCATGCCTGTTCAGATGGTTAAAATTGTATGATGGGTATGATTCTTGAGATATGCTTCATCCACAATAGGACCCGCAGTTTGGATGGTCTAGATAACTATACTTTAATGCCACATGTGAGGAGGATGAGTCTCCACCATTTTTAGTAGGTGTTTAACTAACACAACAAACTCAGACCAAAATTTAAGATTTTAAGGCTCAAAACAGAAATCCTCCATCGTGTACGGTATGCAAGCTACATACTACACCACGTACAATGTAAGCTACACCTTAAACAGTGTATGCTACGTAAGATTTGCACTATTTAAACACGTTACATAGTAAGCATAGGCTATGTGCTACGCTCTGTGCTACGCTATGCATGCTATTTAAAACACTGACTTGTATTTATCTGAAAATGGCATTTTGCAACAAACTTCATGTGCTCACACTCCATAGCAAAAGGACATCACGAATCGTGATCTACTTGAGGCGGCATGTGCATCGTTGATTCGTTTGAATGACCCAAAAAGTTTTCAAGTGATGCAATTTTAACAAGGTGCTACCTGACCAATGGAATGCTTCTTCTTATTTTAGTTGGTTAATTGCCTCTTGCGATTTTGTTTCCGAGTGTTCCATTGTTCTTCCTACCCTCTAAGGTTTCCGATTGTGAATGCTTTGTCCATTAGATGGAATCAGGTGATGATAAAATTAGATCCTAGAGTAGTGAAAATTTTGTTTCTTGGGTATTCCAAAACCCACAGGGGTTATGAATGTTATAGTCCTAGTCTTCAAAGACAATTTGTTTGTGTTGATGTTACCTTCTTTAAATCTATTCCATTCTTCTTAAATGAAAGTAAGTCTTTTAGAATGGAAGCTTCACTATCTCATCCTATTATGCCACACTATAGAGTCACCTTCTTCCACTAGTTAGTCCATTCCTACAAATATGTCTGCACTCAAGGTCTACTCACTTTGAGAAAAGGGCAACAGTGAAGCCAATCCTGATGTGCCATTCTCTACATCTTTTGTGCTTGTTGATCCAATTTCTTCCCACATACATCTTGTTTCTTCTGACCTTTCTATTATTCATAAATGTACTTGTACAAATATCCCATTTCTAAATTTTTCTCCTTTTATTTTTCTATCTCCAAGTTTTCGAATTTTTTTTTGGAATTTCTCTTCTCGTTTTGTTCCCAAGTCATATTAGAAAGCCTGGTCTCATAAGAGGTGGTAGCTCTTCATTGTGATGACAACTGGGAGCTAACCAATCTTCTAGTTGGCAAGTGTGCTGTTGGATGTCAGTGGGTATAAGCTAAAATTCAACCCAATGGTATTGAGGAAAGACTGAAATTTTGCTTGGTTGCTTAGGGATGCACTTAAACTCTCAGCGTCTGACTATATAGAGACATTTCCAGTTGCCAAGCTTAACTACATTCGTGTCATTACTTTCGTTGTGGTTATCATGGATGGCCACTTTTCCAACTTGATGTTAAAAACTCATTTCTTTATGTAGATCTCACGGAGGTCTATATGGAGCAACCACATGCGTTTGTTGCTCATTAGCAGTCAAATAAGGTGTGCAATTTGCAAAAGGCGATTTACTAGTTGAGAAGTCTTTGCGTGTGTGGTCTGACAAATTCAATAAAGTGTTGTTGACTTAAGTCATGTTGATCTTTCAATCTTCACACAGAGGCATATATATTTTAATTATGTTAGTTGTAAATGTGGATGATATTGTGGTCACAGGTAGTGATAGAAGAGGGATTGGGGATCTTAATTGGTATCTATAACATCACCTTTTGATGAAAGATTTGAGCCATCTTCGGTATTTCCTTCGGATAGAAGTTGCAAGATCAAAGGAACTCATTAATCTATCCTAAGGAAAATGTCTTGGATTTGCTCATATACACAAGCCTTCTTGGTGTTAAGCTAGCTAATACACCAATGGATTTGAATTATAAATTAATTAGTGATCGAGGAAATGTGGTTGAAGAGCTAGTGAGTGGTTGGGAACTTATCTACTTGATCATCATTGGGACGTTTATATCATATGTTGTGAGTGTGGTTATTTACTTTATGAGTTCTCCTAGGATTCAATGAGTGTAGTAGTCTGGATTCTGCAATATCTCAAAGGAGGACTGGGCCAAGGAATTTTATATAAATGGCATAATAATCTCCAAGTTGTTGAAGGCTCTAAGAAGGCAAGGGTAAGGTCCAAAAGGATGTCAGTGGAGGTAGTAAGGAAAGACTTGAGGACCCATGGATTAACTGGGGATGTGGTCCCTGATAGAGTAGAATGTCAGAACAAGATTTGTGTAATTGGCTCCATTAGTTGGGATAAGGCTGTGGCTGATGATAATGATAATCATCTCCAAGTTACAATGTATTATGATGCATATTAGGCAAGTTCTTGACCAATAGGCAGTCTACGATTGGATATTGTACATTCACAAGAGGAAATTTGGTTACATGGAAAAGTAAGAAGCAGCATGTTGTAACCCGATCCGGTGCCCTAGTAGAGTATAGAGCTATGGCTTACACCACATTTGAGCTTGTTTGGTTAAAGAAGCTGCTATAGGAAATGGGTTTTGTCGTGAGCCCGCTGATGCAGTTGTTTTGCACAACCTCTCTTATTACAAACAATCCAGTTTATCATGAGATAAAAAAGCATATTGAGGTTGACTGTCACTTCATAGAAGGTTTCTAGTGGTGACATTTCTACACCATAAGTCTTAGGATCTCTTGTGTGGAATCAGCTTACATGCATTAATTCCAAGCTAGCCATAGATTAAACCTATGTTCTAGTTTGAGGGGGAGTGTTAATGAAGTTAGATGTGGCTTTGTAGTTGTACGACCTATTTTGATGGTTCTAGTAAAGGCCATATAGCCGTACGACACACCTATTGTTTGGTTTGATCATGTTGTTTCTTACTCAATCCTATTGGGTGCTGCACTTAAGGTGAACAAGTTATATATTTAATAAGTGAAGTGTATTATTATCTTTTTTGGTTTTATTACTAAATGAATATAAGGAGAGGTCGGGGACATCTAATCCCACTCCTTTTACTCTATTCTCCTTTTCTCTTCTTTTCTCTCCCTTTTTTTCTTTCTTCCTTTCTCTTCCACACAAAATTCCAGGTGCGTTATGAGAAATAAGGAGCTCTCGTCTGACGATCCATCATAGACGAATGGAAAAGTAACAACATGATGGTGATATCTTGGCCCAATTTCATGCAGTTGAGCATTAGTTGTGGTCTCATGTTTAAGAAGACTGCGAAAGAAATATGAGATATGGTTGTGATTCTTGTGAAGATGAGCCCTATGCATGTTGCACCACATTGTATGGGAGTTCTCTTTAAAAGAAATATGACTGTTAGTTGTAGGTGCCCCATGTACTTAAGTCTATTCTAGAAACTATACATCACATTAATTGATAAGTGGTTTTTAGTTTCGCCCACCACACTATGTTGGAGGATTCTCAAAGTTTACTGGTGTTGGAGACTTGGAGCAACACCTTGGGTGCATTCATGGGCATTGTTCAGAGTATCCCTGATATTACGATAATGTCCCCAATTATCTGTTTCTCCAGCTGGATGATATTGATAACACTGGTAGTATAGGAATTTCCGGGTATCAACAATATATAGCTAAGTATTGCTATGTATCGATATCGCTAGTGTATCGCCAATATCTTTGACTGTGTAAATCTTAGGTATTGCTTGTATCACCAATGTATTGTTGATATTTTCAACTATGTAAATTCCAGGTGTTGCTTATATCGCTAGTATATCAGTGATATTTTGATAATATCGCCAATGTATCGATATTGCCAAAAATCTATTTATTAAAAATGTCAGGCCCATGTCCTAGTGACCATTCCGTTCCGTAGGATCCCACGGTCCTCCTGGTGGAATTTTGGCAACCCGCAACCCGTAAATTGCATTTGCGCACTATCCTAACTCACATCCTGTAAACCCGAGTCGACTTAACCTGAGACCTATGCCATTGCGACTGCGCCGTCGCCGTGTCTCGTGCTCCAATCCGACGCTTAGATCATAAGATATGGCCCGCACATTATTATGGCCGTTGATCGCTTCATTGCAGGACCCACCTATCCCAGATATGATTTTTCCCTAGCAAGTAATCATGATGGTGACTCACCCTAGCCTATCTAGGGTAGGATGATGTCACCCTAGCCCATGCCTCTTACAAATAATGGTTTCTTTTTCTTCCCCATGACTTACACAAGTCATTATGGTCTTACATGTAATCATTGCATTTCTCTCTCTCTTTTCTCCCTCTCTCCCTCCCATTCTCTCTCACTCCCTCCATTGCTAGAGTTTGGGACGTCCAAGCAAACCCCCAAAAAATCTAGCCATCTCTCACCCATTCTCCCCATCAATCCAACCATCAAGACACCATCTTAGCTATTGAATCTCACCTCTTGGAGCTCTAGGGCATAGTGGTGGAAGAAGGAGATCAAGATCTTAGGTGGGTGCTCTCTAGAGTTAGATTTCATCCTCTCCCTTGGATTTCTTCCTTTCATTTGCATGGGGACTTGAAGGGCCCACCAATCCATGGTGGAGATCCTTCATGATCTGATGTGCCTTGGATTTTCTTTCTTCCTTTCATTTGCATGTGGGGCCCACTTAGATGTTTTTGAGAAAGACCCCTCCCACTCATTTTATCCATGGTGGAGATCCACAACTCAGTGGGCCACAAAAGAGGAAAAAGTGAAGATGACCATAGTTGAAACATTTATATGGTATGTGGCCGTTTGTGTTTTCACCATTTTCGGTTTAGATGCATATGCATGAGCCAGGTTTGGTGGGCATTCCTTTCCATTCTGGCCCACTTGAGTTTTGGATCATTCTCATTTTTCGTAAAATGTCTTAAAACCCCCCCCCAAAAATCGCAGTGAGTAGACCCCACCTGAATCCTTGCGCGGGAACTTCCTGATGATTTCTACTCTAATGGCCCATGCCTTTGCATGAGCCATGGTGGGTCATTCTCCATGGACCCCCCCCCCCCCCTACTTCATTTGCATGGTGGGGATGGCACCCCCACCTAAGATTTTTATTTTGTTATGATGGGCCCATGCATGCATGGGACCCATCTTGATGTATGTATTGATGCATGTATTAGAGTGGCCCATAGTGGCGGGGCCCCTCCATCACACGTCTTTTCTCTCTCTCTCTCTCTCTCTCTCTCTCTCTCTTTTGATCCTTGCATGATGGCCCACTTGATGATGTATGTTGCTGTCCAAACATGGGACATCCACACATCCAGATTTTTGGGACACCTTGCTGCCCATTTTCGGGCCAATCTGGATGGAGGAAAACTCATGGATCAACCTGATTTCCTGGATGTGTGGCCCACCCGCATGGACCCCTTGCATGTTGTATATGTTTCATCCATGCTGATCGCCCATGGGGCCCACCTTGCTGACGTCCAGCAGTGGCCGAGACGGTCAGCGGCATATTCGGGCATCGTCGCTAACTTGGACACAGACGAAGAGAAAACACAGATATCAGCTTAATCCAAAGCTGGCGGGTCCCACCCTAATGTATATTTTTGTATCTGGGCCATCCATCTGCTGGACGGCCAACAACTATAGCTGCTGTATTGACGTCAACAAGTTCTGTGGTTCGATCATGAGGTATGCGTTATACCATACCGTCCGTCCATTTGGCAGCTGTGGGGCCCACCCCACACGTGTGGGGTGGGGCCCACCTTGTATGTATGTATTATATATCCAGGCGTCCGTCCAGGGGATTGGACGGTGGGTCCCACCACTTGATGTATGTGTTTTCAGTTGCGCCGTCCCTCCATGGGACCCCCTCGATGTATGTGTTTTATCCATCCCGTCCATCCAGATGGGCTAGACGTGGGCCCATCATGATGTAAGTGTTTTATCAACGCCGTCTAGCCCGTGGACCCCACATGTGATGCATTTATGGCCCATTGATGAGGCCCAATGTGATGTATTTAAGGCCCATCTTGCAGGCCCACCTTGAGGTATATGTTGTACATGTGGCCCATCTATTTTACTGGATTATGGGCCGCCCCATAAGGCCCGTTGTGATGTATATGCTGCCCATTTGTGAGGCCCAATATGATGTTCGTGTGGCCCATATGTGCGGCCCAATATGATTTTTGTGTGGCCCATATGTGCGGCCCAATACGATTTTTGTGTGGCCCATACGTGCGGCCCATTGTAGTGTTTGAGAGGCCCATATGATGAGGCCCACTGTGATATATGAGAGGCCCATGTGGTGAGGCCGTAATGATGTATGAGTTAACATGAGAGAAGTCCATTTTATTCCCAACCATTTGAGGGCTATGAGCTGTTTCATTAGGCCCTTGTGTGAGGCCCATTATGTTGTATGTGAGGCCCTTATGCGAGGCCATGGGCCCCACTATATGTTAGGTTCTATGTAGGCCACTCCTTGGGAGCAATGTTGGTTAAATGTCCACATTGGTGGGCAATGATGGTTAAATGTCCACCTTGTAACCTTCCCTTAGGCCTTGTTATGCCCATTCTCATCCTTCTCTAAGTGGGATAACTCAAATCATTAGGCCCCATTGATGTTTGCATGATCCATCTATTGTATCGGGCTAACCCAAAATGTTGGGCCCCCATTGGTTGCTAGTAGGATTTGTTTTAAAAAATTATCTTGGAGTCCATCTAGGACTTATGTGGGCTCCCTAGGGCATCTAGCGAGCCATGTGATAGTATGGTGAAGGAAGCCCGTTCCGGATCCTTAGGGTTATAGGTAGGCCACCTAGGCCCAACCTTAATATAGGGGAGTTCATCACTGCCGTAGACGGAGGGATCCGTGCTATCGGATTTGGTATATCCACAGTTGAGGACCGATCTTTATGTTATGGTTTAGATCGGCTGTCCTTCTATGGACCCCGCCTTGTATATAGGCTGATTATCGATGCCGACTATGAGTATGTGATAGCATAGCATCATGATACATGCCAATACGCATCATTTGCATGCTTGTTATGAGATATGGTTGACCATTGCATATGCCATTGGGCAGGTTGTTTATGGGACTCCCTGATAGAAGGAGTTGTCCCACATGAGCACACGGTATGTGTAGGATTGATGCATGACTGAATTGTGTGACTCATGCATCTTGCATTGTGTGTTATGATTGCTGTGCGCCCTAGCGACATTAGGGCTGTAGCTTCCGCAGTTATAGCGTGGATGACAAGATTGGATACCGAAAATTCTTGTTAAGCACAGGGCCGTGAAGGATGTCCCAGGGTGAAAGTCCCCAAACCCTTATGGAACCATGGAGGATGCTCCAATGCCTAGACCGAGTGGATGTATGAGCTCATGAGGGCCGAATACCAGGAGGCCGCGTCTCCCATTGTGTCGTGGTCTGTTGGAAGGGGGTGTAACCTTACCTATTCGAGACTAGGGGGCAATTGCTAGGCTGAGTATGACCAGCTCGTAAATGGGTCCACTACCGACGTGTCGGGTAGATATTGGTAGACTGCTGGTCAGGCGGGTAGTGAGGTCTCTTCCACTTGCACGGTTGCGCGTCCAGTGTGGGGCGGCAATATGGTGTATAGTGTACTAGACCCCGGTGATTATCCACAGAGAACTGTACTGATTTATATGATGCTCCAAAGATGAGCTGGATTGATATGTGGATTGGTATACTTGAGTTGCATCTTGCACATGACATTGGCTATGTAGGCCTTGCATTGCATTGTATAGCCTTGGTGTGGCCAATAGCATTCATGCCTTACATCGCATAGCCTTGGTACGACTGATCGCATTCATGGACTTATTAGCATGTTTCTGCATTACTCTGATATTACATACTTGCATTGCTACCTTGCGCACGCACTTTCACCACCCTCTAAGCTTTTTATAAGCTTATGCATGATAGATGCGTGCAGGTGACGCTAGGACGTAGTTGTAGCTGAGCAGGAGCGTGCAACCGAGTTTTTGGAGCCCCGATATTACCATTGTATTTCCTTTATGCGCATTGTACCTTCAAGTTTTTGATCATAGTGGATTTTGTGATGGAGTTTTGGTTATTGTTCGTGGGTTATGCTTGTTATGGGATAAATTCATGCTGAAAATCCTCCTTGTGGTATCCCAGGATCGGAACCTGGTATATGGGTGCCGGGAGCCGAGAATGGGGTACTATGGAGGCTGTCGGCGCCGGGTTCGGCGATCAGGAATTTTGTGAGCCCGGTTTCCAAGTTTGGGGCGTGACAAAAAAATATTCCGATGGATGGGGTAGTTGGATGGATATATGGGATGGATGGATGGATGTCTGGATGTTTGGATGATTGGATGAGATGGATGTATGGTTGGGTGGATGGGATGGGATGGGATGGTTGGATGGATGGATGAGATGGTTGGGTGGGATGGATGGATTGATGGTTGGATCATCACGCATGCCTATTGTGTTTATATGCTTATTTATACATGGATGTATAATATATGAATGCATTATGCATGTTTGTTTGTGTGTTAATTGGTTTAATAAGATTTAAGTGATTGTTGTGTTACTATTGGACTGATGTCTTATAACAAATACTTTTAGGCCCCCATTAAATGGAAACTTACTATGTATGCATTTTTTTATTTTTTATTTTTAATTTTTAAATAACTCCTAAATATGCAAATATGTGTATTTAGCATCTTCTAAATTTTCACTAAAAAATTCCAACGTTTTCCCCATGTTTCCCCAATGTTTTCTCACTTTTATGGAAATTGGCAATATTATCGGCAATATCGATATTTTTTCTGTATACCCGGTCAACGAAACTTGTAGCGATACTGATACTTTGAACACTGTTTATGGGAAAAGAAATTTGAAATTGTAATATGCCTTCAATGCTATTTTTTCCCTCCTTTTTCCTTTGTCTTTCTTGTTTTCTTCTAGATAGCCAATCCCACTCACAAATTCTGAAATCCATTTGTAGGAACCCGAAAGCCTAATTACAACCCTCAAAAAAGAAAAAGAAACTTACCTAGTAACTTCACTCTGAAATTCCATAAACAAGAAAGAAACTCATTTTTTGCTGCCCCCCCCCCCCCCCCCCCGGGCTCAAAAAAGAAAAAGAAAAAAACAACAAACTCATTTTTTGCTGCCCAAAACCCAATTGCAAACCCAAATTCCAAATGACACTACCTAGTAACTTCACTCTGAAATTCCAATCTGTCATACAAACAAATAAAAATCCTAGCCTGATTTTGAATCCCACGGCTAGTCGCACAACCAAAAGCCCCAAATCACCGCGCACGATAACTCAATGACCCCAAAACCCAACCCAAACGACTTCAAATTAATTAATATCTAAAAGCCTTCTTCCAATTCTTAATCCCAAGCCCATAACCCTAGTCCTTAATCCCTCTCCTATTGTCTCTCCCTTGTAAAGCTTCTCACTCCCCTTGCTTGCACTCATCTATTCTCCATACCACTTCGTCTTCTACTCTCGTGCTTTCTCTGTTTCCCATCACTAAACCTACTTCCAATTTAGCTTTCTAGACTTAAAAACCATGGTTAGATGAAACTATTCAAACATAGGTGGTACATGCTTCGTGTAATCTAGACTCAAGCTTCCTGGCCTTAGCTTAATCTAGAGTCAAGCGTGCTACCCTTTGCTTAATCTAGAGTCAAGCGTGATAGATAAGCACTTGATTTTGAATACTGTATGGTGATAAAGTGTTCCTTTATTATTATTATTATTATTATTATTATTATTATTATTATTATAAATTTACAATCATCATCGATCTCAAACATTCATGTCATTGATGATTATGATCAAGAACTGTCAACATGTTATTTATAGAAATACAAGTTAAAATGGAATTTTGGTTAGACTGCTTATGCATATATTTTTACAAAATCCTTAAATGCTGTTATTTGATATTCAACACTCTTAGTGTTTTTATTGCATGAATTCATTGATATAAGCTATTGCTTTTTTGACTCTGTCTCATATTCTTTGTAAGGTGCCACATTTAAAGTGATTTCGGTTGACTTGCTATTTTTGGAAGTATGACTTGGTGGAAGTCTAAATGGCAACATGTTTGCCATGGACTTGATAGGAATTCGTTATTGTTCCCTTAAAACTTTCTTCCCATATAGGTCTTCCTCATTCAACTTTCTGTTACAATGTTGTTGATGCAAGCACTCATGTCTTTTTTCGTTGATGGATGTGAATTGCAGTAATTTGTATCACCATCCCTATCAAAGCTCGAACATGGTGCAGGATAGGCTTATTGAAGTTTGTCTTTTTTCAGGGAAGTCAAAAAACAAGAATCAAGGATTATACTATTTGTATTTGGAAGCAATTTCAATTCAGAACTCAAAATCCCAGTCTGTTCCTGAAGATTTGCAAGTTGCTGGTTCTGATAATAGAGCTTCGGCGCTGTTTGATTTGTACTCATTTTCACCAAGGGATTTGGAATTTGTTGTCAAGTTTTCAGAGGAGCATGGTTCAGATATCTTGCGCCAAATACTTCATTCTATTTGCCCCTCCATTTATGGACATGAACTCGTCAAAGGTGGTCTTTTATTTTTCATCTTTTATTTTTATTTTTAATTTTCTTTTCCCAAGTGCTTTGTGCATTCATTGTTTAGAAAGTGGAGAATTTACTTTAAACATGTTCTCACTTTTTGTTACAAAGGAACATGCAATTTCTTCACCCAATCATATGACATTTTACATTCCATGGTATTCAAGTCTGATTTAGATCTTAACCACCCAAACTTTTTGTTTCATCCATCACTCTTTAGTTGTTCATTACCTTTGCTGGTTTGCTATACACATTAGGTGAATAATTAGGACTTAGGAGGCATGGTACAACAATCTTTCAAGACTTGAGTGATCCTTGAGTTGATCTTGAAGTGGGTGATAAGTGATCAATCAGCGGATAGGGAGCTTAAGAAGAGAGGAATTGAAGAATTTAGGAATGATCCTTGAGACAGGGAGGGATTTTTTCCTTCTTATAATACAACAATGAACCTACTATTAAAAGTTACAAGCAAACTCTTAATTATCTGTAGCCCTTAAGTTACAATCAAGTTGGAGAATAGATGTCAATCATGCCAAGCTTGTCTATGATGTGAAGCACTTGAGATTGTAGGAGAGGCTTTGTGAATACCTCGCAAGGTATTCAAAATCGGTTACATAACGGCCGTTACGGCTGTTATGTAATGGTAACGGTCATAATTGTTATGCGTTACGGGGTCGAAACGGCCCCGTAACGGTCCGTAATGGCCCGTAACAGTCTGGTAACAGTTTTTTTTCAAAATCTAAAAAACGGCCGTTACGGCCCGTATCATAACGATAATAGTGGTGGCCGTTACGGCCACCGTTACCGTTTTGGAACACCTTGATACCTCGCCAGTTGATTTTTAGACTTGATTTATGGAGTGAGAGTTTATTTGGACGCAATATTCTTCCGAATGAAGAGGAGGTTTACCTCAATATGTTTTGTCATGGAAGATGAGGTTCTTAGATATATGGATAGTAGCTTGATTGTCACACCCGACTTCCATAGGTTCACGAATTGATATCTTAAGCCATAAGAGCTCAAGTGGTATGAGCCATGGCAGTGTATTCGGCTTCAGCACTGGATTAAGCAACCATTGATTGTTTTTTACTCTTCTAGGTGACTAGACCCACTCTAACAAACGTATATTATCCAAAGGTAGATCCCAATCATTGGGTTCACCAATCCAATCAACAGTTAAATAAGCTTCAATTTTTAGGTGATTGTGGGATGAGTAGAATGCCACAACTAGGTGATCCCTTCCAATACCTAGAATATGTTTAGTTCCTTCAAGATGAGAAGTCCGAGGAGTTTGTAAAACTGACTGACTACATTGACAACGCGAGAGATATCTCTGCGAGTGATGATCCGATAAATTAACTTTCCAATGATCTTTTGATAAACTTGAGGTTTTGGAAGAGGATCTCCATCATTAAGAAGAATTTTTCAATTTGGCTCTAGTGGTGTATTGGTAGGCTTACATCCCAAAAGAACTAGTGTACGCTTACATCAAGAGAGGACTATTCCATGCATGGACTGAGATACTTCAATGCCAATGAAATATTTTCAAAGTCCCAATTTCTTGGTATTGAATTGCCTGCTCCATAAGGATGATGGTCATATAATCTTTGTTACCACAGAGAAAGATTGCATGGAGATTCTAGCTAGAGGTCAACTTCATTCTTCTTTTTGTGTGTGTGTGTGTGTTGTGTGTGTGTGTGTGTGTGTGTGATAACCTGATATTCTAAAGTTGGATAGGTTGGAGAACTCTCTGAGTGAACTCAAGACTTGCACAAATTGACCAAATTTTGAACAAACTCCAAAGATGGTCCAGTAACAGAAGAACTTTGGAACTTTGATGGATATTGATCAACATTGTTGGAAAATTCCAGCGATAGCAATAAACAACTGCCAAGTTCTATTTGGGCTTATACAAATACTATTGTATTTTTCTTAATTGAAAAAGCTTCAAAATACTGAGGTCTTTTGGTTGAGTAATTCTAGATTTTGGGTTTCTTTCTCCACCATGGATTCATGGTTTCCATTGGCAATCACAAAGGACAAAGAAGAAAATAAAGGGCAAACAAGTATGGTTCTAGGGGTTATTTCAAATTTTCTAAGTTAATGGATGTGAATGTGCGCCGTACTATTGTTCAGTCCACCTGGGCTCACTTAGATTTGTTTCCGTTCTTGCTCTTTTGTTAATAGTTGTTTAGGATATGATGGGGATTCTTGCTGTTGTTATCAAATATGAAAATTCATTAATATAAAAGAGGGAGAGTGGGGGCTTCAACCCTAATTTGGGTCCCTCTCTTCTCCCAACCTTCTCTGCTTTTATCTTTCTTCTCTTCTTTTCTCTCTTTCTCTATGCTTTTACACCAAAAAGGGAAAACAAAGAGGAAAAGTGAAGAAACCCTTTTCTACTTTTTTTCTTCAAATTTTTTTCTTATTTTATAAAATTTACTTGTCTACATGATTATACTTATTTATCAAATATGATAAAATACTGGTTACCCGAGTCAACGAATCTACTTGCCCAAGTTAAGCAGGAGGCAGATTGAGTCCTTGTCTAAAGTTTTCAAACATTGTGTTAAACATGGTATAATGAACAATTCGTCGGGCCTATATAAGGGTAGGGTATTTGGGACAATGGCAATATCCCCATCATTTGTTGGGGATAAGGTGTTGGCTACAATCATACCAAATACCTCAGAATAGGCAACATATCTAAATCATTTTGTGCCCGTTACTTAAGTTACATGTGTAAACTTTGTATGCTTGCCATATCCATGTCATATTGTGATATCCATTCTGTGTTATTATAGGTTACCTGGCAAAATCAAATCAGGATTTGTTAATGATGCAGACACAAGCGCATTCAAGATTGTACCAACGAAGAAAGCGCCAACCACAAGTGCCGTCCTTGTGGATAGGCGACTATTGAGGAGCTGAAGACCTTTCACATGTGATTGGATATATAGAAGACCCCACTCAGGGAAGACACATGTGAAGGAAGATTGGAGAAAGAAGACCGATCGCCTGAACTTTTCCATACTTATGTTATTTGCGCGTTTTTACTTAGTTAGGGGTCTTTTAGTAATTTTATGTCTTTATTTGCTTATTCTAGGGGTATTTTAGTAATTTTATGTCTTTATTTGCTTATTTAAGTGGGCTAAAGCCCTAAACTCGAATTTTTAACTATTGATTAATGAAAAGCAAACCCTTTGGTTGCCTCCTTCCTCTCTTCTCTCTAATGGTGCTTCTTCTCTCCCCTTGATCTTCTTCTTCTAATTTCTTCTTGTGCCCCTCCAACTTCTTCAAGGTAATTATTTTCTTATTTTTATTTTCCAGTTTTGGCTAATCCTTCTTCGATCAAAATCTTGAGAACCGATCTAAACCCTAAACCCCCAAATTCTCAAATCCCTAATCCGAGAAACTTCTTGGTTCTTCGGACTAGTGATCTTCATTGATCGATTGGGTGTGACCATGCAAGATCGGGAGGTCTCATCCCTCGCCTGATCCAACCTAAGTAATAATTGAATGCCATACTCCATGGTTGTGATGATGGCCCGCTCCATTGCATGTTTCCTTTATGATTTTCTCAATTATGATAATTACTGCTAGAATTTTAGATCATTTATTCCTTTTATTTCCGCAGTTTAATTATGTTCATGAGTATGCATCATAATTAGGGCTGTCCTGCGTCAAATTTGGTATCAGAGAATAGGCTTGCATGGTTTTTGTCTAGATCGAGTTATCAAATTAGGGTTTTGATTTTTAGGTTTAATTTAGGAAAGTTCCAGATTTAGAAAGTTTTCAATTTTAGAAACTTTCAATTTTAGAAAGTTCCTAATTTGAAAATTTTTCAGATTTGAGTTGTTTCCTGTTTCAACTTAATTGTGTCAGTTCATAGTAGTTTTGCATTCATCGCATTCATCTTGAAAGTCATAACACCTAGTAGTCTAGTTGGGTAGAGTTTGGTTCAAGTCTTCATTGTATGCCCACGAGAAGAGGTAGAGGTTTCGGACTTCAACCTACCATGAATAACGAGCAGTTATCTGAGCAACTTGCTCAATTGATACAAAAGATAACCGCCTTAGAAGCGGGTCAAAGGCGTGAGTTTGCCCGCCTTGAGAACCAAATTACCACTACCATGACTAAGGTCGAGCAACTAGAGGTGTCCCAAAAGGAAAACCCCGCTGTAGGGGATGATGCGTACTCCCAAGTGAGAGGAATCATTGAAGAACGCGCTGCCACACGTGGTGGTAGTGAGGATAGAGATCGTGGTAACGGTCGTGGTGTGGTGCGAGAGGCACGAGCCACATGTGATCATCATGACCGCTATGATCCAGATGAGCATGCGATGAAGAGTGTGAGAGTTGAGGCCCCGAGTTTTGATGGGCGCTTGGATCCCAAGGCATTCCTTGACTGGGTTGCTGACATGGACCACTACTTTGAGTGGTATGGCATGTCGGAAAACCGTCAAATGCGGTTTGCTAAGATGAAGCTTGTGGGTCAAGCCAAGCTCTTCTGGACCAACACCGAGCGTAGGATAGAGAGAGTTGGTAGAGCCTCTATCACACATTGGTATGAGATGAAAGAGAAGTTGAAGGAGAAATACCTTCCTTTCTCATACCGTCAGAAGCTCCTTGACCAATGGCAATCCTTACGCCAAGCGTCAATGTCTGCCGCTGACTATATCGCTAAATTTGAAGAATATGTGATGCGATGTGATATTCGAGAAGACTCTCTAGTAACGCTCTCGCGTTTCAAGACGGGCCTTCGTGCGGATCTTCAGCGTGAGCTTATGACTCGGTCCTTAACGGACTTGGATGAAGCATATCAAGTCGTGCAGGAGTTAGAGCAATATCTGAAGGCTCCTGTCTTTCGTTGTTTTGAGTCCCGAGACTCCAATGCTAGATCTAGTTCCCAGGGAATTAGATCTAATATTGGTAGTCAAACTAGGGCACAGGCGACCATTCCGCCTAGGCCTAGGGAGGACAAGGGCAAAGGGGTTCTTGGTGTCGGTCCTAATAACATGAGCCAAGTGAGGTGCTATGAGTGTGGCAATCTTGGCCACATGTCTAATCAGTGTCCTACGAAGAGCCGTGGGAGAGCCTTAGTTATAGGCGAGTCCCACGAGGGTGGAGATGACCAGGGTGATTATGAAGTTGAAGAGTATCACCCTGAAGGAGGACTTATTGATGAAGAAGAAGTGGATGGAGAAGCAACGCTTACAGTAGTCAGGTGTGTGCTAGCTCAGTCTAGAAGTAGTGCTGACTGGCGTCGAAGCACTATCTTTTACATTATTGCCAAGTGTGGTGAAAAGAATTGTAAGGTGATAGTGGACAGTGGAAGTTGTCAGAATGTGATTTCCACTAGCACCTTAGATCGCTTAAAACTGAAATCCACACCTCATCCAAACCCGTATAAAGTTTCTTGGGTTGACAAGACATCCCTATCTGTCACCCAGCAATGTCTAGTCCCCATCGAGTTTGGGTCATACAAAGAGTCCCTGTGGTGTGATGTTTTACCTATGGATGTGGGACATGTTATCCTAGGTAGACCGTGGCTATTTGATAATGATGTCACGATCTTTGGCCGTTCGAATGCGTGTACTTTTATGTATAACGGTAGAAAGATCAAACTTAATCCCATGCCACCTGAGAATATACTAGGGAAGAAGAAAGATGAGAAGGCAAGTGAGCCTAGAGGAATGGGAAATCCAAACCTAAGTCTCTACATATAATCGCCGCAAGAGAGAGTTTGAAAAAGAGGCTAAGGAGGATTCTATGGTGTATGCCCTTGTGGCTAGAGAGATTACACATGAGGTTCCATCGAGTTGCCCCGTGAGGTGACCTCGGTCCGAAGGAATACGAGTGATGTATTTCCTGAAGACTTACCGAATGAGTTGCCACCTATGAGGGACATACAGCATGCCATTGATCTTGTCCCAGGGTCTACTCTACCGAACCTTCCTCACTACAGGATGAACCCTACAGAGCATGCAGAGTTGAAGAAGCAAGTTGATGAGCTTCTGCAAAAGGGTTTCATCCAAGAGAGTATGAGCCCGTGTGACGTGCCTGCATTGTTGACGCTAAAGAAAGACGAACGTGGCGCATGTGTGTGGATAGCCGTGCCATAAACAAAATTACTGTCAAGTATAGGTTCCCTATACCTAGACTTGATGATATACTTAACATGATAGCCAGGTCCACTATATTCTCTAACATAGACCTCAAGAGTAGATATCACCAAATCCGTATACGCCCAGGAGATGAGTGGAAGACGACATTTAAGACGAAAGATGGGCTGTATGAGTGGTTGGTCATGCCCTTCGGCTTGACTAACGCACCCAGTACTTTCATGCGGGTGATGACACAAGCTTTGAGGCCGTTCATGGAAAAATTCCTAGTGGTGCACTTTGACGATATTCTTATTTATAGTACCACTAAGGAATCACACCTTGAACATTTAAAGACGGTCTGTAGTGTCCTTAGGAAGGAAAAGTTGTACGCTAATCTTAAGAAATGTGCATTCATGTCTAGCCAAGTTGTGTTCTTAGGATTTATAGTGTCATCTGAAGGGATGTGCGCAGACCTTGAAAAAGTCAGGGCCATAGTTGAGTGGCTAGAACCAAGGAACATTCATGAGGTGCGAAGCTTTCACGGCCTAACAACTTTTTATCGTCGGTTCATTAGGAGTTTTAGCACGATCATGGCTCCCATTACCGAGTGCATGAAAAAGGGAGAGTTCGTGTAGTCTAAAGCCGCAGTCAAGGCTTTTAAAGAAATTAAGGGCAAGATGGTGGAAGCTCCTGTCATGCGTCTACCTGACTTTTCTGAAGTCTTTGAAGTAGCGTGTGATGCGTCTGGTGTCGTTATAGGTGGAGTGTTGAGTCAAGAAGGACACCCAGTGGCCTATTTCAGTGAGAAACTGAATGAGGCAAAACAAAAATACTCCACTTACGACAAAGAATTTTATGCGGTAGTGCAATTCCTGAGACATTGGCGACACTATCTCCTACCGCAAGAATTCGTTTTGTTTTCTGACCATGAGGCTTTGAGTATTTGCATTCTCAGAAGAAACTCAACCCGAGGCATGCCAAGTGGGTAACATTTCTTCAGGAATATTCGTTTGTTTTGAAACACAAGGCTGGGGTTGAAAACAAACCAGCGGATGCCCTTAGTAGAAGAGTGGCGTTGCTCAACTCCTTGAGTGTAGATGTAGTCGGATTTGAGCAACTGAAAGATGAATACCCCATATGTCCTGATTTTGGGGGTACTTACGCGTCGCTCGCTAGTGACCAGCATATTATGGGTGAATATGTTCTTAAAGATGGCTTCCTTTTCAAGGGAGACAGATTTTGTATTCCCCGTATGTCCCTTCGTGAATTCCTCATCTGGGAGCTTCATTCAGGAGGGATAGCTGGCCATTTTGGTCGTGATAAGGCCATTGCCCTCGTGGAAGATCGTTTCTATTGGCCAAGTCTCAAGCGAGATGTAGCCAAAGTTTTAGGGCAGTGTCGAACATGTCAGCTGACAAAGAAAAAAAGCAAAATACCGGGCTGTACATGCCATTGCCAGTGCCACATGTTCCGTGGCAGGACATTAGTATGGACTTCGTGCTTGGGCTTCCCAAGACTATAAAAAAGCACGATTCCATTTTTGTCGTTGTGGACCGTTTTTCTAAAATGGCGCATTTCCTCCCATGTTCGAATACGTCGGATGCGTCTCATGTTGCTCGCCTCTTTTTTGATAGTGTGGTGCGTCTCCATGGGTTACCTAAAACCATAGTGTCTGATCGTGATGTTCGATTTACTAGCTATTTTTGGAAGACACTGTGGCACATTATGGGAACTCGTTTGCAATTTTCTACTGCTTATCACCCACAAACAGATGGTCAAACTGAAGTGGTAAACCACAGCCTTGGAAATCTTATACGTTGTCTAGTGGGTGAACATGTTAAGACTTGGGACCTAATTTTACCAACTGCTGAACTTGCTTATAATGGGTCAGTTAATAGATCTACAGGGTTGAGTCCTTTTGAAATTGTAAGTGGTTATAAACCTGGAATGCCCATAGATCTCTTACTTATGTCTGTTACCCAAAGGTCTTCTGAGTCAGCCGATACATTTGCACGCCATATTCATGATTTGCATACACATATTAGACAGCGGTTAAATAAGAGCAATGATGATTATAAAGTTTCAGCCGATTCTCATCGTAGAGTGCAAAAATTTCAAGAAGAAGACTATGTAATGGTGCGAATAAGGTCAGAGCGATTCTTTCAAGGATCTGCTAAAAAATTACAAGCGCGTAGTGTTGGACCATTCAAGATATTACAAAAGGTTGGGTCCAACGCGTATCGGATTGACCTTCCACCTGAAATGAACATTAATCCAACTTTTAATGTGGAAGATCTAGTTCGTGCCCATACTCCCATTGTTGATACATCGTCCCTTTCATGGCCTTTTTCTGAGTTTGCTACCCAACCCTTCCACCCCCTCCTCCACCCATTTCCCATAAAGAAGAAATTGAAGAAATCTTGGATGACGAGATAGAATGCACGAGAGATGGAGGTTTCCAAAGGTATCTTGTCAAGTGGAAGAACAAACTATCGTCTGAATCTACGTGGCTGTCGGACGACGCATTGCAGGGTATTGATCCAGATCTACTAGAGCGCTACAAAAGTTTCAACTCGTCGGAGTCGAGTTCTTCTCACCCGAGGGGAATTGATGCAGACACAAGCGCATTCAAGGTGTACCAACGAAGAAAGCGCCAACCACAAGTGCCGTCCTTGTGGATAGGCGACTATTGAGAAGTTGAAGACCTTTCACATGTGATTGGACATATAGAAGACCCCACTCAGGGAAGACACATGTGAAGGAAGATTGGAGAAAGAAGACCGAGCGTCCGAACTTTCCCGTACTTATGTTATTTGTGCGTTTTTGCTTAGTTAGGGGTCTTTTAGTAATTTTATGTCTTTATTTGTTTATTCTAGGGGTATTTTAGTAATTTTATGTCTTTATTTGCTTATTTAAGTGGGCTAAAGCCCTAAACTCGAATTTTTAACTATTGATTAATGAAAAGCAAACCCTTTGGTTGCCTCCTTCCTCTCCTCTCTAATAGTGCTTCTTCTTTCCCCTTGATCTTCCTCTTCTAATTTCTTCTTGTGCCCCTCCAACTTCTTCAAGGTAATTATTTTCTTATTTCTATTTTCCAGTTTTGGCTAATCCTTCTTCGATCAAAATCTTGAGAACCGATCTAAAGTCTAAACCCTAAACCCCCAATTCTCAAATCCCTAATCCGAGAAACTTTTTGGTTCTTCGGACTAGTGATCTTCATTGATCGATTGGGTGTGACCATGCAAGATCGGGAGGTCTCATCCCTCGCTGGATCCAATCTAAGTAATAATTGAATGCCATACTCCATGGTTGTGATGATGGCCCGCTCCATTGCATGTTTCCTTTATGATTTTCTCAGTTATGATGATTACTGCTAGAATTTTAAATCATTTATTCCTTTTATTTCCGTTGTTTAATTATGTTCATGAGATGCATCATAATTAGGGTTGTCCTGCGTCAGTTAGAAGTCAAGATGGAGTTCCTAAGATCATGGCTAAAGTGATGGCCATGGATTCACTTAAACTTCATCCTTATCTATTTAGGTCAATTTCAAGTCTGGTACTGATGGACTTTTTGGATGGCTTCAGCTCAATTAAAGATTACAATAGCGAATTTTGTTAGTTTTTTCAATTATGACATCATTCTGGCAACTTCAGTATATTGATTTTAAATTAGTATGTGTTTGTTACAGATCATTTGCATAACCTAATAGGTTGCATGCACATCTTGACTATTTCTCTATTGCTTTTGCCTTCTTGGTTGTTTGAAATCGACCTTTAATCAAGTATGCTAAATTTCTTTTATGTCAACAGCCGGGATAACACTAGCATTGTTTGGAGGAGTGCAAAAGTATTCAATGGATCCAAACAAGGTCCCTGTACGGGGAGATATCCATGTCATCGTCGTTGGTAGATATTTGCTATGCTCCTTAGTTTTCCATCATTGTAGAACTTCTTAGTGTTATTTTGGTTCTTGCGTTTATAGTATTTTGATTGTAGTATAATTTTTCATTCATTTGTTTCTTATTATTATGTAGTTGTTCAACTATTTTGGATAAAATAGCTTGTTTGATTAATATTAAATGTTGCTTTTGCAGGCGATCCTGGGCTGGGTAAGAGCCAATTATTGCAAGCAGCAGCAACTGTTTCTCCTCGAGGCATCTATATTTGTGGTAATGCATCAACAAATGCCGGCCTCACGGTAGCTGTTGTGAAGGATCCTATGACAAATGATTATGCTTTTGAGGCTGGTATGTTTAACGCTTAACAAACTTATTCTTTTCTCTTATCTCCCTTTTAGTAATGATATTTCAGCGATGGCATATATCACTTCCTCTTAGTGTTATCTCCCTTTTCTCTTATCCCCAATTTGGTTATCTAGGTTACAAAGATGGAAATTTTCTGGTTCTCTGTTCCTTGTCTGATCACTTGAGTAATTAGCAACCATTAAACAATGGAACACATTATCATCATCATAATTAGCAACCATTAAACAATGGAACACATTATCATCATCATAATTAGCAACCATTAAACAATGGAACACATTATCATCATCATAATTAGCAACCATTAAACAATGGAACACATTATCATCATCATGGCCTCATCCTAGCTATTTTGCTTCAATGCATCTCATTATTGCTTGACAAAGTTCAAAGATTGTCTACCACCTAATTTCTAAGACAACATCATCGTCATCGTCATCATCATCATCCTCCTCCATTGTCGTCATCGTCATCATCATCATCCTCCTCCATCATTGTCGTCATCATCATCATCATCATTGTTATCATCATCATCATCCTCGTCGTCATTGTCATTGTCATCATTGTCGTCACCCTCACCGTCACCGTCTCACCGTCGTCATCATCACGTGTACAATTTATTTCACTTTTCACTTTTAGCTTTTCTTGTTTACACCGTCACTTTTAGATTTTCTTGCCTTTTTATTAGAGCCTTTAACTTGTAACATGTATTTTCATAATACATGGAAAACAAAGTCTACTTTCCCACATTGGGAATATCTAGGATACAAGAGAAACCACACCATTTGAAAAGCATTCATAGATTTCTCTGTCATTGCTTTCCATACGTGTGTGGATTTAAAATTTGTAATTTGCATGGGTAACCTAATACACATTCAAAACAGGTGCTATGGTACTTGCAGACCGTGGATTATGCTGTATTGATGAGTTTGATAAAATGTCTGCAGAACATCAGGTATAATTTTCTCTGATTACAAGTAAAATAATTCTGCTTTTGAGATTTATGACTTTTTGGTTTACTGAATGTCGGCCTGGATTATCTTAGGCTTTACTAGAAGCCATGGAACAACAGTGTGTCTCTGTTGCAAAGGCTGGGCTTGTAGCAAGTTTATCGGCACGAACTTCTGTGTTGGCAGCTGCAAATCCTGTTGGTGGTCATTACAAGTAATATTCTTTCATTTTCACTTTATAGTCACAAGAAGATATTCTTTTTTCAATTTCAAATGTTATTGGAGTTTAATAACAGACAATATCCCTTTGATCTCTTACAATCAGAAATTTCATTTGAAGGTCATGACGGTGTGAGAATAAAAATGTTCCATGCTAGATTTTCAGAATTTCAGTTTCGAGCTTTCGTACTATTTTCCTGCAAATACAAAGAGTCGCTTTTTATTATCACTGATTGGCTGAACCGGAACCTCTGCACAACATTTCATCCCTTCTTCCAAGTTAACATGTCAAATAACCATAAGGATAAACCCCATCGATCAAGTTTTGATATTGGTAAGAGGCGTTGCAATGAGCTGCTATATTTATTCTTTGTCAAATATTTCTAGGTTGCACAATGGAAAATTATAGTTATTGGTTGCGTAGTAGAGTAGTGTCTATAATAATTGAATCCTTCAGACCCTCCAGGTAACCTTGTTGGATATGACATGATTGGGCATTACGGTTATGGATTCAAGTAAGATATGGCTCAACCACGCCAATATTCCTTAGAGATAATTTATCTTTATGAAGAAGTAATTTGAATGGTCAATGGATCACAGCTGTGGATTTCAACTGCGTCAGTTTCGTGGAAGAAAAAAAAGGGGTGAATCCTTCCTAAAATTGGCTCACATGGAGGAGTTTAACAGATGTATTGACTCAGCTGGTTTGCTTTATTATAAGGTGGCTGGTCATAAATACACCTGGTCAAATTCCAATGCAGGTCAGGCAAAGATTGAATCCAAATTGGTCAGAGTCCTTACCAACAGCCTATTTATTACAAGACTCTGAAATTCCTTTGGGCAATTGCTACAGCCAAGATTGCCTGGTCCCTCTCTTATTTCTCCATAAAATTGATGTTAATGTGGAGCCAGTAAGAGTTCCTTTCAGATACTTCAACTTCTGGTGCTAAAAAAGAAGCCTAGTGTGAATAACCAAGTCAGGAATGCAAGAACCAGCTAGACCACATCCAAGAGAATGTCCAACTGGACCCTTTGTCCCTTAGTGTCACCAAGGAAAGGCAAGTTAATCAAAATCTTAAACCTCTCCTTGAAATGGAGTATAGCATGTTGAATAAAAAAGGCAAAGGAAATGATGCATAAAATCACGGAATGTGTTACCCCCCTACTCAATCTTGATTAATGGTAGCCTAGTAGGATTCATTAGAGCAAAGAGAGGATAGAGACAGGGTGATCCTATGTCACCTTTCTTCTTTATAATATGTGTGGAAGCACTTTCAAAATACCTTATGAATGCGGAAAATAATCATCATCATGGTCATCGTTGTCGTTGTTGTCATCATCATCTAAGCCTTATCCCAACTATTTGGGGTTGGCTACACAAATTTTGAGACTCGTGTTCCCCTGAAATCTTCCGTACGCCTGTTTTCGAAGCCAACGTACCCGGGATTGATCGGATTGGTTGAGCGCCAATCACGCCTCTTGAATTTGAGTTTGTTTGACTCAAGACCTCTGTCATAGTGACCGCGCCGGCACTACGATTGCAACGCCGCATAACACACCCCTATGTCATGCTCAGATTGGAAGTTATGGACCTGAACATAAACTGTAGTGAGGCATGATCCTAATGCACGCGTTTGCCAAGGCGCGCTCATCTCAAGATCCCTTTTTGCTATGAAACCCTACCCCATGCGCAATTACCCCACCTTGCCCCTACTTTTGGCAAAAGACATCATATGCCCCCATAGCCCTTTTCAAATATCAAGGTACCATCTTTACCAAGCTTGATGGCTTACAACCTCAAAGGCTGTGGAAAACTGGAGGAGGTCAGATGAGGGTGAAGTTGGCAACTTTGGCCTGATAGGGGGGTGGGGTTGAGCTTACACAAGATGCCTTGCACTGTGGGGGCCTAGGTGAAAACACCTAGGTAGAACACCACCCCCCCCCCCCCTCATTACCAAGCCTTACCAAAAGACCGTAATGCTCATATTCTTTCCCATTGCCCCATGCAAGGACAACCCCACTCCCCCATATACTTTCTCTACCCAAAATACCCTTCCTTTTCCTTTCTCCCATGCAACACAAACCCCAACACCCCATGGAAATGACCCCTATGACCCTCTAGGCCCTTATACATCTCCCCCTCTCTCATTCACTCACACTCCAACCCCCCTATGTATGCAATTCTCCATGGAAGAGAAAGAAAAGAAAGGAACTGAGGAAATATGGAGAAGAAGAGGAGTGGTTGGGAGCTTTAATCTCCCATGAATCCAACTTAAGCATGGTTTTGTGTACATGTGAGTGCATTTTGTTTTCTTTTTCACCCATGTAGAATTGGGTTTATTTTTGTTTGATTTGAGGAGGTGAACCTTACATCTGATTTGTGAGGGTTAGGGGCCACCGTCAATGCCCTTTTAGGCCATCCAGTGGGTCCCACGGTCCAACAATTCTGGACCGTGTGGATGGTACGATAGCACCTTGGAACGGACCGGTTTAGTAGGCCTTGTAGCCCGCTCCATGATGTGTGTGAGATCCGATGGTGGGCCCATTGATGTGGGACCCAACCGCGATATATGTGTTATATTTCCATGCTGTTCATCCATTTTTGGGGGTAGGACCCACCTTGATGCTTGTATTATATTGGACGTGGGCCCCATGGTGGCGGGGCCCACCCTCATCTCTCTCTCTCTCTCTCTCTGTCCTCCTCTCTTTCTTTGATTAACATGGGGCCCACATCAGGTGGACCACGCTGCCAGCATGTGTCCCACGCTGTGTGTTCCCCATGATGTTTATTTCCCATCCACCATGTTGATAAAGTCACACTAACCTAGATGAAGGGCCCACACAAATATCTGCTTGATCTAAAGGTTTTTGTGGGCCTCACCAAACCGGTAGATCCAAAGCTTAAGTGGACTGCGTTACAGGCAATAGTGCTGATTGGATGCCTACCCTTAGAAACTTCCTTGGGCCCACTGTGTTGCTGGGCCGGTTGGCTAGCGTGGGGACCCCACCGCAGACTCCACCGCTATGTATGTATTTTATCCATGTTGTCCTTAGGTAGGAACCACCATGATCTCTGTGTTATAACCACACTGGCCAAGGGGCCAACCTGCTGGACGTTGTCTAACAGGTGGCACACTCACTATCCAGTGAGTGGGGCCCGCTATTGTGGCCCATCTCGATGATGTATTGTATATCTATGTTGCTGATGCAGGACATGAAAATTAAATATGATATTCAGGCTTTAGATCATACTAATTTAGAAACAATCACATAAAAATTCCACATCCCGCATAAAGTCGAGCATTTAAAAAGGGGAATCTACAAGGGTTCAAGCCTACACATGTTAGGGCTGGATCAATTGAAAATTATAGACAAAACAATGCTCAAAGGAGAGTAAATTCATCCACACATGCAAAGGATTATTTCCCAATCCAAGGAATTCACATGTTTCAAATTGGGAAAACCTAGGGTTTGCAAAAGTGGAATAGAACTTGGGGATTTGAGATGATTTAGGGTTAGGGTTATGGAAACAAGGCAAAAGATGAGTCAAATAGAGGCGAGAGGGAACCTGTGATAAGCCCGCACGTGTGAATAACAAACCGGCCTGACTCACGTGCGTGGGTGGCGGCCCGCACGTGTGTGGGGGCCCACGAATCTGGAATCAGCCAGCTAGGGCCTGGTTGGCCAGGGATGGACCACATTCCCTCCAAATTTCAGGCCAAACGGATAATCGGTTTGAACACGGTGCTTCGCCGAAGTTTCAGCCCTCTTGCAGGGCCAGATTCTGGAAATCTGCTGTAGGGGAAAGATTAGCTGCAAACGTGGGTGAATTTGATGAGGGGATGATTGTAGGAGATGAGGGATATGAAGGGTAGGAGATGGGGGCGATTTGGGATGGGTATAGCTTCGCACCACAGTAGTTAGCCCTTCGAAGAAGGGAGAGTTTCTCACCCAATTAGGTTTCCACAACTCAGAGAATTAGAGAAGCAGAAAAATGCAGAATTTTATTAATCATCTTCCATGAGAAAAAACCCTACAAGGGGTGCCTATATATAAGAAAACTCTATACACCAAAGCCGCACCATGTGCGCATCGTATGACTTAGAGACGAAGTAATCACAAATAATAGCTAATCAAAGCAATCTAAACCGTCCATGACGTTCCTAACAACAATAATAACCAAAACTCAAAGTACTAGATCACCTAAGGTAGTGGGCCACGATCATGAGATCCAATGATGGGATCCACATGATGATCGGGTCCACCCCAAGGAACCAAAGCATAGTCCTCTAACTAGAAGGCCCTCCATGGATGTTGTCATCGATCCAGATCGAAGGTGGGGCCCTCGCGTACGTGCGTAAGGGGGGCGTGCGTGTGGGCGAGATGTTCTCATTAGTTGCCCATCTGTTTTGATAGCTCATTTTAGAGCATGACACCAAAAATGAGGCTGATCCAAAGATTAAGTGGACCGCGTCACCCGAAACAGTGGTGTTTGGAGGCCCACCATTGAGACCTTCCTTGGGATCATTGTGATGTTTTGAGGGCCCCACAGCAGTGGACCATGCCGTGGAAACAGGGTGCATCCCACGCTTTAGGGTCCACCGTGATGAATGTGTTTCATATCCACGTTGCCCATCTATTTTGACAGCTAATTGTGGGGCATGATCCCAAAATGAGATAGATCCAAAGGTCAAGTGGGCCGCACCATATAAAACAGTGGGCATAATGATGCCCCACCGTTGGAACCTTTCTAAGGCCTACCATAATGTTTACTAGCCCTCCAAGTGTTTTGGGCCCATCAAATAGTGGGACCCATTATGATGTTCATACGTAATCCAACTCGGCCGTGGACCCTATTTAGGCACGTATGGGGATCCACCTTAGTATATATATTGTATCCATGCCATGGAGACTACCTCGTACGCATCCATGCCACCCTACCATGAGGCCCTTTTTGATGTATATGTTGTATCCATGCCACCCCACCATGGGGACCTATCTTTATTGAATGTATTTTATTACACTCGATCCATTCCTTGGATTGCAAGTGGGGCCCACCGTTCGGGTCCCACACCACTCATGTTTGAGCCCATCTAGGTCCATCCTTGTTGGATTGAGGGCTGCTCTGTTGGGCCTTGCTTGGGGACGTTTGTAGGACCTACTTGATGCCCTTCTTAGGCCCACCGTGATCGCTTGTGGACCCTACTATACCGCCCCTTTTGGATACCGTTATTAGTATGATTAGGCCCGCTTATGTGAATGCTTGTTAGAGTGGGCCCATTGGCTTGAAAGCCCACTCAAGTAAAAAGCCTTGTGGGTGCTCGTTAAAGTTGATTCGTAGTGGACCTCACCCCTTGATTGGGCTTGTGTTTCCCTTATGATTTGGCCATGTTTAATGTAGCTTACTTAGCTTCTTTTGATGACTTGCTAGTCTAGTTATGATGGCATTATTCTTGTGCGTGATGTGGCACTTCTCTTATGCTTGATGTGGCATTATCTTTATGCTTGATGTAGTGTTACTCTTATGCTTGATATAGCACTACTCTTATGTTGATGTGGCGTTACACTTATGTTGATGTGACACTACACTTATTCTTGATATGACACTTATGCTTGATATGACAATTATGCTTGATGTGGCACTACATGCATACCATATGCTTGGTTGATTGGATGTTATTCATCATATCTCATCTGCATCATATGTGCTTGACATATGGATGATGGCTTGCTCATGGTATAGTACACCCGATGGTGGACCGTGGTTAGTACACATGACATAATATTGGCTTGCCCATGCGCGACAGGGTTGCATTGGATGACCTTATGGCTTGAGGGTATTTCAGGGGGCCCGTATGAGATAGGGCTGCTCTGCATGTATGCACGGATTCCATGACATGATGCATGACTCGGATGATGTGACTCATGCATTCCCACATTTGTATGGACACACTAATGATATCAGGGTTATCGCCACCACGGATTTATCATGACTAGCGGATATGGTTATAGACACCGGAAATTGGTTGTAGTTATAGGGCGCATAGGATCTCCGTGGGTGAAAGTCCTAAATCCTGTGGGCCGCAGGATGCTCCAATGTCTGGACCGAGTGGATACATGAGCACCTGAGTGCCACATATCAGTAGGCCAGGTCTCCCACTATGTCGAGGTCGGTTGGAAGGGGGTTCAACTTCACTTACTTGGAAAGTAGGGGGGCGATCAAGGTCAAGTCTGACCAGCTTGGAAATGGGTCCATTACTGGCGTGTCGGGTGGGATTTGGCATGGCTATGAGCTGGTAGTGAGGTATTTTCCCTCTCATTGTCTTGGAGTACGAGTCTTGACTGTGTACTAGACTCGGTGATTCCAGATGAGAACCATACTGAGATGTGGATTAGACATCAGTCTGTATAAATCACTCATAAGCGAATTGTTCGATATCGGATTTGGGCGTTCTATGACTCATCGGAAAGGGGATTGCGTAGACTTTCCAATTTTCCTTGAATCACCTCAATTGGATGTCATTTTCCTTGGCAAATGTTGGTGAGAAATCACCAGAAAGGTATCCTGCGCATGATGCATTGTTTAGACCAGGACACTTGCGATGAATGGCCTGTATCTTCATCATCTGAAGTCAGAATGAGGTGAGGTCAAGTTTATTTAAAATCTTATTTGGTTGAATGTTGAATGGGCAAGGTGTGTTAGGCCTGCATGAGGTTAGCTCCGTGCAAAGGCCAACCATTGCGTTAGCAAGTTGTGGGATGTTGGTTGTATCAGTTACAATGGGTGGCTTTAGAACCTTTGCAACTCCCTTGTTTGGAGTTGGATTGGAATGATTTAAGGCTTGTTGGGAAAGGTTTTCCCTAAGCTTTTCCAACAAACCTTCATTCACCCTCATTGAATGCCGATTGCCTTGTTAAATAACGGCATGAAGTGAGTGTACTGTTGCTGGACAACACAATCTAGGTACTAGCAGAATGGAACATACACAGGGTGTGCGCTGACCTGGGGGAGTCCATACATAGGGTGTGTGCTGACCAAGGTGGGTCGTGCGCGGTCCTACGTGTACTTGGTCAATTTCATGGTTTTCAAAGAGAAATTTAGACAACATGTACCCTTGGTTAGGCGGCATACATGGGTGATGCAGGACATGAAATTCAAATATGATGTGCAAGACTTCAAGCTTAAGATCATGTTAGTTCAGAAACAATTACACAAATTCCATATCCCACATAAAAGTCCAAACATTCAATTAAAGGGGAATCTGCACGGGTCCAGGCTTACACATACTAGGACTGGATCAATAAAATTATGGACCAAACGATGCTCAAAGGGAAATAGAAATCAATCACACATGCATAAGAATCAGTCCCTAATCCAAGGGATTCCCCAATTTCAATTCAAGGAACCCTAGGGTGAGAAAAGGGGTAAATCAATTAGGGATAATGTAATTTAGGGTTAGGGTTTATGAAATTAGGTATAAAAAAGAGGAAAATAGGAAGAAACCTGAACCTGAGACAGCCCCTGCATGTGGACAGAGGGCCAAGTGCAGACGCACGTGCGCTCGAGGCTGGCGGCACGTGTGGTGGGGGACCGAATCCAAAAAAGGATTCCTTGGCCTTGGTCGGCCAGGCTTGGGTTGCAAAACCTCCAAATCTCACGTCGATTCGAGCGACGGTCTGGGCGTGGTGCTCCGTCGAAGTTCCAGCCCTCCTGCAGGGCTAGATTCTGAAAACTGGCTGTAGAGGGATG
Source organism: Magnolia changhungtana (assembly GCA_030180095.1). Classification (NCBI taxonomy): domain Eukaryota; kingdom Viridiplantae; phylum Streptophyta; class Magnoliopsida; order Magnoliales; family Magnoliaceae; genus Magnolia; species Magnolia changhungtana. Next base: position 530,689 of record JASAUF010000293.1, read on the forward strand.
AACAACTGCAAAACAAACGGATTTGACGTGAAGATGGTTGTGGGATGGATGAAATAAGATAGAGGGGTGGATTGGGATAAACGTGGCTTCGCACCAAGGTAGTTAACCCTTCGAAAAGGGAGGGCTTCGCACCCGCTTTAATCTCAGCCCTTCGAAAAGGGAGGGCTTCACACCCACTTTAATCTCAGCCCTTCGAAAAGGGAGGGCTTCACACCCACTTTAAATTTTCCATAACTCAAAAACTCAGAGAGCAGAAAAACCATGCAAGAATTTTATTCAACTTCAATGAATCAAAAGAACTACAAGGAGTGCCTATTTATAGGGAAAACCCTATACCCCTAAACTCGTGCCATGTGCGCAACTTATTACTTGGCGATGAAGTAAACTCAAATAAAAACCAAACAAAGAAATCTAAAGCATTCATGATGTTCTAAATAATAACAATAAGCAAAACCTAAAATATGAAATCAATCTGACTAGTGGACCTCGATCATGAGATCCCATGATGGGCTTTACTTGACTATCAGGTCCACTTCAATGAACCAAACTCCATCTTCTAACTAGGAGGCTCTCCTTGGACGTCGTCATCAATCCATATCGACGGTGGGGCCCTCCTTCTGGCGTACGTGCGTAGAGGGGCGGCGTGCGTGTGGCGTGATGTCCCCATCAATGGGCCTCGATGGGCATGGGCATCAAGGCTGAATGCCCAGGGAAGTAGCACACTGCACGTGGGCGCGGGTTAGGTGAGCTAGGGCACATGTTGGACAATGCAAAAGGCGTGTGCGGTACGGGCTGTGTTGTGCGCAGATTGTGCATTGGCTTATCGTTGGCGTGCGTTGACCTTCTTGGTTTGTGCGTGGACTCCTCCACACTTGGTCATTTTGGCTTGTTCCAAGTTCAAGTAAATGGACAACATGTCCTCTCTAGAGTATGGCCCGCACTGACCACGAAGGACGCCAATGACAGGGCGGTTGCAGGATAGTGTAGGAAGGTGCTGCTTGGACGTGCGTTGGGCACACACATCCGTGCGCAGGTTGATGGCTTGTGTGCAAAGGGCACTGATGCTTGTGCTTGGGTCATTGGTCGTTGTGCACGGGGAAGACGCCAACGTGTGTGGGTTTTGAAAATCAGCTAGTTCTTTACCTTGGTGAGAAATCATGTTGAAATGTCCTAAAATGAACACACACACACACACACACAAACCCACCCACCTTGGAAATCTAATGGGAGATGGGAACACACAGTGGATTGTTTTATGCGGTTGCGTCGACATCTGTACCGTACTTGTGGTGGCGGACACGTGTCGTGTGAGTCTAATGTTGTAATATGTGATTACATAAGCGCTTATGCCATCACACATGCCATTGTGAACAAGTGGACCACATTTGCCATGGTGGCATATGTAGTTATTTTGCTGTTGGGGCTTATGCATTTGCACAGAGAAGTATGTGACCGCATAAGCCATAGTTATGTTGTTATGCCATCATGTACACTATATGTGATGGCATAGCCTCCCAACATTAGATTTCTAACTGTTGAGACTTATTTTTTGCTTTATTTTTTCTCACTTTTTGCCCAATAGGCACTCCCACCCCCTGTTTTCACAACTCTATTACTCTGTTGATGTGGACATTAGTGGTGCACCCTTTAGAGTGTACCAAAGGTGGAGGCGTCGCCGACAAGAGTAGCGGAGCGGAGGAGTTGATATGGATGGACGCTGGGTCCATGGGACCCATTTTCTGACGCGCTACGAGTGCAAGAGCGGCATGACCACACCTTGACTTCAAGCCCATCAAGTGGATTTCACACCTTGTCGCACGGGTGTTTTATTTTTAGGTGTCTTTTTATTTTTTTTCTTATTTTCAGGGGCTTTAGTGCACTTTTTATTTTTTCCGCGGCTTATATATACACTGTGAGAAACCCTATTTTATTTAGTGAATGAGTGAGAATTCGTATGTTTTCTTCCTCTTTTATCAAAGAGATTAGGGTTTCAAGATTGACCCTTGGGTGTTGAGGATTCCACCCTGGTTTCAAATTTTCCTTCTTTCTAGATCTTCGAGGTACAAGAAAGGGTAAGAATCAACCATCTTCTTTTCTTTTGATGCCCTAGAATTCGTACTCTCTTTCATCTCGAACTCATCTCTTCTTCATCTATCTCGTTCCTCTCCAGATATTCCTTTTTGGTTTGAACGGAAAAGAGGGATGGCTAGTTAGGAGAATCGGATCCAAACTTGACTGTGAATTGGTTTATGATAGACCAGGGATATTCTCATATCCCTAGGTAATTTTTTTTACTGTTTACGTGATTTTATGCTAAGGGTCATAATCTTGACGGAATGATTTCATCCATGGGTTGAGATTTGCTTAATCGACGTGATTGATAAGAGTTGATTAATTTTATTATTTAAATCTCTTTAACCTGATTATACATGCATCTATGGTAGGCCATCACATGTCCTTGCATCATCATCATCATCTCTCTCTCTCTCTCTCTCTCTCTCTCTCTCTCTCTCTCTCTCTCTCTCTCTCATTCTAACACTCATATCTCAATCTCTCTTTATGCTCATAGCCCTTTCACTCTTTTACTCTCTCTCACACTCTATTACTCTTATTCTCTCTTAAAATGATATCAATAAAATTTATATGTTGTTTTTTCACATTTTCGAATATATGCAGTCATTTGAGTAGTTGTTAGTTGATTTGTTATAGTCTAATAGCCTAATAAAACCACAAAAAACAATTCCCTACGCTTGTAGTCTTTTTACACAAATTTTCGCATATAATTTTTTTTTTTTTTTTCCATTTTCCTTGAATTTTTTGTTTTTATTTATTTTTTTCAAAAAAGTAAAAAAGAAAAAAGTTATTAAAAAAAAAAGAAAAAAGAAAAATGTTTGGGGGGCTATGCCATCGCATAAGTGCATAGCCCCCTTAGGTTGCACAAGACTGCTTATACCATTTGACAACATTGGGCAAGTCAACTCGTGGGTTAATTCAGAGTTAACTCTGATTTCAGCAGTGCACGACTTTAGTAAAATGGTCATATCTCCTTTGTTATAGATACGATCCGGTTGATTCCAAGACCTTTGGAAAGATAATTGGAAGGGCTATCAGACTAGCCTGGAATGAGGGCAATTGGAGACTCAGATTGCCCACCAAAAGTGGTCAGAAAGTGATGATCAGTTATGAGGCCCTTTAAGTCTTCAACCAAGTTTGCACGCTTGCGAAGATGGAAGTTATAACTTCTTCAATATAGCTCTGATCGAGCTTGTCTTGGGCTTTTTGGAAAGGTATTTAGATGACCTTTCAACCCCTCGGGTAATACTTCCCAGCTCTGCTCCATAGTCCATAGTTGGGAGTTTCAGCCTCATTCTCTCCGAGTAGAGAATTCAGTTTCTAGATGGTGTCTGAAATGACGCAATCTTGAATGCTTGCTCTTGTTTGGCTTGTCCAGCCTCAGAATGAGATGACTCTGGGTCCTCAAGAAAGTATTTTTGACAACCTTTCCAATGAGTCCTGGTTTGCTTCATTCTGGGTCCGTTTGACCTTTCATTCATTGTTTTGAAGTCAATCCTGACTCTGAAATGGATTTTTCCTGTTTCAACAGTAGACAATGGCGTTAGTTCACATGGGAACCTAAAAGACAGTTCAAAATTATTGCCTCAAGTCTGGTCATGAAATAAACCGATAAGTTTTGGTTTGCTTCATTCTGAGTTTGTTTGACCTTTTCATTCATTGGTCTGTAGTCAGTCCTCACTTGGAAATGGATTTTTCGGTGTCAACAGTAAACAATGACCTTAGTTAACATGGGAACCTAAAATACATAATTCAAAATTATTTCCTCAAGGCTGGTCATGAAATAAACCACAATAAGTTATCTATATACTTTTCAAAGAACATCCACTCAATGTTTTAAACATTAAAACTGGAAAAGAAATTTGGCCATACAGAGCACATGTTGCTGACATTGTTTCTCAAGATCATCAGTAGGACAGTAGGAGGCTGATACACACTCAAATCCTCCCACATTACCTTGAGTTTTGAGTAATATTCACTTAGAGATTTATCCCCTTGTGGGAACACAAAAAGCTCTTCAAATAACAGGTATGTAGGAGAGATTTTTTGTCTGATGAATACATCTCTCTCATAGTATCCCAAACAACATTCGCCATATGTAGAACATCACATTCGCTCTAATAGATGCTTTCATTTTATTTCCACAAACATGTAATAATCTAAGCTTTCTCTTGAATCCATTCATAGTAACTATTATCCTTCTCATCTTGATGGTCAGATATTTTGACTTTCCCTTATTCATCAAGAAGACTTGCATAGATTTAGACCATTGGAGATAATTTGTTTCATTTACTTAGTAGAGGTTATTTGAACCATCTAGAAATACAGATGGATTCATGAATCCAGGTTTGTGCTCACCGTTTATCTCCAGTAGAAATAAGAGGCAATAAAAACCAAAAGAAATGGATGCATACTGCTTACAGAAATAAAGGCTAATGCTCTTGAAAGCTTGAATGCTTCAGCTGCACAATCGAACACGATGTATACACAACAATGAATGCACCAATTGGACTAGATGCTTCAATCAAACACAACAAAGAACTACGAGCATGTACACATCACCAACACCCTTCACGTGCCGGCTACTGAAAATGACAAGACACCAAAAACAAGAAACCTTGAGTTTCTTAAGAGGCTCTCAACACGAGAAGTATGAAGGAAAGGAAGAAGGTTTTTTCCTCTTATTTTTTTATTTTATTTTATTTTATTTTATTTTATTTTATTTTTTCTTGTAAGAGGTGAGGCAAAAGGTGGTCTGAACTTGATCACTTACTTCTCTGATATTTTGTAATTGATGTAGTAATAAAACAAAAAATGACAATAATGCCCCCGCTTATTACAATGTAACATGTACACTCGGGTGCACCAAATATGACTAAGGGGTTACCGATAAAAAAAAGAGCCAGGTGGGCTGTACAACCTTGTGATTGCTTTTGTTACAATCATCTCGGTGGACCGTACAATCATATGGTCCACATTCATCAACATTAGTGCAGGAAATGTTTGACATCAAAGATCTCGTACCTTTAAATAATTATCTTGAGATTAATGTTGCCCGGTTAAAGTAAGGCATCTTTATTTCTAAAATAAAGTACGTTCCTATTTGCTTACTAATTCAGGCATCTGGGTGTCAAACCTGCAAACTCCCCATTGAAGTTAATCATCTTCTCCATGAAGTTAGTTCAGAAACATTGAGCGATCCTAGTTAAGAAAATTAATTTACTCCACCATCACACGATTAGATATTGCCTATGTGATCAGTGTAGTCAGTCAGTTCATGCATGCTACTCTTACCTATCTCCTAGAGGCCGTATATCACATCCTTTGATATCGAGAGGCAACATCTGGGAAAGGACAATTATACTCTGATTATGGTCATTTGAATGTGAGTGGATATAGTGATGTAGATTGGTTGGATTGTCTGGTGACAAAAGGTGGACTACCTGTTTCCATACTTTTGTAGGTGGAATCTGGTATCTTGGGAAAGTAAGAAACAAAATGTTGTTGGTAGGTCATCCACGGGCTGTATCCTGGCTGGTGTCTAACTCTGGTTGTGAGCTCATATGGCTAAAATTACTTCTTGAAATGGGTTTTGAGATAAATACCTTCGTTTTTCTTCTCTGTGACAATTCAACTATGATTCATATTGTTAATAATCCATTCTTTTCTTAGAGGACTGAACATATTCAAGTGGATCGTCACTTTGTTATGCAGAAGGTGATGGCAAAATTGGTAGCAATGCCTTTTGTTCATTCTGGTAGTCAATTGGGCATCTTCACGAAAGTTTTAACTTGTCATTGGATCGGATATATGGTAGGCATGCTGGGCATGTGTGATGGAGCAGACAGTTTGGTGCTCTTGCAGGATTACACATGCAACTTTTCTCTCTTATCCCCTCATCTCTTTCCTTGTTATCTTTTATCTCAAATGTAACTTTTCTCTTGTAAATCCCTCATTTTCTCTCATTAATTCGTATATTCTCTCTATCATTCTCTCCCTTTGCTCAAAATCTTCATTTTATATTATTTGTGTTGCCTTTTACCATTTTTGTTTCATGATGGTAACTTAGGATTCAAATATGTGACATTTGGTTGCAGCCGTGCAAAGACTGTAAATGAAAATTTGAAAATGAGTGGCGCTCTCCTGTCACGGTTTGATTTGGTTTTCATTTTACTGGATAGACCAGATGAACTGATGGATAAGCGAGTGTCTGAGCACATTATGGCAGTGAGTTACTATGTTTTGCTATTCTGTGTATGTACAGTGAATGGAATGCAGTTCATGAAAATATGAACTTCTGCATTCACTCTCACCATTTATGAAATTGTTGTCTAACTTAAAGGTATGATAACATGGGATTGGTTTATGTCATGCAGCTTCATGCAGGATATGGAGAGCATTTTCCAGCTCAAAAAAAGCTATGTAGAGGTGTTATCTTGTATTTATTAATGCACCAGATTACTGAGCAATAAATAATTCCTGCTTAAACATGCATGCTTTCTATTTTAAAAAATGCAGCATGGCAGAATGACAGAGAAATGGAGTTGAGTGTTAAAAATGGTTCTTTAGCTTCAAGGCTTAAACTTGACCCAAAGAAAGACAAAGACTTTGTTCCCTTGCCTGGTCCACTCCTTCGCAAATATATTGCCTATGCCAGAAGTTTCGTTTTTCCCAGGTAATGTAGTATTATGCCTTTAAAACTCTCACATTGGTAGATTCTGCAAGACATTATATGAAATCTTATTTTTGGTTGGATTAGGATGTCAAGATCGGCAGCCGAGATTTTGCAGAAGTTTTACTTACGGTTGAGAGACCACAATACTTCAGCTGATGGCACGCCTATAACAGCAAGGCAGCTGGAAAGTCTAGTTAGGCTGGCCGAAGCTCGTGCTCGATTGGAGCTACGTGAAGAAATAACTGCTCAAGATGCTTTGGTGAGTTGAAACACACAACAACTCTTCAGTGGTCAGTTCTAATCAAGGTGTTCTGTAACGGTAATGGTGGTCGTAACAACCAGCACCGTTACCTTTACAATACGGGTTGTAACAGCTGTTACGGCCACCGTAACAGCTGTTATGGTCTCTCTCTCTCTCTCTCTCTCTCTCTCTCTCTCTCTTTGAAAAAAAATCCCGAAAAACCTGTAGTTGCCTCATAATGTTGATTAAAAAGTATGGAAAACCTGTATCTGTCCTCCCATAACAGACAATTACGGGACTGTTATGGCCTTTGTAGGTGACGTAACGTGCCGTTAATGGCAATCACGAGTCATTTTTTCCATAAAGGCTGTTATGACCCCATAATGCATAACGGTTGCCACCGTTACCTTTACATAATGGCCTTTATGGCATACCATGGTTCTAATTAAAGCGATAGCTTGCAAATCAGTCTTCAATCTTTATCCTGCTATTTGTTTCCTATCCAATCCACAACACTTCTCCATGAACTCTGAGTCAGTTCTGGCTAACCCTTGCCAACCCCGCCCCCCCCCCCCCCCTCATGAACAAAGCCATGATGGACTGTTTGGGAACTTGTTCATGAGAGATGATTAATGACCCTTTGGGAACTTGATTGGTACATGATTTGATTGGGACTGATAAGTCAAATTGTTTGTGGATAAATGATGGATTTCCTTTCAATAAACAAATAAACTGATAACTTATCCTGACCTCGAAATTGAAATCTTACAAGGTATTTCTAGCCTGAGTTTTTGACCAGCTCATCTACGGTTCTTGTCCACTTGATTATAATTCATTGAGTAAAACTGAATAAAAATATTCAACAAAAAATTATGTTTGTGATTTAGAAGTTGGAACCAAGATTGGGGACATCTAAAGCAGCCTTCAAGCCTGGTAAGAGATAAAATGGAGAGCCAATTGAGATGGTTTGACCATGCTACAAGAACGGGAGACTACTCGAGCTGGGCAAGAACTCTTATTAGAATAGAAGGGCCTGAATGAGACTGCTCCATGGTGTGCTGTAACAGCTGTTATGTAACGGTAACGGTGTCAACCGTTACAAGTTATAGGGTTGTAATGGCCGTTATGGAAAAAAAATTACCCATATCGGCCCTGTAACAGCTACGGGGCTGATATCGGTTCTTTTGTTTTTCAATTTTTTTAAAAGAGACTGTAACGGCTGTTACAGGGGCCGTAACGGCCCATATCGTAACGGTAACGGTGGTGGCTGTTATGGCCACAATTACCGTTATGGCACACCTTGGACTGGTTGACTTGAAAAAATAGTATAGGAAGGCCTGTACACTTACCCAGGATAGGGCCTTGATAGGATTGATTGGCGAAACAAACATATAAAGTGGACCCAAATAGCTGGGATAGAGCCATGATGAAGATGATGACCACAATAGCCTTACCCCAGCTATTTGGGATCAGCTTTATGAATCTGGCTTCACGAATCATGGATATGAAAAATAAATTCTCATGATTACTCGATAAAAGTTTCTTGACCAGATTCTCACCCAAAATCAACCCTCAACCCAGGCTTGGAACCAGCTGGTGAATTTCTTCCAAATGGAGTGACTGCATACACTATAACATACAGAATAAATAATATAACTTTAAAATATATTTTGTGATATACAAAATTGTATCCAATTTGAGCTCGAGTTGAGGTTGGAATGAGTCTTGTGAAAGACTTGGCTTGGGTCAGCACCTTGTATGAGCTCAAGTTAAGGTTTGTTGGAGTCTTTTGTAAGACTTGGATTGAATCAACACCTGCTTGAGCTTGAGTTGAGGCTCAGATACTTGTAAGACTTTCCTCAGGAGAACACCTTTTCAAGCCAAACTAGGCAACTTAGACTTAATTCAACTTGGTTTTAAATGTGGACAAGAAAGCTCTATGGACATGTACAATAATCCAAACGCTTGATGTTCTATTCCAAAAATGTATATACCGTTCTTCAAATTGGCGAGCTATCACATGGTACCCATTGTACGCATTGTTTGAAGATATAACAACTAATGTAGATTTCAGTATTAATTCTCTTGCCTTAGCCACTTGTGTAAGTTTTCTCCTGTTTTGCAGGATGTGGTTGAGATCATGAAAGAATCCTTATATGATAAGTATGTTGATGAGCATGGGTTTGTCGATTTTGCACGTAGTGGTGGAATGAGCCAACAAAAGGAAGCAAAGCGGTTCTTAAGTGCTCTGCACAAGCAATCAGAACTGCAGCAGAAAGATTGCTTTTCAATTTCTGTAAGTATTACTATTGCTTTAGCTGACGCTAAATAGCTGGGACAAGGTTATAATCATTATGATCCAGCATTTTTTTTTCTTATAATTATGAAAGTAATGGCATTTTCTTTAATCATATTTTACACTCTAGAATTCCGATTATTTCCAAACTTATTCCTTTGTTTTGCAAGTGCAAAGGTTGTCACAGAAATATCTCCCGAAGTGCACGATCCCATTCACATTACACATTTCAACTCAATTGAACTGCAGAAGTTTGTACGTAGGCACATGCTCATCATTCAGGCACAACAGATTCTCATGTTACATCTGGTTATTCGTTGTCAGGAAATATACAGTTTGGCAGATAGAATCGGATTGAGAGTGCCAGATATTGACATGTTTGTGGATAATTTGAACAGCGTTGGTTATCTACTTAAGAAGGGGCCAAAGACATACCAGGTACTTCAAAATGAGTTTTTCTCATCCAACTATTAACTTATAGACAATGTTGTCAAAATCGTTATTGTATCGCAGATCGTAAGAGGGGTTGAATCGTATCAAATCGGAAATCTTATTGTAAATCGTAAGATTTTTTCTGATTTACAAAAAATATATATATAATACATGAAAAGATATAAGTAAATCATAAAAGATTAAAAACGCATCAATCATCCATTTACCATCAACATGTACCAAAAAAGTAATACATATCATGATGTTATCAATTGAGAAAATGTATATGGTATACATATCATGATAGTAAAGGATTTGTCTTTTTTCCTTTGTTTTCTTTTGTTGTCTTTTGAAAAATTTATCATAAAAAACATACAAGAGCCCTTAAAATTTTTGTTTTGTACCTTTCTTCAGTGTAGAATCATGTTAGAAAAAATGGCATTCGATTCCATTGTGAATCAAAAGATATCTTGATTTCTTTGTTTTGGGTTTTTAAAAATCAAAATCCCCAAATCTCCTCTCTCTCTCTCTCTCTCTCTCTCTCTCTCTCTCTCTCTCTCTCTCTATTTCAAAAGAAAAATTAGGACATTTTTAATATGGGAGAGCCTTTTTCATATTTTATGAGCAAAAGGGTGCAAAGAAAAGGAAGAAATTGAATAAAAAACAATAATAAATTGATTTTTTAAAGTATTTTTTGGGTCCCTTGCAGTCTACAATTATCTTATGATTATCATACAATTCGTACGATAATCGTATGACCATTTAGGATTTGAGATTTGGGTCTACGATTCAAATCGTACACCCATGTGATACGATATGAATTGTACAATTCATGATATGAATCGTACCATCTTGATAACATTGCTTATAGATACTTGCACCTTTACCTGTATGTAAAATTACTGGTTTGAACTTCTACAAGTTCCACCAGCTACAGTGGATTTGGTGAAACCATCTGTTAAGAATAAAAACTGAATTGCAAAGCATCATTTGTTAGAATATATATATAATTTGTTTTCATTTCCTACCTAGACAGCCAACATGTGCCTTTCCTACCTAGACAGGGAACATGTGTCTTAAATAAACCTGTTACCCATACAGGAATTCCAAAGCCTGGATTTCCTGACATAGTAACTACAGGCATTTTGTCATTGTTGTCATCATCGTTGCCATCATCATCATCACCTTTCTCCCAGAAATATGCACTCGGCTTTTAAATGGTAAATTGGTGAAAGTTTCACAGTCAGCTGCCTACTGGAGATCAACCTTCCTTTATCCAGGCTCTGGAACCAGCTGTGGCAGAGGCTAACATCTAAAGGCATGCTGACAAAGAGTTTAAAGATTAAGAAACTCAAAATAATACAAAGAAAGAAAAATCATAAGACATGTAAGACTAGCTTAAAGAAAATTTGTATGGTCCTGATGCAATAAGCGTACATAGTTTCCTGATGATTCCAGACTGTTGATCTGATGAGTCCCACCATGGTTGGCAATTCCTGCAGAAATCTCCAGATTGCAGGATGCTTGCCTTCCAATCTGTTGCTATTTTGTTTCCAGAGAGTTGTTGTGTTCTTTTCTTAACAATCAATTCTCAGGGCATTGATTAATGGGTTGGGATTCTTTTCTTCCAATCTGTTGGTATTTTTGTCCAGAGAGTTGTGCATTCTTTTCTTAACAATCAATTGGCAGGGAATTGATTAATGGGATTAGGATCTTCCAATCATGGGAAATTTTCGTGGCATACTTATCCGAGGTGCAGTCCATCAGACCAATGGTTTGGATCATTGAACCATGGCTCCTCTTTAACTTAGGATATTAGGACACTGTGCATGTCCTGATGCATGGCCCTATGATTCATCTAGATTAAAAATGTCAGTGATAGTAAACTGTAAGTGTGAAATCAATTTAACAACTCAAGATATTCTGCTTCATGTATGGAATGTTTAGAAGTCCTTACCATGAGGGGTGTCCAAGTAACAAATCTTCATGTCTGAAGTTCTCATGGCTGTTATGAAACCAGAGGCTGATTGGATTGTTTCCTTTCGTTGTCTTTTTAGGGCCTATTTGGATAGCATGCAAACTAGGAGAAACATTCAATTTACATTAGCAAGATGTTTGCACTTGCTTGGCAAGCAGAGATGCTGGCAAACGGTTTGCCTTTGCATTTCCCTCCTTAACAAGGGAATGCAACCTACCTTCTTTTTTTTTCCTTCCAAAAAGTCAAATGGAGGGGAAAAAGTTTGCCTCTGATGTGATGTTTTAAATGGCAATTTTGGAGGGAAATAAGGCTTTCCCTTTGCGGGATTGCAATCCAAACAGTTCTAAATGTGAAGGAGAAGCATTTTCCAAGACCTTTCTTTTGCAAAACCAAACAGGTGCAAAGGGTTTGCTTCCCCTAGCTCTGATGTGAGGTTACCTACAACTTATGTCTCATGTTTGCTTTTCTTTGCTTTCCTCTGGCTTGCACTCTATCCAAACAGGCACTTAATGTCACTGACTGCTTATTTACATTCTTGAGTTGGTGAAAATCATGCTGGGATTACTATGCTCATGATTCTTTCTGGTTGAGAAGACTCAATCCTTAGAATGGTAATATTAGGAAAACCCTCTCCAGCATTTGCAATGACTCCCAAGTGGTCTGGTGCACCCCTAATTCCAAATAAAGTATTTAGGAATAACCTTCCAACCGCCGCGAGGTGTGAGCCGTTTCATCGACTTCTTCGCAAGGTTGCCGACGTTTGAGTGGAACCAGGAATGTCAAGAATCATTCCAATGCGGACATCAGATATTATTGTTTTTAGAGGTTATCCAATCCTTTTTATTTTATCTCATGCCACTAAGGTAGTCTTGCATGCACAAAACTTTCAAATATTTTCTAATAATAACAATATGATAATTAACAAATATGTAGGAGAATCAGTTTGTTCCAAAAATTAACAAGATAATTGCATTGGGTAGTTAATGTGATTTTTATATCAACCTGACAATCTGCTTCATCATACTCATGAGCAATAGTCTTACTCAATCTAGACTGTCTGAATTGTGGACTCCTTTGTGAATGGGGCATTGTCAAGAAAATCACATCTACAATACAATCCCAACCTTTTGATCAGTGGCCACTAGATGGATGCTTAAGAAGCATTGTGGTCAACCATTCAAATATGATGGGTGAATGTCGATTGACTGGACTACTCAGATCCTCCAATTTTGATGCATCTTTGGGTTATGCACCATTCACAATGTTGCTCGCAGGTGGAGTCTTGAATGAGTAACATATGTCATACACACAGTGCAGCTTGCAGAAGTATGATCCACCATACTCTGGTAGAGCATCATATAATACCATTATATGATGCCCTATTTTAGTCATTTCCTGAATTGGGGATTCTTCCAGGTTCCACAACCTTTAGGCTCAAGCAACTCCTTTCTGTGAATCTGAGTTATTTCCTATGCAGGTGGTGTCTTCATCCTACTCACGAAGTCAATCATCAAGGTCCAGATGCTGAGATTGTGTAGCATTGGCACCGGGTAATTTGACTTTCTTTCAACCGTTTTGTACCTTCTGTTATAATGCTAACAATCCCCTGCATCTCATCATTAGCTTGTCCTATTCTTCCATATAAGATATTGTCAGTTTAATGGTTATTCAGGAAAATATTCTATAATGCTGAGTTTGATAGAAGTTAATACATTTATTCTCGGGTTGGATGGAATCAGGCTCTATCATCTCTGTATCATATGTATAGAAAAATTATATACAGTGGAGAAACATTCTGAATCTTAACAAGTCCTCGAGGTATATGTACAAGTTACACTATAATTTTTTTTTGCTACTAATGCATATGACATAGCTATTATCAAAACCTCAGAAAAATGAAATGAATTTTCATGGCTTCAGCTGCATTGAGACTTTCTCTGGTTTCCTTCTTGCTTGAGAGTTTGTCCGCTGCTTGATGGACACCGCCTAGTTGAGAAGCTATGAACCCAACACTTGACCATGCCAGAAAGTCCACCAAGAAAGCATCACGTATTTGGAGATTCTTTGATCAGAAGCTGGTCATTGATTTTGTCAAGCCAGTTGCCTAAAGGCTACAATTAGCAGTTACACTGAAGGCTGCTTCTGTCACTCTTCATACCTGCAGGAGGAAGGTTGAAGAACGGTAGGCAAGAGGCCACTGGAAACATTCCAAATTTCTCTGCAGTTGAAATGTGAAGTTTCTGAAATCTTAAGTGCACCTCTATCCATGTATTAGAAAGTTTAAAGATCTTCATTTAGTGCTTCATTCTTCATATGCACTGGGAAACTCTCGCCAGTCTCATGCATTGAGGAACCTCCTGTTAGCTCATCAACATTTTGTTGATGTGGCAATCAGTGTAAACTCAGAGCCGAGTCTGCCATGGATTCCTCATTTGAACGTGCCTCTTTTTCTTGTGCACACCATGTGTCCTATGCATTGAGTTTCTGACATGACTAACTTTCATTACCCGCTGTATTAAACAATGGGCAGCTGAATATAGAATTAGTAGATTTCCATTTCAAGTCTCGAGGGAAGGGGATGCCTTACTCGAGACTATCAGATATGGAGAGCTGAGGTCTATTAAGGTCCAGGCATCATGGAAGTCCTCATTCCTTTCCTCTCCGAAATCAGAATCCTCTCCTAGCTTTAAAAGCTCTTAGAACCCAGCTACTCCGGCACACACGTGTACTTGCTGTTCACCAGTGCTATGCATAGAATCAACTCAAGTTTCTTGAGTCTGTGCAATCAAGCAAAGAGAATGAGGACCTTTTTATGTTCTTTCACATTTTCATTCCTCTTTCTTTGAGCCCTTCGCCTAACATGAGGTGATGCTACTGATGGTTGGAGTGAATGTCATCAATACATCACTATGAGACCCACCTGATTTTGATTGCATGATGCTCCCTTGCACTACCATTCGGAGGGGAACATTACCGATTCCAGAAAAAGAAAGCTCTAACCATACACTTGCATAGCCTTTTCCTAACTACTTGGGACTAACTTAAAACAACATCTATTCTCCTACGTTTGGTAAAACTTTATATATCTAAGTTTTAAAATCTAACAAGTTGTTCGTAATAGTTGTAGGACCATCCAATCAAACAAAGGGTACAAGAGTGGTCCATTTGGAAAGCTAACCTATATTTTATTAGGTCAAACGTCTTTATTTGACAAAAAAGGTGGACCATTAATGTCACAAGAAAACATATATACTTTTATATATTTATGTATCAATCTCAACCAGATGAGAGATGCAGAGGCTAAGCTGAAGAAAGGGTCTCTAGTCATTGGCATGGAGCAGTTATGGATGCGAATCATGAGCAGGCAGCTATGGAGAGCGTGCATTAGCGTGCATGCAAGCCCATACTGACTGGAGGCCTTGGCCCACTGCCACATGAGATTTATGATAGATTCTCCTAATTTCAGGACCTCATTTCCAAATGAGCTTCCACTAATCAAGGCACTCATCACGCGTTGCATTTGGTGCCGTGAGCCCTATTTCCGTATCGACTGGTATATTACACGAATCTGATGGAACTTGTCAAGCTTTGAGAATGCCCGAGTTTATGCCGTTGGTAGATGGATCGAGTGGCCGAATAGGATGATAACTACCGGTGACGGGCGCATTATTTTCTGTTGGAATATTTGGTTGAATTAAATAGACTATAAAAATCAAGAACCAAAAAAAAATTAAGATTTTGAGAAAGAAAAACTTATTGTATTGAGTCGAGGCGTGACTGAGTCACTCGGCTTGAAATCGAATTTGCTCCCCTTGGACGTCCCCAAGTGCAACAGTTTCGAGCAATCGACCTCCAGGATACAACGACTATGACCCGGTCAGTGCACTCCTTGTCACGCGGGCTCGAACCACTGCGGTTTAATCCGAAAGTGCTGAGTTGACGCGATGAACTCAGTAATAAAAATCGTATCAGAGAGAGTTTTATAAGAAAGAAATATTTTCGTATTTTTAGAAAGCGAAATCGGTAGTCTTTATATAGACTCTGGAAGTGGTGCATAAGCACCCTTTACAAAGGTTAGGTCCGTTGGGTTTAAACCCAAGCTGGTGCGACCAACCGGAAGGGATGCATCTCTCTGGTTTAAAACGAAAAGGCGCAAGTGCGAGTACACTCTCGCAAATAAAGTCCCGCGAGTACCCATACACACACACTCACGCGAGTACACTTACACCGCACCCGCACCCGCACCCGCACCCACGCCCAGCCCAGCCCGTCCCGTCGCGTCGCGCACGCGCACACGGACACGGACACGGACTCGGACTCGGACTCGGACTCGGCTCGGCACGGCTCGGCTCGGCTCGGCGCGCGCGCGCGCGTGTGTGGTCAATGGCATAGATTAGAGCTATTGGCATAGCCCCCCCACAGGACCAAATTCACATGCCCCCTGAAAGGGGCACAAGCCCTAGGCAAAAATACTATCTTATATACAAGATAGTTTACTTTGTCAAATCCGATGTGGGACAAAACCCACAACACAAAAGTACCACAACTTTTCAAATGTGGAGGGAAATCACCGAAAATTTGAAAATTCAAATTTAATAATATTTTAAAACAAAATATAACAATCCCCCACATGTTTTAAAATAAAACTCTTTCGGATTAAAGCGTAATAGTTGTGCAATGGTGCGGTGTCACCATGACTTGAACCGACATTAGAGTAAGCAAGACAGGTCTACGAGGAATCGGTGACACCATAGTCTTGAACACGAATCCTTTTAATATAGATCGCAAGTACATGCCACTCACACAACTCTTCCTCTCGCAAGTGATTCTCACGGTTCGGTGCGTTTCGGCCATACACCATTACGGATTTCATGAGTGCTTTAGAGAATTCGTGATTTTCATAGGAAGCGGCCTCCACCTCCACACCCATATAGGTGAATTCCATCAAGTGTATGCAAAGAATCAGTATACACCACCAAATATATGGCTATGGATTCATTAAGAGTTCTAACAACTCATCCTTCTTCGTTCTTTGCTCGACTTGTACACCATAGAAGGGGCTCATACAACTCGGTCAATCGTCTACCTCGTGTCTTGTTGTTTACCCATTGAACCTATCTCATGGGATCTCCACTTGTATAGGTTGGGTTGCCGACACCTTGTGGCTCATATATTAGGCTCAGCCCCATTCCCTTCGATGTATCATTGACTAACCTTTTAGATAGTCCTTTAGTCAAAGGATCTGCTAGATTCTTTTCTGACCTCACAAAGTCAATAGATATGACTCCATCACGCAACATGTGTTTCACCATGTTGTGTCTGAGTCTAATATACTGCTTTTTCCATTATATATTTTACTCTTTGCTTTTGCTATATTTTGCTTGACATCACAATGAATAGACACGGCCGATCAAAGCTTTGGCCACAATGGTATATCGGCCTAAGAGATTTCTAAGCCACTCGGCACGATCCGACCTTTTCTAAGGCAATAAACTCGGATTCCATAGTAGACCGAAGCGATACATGTCTGCTTGGTAGACTTCCAAAAGCTGCTCCTCCACCCAAAGTAAAGACATATCCACTTGTGGATTTTGTCTCATCTCGAATCAACGATCCAAGTTAGCATCACTATATCCTTCTAATACTGACGGGATAACTATTATAATGTAAACCATAGGCCATCGCCTTTTAGGTATCTCAAAATCCTAGACAAGGCATTCCAATGTTCTTTCCGGGATTATGTGTATATCTACTTAGTCTTCCTCTTTAAACGCTATGTCTGGTCTAGTGCGGTTTGTTAGATACATAAGACTACCAATTATTCGGAATACTCCAATTGAGACACACTATTTTCTTTATTCTTCATGAGAGTCACACTATAATCATAAGAGAGTACTGACAGTAAACATCAAAATGGTTAAACTTTTTCAATATCTTCTCAATGTAATGAGATTGTGATAATATAATAACACCATTTTTCCTGATTACTTCAATACCCAAGATTACACTTGCCTCTCCCAAGTCTTTCATGTCAAACTTAGATGACAAGAATTTCTTAGTTGAATTAACTAAATTAATATTAGTTCCAAAAATAAGCATGTCATCAACATAAAGGCATATAATAACATAATCATTTCCAGAAATTTTACTATATACACATCTATCTACATCATTAATATGATAACCATTTGATTTTAAAACACCATCAAACTTTTCATGCCATTGTTTAGGAGCTTGTTTTAAACCGTATAGTGATTTAATTAGTCTACATACTTTGTTTTCTTTACGATATCTTATAACCCTCAGGTTGCTCCATATATATTTCTTCTTCTAAGTCTCCATTTAGGAAAGCCGTCTTAACGTCCATCTGGTGTACCACCAGTTTATATATGGAGGCTATCGCTATTAAAACCCTGATTGATGTAATTTTAGTTACAGGGGAATATGTATCAAAGTAATCTATTCCTTCCTTTTGTTTAAATCCTTTTGCTACCAACCTAGCCTTAAACTTATCAATAGTTCCATCTGGTTTTAGTTTCTTTCTAAACACCCATTTACAACCTATTGGTTTGTTTCCAGGTGGTAGGTCTACAAGTTCTCAAGTATTATTAGATATTATAGATTCTAACTCATCATTTATTGCTTCCTTCCAAAAGGTTGCATCTGGAGAATTAATAGCTTCTGTATAGGTTGTAGGATCATCTTCTACTAAGAATATGAAAAAACCATCTCTAGGTTAGTTTCTCTTCTAACCCTAGTACTTTTTCTTGGTTGTATCTCTTCTACTACTTTCTCAGTAAACATTTTTACTAGTGAGGCTAATATCGATTCATTGATTTCCTCTATTCCTATAGATTTTGATTTCATAGGAATACGTTCTCAAAGAACTCTGCATCCCTAGCTTCTATAATTGTGTTAGGATCCGAACATTGTCCTTAGATTTTAAAACTAGAAACTTGTAAATGACTGTTTTGTGCGTAACCTATAAATACATGATATCGTTTTAGGACCTAATTTTCTTTTCTTAGTTTTGTGCAATCCTACTTTAGCAAGACACCCCACACTTTAATATATTTGTAACTAGGAACATGATTCTTCCAAAGTTCATAAGGTGTTTGTTCGAGAAGATTTAGAAGGAATCCTATTTAGGATATAACAAGCGAGATAGAATTGCTTCTCCCCACATATTTGAGGGTAAGCCCAATGTTTAACATGGCATTCATCATCTCTTTTAGGGTTCTATTATTACGTTCTGCTATTCCATTCTGTTCTGGTGTATAAGGAGCTGTAGTTTCGTGAACTATTCCATTCTTTTCACAAATTCTCTAAACTGAGAAGATTCATATTCTCCTCCTCTATTTGTTCTAAGTCTTTTAATTTTTATATTTAATTGATTTTCAACTTCAATTTTGTATTTAGAAAAAGCATCTAAAGCTTCATCTTTGTTCCTTAACAGATAGACTCTAGTGAACCTAGAGTAGTCATCTACAAAAGTTATGTAATATCTTTTTCCACCTCTAGACATGTGATTTCTAAAATCACCTAAGTCACTGTGTATTAACTCTAATAGAACAGATGATCTTTCTATTCGTTTAAAGGGTTTTCTAATGAATTTTGATTCTATACATGTTTCACATTTTTCGAATTCTTCATTAGATATATTAGGTAATAAACTTAATCTTTTCATTTTCTTCAAAGATACTTTATTCACATGACCTAATCTACTATGCCATAGATAAAAAGGTTCAACGATATAAACAGAACTAGATGCCTTCTTATTATTATCATTGGATACATTTACAATGAATAAACCATCACAACAGTATCCTTTACCAACAAAAGTTCCATTCTTGGTCATTACAAGCTTATCTGAATCAAACACTAACTTAACACCACCTTATTGAGGAGCGAACCGAGAGACCAAGTTCCGTCTAATGTCGGGCACATGTAGGACATCATTCAACATTAGAGTCTTTCAGTGAGTTTGAAGTACTTTCCCTTTCCCTACTGGAGACGTTCTAGCATTACCCATGAACACTGTTCATCACCTCTCGATACTTCGTAGGAGGTAAACATGCTACGATCCTTGCATACGTGCCTAGTTGCACCGGTGTCTAGTACCCACTCCAAGTTGTTTACCAGAAGACTTCGACACCACGGCTACTACCATGTCGGACTCATTGCACATTTTTCGTAAGATTGGCTGCGGCTTATCTTTGTTTTTCTTAAACTGCAGGTTTTAACATGATGTCCAGGCTTTCCTGATTGTAGTGATTTCCCTTTTTCTTGAATTGATTATTTGCATTCTTCTTTTTCTAACTTTGCATTCATTTGCGTAATGTCCCGGTTTGCCACGATTATAATGATTTGCCCTTTTTCTTATTATTTGCCCGACTTGATTCCACAAGATTCGCCTTTGAATCTATCTCATTTTATTTTCTTTTTGGTCCCACGATTCTATTGGCCTCCTCTATTCGTATATGTACGATAGTGGTTTCCAAAGAAACACCGTTCTTTTATGTTTCATTCTATTCTTATATTCTTTCCAGGAGGGCGGTAGTTTTTCTATTAGCGCTCCCGACGAAATACTTCATCCAACTTAATTCCTTTACGACCGAGTTCGTGAACTAGACTTTGAAAATCATGAATTTGATTTGTGACAGGTTTATCGTCTGTCATTTCATAATGAAGGAAATTAGCAATTGCATGTTTCTTAGCGCCTGCATCTTCCAATATATATTTCTTTTCCAAAGCAGTCCATATGTCTATAGCGGACGCGTAAGAAGCATACACATCATATAATTTGTTGGATAAAGAATTGAGAATATAATTTTTACAATTATTTTCGTCTGTTACTTCAGTTTGATTTGCTGGATCTATAGTAAATGATTCAGATAATATGTATGAAACTTTCAGGGTGGTCAAAGCGAACATCAGTTTCTGTTTCTACCGTTTAAAACATTGTCCAGCGAACGGTTCGATTTTGGCTAACTCAGCAGAAGCATTTACAGTTACTGTAGCCATAGTCTATGTAATTCAACAAAATTCGATTTCAAGATTGTTGGAATATTTGGTTGAATTAAATAGACTATTAAAATCAAGAACCAAAAAAAAATTAAGATTTTGAGAAAGAAAAACTTATTGTATTGAGTCGAGGCGTGACTGAGTCACTCGGCTTGAAATCGATTTGCTCCCTTGGACGGTGTCCCAAGTGTGGTTTCAGAGCAATCGACCTCCAGGATACAACGACTATGACCCGGTCCCAGCGGTGCACTCACTGTACGCGGGCTTGAACCACTTGCAGTTTAATCCGAAAGTGCTGAGTTGACTCAGCGATGAACTCAGTAATAAAAATCGTATCAGAGAGAGTTTTATAAGAAAGAAATATTTTTCGTATTTTTTAGAAACTGAAATCGGTAGTCTTTATATAGACTCCGAAGTGGTGCATAAGCACCCTTTACAAAAGGTTAGGTCCGTTGGGTTTAAACCCAACTGGTGCGACCAACCGGAAGGGATGCATCTCTCTGGTTTAAAACGAAAAGGCGCAAGTGCGAGTACACTCTCGCAAATAAAGTCCCGCGAGTACCCATACACACACACTCACGCGAGTACACTTACACCGCACCCGCACCCGCACCCGCACCCGCACCCGCGCCCGCGCCCACGCCCACGCCCAGCCCAGCCCGTCCCGTCGCGTCGCGCATGCGCACACGGACACGGACACGGACTCGGACTCGGCGCGCGCCCGCGCGTGTGTGGTCAATGGCATAGATTAGAGCTATTGGCATAGCCCCCCCACAGGACCAAATTCACATGCCCCCTGAAAGGGGCACAAGCCCTAGGCAAAAATACTATCTTATATACAAGATAGTTTACTTTGTCAAATCCAATGTGGGACAAAACCCACAACACAAAAGTACCACAACTTTTCAAATGTGGAGGGAAATCACCGAAAATTTGAAAATTCAAATTTAATAATATTTTAAAACAAAATATAACATTTTCACCGTAGGATGAAGAGGTGTTGATAGACTATTTATCGGATAAATCAGATTATCGAGAATTAGATGGTCAGGATGCTGCCAAATCAGGGCGCACGGCTCTTGATTTGGGTTTATTCTAGTCACGGACGAAAATGGTTTCATTGAACAAGATAAGGGAGGTTCAGATACGGATGACACGTGACTTCATCTAATTGGTGGTTGCAAAACTGTGCAACTGAATAACGAATATGCGCCCTCATTATTAGCATAATGGTTGTTGTGTACCATGATTTTGAAAAGAGTAGCATCCAATTATCTCAAGCGGTCCATGTACAAAAAAAAAAAAAAAAAGCAGCCCGCTGCCTGAGGCAGCTATCCCTCCTTTTTCGTTCTTCAATGTTCCATGCATTTTTTTTTTCCTTCCCTTTTACAGGCTATAGTTGTGTTACCAAAGATAGCTCAATTAATCATAATGTTTTAGAAGGGTGCGAGTTTACACCGATCTGACACTGCTGGATTACAGGGCTAGGAAGGCAACACGTGGCAAAATTATTATAGTAAAAAGAGTCCGGATCCTCTGTTATTTGGTAAACAGGGATTCCCTGATTGCCTAATCCTCAATGGTCGACGTCACCACTCAAAAAAAAAAAAAAAAAAATTTAAAGAAAACTTCGGACTCCAAGCCATTATATAAAAAAATCAAAGGAAAAAAAGAAATAAAAAAACCAGAATAAGAAAATGGAAAGGGAGGGAAAAGAAACGGAAGAAAAGGGGGAGAGTCTTATCTCTCTCTCTCTCTCTCTCTCTCTCTCTCTCTCTCTCTCTCTCTCTCTCTCTCTCTCTCTCTCTCTCTCTCTCTTGTTGAGTCGTTTTCCTTTCGGCTAAAAGGCTAGAGTTATAGAAATTGCAGAAGATTTATGAGGTGGGTTGTTTTCCTTTCTGACTAAAAGGCGAGAGTTATAGAAATTGCAGAACATTTACGAGGTTGGTACTTGAGCTTTCATATATTTTTGTTGGGTTTTCCTTTAAATTTAGATTCCTGGGATCTTATTTATGTGTCTTCATGAAATTACAAGATTCCGTGTTTGTTTTTCTGGACTGACTTTTGGCTGGATAATGTACACTGTTTTCCACTTGATATGTGGCCTGGATGTCATACGCATGTGCCGAGTTGACACAGGTCTACTCTGATTGAAGGAAATTGGGGCAACCCATTAACTAATTTTTGCTTTGTTACAACAAAATTAAAGTAATTTGGGAATGCAGGTTGCTTCAAAGAAGAAAAATGTGGCAGATGAAGCCAGGTAGTCCTATAGGGAAAGCTGAGGCAAGCAGCTTCAACACCATAATGGAACAAAAAGGTATGGTGGTGTGTAATCACTTATTCAAAATTTTGGAATACCAAGTCTATCCATGAAGCCGTTCTGCTGAATCAAAAGGACTTCTGTTTGGTGAAATCTAATATGTAGTTCAATACATGGATGACTGATCTTGCTATTGATTTTATTGGCCTTAAAACTCTGAAAATCTAGTCCAGTTTCAAAACATTGACTTTGAGTAATAACCTTACCGAATTAAATTCTTTCATGGTGATGAGTAATAGAATGAATTGGATGACATCCCTTTAGTATATACGAGCTGAACAATGGAATCTGCTCTGTGAGCTAATAATTAAGATTGGTTTAGTAATTGAATGACATCCCTTTAAAATCCAGTAATTCTTTAATTGTAATACATCGGGACCTTATAATTCCCATTGTCGTTAATAAGCAGACATTTCTTAGACTGTTATTAGGTGTTTGTACAATTCAGGTGCTGACTCTCATATGAATTGGTCCCTAGTTCAAAAACCCGAAACTTCGAACTTGATGTTCAGAAGGTCATGTTTTATATCCACTCTGCCCATCCATTGCACTAGCTAATGTTAGGACTTGAACCAAAAGTTGTTTACTAGAAGATACCCTCCATGATTTTGAGAAAATGGCAAATAACGTGTTTTCTAAAAGATACTCTAGTGATGGATGTCTTCCCTCAAGGTACTTGGAAGAGGAATTTTGCCATGAAATAGCTTGTGGAAAGACAAAAACTCTGACAACCCATGGTGCCTTTACATCTCAAAAGAAAAATTCTGATGCCATTGTTCAGAAGGTAATATTTCTCATCCATTGTCATGTACATAGAGCTGTACACGAGTCGAGTCGAGTCGAGTATTGGCTTACTCGTACTAGCCTCTTAACGCCCGAGTGCTGCTCATACTCGGCTCTACTCGGCCAACGAGCATGGACTCCCTGCTTGTACTCTACTCGCCCGAGTACGAGCTGAGTACGAGTAGTAAACGAGTCGAGTCGAGTCCGAGTTTTCGAGGCGAGTTCGAGTACGAGCATCGACTCGAGTTTTCGAGACGAGTTCGAGTCAATTGGAATTCGAAGTTAAACTAAACAATAAAATATATAAAATGCACATAATTTATGATTAAAAAACTTTGATAATTACATTAGCATATTAACATTATATTGTTCACTTCAAAATGACAATTTATAACTAATAACCTCCATAAGAGGAATGTCTTCCTGTATTGTCATCTGATCCATCGGAACTGCTATCTATTTTTTCATATACAAATTGGTTCACTTCCTCTAAGTCAAAAGGCGAAGAGATTTTTTCTTCGTGCTCTTCTACACTTTGAACTAGAATTTTCAAACTTGTTTTATGTGAAGAATTGTATGTAGTACTCAATGCCCTATAAAATTCACCGAGACGAGTCAGGAATTTGAATTTGTTACTCTTTTTCTTCTTCTTGTTTGTCGTACTTGAGTAACTCGACCCTGCTTCAACATCGTGTTGTCTTTGACTCGAATATCGCTGAAGTCTAGAAACATCTTCCATACTGCGTTTTAAAGCGAGTTGGAATTGTTCTTCCTCTAAAGCTTTTAATCTGGCTTCCTCCTTTTCATCTTTTATGGATGTCATTCGTGTACTAGATCCAGAAGTAGAAGATTTAGATGGAGTAGAAGGTTTTCTATTCGAATCTAACAGAGCTTGAAAAAGAATTTGGACATCCTTAGGGGCATTGGGGCATGGTTTTACATCATCATCTCGACATGACAAGTGTAAGCGAATGCGATTAGTCTTGTTTACAAACGTTGAGCCACACAAACCACAGTTAATCTATATTTTTCCAGACCTTGGTGGTGATTCAATTAGGGAGGCATAGTCCCAAATGTTTGTCGATGGCTCAGATGATGACATATCTACATTCAATTTTTAATAAAAAAAAATTAGAATATTGATAAATAAATTGAACTTGATATAAGAACAAAAGAAAGCAATATAAATGTATCAAAAGTTAAAAATAAAAGCAAATGAACAGGTATATGTAAATAAATATCAAAGATTAAAAGTCTTCCAAACCACATTCCAAAAGGACCAACACTTTCGTGTTTGCAGTTGCAGTGAAATAATATTACAGATCATTCAACATTCAACCAAAAAAAATTGAAAGACCGAAAATAATTACTGATCTGTAGGTAGAGACTCGTCACGAATCTCAATCTCCTTTTCTTCATCATCATCATTATTCATATCTCCTCCCCATATTGGGCGCAACCAATCTTGCCTACAAATCAACGCTTCAACTGTATTTGACGAAAGTGAGCTTCGATACTTGCTCACAACCCTGCTCCCTGTGCTGAATGCGGATTCTGATGTCACTGTTGAAATTGGTATTGATAATATGTCACATGCCATCACAGATAATGTAGGGTATTTTGATTCACTAATCCTCATCTTCCACCATTCCAACACATCAAATTCGGATCGCACTACGATTGGCTCCTTGAGGTACATTTTTAACTCTGATTCTTTAGTATCAACTCTCATTCATGCTTGTGCCAAGTATGATATGTATTCATTTAGCACATCCGCATTACCCGGTACAGAAATATCTGCATCTCTACTTTCTTCAACACCCACTGCAGGTAAAGTATTAACATACGATTTGTACAAATCTTCAAGGGCTTGACGAACCTTAGACGTCTCTGCTACCGCTCTTTCAGTAGGATAAAGCTTCATGAAAATAAAGTTAACTAACCCCATATTACAACGAGAATCAAGAACAACTGCCAAGAACATCAACAGATGACATTCGTCCCAGTATTTATCGAACTTTGTCTTCATACCAACTGTCATCTGGTGTATGAAATTTGGACCCGCACTGGCATTTTTCTGTAGAGCATCCTTAATCTTCCAAAGAGACGGAAGAAATAGATTCGCGGTTGGATACTGATTCTCAGAAAAAATCTTCATGCAATCGTAGAAAACTTTGAGAAATGTGTGAACTTATTGTGCTTTGCCCCAATCATCTGTGCTCGGCAACCAAGAAAATTTTCTGTCAGGTGCCGCGTATTCAAGAAATGCAAGCTGTAATTCCATTGCCGCATCTAACATTTCATAGGTCGAGTTCCAACGTGTACATACATCCAACTTCAACATTTTTTTAAACGGCACATTCAAACGTTGGATGATGTCATTCCATACACTCAGTCTCGATGGCGACCCCCTTATATATTTCACACTTTCTCTTATGTTCTCTATAGTGTTGTCAATTGCTTTCAGCCCTTCTTGTACAATCAAATTTACAATATGTGCACAACATCTGACCTGGAATATTTTTCCTTCAAAAAATAAATTTCCTATAGCCCTAAACTGGTTACGTAAGCATGAAATGACACTATCATTTGCTGAAGCATTATCTAAAGTTATTGTTGAAATTTTCTTCTCAATGCCTCAGTCTTCTAGACAACTGTAGATGCAATTTGAAATAAGTAAACCAGTATGTGGAGGAGGAAGGTATTTGAAGTTCAAAATTCTCTTGCATAGTTTCCAATCTTTATCAACATAGTGAGCGGTTAATAAAATGTATCCTTTTCTTTGATTGGACGCTGTCCATAAATCAAAAGTCAAAGCTATTCTGATCACTGAAGCCAAAACTTCTTTCAGTTTCATCTTCTCCTTTGCGTACATCTTCATGCTTTCTCTCTGCACTGTGACGCGGGAGACATTCTCAGCCCGAGGGTTAAGGAATTGACAGAAAGCCCTAAACCCTTTACTTTCAATTATTCTGAAAGGTTTTTCATCCAAAATCACTAATTTAGCAAACAACTCATTTAGCTTCTCCTTGTCAAACTTATGAGTGGACACTACGCCTTGGGAGTTGTTTTGAACGCCCTGAAAATCGGGGGTTGAGCAAGCTCAGCTCCCGAGTTCCAACGCATCACTTATGCAACATAAATAATGATGATTATGATCACAGCATTGAAACATGAATGAGATTATACTAAAACAACATATCATACTCCAGAGACAGTTAAATTTCAAGCGGAAGATTGTGATAGATATATAAAATATATAGACTGTGGTGAGTCTCCAGAGTGTGATAACATTGCCAGGTTAAATAATTACATGTGCAAGTCCAAAATGTACAAAAAAAATGTAATGACATCTAATCAGCAACCCTATAACCCCGTCGATCAAGACACGGCTCGCATGAAGCCGCCAGAATACAGCATATACAAGAAAGCATCATCGTCGTCACAAAAGTCCGGCTCCGCCTCAGGAGTAGCGTCGCCATCTGCAATCAGACAAATTCTGGTGGGTGTTCGGAACACCGTCCCGTAACGTGGGAGTGAGTGATCAACTCAGTGGAACAATAAAGCATAGGTTAACATGTTATCAAAGCAGTCAAGCAGTAATGATAAAGCAGTACAATCAACAATCCTAAGTACTCTTGTTAATGCAAGTATGAAATGCTGTCATGATGCATGCCCTCGCCAACATACTCCCTCGTGCGACACCATCTTACGTCCGCGGCATGCTTTCACCCTCAGTTCTCCACATCTTCCAGGCACATGCAATGCGATGATAAGTATGATTATCGAGTTATTATTAATACCTTTCAAACAGCAGTATTGGGAAACTATGGTACCTTCCTTTTATCATTTCCAAACAAAGATCCATTCTAGGGTCGTCAATCCTAGATAATATCATACAATGTATAATTCTAGGTCACTGCAAGGGCTACCAGGACTGTTACATAGAATCGTTGCACCACTCCCCCATCACCTTATCAATATAGGCCTAGTTTATACTCTGTTTACTACGGGAAGGCTCGTCGCCTCTCCGCAGATTCAGAGTATGCTCGAGGTCACTACACCGGGTACGGTCAGGGCTGCTAGGGCTGTTACACGGAATCGTTGCACCACTTCCCCATCACCCATCAAAGTAGTGTAGGCCGACAGCTCGAATATAGTGTCCCATACCACCATAATCGGCTCACGAGTCTGGTTGCTCAATGGTCACTATGGGGAGGCTCGTGGCCCCAGCGTAGGCTGACAGCTCGACCACGGTGTCCCATACCACCATGTTCAGCTCATGAGTCTTAGCGGATCGAGGTACCAAGGTTAACGAGGTTGCACTGGTAAGTTCGGTACCTTAGGTTCAAGCAGTAGCGTCCAAACATGGTGAACATACATTGGACAGATCGGGTTACTTGACAAGCTTGGCTAGCTTGAGCGCACAACAAGTTGAACGACATGAAGTGCATAAGCACTTCGCGTGGCCAACCACTATCGCCAACTGAAGTACGACTTGGGTTCGTCGAACACATCTCACGTGACGAATGAAACTCAACCACGAACTCAAGTTTGTTACCGATTGCCTGGACTATAATCATAGCCCCAATCACAATCAATCCTTATTCAGAAGCATTTAGAGTAAAGCAGAATAAACAAAGTAGTTCAAACATGTTAGCAAGCATGTCATAAAGTATGTTATAAAGCACAACATAAACAGAAAATACCAACACATATATTCCATAAGTAAGGGATTAAATTAAACAACCAACATGGAGGAAATCATATACATCTCTAAGGTAGCTGAGAATCCTATCTCAACACCTACCTAAAGCACAATCCTCTAAGTACTTACTCTTACAAGCATTCTTACAAACACTTAGGATACACTCTTTCAACATACATAGCGTATACTAGCCAAAAACATGTATTAAGGTGAACCCTTTCGCCAAGTAAGTATTATACATATATATAGCATATTCATACAGTGATTAATCATGGCAAGCATACTTACAAGATTTATACGTATACGGTACTTTCTACAAATACAAGGAATACAGTATATTTAACATAGTTAACGTCTAACCGAAAAATGAAACGGACAACACTTTGTACATATGCAATAACATACAGATCATGAATCTATCATTATCTGACATTGAAAGCGTTGAAAACCATAACCTATACGTCTAAAGTCTGCACCTTTGTCGGTAAACTTAAACCGAAACCAGTTTGAACCCAAAGCCTTTGTCTACGGCACAACGACAACCTGAATCATGAAACAGGTCAGCTATTCCATCACCTACACTCTTGAAAACTCTAAAACAACTTTAGGTTAGGTTTTCTTACCTACGAACGAAGCCGGAATTGCCGAAAAAGTGATTAGAAGGTGATGACTAAGCACGTATAGCAGCGGGGTAGCATAGCAGGAAGACTCTCCCACTTCTCTCACACTTTCTCTCTCTTTTCTCTCTTCTCTCTCCTAGGTTTTTCTCAAATTCGTATGGGATGAGAGAGTGAGGGTTTAAGGTCCTTATATAGGCCCAAAACTCACCAAATTAGACCCAGGGCCAAGGTATACGTAGCTTATGTCCAAATACGGATAGTTCCGTCTCAACGGAGCACTTCTGAAAGCCCTCTTGAGCCAAAGGTCAGACTTAAGCTCACAGACATTGGATATAGGTCTAGTTACATTTTCGGCCCGATCGGATTTACAGATCGCTCGTGGCGGACCAGTTTCAGTTCAACGGTCACCGAAACTCGATCAGGGCCACAAGTACACTGACCTGTGTATGAAATTTCCCCTGATCTGAGGGTGTATTTGGGCTAGATTCTGACGGTCTGATTTCTTATAATAGGCCCGCAAGTGACTAGTCTCAGATTACTTAAATGAGACCCAATTTCTAAAGAAATCTACGTTTTCTCACACTCTTCGCTCCGGGCTCAAGCGAATAGCCGTGGGACACTATCTGGATTTGGTTTTCGAGATGGTTGTCAAGTCCAGTAAGGCGGTCCTAACCGTTTAACTTCACGTTAATCGGACTTCTGACGTGCGGTCCAGATCTGATACGGAGTTTCAATG
This sequence comes from Magnolia changhungtana, assembly GCA_030180095.1. Lineage (NCBI taxonomy): Eukaryota > Viridiplantae > Streptophyta > Magnoliopsida > Magnoliales > Magnoliaceae > Magnolia > Magnolia changhungtana. The sequence continues at coordinate 560,578 of JASAUF010000293.1, forward strand.
TGCTCCCGAGAGCAACTGGGTAATGAGATTGATCCTAAATTTTAGGGTAATGTAGCGTCGATGATTCTACAAGTTTTGGGTCTTGAAGATCGTATTTAAAGTGGATCAAGCGGATTTCGTAGCAAATCTAGTTTAGTACTTAGTTACCTTTGAAAGATAAGGTTGTGAAAGGTGAGATTTGTGAAGGAAAAAGGGTTAAAAAGCGATTTTAGATTGTGGGATTGAATTTTGACAAGTTAATAAGTGTTAGGAGCGACCCATTGCCTAAGGACGTCTAATTTCAGGTTGACAAAAATTCAGGATGTTACACGTCCCCTTCTGACTTCGTAAATGTCATCATTTGTTGGCCGGGAGGAGGTAGCCTTGCTTTCTTAGGACACATCTTCAAATGTTTAATTAGATGTGTCATAGATCCTCCTGGAATCTTGCTGAATAACCCTTTGTTGTGATTACACTTTATCTTCTGTACACCGTTAACTATCACATCTTTGAAATTATTCCACACTGCTGATCTCTTCTTCTTCCCTTTACATGCGGTTGACGTGTCTGTGTCTCCCTCTACTATTAGAGGAGATGTGGCAGATGAGCCCATTTCAGGGGTATTTGGGCTTTTGTCTTGACTAACCATCTATAAAATAAAGTTCTCAATATGTTGTATGGCTATACCTAAGGTCCTAGATGGCTAGACCGCTAGACGGGCATAATTACTTAACTGTCTAAATCGATCACCCATTCAAAGTTAGATAGATTGTAATGTTTCATTTTTCAATTTAAATGCTACGTCGAAATTTCAGCAGGATCTCCCCTTATCTCTCTAGAATATATTAATTTTGTATTTGATTCCCATGTCAATCATTAACACAAAGTGTGGACATTTGACAACGGAAATAAATGCATGAAATATATCCAGAGAGAAAAAGAAGAGACGAAACCAGAATAGACATATGCATTTAAATTAGAATAAATGAAGACATTACAATCTATCTAACCCTAAACTGTCCAAAAGGGACAATCTGAGAATTTCTATGCATCTAAGAACACACTAAATCTATGTCTGGCAACATAGAAATCCTCAAATGGGCAACTGATTATCCTATACTACAAGTATACAACTAGAACAATACAAATAATTCATTCTATGCAAACAAAAAAAAGTTATTGTGGAACACAAAAGTTTTCAGCTGATATTTGCCTAGTTTATTCATCCAGGTCTTTGCAGGTATAACAAATAAACATTCTGATGGCCCCGATGAAGTTTTTAATGGTGGTGATTCATAATTGTTTCTTGTGGCACGGTCCACGGAAGGTTTAGATTTACTTCATTTTTGAGATCATGACCTAAAATGAACTATCAAAATAGATCAATGGTGTGGACGTAAGACACATGCATTACGTGAATATATTTCTAAAGCCGTGCGAGCTCATACGATCAACTTTAGATGACTTGTGAGCTGAAAATTCAGTTGATCAGACAATGAGATCAACCGATCAACTGAAATTACCTTTCAATGACTACAAATCAGGATGCCATGATGTTCTCGATAGTTTAACGTTTTTTGATTTTTTTTTTAAATATCCCATCCAAAGTGGGACCCATGAGTTGTTTAACGGTTTGGATTGTACTTGCAGGCCATGTATATGTTGCATTTATCAATGCTTCTTGATATTCTGCCAGCGTGTCAAATCAGTGGACAATTATGTTAGTTTTACACAATTAAATAAAAATGCCATTGACTGGCCCTCCTCACATGTCAAGCTTATTTACAAAGATCCAGACCACCCAAATTATGTGTCCCATTGAGAAATGGCCATATCTCCAAAATCATACTGATCAAGAAATCCTAACCGTCAACTTAATGGCTATCAGATGGATAGTTAAAAGTAATCTGTTGAGCGGTCCAAATTTAAGTGGGAGAAGCAGATGATTTTTACCATGCTCCATCTACAGTTGGATCAGAACTTGAACGGTCTAGATTTCCATAACTATGCCATGTGTACGGGCAATAATCTCTACCATTTCCCGCGCGAGTTTACGGTTAATCTCAAAACACATCTTACCAGGTAAGCAGAAGAGGGATGACCAGTAGCTGCGTGCAGGGTAGGGCGATGACGGATGACGAGACAAGTGGCAGCCTGGCAGGGACGAGCTGCAGCACCGGACAAGTGGCAGGGATGAGCTCTGTCACCGGACAGGCCACAGGGAAGAGCGACAGGGTCTAGCACCGCCGGACAGGGGACAGGGGCAAGTGAGAGAGGGAGAAGGAAGAAGAGGGACGGCCGGACGGGCACTGGGAGAGGGAGGGGAGAGAGACAAAGAGTTTTTTTTCGAACGCTCGCTGGAAGGGAAGGGTTTGGGTGCTGCTTGAAAAGGACGAGTGGGGGTAGGGTTTGGGTGACGCTGGAAAATGATGAGTAGGGTAGGGTTTTTTTTTCGAGCGGACTTATATACACTGGTACGAGTCGAGTACCGAGTCGAGTACCTCTAGACTCGTACTCTACTCGTAACCTAAACGAGTCGTGGAAACCCACTCGTACTTGGCTCTAACTTAGACGAGTCGAGTACGAGTCAAGTATTCCGAGTTGAGTCGAGCAAGTACTCGAGCTTTTGTCTGCTCATGTACAACTCTACATGTACATATGAGCAAACCAATTTTCATCTAATTTCAGGGAATTCAATTTTTTTTCCTAGAGAATTTTACAATTATTCTCTTCCACTACAATCGCAATGTGGATGCATGGCATGATCTCCACTGGAGTAATAAGGCATTACATATAGTTGCTAGTAACCAAGTCAAATGATAAGTTACCAATTCAATGGTCAGTATCATTTGTATGTATATGATGTTGTGTTCATTTTTCCGTCTCACTTGAGAATTGATTAGTCTTATTAAGCTTCATTAGTGACTAGCATATCATTTTATTCATTATAATTATGATTAGTAGATAGCTCGTAATTCAATTTGTTTGCAATTCAATGTTACTTTATCACAAATTGATGGGGACATCACGCGCACACGCGCACGCACGCCGCCCCCTACGCACGTACGGAAGGAGAGGGAGGGCCCCACCGTCGATCTAGCTTGATGACGACGTCCAAGGAGGGCCTCCTAGTTAGAAGATAAAATTTTAATTCAAAAGAGTAGGCTTGATAGTCAAGAAAAGCCCATCATAGGATCTCATGATCGTAACCCACTAGTCAGATTGATTTCATATTTTAGGTTTTGCTTATTTATGTTATTTAAAATATTATGAATACTTTATATTTCTTTGATTGATTTTTATTTTAGTTTACTTCATCATCAAGAAATAGGTTGCACACATGACGCGAGTTTTGGGGTATAGGGTTTTCCCTATAAATAGGCACCCCTTGTAGTTCTTTTAATTCATTCAAGTTTAATAAAAATTCCTGCTTTATTTTTTTCTACTCTCTTCATGAGTTTTGGAAGAATTCAAAAGTGGGTGCGAAGCCCTCTCTTTTTGAAGGGCTAACTACCGTGGTGCAAAGCCACATCGATCCCGATTCACCTCATCTTCTATCATCTCTTTTTTCCCATCTTCTACCACTATCCGTGCTTCAAATTTGTCCTTTGTTGCATCAATTTTTTTCATTACAATAGATTTTCAAATTTTGGCCCTGCAGGATGTCAGAAACTTCGATGGAGTACTACGCACAACCCGCCGCTCGAATCGACTCGAAACTTCGGAGTTTTGGAGCTTACCCCCAGCCGACCAGTGCCAAGGAGGGTTTTCTCGAAACCGACGCCCCCTCGCACATGTGTCCAAGCACTTGTGCACGTGCGAGCGCCCCAGGCCTACTGTCCCCACCCGAGAATCGTTTTTAGTTCAGGTTTTATTCCTCTGTACCTCCTCATACATGTTTTCTTCATAAACCCTAAACATAGATTGCGTTTTCCCTAATTTGTTTGCCGTTTTCATCACCCTAGGGTTCCTTGAATTAAAATTGGGAAATCCCTTGGATTAGAGACTGATTTTTATGCATGTGTAGTTGATTTCTATTTCCCTTTGACATTGTTTGGTTTATAATTTTTATTGGTCCAGTCCTAGCCTGTGTTGGCCTGGACCCACATAGATTCCCCTTTTAATTAAATGATTTGGACTGTCATGTGAGATGTGGAATATGTGTAACTATTTCTGAATTGGTATGATTTAAGCCTGAATTCTTGCATCTCATACTTAAATTTCATGTCCTGCATAAAATTTGGTATCAGAGTTTAGGATTCTTATAGGGGAATACATCACATATTTAGGGTTTAGTTTGTTTGAGTCCTTCATTCATCCAGTTCATCACATATAGTTGTTAGAAGACCGTAGTCCCTGATATTAGTTGTTGAAATTTCTATTTGTTAGAAGTTAGCAATTTACATTGCTGTAACTTTCTGTTATTCCTTTAATTTGACAACTATATTACTAGATTTTAGTAGCATTGCGTAGTTTACCTCATATAGAGTCTTATAGGATCATTTAGTCCCATATAGTCGTCATAGAAAGTCCTTAGGTGGAGTTAGCAAGTTGTACGCCCACACATATGGGTCATGGTTTAGGCTAGCACCCTACACTAAACATGGAACAAATACTAGAGTCACTAAACAAGTTATCCCAGCAGATCGAGTCTTGGGGTAAGTGCTTAGAACAAAGCGTAGATCAACGCCTTGACCAAATAGAGGCCTCCCTCAGGACAAACCCCACTATTAGGGAAGATGGCCAGGAGGATAGACCAATGAACGGAGATGGCTAAGGAATTAGTCATAAGCGTGCACCCGTGCCCCCACCCCATGAGGGACATCAAGACCATTATTTTGAGGGATACAACATGTGCGGCCTCGTGGCTAGAGAGAGTGCACCAGAGGCTAGTGTAGAGTTACCCACTGAGGCCATTCCGGTAGTGGATGAGTTACGTGATATTTTTTCTGATGATCTACCGGATGAGTCTCCCCCTAGGAAGGATATAAAGCACACCTGAACATGGGACACCGTAATACCTATAGCCGAGTTTGCATTTAATAGTTCTGTCGATAGATCCACAGGTCTCAGTCCTTATGAAGTCATTACTGGTTATAAACCTGAAAAACTTATTGATCTTATCCCCGTGTCACTGTCGCATAGGCCGTTAGAGCCTGTAGAGTCTCTTGCGTATCACATTCATTCATGGCATTAAGAAATCAGGCAGAAGATCACTACTGGTAATGAACATTACAAATTTTCTACAGACCAATATAAACGTTTTAAAGAATTCAATATTGAGGACTCTGTGATGGTCCGCATCAGGCCCGAGAGGTATCCTCCGGAGGCCGTTCGTAAGTTACTCGCGTGTAGCGTTGGACCCTTCAAAATTATAAAACTAAACGGTCTCAATGTGTATGAGGTAGATCTTTCACCTTTCATGCGAATTAGTTCCACATTTAATGTGGAGGATCTAATTACTTTTCAGGAGACCACTAATACTTCTTCTGGCCCTTCGCCCACCCATCCTGATTCTCTAGATTTATCCCTTGATCCATGGCCCCCTCCTGACCCATCTTCCCAGCCTTTACGTCCCGTACCTACCCCTTCCGACCCATCTTCCCAGCCTATACGTCTCGTACCTACCCATCCCGACCCATTTTCTCAGCCTCTACCTCCCATACCTGCCATTCCCAACTCATTTTCCCAGCCTCTACGTCCCATACCTACCCGTCCTGACCCATTTTTCCAACCTCTACCTCCCATATCTACTCTTCCTGACCTTTCTTCCTAGCCTCTGCCTCCAATACTTAACCTTCACACACCTAGAGAGGAAATAGAGGATATCTTAAACCATCAGATAGTTTCAATGTCGGACGGTGAGTTTTGGAAGTACCTGATTAAAGGGAAGTCACGCCTAACTTCAGACAGCACGTGGCTCACTGAGGAGGAGCTTTAGAGACTTGATCCTGACATCATGGAGCGGTTTAGGAGTTTTATTTCTCCAGTGGCAAAATCTTCACAGCCGGGGAGAATTGATGGGGACATCACTCATACACACGCACGCACGCTGCTCCCTACGCACGTACGGAAGGAGAGGGAGGGCCCCACTATAGATCTGTCTCGATGACGACATCCAAGGAGGGCCTCCTAGTTAGAAGACGAAGTTTTAATTCAAAAGAATGGGCCCGATAGTCAAGAAAAGCCCATCATGGGATCTTATGATCGTGGCCCACTAGTCAGATTGATTTCATATTTTAGGTTTTGCTTATTTATGTTATTTAAAACATCATGAACGCTTTAGATTTCTTTGATTGGTTTTTATTTTAGTTTACTTCATCGCTAAGAAATAGGTTACGCACATGGCACGAGTTTTGGGGTATAGGGTTTTCCCTATAAATAGACACCCCTTGTAGTTCTTTTGATTCATTCAAGTTTAATAAAAATTTCTGCTTTATTTTTTTTCTGCTCTCTTCATGAGTTGTGGAAGAATTCAAAAGTGGGTGCTAAGCCCTTCCTTTTCGAATGGCTAACTACCGTGGTGTGAAGCCACATCGATCCCGATTCACCCCATCTTCTATCATCTCTTTTTTCCCATCTTCTACCACCATCCGTGCTTCAAATTCATCCTTTGTTGTATCAGTTTTCTTCATTACAGCAAATTTCCATATTTCGGCCCTGCACGAGGTCAGAAACTTCGACGGAGTACTACGCACAAGCCGCCACTCGGATTGACCCAAAACTTCGGGGTTTTGGAGCCTATCCCCAGCCGACCAGTGCCAAGGAGGGCTTTTTTCGAAACCGACGCCCCCTCACACGTGCGTCCAGGCACCTGCGCACGTGCGAGCACACCAGGCCTGCTGTCCACACGCGGGAATCGTCTTTGGTTCAGGTTTTATTCCTCTTTGCCTCCTCATACATGTTTTCTTCATAAACCCTAAACATAGATTGTGTTTTCCCTAATTTGTTTGCCATTTTCATCACCCTAGGGTTCCTTGAATTGAAATTGGGGAATCCCTTGGATTAGGGACTAATTTTTATGCATGTGTGGTTGATTTCTATTTCCCTTTGACATTGTTTGGTTTATAATTTTTATTGGTCCAGTCCTAGCCTGTGTCGGCCTGGGCCCTCATAGATTCCCCTTTTAATTGAATGATTTGGACTGTCATGTGGGGTGTGGAATTTGTGTAACTATTCTGAATTGGTATGATCTAAGCCTGAAATCTTACATCTCATACTTAAATTTCATGTCCTGCATCACAAATTGTTATTGTTTTCATGTTTTTTTTTTTTTTTTCACTCAGCAATTCAGAATGACTCATTCAGTTCTAACCATGACATCGAAACAACTCTCTTTCCCAATACCAAATTTGAGAATTATAAAATTATGGAACATTAATTAAATTGTAATTTCGTTGTGTCCAAACGGCCCTTTTCCAAATCCTAAATTTGAAATTTGTAAAACTACAAAACCACACTTAAACTACAATTTTCCCTCACATTTCCCTGATTTGAGGATTCTAAGGGAAATGTTCTATTCAGTCCTACTCCCTTATCTGTGGTTCTATTGTTGTAGCATGTGATTTGCCTACTTCATGGTAGCAGTGTAAGCAATTTGAAGTTTGAACAACAATTCCTCCTAGTTAGATTGCATGGGCCACAAGCCTAAATTTTGATGTGACATCTAATAGGTGGAATGGATTTTAAATAATCATCATGGTGAACCCTGCAAATTTAAGGGTGGCCGTCTCTCTCCCAACAGTTTCATTCTTTGTATGCAGTGGCTTTCGATGGATAATTCATTGTTTTATATGTATGAGTTGATATCTGATTTTTTTTTTTTTTTTTTGGTTTTTAGTTGTTTTGTATGTAGAATTCATGGAAAAATGGAATGCAGTGGTTATATGCCTATGTATGCTCAACTTATTCTATTAGATTTTTTTATTTTTTTTTGAAAACCCAAATGCTAACATATTGACCTGCTACCTTAGCCGCATGTAGGCATAGAAAACAAAGATTGTCAGGTGGGCATCAGCTCTGTCCTTGTTAGTTGTTTCATTACTAGCAAGAGACTCACAAATGTCCCAAGATACACAAATTCCTAGAAAAAGAAAGGGAATCTAAACCCCCATGATAAGTTTCAAGCAGTTAGTTAATTATATTTTTTATTTACTGATAAGACAACATGAGCCCTATACACTGAAATACATATCCGGTTTGTGGAAATAAAAAACCGGCTGCAATGATCTGTTATATTAAGTGAAAAAAAAAATAATTAAAAATCAACTTTCCTTTTATGTTTTGCAGATGAATGCATATCGTGCTGCCCTTCTTTCTCTAGTAGATTACATTGAGGTTGATATCTGTCGCTCTTTGAATGGAGTTCTGTTTGCTCTCCATGACAGGTATATTTCATTGTAAAGTTGTATTTGTAATGGGGTTTATTCGTAACATATTTGTAATGGTAGTTTCCCCATCTTTTAAAGTTGTCAACATATATGCACAGTTGGAAGTTACCAATATACTTGTTTAAAATAATGGATGCATGTATAATGCAAAAGTGGTTTTAATGATCATGTAGTCATCTTAATTTTGAAAATTTCTTTTATTGGAAGTAATGAATATGATGACCAAATTACAGAGAATATCACAGGTCCAAGCAAAGCAAAACTATTGTTGTTGCATTTTTACTCATCAATGATCTTGGTAATTCTTATGGAATGTTTGAATCCATCTAAAATGAAAGTTTCTATATAAGGTCTTTTAGATCTTTGTACTCTTGTCGTAGAGCTCGTTGCTTAAGGGCAAGTTATTTTGGCAGATGGGCCCCAAATGATTCATGGCAAACCTCTTCGGGAAGATTTTTACAAGGTTGCGTCGAATTGCCCAAGGCAGACGGATATCATTCGACTTTAGGCGAAGTTGGAATTGGCTCATTTGTTGCATGGCTTTGAGCCATGGAGTTTTTAAAACTATAACTCAACACCATGAAGACTGTAACCATAACTCTCCATCAATAATTCAAAATCAAACCCTTCTTTATTTTTTATTCTTTACATATGTCTTGGGACGTACTTAACAAACATAACAAACGGTGTAAATCACCTTGTCTTTGGTGGGCCACAAAAAGTCCCTCTCATGCCCATCTATTTTATACATTTATTCATGGAATTGATATCTCCACCCATCGTAATTGATTTGATTACGCCCACTTGTCACTTTGTGATCTGAAATACTCCATTTCCATTCTCAAAAAAATAGAAAATGGGTATACAAAAATATTAAGCAAAGTAAATTGAAATATTTCCAACTTGATGCATTATAAGTTACCTTCCAACCACTGATAAGTTCCAACTAGCATTGTGTCTCAAAACCCAACCTGTCTCCATATGAAAGGAAAACTGCATATCTTTAGCAAGAATTGTTTAAAGAGTTGTCACATGTCAATTTCTGTTTCTATTGGATTTGGATGCTACCCTGTTTCTTTTAATTTTTGTTTTTTCTTATGCTAGAATATGGGCTTCAGTATGAAATAGCGGTGAAGACCGCTTGAGATGAAGTCAGAATATGCCAATATGTCCTAGAGGGGGGGAGGGGGGTGAATAGGAATTTTAAAAGTTTTTACTGTTTATTCAAAATCCTATTACACAAATCCTTATAGATATGCAACTATCAGGATTACTCAAATGTAACTCTATTGGCTTTCAAGCCAAGTAGAGGATCCAATCACAAACTAATCAAGATATAACAATATGCAACTGAGTCTATGTTGGATATGACTGTGTATGTGTGTGGGATGTGATCAGATATATGAATATGAATGCATTGACATGAATCACACATGTAGAAAGCAATCACAGACACAGTCATTTTATATTGTTCGACGATAAGTCTACTCCACTCCCGGCTGCCGCACTCAACCCTAGAGTGTACCGGATTTCACTAAGGAGGTTTTCCAGGGTTTACCTCAAACTTAAGGTTTTAAATCAGGTTCACCTTCAACCTTTACAGAGGTTTTATGAGGTTCACCTCAAACCCAGAGTTTTGTTGGTTCACTCCTAACCAGATGTTTATGCTCTCCATAGAGCAAGGGTCCACACAACGCACCCGAATTTTAGACCACACAGGTCAAGGACCTATATAAGGACCTAACAATTTATGCCCTACACAAGAGCAAGGGTCCACCCTGTGCACCCACTACGTACACTCCTACCGGAGGCCTCCTTGAGGACTTCAAAGGGTGAGAACCACTTAGGACCAAGACCTAGGAAGGAATGATTACAAGTGTCCTCTGGACTCTGGATACTTACAGATAAGTTGATGAGTCCCGTTAAGCACAACGCCAAAGATCTTCTCCTCTTTGTTGATAAAGAGTCTTCAGCTCCCTTGATCCGCAACACAAGATGATATACCAATGCTTGGCTTCGGGTTGGGTCAAGGGTGAGATGGAATCCTACTCTCTAAATATTTTCCTATAAGGAAGATAGAGTGGTTCCTCTCTTATGCATTCAAGGCATCCCAGCATAATGATTTTCCATTAAGGTAGTAATGGAAAGAAAGGGTGGATCCTTGAATGCGGAAGTTCATTCCCCAATCTACTCTATTTAATATCAATGGTAAGGGTGGATTGGAGGATGAACTCCCTAGAGAGAAAGGCTTTAGGTATAAGATGCAAGTTGAAACACACAAAAGCTCTCTCTTTTCTCTCTTACAGCAATAAAGAACAAGTCCTCTATATATAGGCAAGAAGTTCCAACGGATATAAAACGGTCACATTTATGACAGAGTTCGATATCATCGAGCAGGTTCAATATCATCGAGCGTATACTCTCGATAGCATCGATGGTCTGCTCGATGACTCGGACTCGATGTCACACGCTTTTGAAACTCCTTGCAAATAGGTCGATGAATCAAAATAGTCGTCGATGTCATCGGATTTCGAATTCCGATTCCATCGATGACTGGGTCGATCCCTCGACACATGAAAAATGAGAGAGACTTGACTCTGAAAATATTTCAGGTTTTCATGAATGATTGGGGGAACCGTCGAGGTTATCGGAATTTGAATGTCGATGATATCGAGATCTGAGTCGATGCATCGATAATTCCAGCAGATTTATCTTTGAACTTGCTGGACAGATTATGGCTTAGTTCGATGCAATCGATCCGGTGTCGATATCATCGATATTTGAATATCGATTAAATCGAAGGGCCCCTGATCATAGTTTAAAAAAATCCTGAAATAACTGCTGTAAGAAATGCGTGCCCACCATCGATATCATCGATGGACCTCCGATCTTATCGATATTTGATTTCAGATCATATCGAACGGTTATCGATATATCGATGAATTTTAAAATTTTCATTAAAAAAATAGGGGCGCCGGAAATCTGCTTGTCGATCTTATCGAGCCACTCCCGATGGTCTCGAGATTTGAATATCGATGGTATCGATATGCGTATCGATACATCGATAATTCGTCCAGATATGTTATGAAGTTACTGGACATGTTTAGTGCTTTTATCGATGATATCGATAGGTGTATCGATACATTGATAAATCCGTCCAGATGAATATTTAGTTGCTGGACACTTTTGGTCCTCTTTTCGATAATATCGTTAAGGTATCGAGGACATCGACAGAACAGGTCGATCATATCGAGGGTGCTTCGATAAAATCGACAAGGCAAGAAAAACTTAGAGATTTTCCTATTTTGAAAAAGTTTTCTCACCATAAAAACCCTAAGATGTCTATCTTGTTTTAAGGGTTTAATTCACCTGGTGTATTGGGTTATGGGATGTGAGGCTATGATTTACCTATGGCGAGCTTCCACACATCCGATTGAGGCAGACACTTGGCTTGATCTTCTTTTGATGTCCTGCAAACTGTCTGACCACCCGTTCACAGTAATTGACAAATAAGGGCACTTATAAGGGCACTTTCACAGTATGCTATGTTACATGAGTGCTTCAACTGGACCCTAGTACCTGCATCAAGGTACGGGTATGAGTGGTATGGCTCTTTTGGGTCCTTCCAAAGGTTTATATTCTCTTGTTGCTGGTTAAAATACATCATAGAGCTTTCTTATATTTACAGTAAGATCCCTTTGTTGGGGGGACTAGTAGTCTTCCTTAGAATCCCGAGACACACATGAAAAGGGATACCTTTCCAAGATCAAAGCCTTATCCCAATTAATTGGGCTGTCTATATGAATCATGTTCCATCATTCCACTATCAAGGGACATGCATGCATAATATTATTATTTTACCAGCGCTTTTACAATTTTTGCCTACGCTTCTACAGTTTTTACTGGCAGTCATCAGAAGTGCCGGTAAAAGTATTTATTTTAGCGGCGGTCATAAAAAACGCTGGTAAAGATGTGCGACCGCCGGTAAAAGATACAGTGACGCCCCCCTTTAGCGGCTCAAGTACAACCGCTGGTAATTCCTTTATCGACGGTTTTTTGGACTTTTAGCGGTGTTTTTGGCCACTGGTAAAGCCCAATTTTCTTATAGTGTAGGTAACTATTACTTTTGCTTTATCGCCTAAGATTTTTTTATTTTTTATTTTTTAAATACTTTTTGCTAAAAAAATTTTGTTTTTTCTTTTGAGGGTTTTAAATGAATGAAGATTGAAAACTGGAAATAGAAAAATAAACTATAATCTTCGCCAAAATAAACAACCATATCACATTTCTAAGTGAAATCACTTCACACTCACACAACCATATCATATCCTCAAGTGCAACCTCATTATATAGTTTAGCAACTGTATCACATTCTCAAGTGGATCCACCACACCATACTGTTACACCACCATATCATATCCTCAAGTGCAACCTCATCACACAGTACGTAAAGTGTTTCACATTCTCGGGCTTTTACCGGCGGTCAAAACCACCGGTAAAAGTGCCTTTTCTTGTAGTGAAGGCATTCAAGTTAAAAAAGAAAAGTTTATTACGATGCACTTAGTTATTTTTATTGACATTGTTTTTCTTGAGTTTTTCTTATGATTATGATTTCTGTGTGCTTTTTAGATTAGTTCGCACACTTTTTTTTTTGGCACTTTTTTTCTACTAATGGCATTTGACAACTATCTCATAACACAAATAAATTGGATGGTCGGTATGGTTTATTAGTAGATCTATTGATTCAGGGCTGTAGATATGTTCCTATGGGATCTATTCCAGACCTTGAATCTTTTTTTTTTGTGTATATGCATTAATTGTTTCTATCTATCTTAGAAATGCCTAGCTTTATCTTCAAACATGTGACACTAGCACACTTCCTCCTCTCTGCCATTGTCTTGTCAAGGTAAACTTGTAATAAGAGGCCTATTTAGTTCAGTTCTCAGTTCTCTGTGTCATTCTTATAGAAGGTGAATTTTGTTTCTTACCTTTGTTTCTTTCTCAAGTTTTCTTAGAGAAACTCAATTCCATTTACCTTTTTATATGTTTTTAATGTTAGATGATGAGGAGGAAGTGTCCTTTAATTAACACATTTTCCCCTTTTACTATTGCAGGTTTCCAGTGGGACTAGTTTCCAAGATACATATGCCCTTCTAAACTTATCATGTGATCAGGTGATTAGTCATCTCTCTCTTCTCCTTAATTGTCTAACGAACCACTAATTATATGAGACACTTGGTTGATTGTAGAAATTCTTAAGGAAAAAAGAAGAGTGGGATTAACTGAGGATATGGTCCATGAACACCAGGAAAAAAGAAGAGTGGGTTTAACTGAGGATACGGTCCATGAACACCAGGGAAAAAATGTATTTGGAATTTTGCTTCTTTGTAGTCGGGCTCTCGGCACAGTCCTTGGTGATATGATCCAAACCACCACATTTGAAGCAACCTCTGCCTATGTCCAGAGTACAAAATTAGTGACATTACACAAACTCCTTAAGTGAATTTTATTTAGATCAATGGAATTGACTATGAAGGGGGAAGATGAGTCTCAGTAATGAATTATCCTCTCATCATTCCACTCAACTAACTTGTTCACCTCCATACAAACATGGGAAAAGGAAATGTTCAATTTCAATGACGAAAAAAAAGAGTCAAACATCAAGTAAAGGCAATGGATCATCTTTTCACTGGAGCATAATTTCTGGTAGTTCGGTTATTTTCAGGTTGTACAAGTACAGGCAACTTGTACTGCAAAGGAACTACGTGAAATTCTTTGTAGTTTTCACTTGTCCTTTACTTTGCATTGCTTTGTAACTAATTTCTTTTTGCTATTTTGTTTTGCAGGATTTAGGCTGGGATGAATGGGAGCTGAATCAATAGATTTCTTCTTCTTCTTCTTCTTCTTCTTCTTCTTCTTCTTCTTCTTCTTCTTTTTTTAAAATATATTTTTTAATGTATTTGGAACAACTTAACTTGTTATTATAAATATTATTTCTAGGGCCAGCTAATGATGAGCTATGGTCGAGCTCAAGTTTGATGGATCTTTCCTTTGAGGAACCCACAAATCCTCGTTACATGCCCATTTTACGACCATTACGGGTCATGATTAGGACTGAATTACAAGAATTTCTAGGCTTGACTTTTGTAATTTAATGAATAGACAAAACGCTGCATACATGGCTGAAACTGCCTTCCATCAATATTAGTTTTTACGAAGGACAAAGCTAACATATTTTCTACAGGTGTTTTTTCGAGAGTTAACAATTGTGAAAATGCTGATTTGAGTGTGGCAACACAGTTGACAATGGAATTTATATAATATTATCTTTTAAATTTTAAATTTGTACAAAAAAAAATGCAGGTTTCAATCCAAGATAATAAACATTGGCTTGCACATATACAGACCTTGTACTTTGCACCAAGCACTTCCACATGCCTTTATTGCTTGGTTACATTTGCCTTTTTTGTTCCATTGTGCCTTTACTGGCGCTTATAAAAGTGCCGGTAAATCATACCAATAGGGGTGTCTAGCACAACCACCGGCAAAGCCTTTACCAACGACACTTTTGTCGGCACTTGCCTGACCGCCGGGAAAGGCTTTACCAGCGGTTTTTTAGGCCTTTGCCGGCAATTTTAACGCTGGTAAAGGCCATTTTTCTTGTAGTGACTCCTTTTACCGAATGCCTTGGTAATTGGTGAATGATTTCTAAATTGGGCTGAAATTGAAAATTTGAATATGCTAAATGGATTTAAAATGTGCGTTGAAACTTTTATTTTTCCAAGTTAACTTGTAGAGGGTATTTTGGGGTGGGTAATTATTATCATATTTATCAAGATTCTTGGCTATTCAAATTTATCTACTTTTAACTCACTCTCCCTTACCCATGCACTACTATTACAATTCCAAGGGAATGCTCCTGATATAGAAAAGGAAATTCACTTCCGAATGGCATGTTCTTGTGTTTGTAGGAGCAAGCTGTATGATGTTTACATGACAGCCCATGAAATGTGTAATGGAACTAATAACTAGTTGAGATTGATGAATTTGATTATTAGAAGGCATCCCAATGCAGGTAAGATAAATAGTTTTTTGTGTTTTTTTTATAAGGTTAGAAAATTTTCAAATATAAATGGAAGAAATGGCAGACACCATGTAAGATAGTAGAATCTATATCAGAATAGGTTAATGCAGCTGTGGAAGTGATACAGTTGATGGACTATGTGATGAGATTATACTTGACGCGTTGATATAATATTGTCACAGTATGATGGGGTTACAGTTGAGAATGTGATATAGTTGATGGACTAAGTGATGATGTTACACTTGAGGATATGATGTGGTTGTGTGATAATGTGAAGTGGTTTCACTTGAGAATATGATATGGTTGATAGACTATATGATGATGTAGCACTTGAGGATATGATATGATTATGTAACAATATGATATGGTTCCACTTGAGAATGTGATATGGTTTTCGTACTATGTGATGAGGTTGCACTGGAGGATATGATATGGTTGTGTGATAGTATGATGTGGTTACATTCGAGAATATGATATAGTTAATAAACCATGTGATTAGGTTGCACATTCGGATATGATATGATTGTGTGACAGTGTGAAGTGATTTCAAATTGAAGAATATGATATGGTTGATGGACTATTTGCACTTGAGAATATGATATGATTGTGTGAGAGTGTGATAAATGATCTCCACTTGGGAATGTAATACGGTTGATGGACTATGTCATGACATTGGATAATCGAAGGTTGTGTGACAGTGTGATCATGTTACACTTGAAAATATGATACAGTTGATGAAATTTGTGATGAGGTTACACTTGAGGAATTGATATTGTAGTGCGACAGTATGATAAGGTTACACTTGAGAGTGAAAGAAATTGAAGGACTATATGATGAGGTTACACTTGAGGATATGATATGTGGTTGTGTGAGTGTAATGTGCCCACTTAGGAATGTGATACGATTGATAGACAACGTGATGGAGTTTCACTTCAGGATGTGGTATGATTATGTGATAGTGTGATCTGGTATATATCCACTTAAGAATTTGATACGATTGATGGATAGTGTGATGAGTTTGCACCTAAGGATATGATATGGTTGTATGATAATGTGATGTGATTACACTTGAGGATATGATATGGTTGATGGACCATGTGATTAGGTTACACTTGAGTGCATGACATGGTTGAGACGATAGTGTGATATGATTTCACTTGAGAATGTGATACAGTTGATGGACTATATGATGAGATTGCACTTGAGGATACATATGATATGGTTGTGTGATAGGGTGATGAGGTATATATCACTTGAGAATGTGATAAGATTGATGGATAGTGTGATGAGTTTCCACATGAGGATATGATATGGTTGTATAATAATGTGATGTGGTTACATTTGAGGATATGATATGGTTGATAGACAATGTGATTAGGTTATACTTGAGGATATGATATGGTTATGTGAGTGTAAAGTGATTTCACTTAGAAATGTAATATAGTTGTTTATTTTGGTGAAGATTATAGTTTATTTTTCTATTCTAGTTTTCAATCTTCATTCATTTAAAACCCTCAAAAGAAAGAACAAAAGAAATTAACAAAAAGTAAAAAACAAAAGAAATTAGCAAAAAAAAAAAAAAAAAAAAAAAACTTAGGTAATAAAGCAAAAGTAATAGTTACATAGGTAGATTTAAGTCACAAAATTTAATTAAATAAAAGGTCATGTCAGTTGGTGAATAAAAGGTCATGTTTGGATGTTGAATTGAATTATGACAATACATTGCAATAAAATGAATAACGAAAGTGGGTTTCATTCTATTCAGAGTCAAGGATACAGTGGTTACTAAACAAAAAAGTTCATTCCATAATTTTTTAGGAACTTGTACCTTACTGTGGTTACTTGCATCTTTAACTACTAGGATGGATCAGACTATTTAGCTCAGCATCTTTAACTACCAGAATGGACCAGACTATTTAGCTTACCATTTTGCTGAGAACCATTTCATATTAGTATCTTAATAAACATTAGCCTCAACCTGCATCAATTGCAATTCACACTACAAGAATGGTCCATCCTGTAAAAAGCGCCGGTAAAGTGTCAAAGCGCCGATAAGTCTATCCAAGCGCCGGTAAAAGTACGGTTTCTAGACACTTTTAATAATGGAAAATCACCGACAAAGGTCTAAACAAGCGCCAGTAAGTCTTTGTATAGATTTGAGATGCCCCAGCACAGGCCAGTAATTTTTATTTATATATATAATTCAATTGAAATATTTTTACATAAACATAAGTGATGAGGCAATAAGCCATGGCATCCCTGACCTTATTAAATGAATGAATGATCCATATCACACCAACGCCAAAAATTTAATAATGTGGGTCTCATATTAGCTAATTAGATGATCTTGCTAGTACATTACATGTCTAAGAAGTTACAGTGGGCCAAAAGAAAACTGAATGCATGGAGAAAGATTACATTCCTTCTCTATAACCTTACCAATAATGCTCAGAAATGAGGTGAGTAGACTGTCAGTTTGTTACATACCTAAAAGATTACATCTGTTCATAGTAAGAGAATTGGGCTTCCATAAGCAAAAAATATTGTGCTTCCATCTTGGGACTGTGACTAGCCAACGGATCCATGAATTACAAAGATACGGTTAGTTGTAAAAAGCTTAGGTTAGTGTCGGTTGACTTGAGATTTCAAGGAGTGGCCACATTCTCCTTAGCGAGAGGAGCAATTTCCTCTCCATCAATGTCAGGTTCACTGCCAACAACTCCTAGAGTCAGCAGCTCTTCCTACCACTTCTTTGTGGGTCATTGTGCAACAGCCAACAGATTCAATTCTAGCAAAAAGAGAGAAGTAATGTGGTTTTGTTTTTCACACCAATTCGGCCATCCTTGGTAGCAACTGCAGTTGGTTGGGATGCTCCAACGACCATGATTGCTCCCCGCAGAACAGTCCATTGCAAATTTGGCAGTCAGACTCTCAATTGAAGAGGGGATACCAACTTCTAAACTTTCTTAGCTCAATGGACCTTGCAAATGGAAGCAGTTCAGTATGGACTACTTATAGTTCCTGGAGGCATAATTGCATCAAAGCGATCAACACCAAACATACCAAGGTTTGAAAGAGCGAATGTAACTACAAAATCCACAAGATGGCATTATGAGAAACATCCAATGGGATTTATCAAATATCAATTATGTGTGTGTGATTTTTTTAGAATCGATCACATAGATGGTTGAAGAAAAAAAATTACAGCAACATTCCATCTTTAACGAAAAATGGCTAAAGATAAAACCATAGATTATTTCAATCTGGGAGATAGCCCATCACTGTTTGGTCCATCAGGTCAATGGACTAGATCAAAGACCAATGGGCCCCACAAGACTTTTTTTAGAAGCACAAACTACTCAAATAAATAACAAAATGATTACCATTTCATTTTCATTTAAGATCCAAACACCCAAACTTGAAATGGCCAACTTAAAAGCAAAAGGGATGGGCCTGTTTTTTCTGCTTAAGCCACTGTCATACACGGCCAGTACACTATAAGTTCACTCGTGAAGTGCATGGCATTTTAGTGAAGTGGATGATAAAATCTAGGTAAAAAAGTGAAAGGAAGTGAAATTTATACCTTGTCTTGTATAATAAAATCTCAACCTCTCCCACTAAGTAGCAACATTTTAGTGATGTATTTACTCTGTATTGACCAACTGAGATATCATGAAAACTAATTACAAAGGTAAAAAAATCAGAAATATTCACCTGGCTTAGGTTGACTCAAAGGCTCAACCTCATTGGACTCAACAGTTGATAGATGTAATTTAAAACTTGTAGAAATAGTAAAGAATATTTAGATGTTATAAATACTACAAAATAAGATATTGCATAAAAAAGTTGCGTATGGCTTGTTGATTGGGAGCGTGTGCTAGGGAATCTTTATATTTAGATGCTATAAACACTACAAAATAAGACAATACACACACACACACAACCGATACATTTGATCCATATAGCACTAACAATTTATGAGCATAGTACAATTTTTCTTTCTGGGTAGAAAGATTGTCCTGTCAACAGGAGCAACTGGGTTTGTTTTGGTCATTTTCCTATAAATAAGCACATGGGCCTATCTTTACCTTTACCGTAGTCACCAGATGTTAACAGCCAAGATGTAAATGCAGGTCAGGGACCAACCAGACAAAATGGGAGAATAAGTATTTAGTTCATGGAGGCCTGACTTATGGTTGTTTTTGCTCAGGGTATCGTTAGATGCAGAAGTGTTGGAGGATGAAGAAGATGACAAGGACAACACTGAGCATGATGATAGTTTCATAGATGACAGAATAAATCCTACAACAAATACTCAAGCAGGAGCTAGTGGAAGCGACATGATGGTAATTTATAAGTAATTTTTTGGTCCACTAATCTTGATATTGCTATGATATTTACCTGATGTGCAGGTAAGATGCTAGCATGTGTGGCCACATTTTGTGGTGCAGATAGAGAGGCTTTGTTTGTACAGAGCTTCACTAATTATACATTGACAAACATACACATAGGAAAGTGTTTTCCATGCCCACATAATGGGAAGTTTCACATTTTTGTGTGCCCCACACACAACTATTGGTGGGCATCCACATCCAAATCCTTCCCTATGGTGTGGCATACCTAAGTTTTGGGCCAACCTAATTTTTGAGTTCCAGGGTGAGCATGAGGCAATGTACCTGATGGACAATGTGGATCTCATTCACATTAGTTGGCATGCCTGCATTTTTCCACATGAGAACTATACTAGAGCAGTCCTGATAAAATGAGATTGTCATCCAAACTCTTCAATTGTTGGCCATCTACTGTATAGTTATAATCTATATCAGAGAGAGAGAGAGAGAGAGAAAGAGAACCTAATTGGAACCTAGTCCACTTGATGGATCATCTAATCTTCAACACCTCATTTGATTCTCTTGCCATCAATCTAGATGTTTGGATGCATGATGCCTTGCTCTAGATCATACATTCCATCCAACACCATAAACACATTAACTATAATTAAACAAACCACGACTTCATCAAAACCAGAATGAATAAGAAAAACACTCAAAAAACCAGTTGAGAAAACCAGCAATACCTGAAAAACCATATATGGGAGAGTTCAAGTGCATATAGATATTCAAAATGCAATACCCAATTGAGAATACCAGCAATACCCAATTTCCAAAAAGCTAGATATGAGAGTATCCAAGTGCATGTAGAAGTTCAAAATGAGACCCAATTGCAATACCAAATATTTAAAGAGCAGATGAGAGAGTCCAAGTGCATGTACAAGTTGGAAGGTGTAACTTTACATGAAAGGTTGCAGGCCGTGCTCTCTGTCAGTTGCACACCATCAAAATAGTGAAAGTTTGATCCTCTGTCTTGTATCCGTACTACATACCTACAAAGGTTAAAATGTAAGCTTCTAAAAGTAGTATTTTCATTGGAGTTGGGAACATCACTTATTACTCTCATTCCAAAGAAAAAAGGAGTGGGTCTTTGAGGGATTTCAGGCCAATCAAATTGATTGAAAGTCCTTACAAAATCCATGGTAAAATACTACCAATAAAGCAATAAAGCAAGTGAATAGGATAGCAAATAGGTAGTTTCTCATGGACCATAACAACAATGAGGTGGAGGTGTGAGTAGCCCACTGTGTTATGGAATGAGACTAAATTATTCAGATGGGGACAGATGCGAGCCAAAATTCAATGCATGGTGGGACTCACAAATTAAGGGTTGTGTATTAAGTAAGAAAAAAAAATGGAGTTGGATGTTTAAAAAACAATTAGTGCTGTTATTTAACTCTAGTCTCTTAGATAAGCAATAGAGAAGAAGCTGATGACAACATCTCATTTCTTTGAGTTTTTCAGCCTCCATGCCCACCTTCGTTATAAGGCAAGAGAATAATTAAACTCATACAAAATTATGCAATGATTACTCCTTTCTGCCTCCCGCTGGTTAGATGAACTAAATAAAAAATAAAGAAAGAATTCCACATTTTTAACGACATTTTAATTGATACTGGATTGCAAAATTGCATTCCACACCAAAACAGTGAGACATGTAAATTAATACATGATCCAATCGATTAATCAAAAGCCTACCATAAACTAAATCCAGTAAACAAATGTCCAAGGCCATACCAAATTCAACAGTTTAAAAATGAACAAAAAAAAAAACACTAATTTGATTTTCCAAGTGTAAGATTGGTGGAGATTAACTCAATGTTAAAAAATGACAAATATTATATGATTATATTTTACAATCGAGTTCCAATAAGTCAAAAGTTAGGATTGTTTCACCAATTTGATTTTGGGACTGTGACTTGCCAATTAAAGAGACCACAACTTAGCCATATTGATCTTCAACATATATAGTACAGGCAGGGAAAACTTTCATGCAATTAGTTTTTGAAAAAGGATGTTAGTAACTAGCATTCTAGAACACAAGAACATCCATTTCAGTTAGTTGGTGAAGCAAATGGGATCTTCAAATTTTAGTACACATTTGAACGGGACAGGCCAAGCTCTGTCCAAACTGAGCCAAAATAGTATCACATTCATCAAGTGGATATATACCTCATCACACTCATCACACTATTCATCAATCATATCACATTCTCAAGTGGATATATACCTCATCACACTATCATACAACCATATCATATGCATCCTCAAGTGCAACCTCATCATATAATCCAACTATATCACGTTCTCAAGTGGAATCACATCACACTATCGTCTTAACCATGTGATGCACTCAAGTGCAACCTAATCACATAGCTCATCAACCATATCATATCCTCAAGTGTAACCACATCACATTATCATACAACCATATCATATCCTCAAGTGCAAACTCATCACACTATCCATCAATCGTATCACATTCTCAAGTGGATATATACCAGATCACACTATCACATTCTCATACCACATCCTCAAGTGCAACTCCATCACGTTGTCCATCAACTGTATCACATTCTTAAGTGGACATATCACACTCACACAACCACATATCAACCACATATCATATCCTCAAGTGTAACCTCATCACACTGTCGCACTACAATATCAATTCCTCAAGTGTAGCCTCATCACATAGTCCATCAACTATATCATATTTTTAAGTGTAACATGATCACACTGTCACATAACCTTTAATTATCCAACGTCATGACATAGTCCATCAACCGTATCACATTCCCAAGTGGAGATCATTTATCACACTCTCACACAATCATATCATATTCTCAAGCGTAAATAGTCCATTAATCATATCACATTCTTCAATTTGGAACCACTTCACACTGTCACACAATTATATCATATCTGAATGTGCAACCTAATCACATGGTTTATCAACTATATCATATTCTTGAATGTAACCACATCATACTATCACACAACCATATTATATCTTCCAGTGTAACCTCATCACATAGTACGATAACCATATCACATTCTCAAGTGGAACCATATTACACTGTCACACAACCATATCATATCCTTGAGTGCAACCTCATTATATAGTCTATCAACCATATCATATTCTTAAGTGGAACCACTTTACACTATCACACAACCACATCATATCCTCAAGTGTAGCATCATCACTTAGTCCATCAACTATATCACATTCTCAACTGTAACCCCATCATACTGTGACAATATTATATCAACACGTCAAGTATAATCTCATCACATAGTCCATCAACTGTATCACTTTCACAGATGCATTAACCTATTCTGATATAGATTCTACTCTCTTACATGGTGTCTGCCATTTCTTCCATTTATATTTAAAAATTTTCCAACCCTATAAAAAAACACAAAAAACTATTTATCTTAACTACATTGGGATGCCTTCTAATAATCCAATTCATCAATCTCAACTAGTTATTAGTTCCATTACACATTTCATGGGCTGTCATGCAAACATCATACAGCTTGCTCCTACAAACACAAGAACAAGCCTTTCGAAAGTGAATTTCCTTTTCTATATTAAAAGCATTCCCTTGGGATTGTAATAGCAGTGCATTGGTAAGGGAGAGTGAGTTAAAAGTAGATAAATTTGAATAGCCAAGAATCTTGATAAATATGATAATAATTACTCACCCCAAAATACCCTCTACAAGTTAACTTGAAAAAATAAAAGTTTCAATGCACATTTGAAATCCATTTAGCATATTCAAAATTTCAATTCCAACCCAATTCAGAAATCATTCATCAATTACCAAGGCATTCAATAAAAGGAGTCACTACAAGAAAAATGGCCTTTGCTGGTGTTAAAATCGCCGGCAAAGGCCCAAAAAACTATTGATAAAGCCTTTCCCGGTAGTCAAGCAAGTGCCTAGAAAAGTGACGTTGGTAAAGGCTTTACCGGTGGTCGAAGACTTTTACCGGCAGTTGTGTTGGACGCCCCTATAGGTAAGATTTATCAGCACTTTTATAAGCGCCAGTAAAGGCCTGTGGAACAGCCGGTAAAGGCCGGTGTAACCACTGGTAAAGGCATGTGGAAGTGCCGGTAAAAGGTCTGTATATGTGCAGGCCAATGTTTATTATATTTGATTGAAACCTGCATTTTTTTTTTTTACAAATTTAAAATTTAAAAGATAATATTATATAAATTCCATTGTCAACTTTGTTGCCACACTTGAATAAACATTTTCACAATTGTTAACTCTCGAAAAAGCACCTACAAAAAATATGTTAGCTTTATCCTTCGTAAAAACTAATATTGATGGAAGGTAGTTTCGGCCATGTATGTAGCCTTTTGTCTATTCATTAAATTACAAAAGTCAAGCCTAGCAATTCCTATAATTCAGTCCTAATCATGATCTGTAATGGTCGTAAAAGGGGCATGTAACGAGGATTTGTGGGTTCCTTAAAGGAAAGATCCATCAAACCTGAGCTCGGCCATAGTCCATCATTAGCCAGCCCTCAAAATAAATATTAAAATAATATTTACAATAACAAGTTAAATGGTTCCAAATACATTAAAAAAAAAGAAGAAGAAATCTATCGATCCAGCTCCCATTCATCCCAGCCTGCAAAACAAAATAGCAAAAAGAAATTAGTTACATCCCAATGTAAAGGATAAGTTAAAACTACCAGGAATTTCACGTAGTTCCTTTGCGGTACAAGTTGCCTGTACTTGTCCAACCTAAAAACAACCTGAACTACCAGAAATTATGCTCCAGTGAAAAGATGATCCATTGCCTCTACTTGCTGTTTGACTTTTTTCATCATTAAAATTAAACATTTCCTTTTCCCATGTTTGTATGGAGGTGAACAAGTTAGCTAAGTGGAATGATGAGAGGATAATTCACTACTAGGACTCATCTTCCCCCTTCATAGTCAATTCCATTTATCTAAATAAAATTCACTTAAGGAAAGGAGTTTGTGTAATGTCACTAATTTTGTACTTTGGACACAGGTAGAGGTTGCTTCAAATGTGGTGGTTTGGATCATATCACCAAGGACTGTGCCGAGAGCCCGACTACAAAGAAGCAAAATCTTAAATACATTTTTTCCTGGTGTTCATGGACCATATCCTCGGTTAAACCCACTCTTCTTTTTTCCTGGTGTTCACGGACCATATCCTCGGTTAATCCCACTCTTCTTTTTTCCTTAAGAGTTTCTACAATAAACCAAGTGTCTCATCTAATCAACAGTTTGTTGGACAATTAAGGAGAAGAGAGAGATGAGTAATCACCTGATCACATGACAAGTTTAGAAGAGCATATGTATCTTAGAAACTAGTCCCATTGGAAACCTGCAATAGTAAAAGGGAAAAATGTGTTAATTAAAGGACACTTCTGAAATTGCCGCTTTAGTAGAAGTAGGAATGGGTCAAAGTGTCCTAGAGGGGGGTGAATAGGACTTTTTAAAATTTTATGATGATTTAAAATCCCATTATCATAATCCCGATTTAACAAACAACTATCAAGATGACCCCAATTTAACTCTAATGGCTTCCAAGCTAAATAGAGGATCCAATCATAAGACTATCCAGTATTTAAACAATATGCAATCTTAGTCTATGATAAATGAATGATGCGACTGTGTGTGTGTGTGGGATGTGATTCTTATCAGTTCTAAATAATCATGTTAGCATGCTTTATGAGAACATTCAAAGTAAACATAAATAGTAAGGTGAAAATATCAATCCCAAACACAGCCGTTTACAGTGGATCGACTACGTTCCTACTCCACTTCCGACAGATGGTGTACCGGATCTCACTAAAGGAGGTTTTAAATCAGGTTCACCTCTAACCTTCACAACCTACACAAGGTCGACTCTAGGACCTACACAAGGAACCTAGGCATGTCTCCATAAGACATAAGTTTATACCCCACACAGGAGCAAGGGTCAACACATAGGACTCAAGTTTTATGCTCTACACACGAGCAAAGGATCCACACAAGGAACTTAACCTTTTAGGCCACATAGGCCAAGGATCTACACAAGGAACCTAACTTTTAGGCCACACAGGCCAATGACCTACACTGAGGACCTAAGTTTATGCTCTACAAGAGCAAGGGTCAGCACACAACACCCAGGTTTTATGCTCTACACACGAGCAAAGGATCCACACAAGGAACCTAACCTTTTAGGCCACACAGGTCAAGGATCCACACAAGGAACCTAACTTTTAGGCCACACAGGTCAAGGATCCACACAAGGAACCTAACTTTTAGGCCACATAGGCCAAGGACCTATACTAAGGACCTAAGTTTATGCTCTACAAGAGCAAGTGTAATGCCCCGTCTAAAATGGGAATAGTGTCTTGAGGCGCACGTGCGAGCCAGCGCAGGATCGGATAATTTAGTCACACATGCGGGCCTACTATTGACTAATTAATGACAAACTTAACCACTAATGAGATTAAATCAAATCGTGCTCGGGTTGAGTATGGACCGTAGAGCCAAGTAGCCCCTTTATATTTGACGACTGTCCGTACAGGCCATGTATACCCCGAGGAAGGTCCAAATATCTCAAAACTTTGTTAGACCTTTGGTCTCACTGGGCTTGTGGTCCCACACGGACGCCAAGACTCAAAAATACCCAGAAACCGTCAAACAGTGCTGCCCTGCTGGCACTTGCAAACTGCAAGTCGCCGGGCCAAAAATGACAAAATTCTGAAATTTACTCAAATAACCCTGCTACTTGAGTATGCAAATCTGGGCATTCCAGCCGTTGGATCTCTTCTAAATTCACACCGAAGGTTCAAAATAATTTCAGGCCTGCGCCTACAAAATCTGGCTGTTGATCATGGAACAGTGATCGTTGATCGTGAATTGGGCCGCTGCGGTAAAACCCCACATCGGTTTAGGATCAAACTTTGCCCAACCCTTCATCGGGTCATGGGGCACCTATCCCATGTATCAGATGGGCTAAGGGGCCATTAGAGTAGCTCCAATAACCTGATATGGGCCCTACTTGGCTATTTGGTGAATTACCCAAAACCTAAGGTTAGTTGAAATAATTTTGGGCATATAAAAGAGCTGCCCTCTCTCTCAAACCCCATTTCCAGTAGCTGAGAGAGAGAGAGAGAGAGAGATTGGGGTACCTCACTTGCATGTGACCCCGGTGGCCGGAATTCATAAATTCCGACGTCCTCTCCCCTCCTTTGCTAGAAATCCTGATTGTTCTCCGTCGTTGGAAGAGGAATTCCAGCCCATCTAAGGTAATGTAAGAATTCTCACTCTATTTTCATAATTTCTACAACCTGCATATGATCTTTGTCCATCCAATGCAATGCAGGGCCCCGACATCTCGAGCTTGTGAACCTGACGTCGCTAGGATTGTCTCAGCAATCTCTGACTAAGTTTAGGTGAGGACCATTACCTTTAGGTAGTTGATTATCATGCCTAGTATAGGTTTAATGAACGTGTTTGGTGAATGTTGGTGCATGTGGCTGGATTTTCCTTATTAGGTATAACTAGGATGACAAATGAGAGATTTCTGAAATTTATGGGAAAGGGATTGACCCCAAACCCTTAAATAAATTGAATTACTGATGCGCATGCTATGTTGGTTACGAATTTATGGATTTCCCTAATTTGCTGATGGTTAATTATGTTTTCTTTAGTTTGGTGTTAACTATGCCTACCATAATACTATAAATTGCTGTAAATAGTTATTTATTGTTTGATTTCATGATTCCCTGAGTTTGTGATTGAGCATGCTTTGTTGTGGACATGTAATGCTGAAGAATTTCCAATTGGGTCGAGTCACTTGCTTGGATTTTTCAATGCATGGCTGAATTATATGATGTATGTTGACCTATGGAAGATTTATCTTGGCGCAATGCTATATGGTTGTCCACAGGCTGGAATAGGTTATGTAGAACCTGTAAATTTGAGTAGACTTTGTGTGTGGCTGTCCATGTACTGATTATACTGAAATTGTGTCAGCCATTTATGAATTGTATCCAAGGAATCCATGTTTTGTTGTGAATTGTTGCATGTTCTCCTATGGATTGGCCGATTACCTGAAATTCCTTGGGCGGTCCTTATTAAATCTGTCCTTGAGTGAATCTGGCCTGAATAATTAAACCATAGATTGTTGGCCGTAGTTGGACTACGTAAGACTACGTTCTCAGGCCGATTAGTTATGGTTCAGCCCGTCGGGGTACATTGACTAATAGTCGACCGTTCTTGTATGTTAACCTTGTTTGATCACGCCTATATGAACCTAGAGTACCCTAAGACCATTCTGCACAGAGTGCACTAGATTCATATGAGACACTACGGGTGACGAGCCTCCCCGTAGTGTCCATTAAGCACTTAGACTCGTGAGCCGGGAACGGTGGTATGGGATGCTATACCCATGCTGTCGGCCTGTGTTTGGGTGACGACCTCCCTACAGTGACCATGAGTAGGACATTTAAGTCTCAATCTATTTTCTCTATGTTTATACTACTTTTTGGGATTGACGACCCCAAGATAGGGCTAAGGGTCGCGAGAGTCACATGGCCACGGCCCTTGAGCCGTGCAATTGGGTTAGGGCAATAACTCCACTAAGGGTATTCCAGTTTCCCCAACCTGCTGGATGAATGGACATAACTAATCAACTTGGCTAACATATTCCATGATATTGCATTTATTATTGTGGCAATTATGCAGTCGAGGTCACTATTAAGGGAGTGTTGTTTTATTGCGAACGTCAAATGTCATCGCTAGAGGGAGTGTTGGTTTTGTGAGGAGCATGCATCATATCATGATCATGCATTTGCATTAACAACAATGTTTAGGATTCTATGTTGCTGTTCATTAAATGTATCTTATGTATGATAATTCGTATGCCTATTGCTAATGGTACCACTGAGTTGATCACTCACTCCCACTCTGAGACGGTGTTATAAAACACCTACCAGAACTCGATACAGATGCAGCACGCATTGGACGATGCCACTGCCGACGACGATGACGAGGAGTGGACGTACTATCAGGAGTTTGGCGGGGCATATTAGTGAGGTGGATGTCGGCGGGACTAGGCTAGAGCCCAGATCACTTTGGGGTGTGATGAGCGTATGGGTTTGGATCCCTGAATGACTGTTAATCGAATTTATTAAGTTGTTATGTCGGATATGAATTTGTGATGGAACTTTAATTGGTCAGTAGCACTTAGAACTTAATTATCTGATTAGCAATTAAACATGCTTATTCTAATTCATCATTGCTTGCTAATACCTGATTAACTATATGCATTTGTGACTCATTATTGCACACGTGACACTCGGGAATTCGGGAGCCTAGTAGCTACTTGGTCCTTGAATTTCGGGGCGCTACAACTTAGTATTAGAGCATGATTTGGATTAAACTGGGCCTAGGGCAACAGGTTTAACACAACGCACTCTAACTTAGGAGGGAGCGACTGAATTTAAAGATAGTACTAGGATCTTGAAACTTTGCCTAATCGGTGAGACCGACCTCTGTAGACTAGCCTAGGATAATAACTAGGACCACTTAAGTTATACAAAGTGACCCAAGTCACTTCTAACTGGAAATTAGATGGTATAAGCTGGCCAGGGTTAAAAAACATAAGTCTAAGCCGCTCTAGTAGCTCAGGGGATTTTTATAGTCCAGTCTGTGAAATTAACGGTCCCATTTGACGATGGATCAGTTTGATCCCAGCTAGGACGAGCCTAGGATGTGTCTATATCAAATCTAAACCATCTGGGCCAGTGTACTCAACTTACGAACTTCCATTTGGGTAGAAAATAGCCCTTAGACCGTAGTACATGTACCATACTCGACATAAAGATGAAATAGATACATTTAAGGGGACCCAGGGGGTCCCACGGAGTGAAAACACAGACCCCAAGGGGGTGGCCACCGCCAAAACTGCCAGATCAGCGGCGCACCACCATAGGCTCCAGAGGAGTACGGCGGCACCCGGCCCGACCATGTGGGTCCCTCCCACATGCGGGGGTCCCTTTTTTACGGCCCTACACCCCATTTTAACCCATTTTCACCCTTTTCAAACCCTCTTCTACTCTCTAAACCCCTCCTAAACCTTTCCTCACTCCCAAATCTCAATCTCTAAACTCCTAAGTTCATCTTCTTCCTTTCATCCTCCATCTCTAACTCCCATTCCACTTCAACGTTTCTAAACCCTACCTACGCTTCCATATTCTCATCCACTTGAGCACCAATCCTCTTCTTGGGGCCCTAAAATCCCTATTTCTTTAAAATCTTTCCATTCCATACACCTTTCCACCTTTATGGCCTTCTTTGAGGTGGTAACCTCCATTTTCTCCATCTCTATGCTCCTTTCCCTCATGGGAAAGAAGCGATTGGCCCCGGACAAAGCCGGGCCAAGCTGTCTGAGTGGTTCCAAGAAGAATATGAGTGCCGGTGTGAGTTTGAGCACCGAGCGAAGGTCAAAGTGGGACCTTGATCCCCAAGTCCCTATGGAGAGGTATCTACCGATGGGCATTGAGCTCGGTAAGTTTCATCAACGCAAGGTTTTTTTTTGAAGCTCATGTGAATGAGAGGCTATTTGGAGAATTTTTGGTGATCGACCACCTTCTGACGAATGGTTGGGGTCCCATGTTCAAAGGAAACTCTCATGCTAGTGGGGGGCTTTGTGCGAACCTTTTATACACACATGAAGGACCCAACCCTTAAGCCTCTCCAGTTTATCATTCCCCTAGGCAGATGCGAAGCCAAGGTTGATGTGGATGTTATTACCCAAATTCTGGGAGTGGAGTGCGGCGTTGTTCATACTAGTGAGACCAATTTCACTGAGAGGAGGGAGAGAGATTGTTGCACGCATTTCCTATGCGGCTGACTCATTGAATGGAGGCGAGAGAACAACCTCAAAATGACACACATGACCCTTGACTATCGCATGCTCCACCATATATGCACGTATAACGTGTATCCCAGGTTAAGTAACCGCACAGAGTGCACTAGATTCATATTGGACTTCTTGTACCGAGTGGGACAAGGAGATAAGTTGTACCTGCCCACTCTTGTCTTGACCCAGATTGTGAAGGCAGTGCAATCTAGTCGGGAGGATTAGTCCCTCCCATTTGGTCTACTGATTTACAAAATTGCCCATAGCTTTGGGTTCAAACTGCACATGGACGACCTCGCCCCTATCCACTTCATCTATGAGAACACCCTCAACAATATGAAGATGGGCCCTAGGCAGCGCATGGCCCAACTAGAGGAGATGGGGGAAGAGATAGAGGAGGAAGGTGAGGATGAAGAACAAGAAGTAGAAGGGGAAGCCCAGGACTCTGACTGGGAGCCTCCTGCCACCCGTAGCGAGTGGGAAACCCTAGCCAAGGTGGTGGAGAACTAGGAATACTTGAAGAAGAAGTTTAAGAAGATGTCTCGCACTTTGAAGGCCCTCCTGTACTGCATGCAGGGTAAGGGAGCACCTTCACCTTCGCCGGAGTCGGAGGATTAGGAGTGTAGCGTATGGTTGTTGTTTCTTTCTTTATTTATTTTATTATTTTTTTGTAATAGCCTTGGATAGGCTTAATTAGTTGTCTCGGGTTGTTTATTTTGAAATTTCTATGTTTGGTCAAGTAATCATGCATCCTATGTCATTGTACATGTAATGCCATAACATATGTAATAGTGACAAATTTTGTTTAATGAAATGCATGAAACTACTTTTGTTAAGTGATGTGTGGAATGTTTGGAGAGCTAATGATGCCCAAATGATATTGCTCTAACTCCATAAATATTGTACAATATGTTGGCGGATGTTTGGTGCCTAAATGGTAAAAAACTGTCTTTTAGGACGATGAGGCCCTAAGACGACAACCGTCTTATCCGTCTAGCCTTGGGTGGGAGAGACGACCGTGAGCGGCTCGCCCCAAATGAACTACCTCCTAGTCAGGGCGGAGCTAGTCAACTTGACATGGACGATGAGATGTCGAACCAACTTCCTAGAGCGCTACCATGCCAAGGCAAGACCTTTATTCACCGGACCGCCCCAGTTGGGGGCACTATGGAGCAAATGTTACATGTGATACAACAACAACAACAGTCTTTGAATACCTTGGTGGGAGTAATGGCCCATCATATGAATGCACCATCGCCAAGCCAAGTCCGAACGTCAGCCGCGCCATACAATCTTTTTTAGCGCTTCCAAAGGATAAGACCGCCTACTTTTGCCGGTACTCATAGACCCGAGGAGGCCGAGAGTTGGCTAAACCAGGTTACAAAAGCGATACGACCTCTTCATTGCTCGGAAGCGATCCGACCTCTTCAAAAAGGAAGCTAACGTTTGGTGGGATAGCGTATTGAGAACGGTCCTTGAGAATTTTGTGTGGACATGGGAAGACTTCGAGACATGGTTCTTCTAAAAATACTTCCTTCCAAAAATACTTCCCGCGAACTTACCGGGGAGGTATGTCGGTGGCCGACTATGAAAACTGGTTCACCGAATTATCTCGAAACGCTCCGAGGATTGTGGCCGACGAAGAGACGCGCATGAGCCTTTTCGGTGAGGGTTTAAGAGTCGGGATTCGCACGAAAATGTGTTGTGCGAATATTCGAACTTATGCAAAACTAGTGGAGATGTCCCTGCGGTCTGAGCAGGATGACGAAAGGGTTTCTCGAGCACGTATACAAGTCGAGTCCCGAGGAAGAACTGGAGGGCAATCCTTTCTCTCATCAGGAAGGAGAGGGGCACCCAATCCGCCTCCCCAGCACATGCCTCTTCCACCCACATACGCTCATCTCGACCGTGTGTGCGGGTGTTGTCGGAAGGTAGACCATTCAGAGGCCTACTGTTTTTCAAGGATGAGAGATCACGGATATGTACCCCCACAGCGCACGAGCCGTCCACCGTAGCTAGCATCACCTGCACCCCCTCAACGTGCCGCAGGCCCGTCTCAGCAACCACGTAGCCACCGGCCCCTCAGATTAGGCCTCCGTCTCGACCTACATATCAGCCCAACCGACCTCAGCAAGCACGAGTTCACGCTTGACAGCTGAGGGCGTTGACGCAGCCACGACTACTCTTATAACATTTGAGGTTTCGGCCCATGTTTAAGGTACCCCTATTTTTCTTCTTGTGGACACTGGGTCCACAACTTCACTTATATCATCTACAACCATCAAGAATCTAGGTCTACCAACTACTCCCATGTCGGGAGTATGAATTATAACGGTAGCCGAAACATGCATCGAAGTTACAGCTGTCTACCGAGGTTATCCCGTAGACTTTGGGAGAAAGAAGATTCACGTGGATCTCATAGTCACGAAGGTCTTCCACTATGACATAATTTTGAGAATGAATTGGCTCTCCGCAATGAGAGCTGAGATCGATTGCGAGGACTGAACGGTGACCATATATGAAGACGGTAGCTCTCCCTTCACGTTCACAGTACAGGTTAGCTACCCACAACGAGTCCTTTGTTATGCTTCGCTAGAAGAAGATCGCGAAGAGATTTCATTAACTTGCACCCCCATAGTGAGCGACTTCGTTGATGTGTTCAAGAACATTTCGGGACTTCCTCCACGGCGGGAGATCGACTTCACCATTGATTTGGTGTCGGGCACTGCACTCATTTCTCTCCCAACCTATCGGATGCCTCCGTATGAAATGGAGGAGTTCCGACTTCAAATTGATGGGTTTTTGAAAGCGGGTTTTATCCGACCCAGTGTGTCTCCATGGGGAGCCCTTGTTGTATTCATGAGAAAGAAAGATGGCTCCCTGCGTTTGTGTATTGACCACCAATGGTTGAATCAGGTCACCATAAAGAACAAATACCCCCTACCTCGAATTGATGATTTGTTCGACCAATTAAGAGGTGCACAATACTTCTTAAAGATCAACCTGCAATCCGGATGCCATCAACTGCGGATTAGGCCCGAAGATATGCCAAAGACAGCGTTCAGGACCAGCTTTAGGCACTATGAGTACTTGGTTATGCCTTTTAGACTCACAAATACACCGACTGTATTCATAAACCTAATGAATAGAGTCTTCAGGCCATTCCTGTTTTAGTTTGTTATCATGTTCATAGACGACATTCTAATTTATTCCAAGCGTTACAAGGAACATGAAGAACATCTGCGAGCGGTCCTGAAAAAGCTCAAACGGAACAAGTCGTACGCTCAGTTTCGAAAATGCGACTTCTGGAAAGAAGAAGTGAAAATTTTGAGCCACATGGTGTCTAAAGAAGGCATCTATGTGAATGTGGCCAAAGTGGTAGTAATACAAGACTGGAAACGACCGAGCTTGGTTATGAAAGTTAGAAGCTTCTTAGGATTGGCGGGATACTACCGTCGATTCATCAAAGATTTTTCAAAGATTTCCGGACTGTTATCCCAACTTACCCGAAAGGACCTCAAGTTTTCCTGGAATGAAAAGGCGGAAGTGGCCTTCGAGGAATTGAGGGAAAATTTAACCTCAGCCCCAGTCCTCGTTCTGCCTGAGCAAGGGGTTAAGTACACCATTTTTACCGATGCATCTCGCGTGGGTCTGGGCTGCATCCTTATGCAGAAGGACAAAGTTATTGCTTATGCTTCTCAGTAATTGAGGAAGCATGAAGAAAATTACCCCACTCATGACCTTGAACTAGTCGCGGTCATATTTGCCCTGAAGATATGGAGACACTATCTGTATGGGGAAGAATTCGAACTCTTTTGTGATCACAAGAGCCTTAAGTACATCTTCACCCAGAGAGATTTAAATATGAGGCAATGACGTTGGATGTAGACCTTAAAAGACTTTAAGTTCGAGGTCTCCTATCATCCTGGAAAAGCCAATCTGGTGGCAGATGCTTTGAGCCAAAAGAAAACTGTCGAGTTTGCGGCTCCACTAATGGTGGAAGAATGGAATATGATAGAATTCGTGCGAGACTTCGAGCTAAGACTAAGAATAAAAGAGCCGTATGAAGTTATTGCACATATTCATGCCCAACCTATGATCGACAGTCAAATCATTGAGGCCCAAAGGGGCAATGAATTATTGTTGAAGATGAGAGAACTTACAGTCATTTGAATTAATTCTGAATGAAGAATTGGCACTGATGGAGGATTACACTTTCAAGGCCGTCTTTGTGTCCCAGATCATCTTAAGCTGAAGGAAACACTGCTAGCTAAGGCCCATAACTCCAAGCTAGCCATGCACCCTGGAAGTACCAAGATGTACCAGGACCTTAGGCGTAATTACTGGTGGGACAACACGAAGAGAGAGATAGTTGGCTTTGTATCTCGGTGCCTTACGTGTTAGCAGATTAAGGTAGAGCATCATCGACCGCCAGGTCTCCTACAGCCCATGCCACTCGCTGAATGGAAATGGGACTACATTTCCATGGATTTCATTTCGGGTTTGCCCAAAACAAAGAAAGGGCATGATTCAATTTGGGTGATTGTGGACCGGTTGACCAAATCAGCTCACTTCCTCCCTATCCGAACTTCATACTCTACAGATGACTTAGCCAGATTATATATCAAAGAGATAGTTTGACTTCATGGTGTTCCTTTGGAAATTGTGTTGGACCAAGACACATGATTTACTTCAATGCTCTGGACTCGAATGCAAGATGCCATGAGAGTCAAGTTAAAGTTCAGCACTGTTTTCCACCCTCAGACTGATGGACAGACAATGGGTGAATTGAATACTAGAAGATATGTTGAGAGCATGTACATTAGATTTCTAGGACAGTTGGGATGAGTGTCTCCCTTATGCCGAGTTCGCCTACAGCAACAGTTTCCAAGCTAGCATTGGCATGGCACCCTATGAAGCCCTATACAGGCACCCCGTCGAGCTCCACAATGCTGGGCTGAAGTTGGCGAGAAAAGTTTGTTGGGACCTAAAATAGTACAGACGACTACTGAAAAGATCAAAATTATCTGACGACGACTATTGACGGCCTAGAGCAGGCAGAAAAGTTATGCCGATATAAGGCGAAGAGATTTGGAATTAGAAGCAGGAGACCATGTGTTTCTGAAAATTTGGCCAATGAAGGGAGTTTTACATTTTAGTAACAAGGGGAAACTTACCCCACAATATATCGGCCCTTTTCAAATCTTGGATTAGATCGGACCGGTTGCGTATCATTTGGCTTTGCCTACTCCCCTCGCTGGCATGCATAATGTATTTCATGTCTCCATGCTCAAGAGTACGTTCCGGATCCTTCACATATTATTCGGTGGGAACACGTGAAACTCAAAGACAATGCCACATATGTCCTTAAGCCCACCAGAATTTTGGACAAGGAGCAAGTTTTGCAAAACAAGGTGATTCCGCTAGTGAAGGTATTATGGACGCACCACGGAGAAGAAGAAGCTACTTGGGAAACAGAAGCTAAAGTTCGCAAACTGTAACGTCCCGAAAAATCCATACAAAGACCCGAGTACCACCTTAGGCAGAAATCACTCAGGATTAAATCCTTTAGAAATCAGACGAAAATAACTAAGTGTTAAACTAGATTAGCTGTGAAATTCTCTTGAGCCACTTTATATACGAACTGCAAGACCCAAAACTTGTAAAATCATTAATGCTACATGACCCTATAATCTAGGATCAATCTCAAAATCCAGTTGCTCTCGGGAGCACATTAAAACTGTATCGATCCGGACCGCGCGTCGAAAGTCCGATTACTGCGAAACTAAATGATTAAGACCGACTTGCTGGGCTTGACGACCATCTTGGAAAATGATACCCAGAAATGCATAACTTGAGCCCAGATTTAAGTAAATTGACCCGTTCACTTACGGGCCAATTCTAAGGTTTCAGACAGTCAGAGTCTGACCCAACTACACCCTCGAATCAGGAAAAATTTCTAACACACGTCAGTGTACTTGTGGCCCTGATCAAGTACCGATGACCGTTGAACTGAAACTGGTCCGCCACGGTCGATCTGTAAATTCGATCAGACCAAAAACTTAACTCGACCTAGATCCAATGCCATGGAGCTTAAGTCCAACCACACGCAGAAAAGGGGCCTCCAGAAGTGCTCCGTGGGATCGAAACAGCCCCCATTTGGCTATAACCTAAGTATACAATGACCCTGGGGCCATTCCGGTCAGTTCTGGGCCTATATAAGGGCTTTAAACCCTCTCTCTCATTCCGTACAAATTTAGAAAACCTGGGAGAGAGAAGAGATCAAAGAGAGAAGAAAGAGAGAGAAAGTGAGAGAGAGTGGGAGAGAGTTCATGGGATTCAATCTCATCACTCCACGGGCTTAGCTACCGCTTCTACAGGCTATTTCGGTGATTCCGACTCCGTTCATAGGTAAGAAAACCTAACCCTAATCTGTTTTAGGGTTTCTAATAGTG
The DNA here is from genome assembly GCA_030180095.1 of Magnolia changhungtana. Lineage (NCBI taxonomy): Eukaryota > Viridiplantae > Streptophyta > Magnoliopsida > Magnoliales > Magnoliaceae > Magnolia > Magnolia changhungtana. The sequence goes on from JASAUF010000293.1 coordinate 597,783, forward strand.
TAAGTGATGAAGTAGCTAACCTATTTCATGTTATAGGTGACTGTTGTGCCGTAGACAAAAGCTTAGTGTTTAAACTGAGTTCGTTCCGAGTCTACCGGCAAAAGGTATGGACTATAAACATTTAGGTTATAGTTTTCAAGGCTTTCAATGTCAGTTAATGATTTATGACTGACTTAAATGCTATCACATGCTTAGTTACGAGGTTTCCCACACTTTACACTTATATATGAACTATGTTGAACATGTTATATTCCATGTGTTCGTTGATATGCTTAAATGAGTATGAAATTGGGCTTCGTGTTTGCCATGATTATTCATCGTGAATATATGGCCGTTATGCGTGTGACAACTCCATGGTGAAAGGAATTGTCCTAATTCCTGTTATCGCCAACATACGTTATGTATGTTATAGTGTGTAGACTAAGTGTTTGTAAAAATGTCTGAATGAATATGGAATTTGAAACTGTGCTTGCCATGATTATTACTATGAATATATGCTTGTTGGGTATGTGGCAACTCCTTTGTAAAAGGGCTTGCCAGGATATATGTTATAATTAGTCTAATACATGTATGTTGAAATGTGTAGTCTAAGTGTTTGATAAAATGCCTGAATGAGGAAGTGCTTGTGTAAATATATGTAATGAGGGTGTTGAGATGAGATTCTTAATTCCCTTATCTATGGTACAGTTTCCTTTATGTGATCTATCTTTCTACTCTGCGATTTATGGATGAAATGCCTATGTGTGGTTACATGTGTAGCATGTGTATGTGGAAATGCTCAACTAAAATTTATATTTAGATTTGGTTGTCACATGCTATCATTGATTATCACTTGTGAATGTTATCGTTTGAAGTGTGATTGGGACTACTACGTAGTCCAGGCAATCGGTAACAATTCCTGGTTAAGTGGCTGAACTAGTCTCACCACATTGAATACGTTCAATGAATCTGAGGTGTACGATGATCGTCGACAATGGTACCTTGTCGGCTAATTTAGCGTACGCTCGTACCAGTCGAACTTGTCAAGCAACCTGATTGGCCCGATATATCACCATGTATGGATGCTACTGCTTAAATCTAAGGTACCAAACTCACTAGTGGAAAGCCCGTTTAACCTTGGTACCTCGATCCGCTAAGACTCATGAGCCGGACATAGTGGTATGGGACACCGTGGTCGAGCTGTCAACCTACGCTGGGGCGACGAGCCTCCCCGTAGTGACCAGTGAGCAACCCAAACTCGTGAGCTGAATACGGTGGTATGAGACACTGTATTCGAGTTGTCGGCCTACACTGATAAGGTGACGAGCCCTTTGTAGTGACCTCGAGTATGAAATAGGCCTACCCCGGTGCAGCTTGGCTGTGGTCCCAGTCGGGTTAGCGACGAGTATTTAAAAATAGACTGCCAGTTGGTAGGGCGTCGGTGGTAGTGACCTCGAGTATACTCTAGGACTGCGTTGAGGCGACGAGTCTTTCAATAGTAACTAGAGTATAAACTAGGCCTACACTGATCAGGTGACGAGCCCTTTGTAGTGACCTATAACCGCAACATCGTATGAGATTTGCTAGGACTGACGACCCTAGAATGGATCATTGTTTGGGAATTGATATAAGGGAGGTACCTTAGCTTCCCAATCCTGCTATATGAAAAGGACTAATAAGAACTTGGTAATCACGCTCATGCACCGCACTGCATGTGTTTTTGGCATTGAGTAGAGAGCACTAAGGAAGTGACTGACATGTACGACCGTTAGATGAAGATCGCAGAGGGAGTGCAGGCGAGGGCATGTATCATTTATACATATCATTCTTGCATTAATCAGAGTACTTAGGGATGTTTGATTGTATTGTGTTATCATTACTGCTTGACTGAATTGATAATATGTTAACCTTTACTTTATGGTTTTACTGAGTTGATCACTCACTCCCACGTTACGGGATGATGTTGTACACACCAACCAGACCCTATCTTAGTTGCAGGTGGAGGCGATGCCTACGAGGCGGATCCGAACTATGAGGATGGTGAGGAGGCATTCTCTTTCATGCAGTTTTCAGGCGGGTTCATGTGAGCCATGGCCTGATCGACAGAGACCTTTGGGATGTTGACTAGATGCCCTTACACTTGCTATTTTGTATTTTTGAAACACACATGTATATTCATTTTTGGTTCATTTTGGGAAGTATACATGCATGTATTTAACCTGGTAATATGTTCACACTCTAGAGACTTACAACAGTTTATATACTTTATATATCTATCACAGTCTTCCGCTTGCTTATTTAACTGTCTCTGGAGTATGATATATTGTTTTGGTGTAATCCCACTCATGTTTAATGCACTAATATGGACAACATTCAATCATCATCATCTATGTTACATAAGTGATGCGTTGGAACTCAGGAGTAGAGCTTATGCTCGACCCCCAATTTTCAGGGCTTTACACAAACACTACCCCAACCTTCTTAAGTAATACGAGCAGGTACAAATTTTGAGGATGAAATTTTTTTGTAGGGGGGGGGTAGATTGTAACGCCCAGTCCAAAATGGGAACAGTGTCCTGAGGCACACGTGCTGGCCGGCGCAGGATCGGATAATTCAGTCGCACGTGTGGGCCTACTATGGACTAATTAATTACAAACTTAACCACTAATGGGATTAAAACAAATCGTGCTTAGGTCGAGTGTGGGCCGTATAGCCAAGTAGCCTTTTTATATTCGGCGACTCTCCTTATAGGCGGTGTATCGCCCGAGGAAGGTCCAAAAATCCTGAAACTTTGTCAGACCTTTGGACTCGCTGGGCTTGTGATCCCATGCGGATGCCAGGACCCAGAAATACCTAGAAATCGTCAAACAGCGCTGCCCTGCTGGCACTTGCAAACTACAAGTCGCCTGACCAAAAATGACAAAATTATGAAATTTACCTAAATAACCCTACTGCTTGAGTATGCAAATCCGGGCGTTCCAGCATTCGAATCTCTTCTAAATTCACACCAAAGGTTGAAAATAATTTCAGGCCTGCGCTTACAAAATCTGGCCATTAATCATGGAATGGTGACCGTTGATAGCTAATCGGGCCGCTGCGGCAAAACCCCGCATCAGTTTGTGATCAAACTTCGCCCAACCCTTCATCAGGTCATGGGGCACCTATCTCATGTATCAGATGGGCCAGGGGGCCATCAGAGTTACTCCAATAACCTGTTATGGGCCCCACTTGGCTATTTGGGGAATTACCCAAAAGAGTTGCCCTCTCTCAAACCCCATTTTCAGTAGCTAAGAGAGAGAGAGAGAGAGAGAGAAGAGGAGAGAGATTGGAGTACCTCACTTGCATGTGACCCCGGTGGCCAGAATTCATAAATTTCGATGTCCTCTCCCCTCCTTTGCTGGAAATCCTGATTATTCTCCGCCGTTGGAAGAGGAATTCCAACCCATCTAAGGTATAATGTGGGAATTCTCACTCTATTTTCATAATTTATGCAACATGCATAAGATCTTTGTCCATCCAATGCAATGCAGGGCCCCAACACCTTAAGCTTGCGGACCCGACATCACTAGGATTGTCTCAGCAATCTTCGGCTAAGTTTAGGTGATGACCATTACCTTTAGGTAGTTGATTATCGCGCCTAGTATAGGTTTAACAAATGTGTTTGGTGAATGTTGGTGCATGTGGCTGGATTTTCCTTATTAGGTATAACTAGGACGACAAATGAGAGATTTCTGAAATTTATGGGAAAGGGATTGACCCCAAACCCTTAAATAAATTAAATTGCTGATGCGCTTGCTATGTTGGTTATGAATTTATGGATTTCCCTAATTTGTTGATGATTAATTGTGTTTCCTTTAATTTGGTGTTAACTATGACTACCATGATAATATAAATTGCTGTAAATAGTTATTTAGTGTTTGATTTCATGATTCCCTAAGTTTGTGTCACGCCCCAGACTCGGAGACCGGGTTTACCAGGCTCTCGATCGCCGATTCCGGCACCAACTGCCTCCGTAGTACCCCATTCTCAGCTCCTGGCGCCCATTCACCAGGTTCCGATCCTGGGATCCCACAAGGAGGATTTCTATAACATAAGTCTAGTTCATAATGAGCATACCCAAGATCATAACATCGTAACCATAGATAATAACTACAGGAACACCATTACAAAATCCACTAAGAATTTAAACGTTTACAAGATACATGGCTCAAGGGCAAATACAAGAACTATATAAAGAAAGCTCCAAAAGGATCAACGGCACGCTCCAGCTCCTACTCCGCTCTCTGGCCTCGAATCACCTGCACGCATCAATCGTTCATAAGCTTATAGAAAGGTTAGAGGGCGGTGTAAGTGTGTGCAGGACAGGTGTCATGAATGCGATATTAGAGTACGCGGAAGAATGTGGCATGAACTATAAATATCATCAATACCACCAGCCAAACTGAGGCTATGCTATACCAGCATGAATGCTATAAGCTGTCATAAGGCTATGTAATGCACATATGAGTATTGTACACCATACCAAGGCAATGCACAAGAGGCCTACATAGCTAATGTCAATGCAAGGTGCAATGCAATCAATGTCAGTCCTCATATCAAGTCCACATATCAATATAATTCAGCTGTAGGGAATCCACCGGGGTCAAATACATTGCCAGCCGACTATCGCTCTCCTAGCCATGTCTAACGAGTGTAAGAGACCTCATTACCCGCCTGTGGACAGCCAATTACCAACAAGGCTCGATGGTAGTGGACCCATTCACGAGATAGTCAAACTCAGCCTAGCTATTGCCCCCTAACTCAGGCAGGTAAGGCCACACCCATCTCAACCGACCACACTACAGTGGGAGTCACGGCCTAATGGTATAAGGCACTTGAGCGCTTATATTTTCCACTCAGTCTCGGTATTGAGGCATCTTCTGGTACCATGAAGGTTTAGGGGCTTTCACCTAAGGACATCCTAAGTGCCCTAAATGCTCAAGTAACATTTTCAGTGTCCAAATCTAACCATCCACGATATGCTTGTGGAAGCTACGACCTTGATGAAGCAAGGACGAATATCCATGTGCTATGTAATGCCAGATGCATGAATCACACAATCAACCATGCATCAATCCCAGCATCCAACGTGCTCAAGAGGGGATACTCCACTCCTTAGGAAAATACTGAAATATCCTGCCCAATGACCAATCACATCTCAACCAAGCATGCATATGATGCGTTTGGGAGTGGGTCATGAAGATGTACAAAGATGTCAATGCGGTGAAGATGTACTCTCCTCCTAATCAAGTAGGATCTAGGTTATTAGACAATTTTTCATAAGAAATACAACCTCTAGTGGGGGCCCAATAGCCTAGGGTAGCCCACAAGTCTAAGATAGACAATGACATGGGCCTAAATGATGAGAATGGGCCTAACAAGAGTCTATGGTGGACCTTTAACCACTCATAGATGCAAGTGGGTCTGTCATGGGGCCACAAATGTGGACATTCAACCACCATTTATCCCAAGAAGGTAGCCCAATAACATTCTACTACGAATCAAGGCCCGTGGCCTGAGTACAATCATATAAAGGAAATGAGCAGCTATATACATACCACATACATCACATGTTGGGCCTCAAATAAATGGCCCAAGGCCTACATACATAACAAGGGTCCAAAGGGCAATACATGGCAAAATCCATACCCAATATCATGGGCCCCAAGGGAAGGTTATGGCCCAAGAATAAGGTCACCAAGTCCATACATTATGGTGGGCCTAATAGGCAGCCCATTATCCCAATCACATGGGCAAGAATCACATTCAAGTTAAGCAAATTGGGCCTTACAACCTTAGCCCAAGAATCTAGTTGATTTGGTGGGCAACTAAGGGCCCAACCACACTTATATTTCCAGCCCATCTAGCCTAACATAATGGTGGACATAGCCCATGAATCTATTGGGCCTAGCTAGGACATTCCAGCCCATTTGGGCCTATAAGGTGTCCTAAAAATCTGGTTGCACATAGGTCCATATAACCCAACCAAAGTGGGCCTCCAAAATGTATTAATTAAGCCCAAAGGTTAAGGGAATAAAAGCATGAAAAATATCCCCACAAACCCTCACAATATGGTGGGCCCCACACCCTTTAACTCCAACCATAAACAATGTATTTTAATAAGGTACCCGGCTGGATTTTTTTAAGTCCGCCAACTACCTAGGCCTGTTGGAGCCCAGTAAAATGATTTTCTGATTAGAATACAAGTCCAGGGTGGTCCAACAATATGTACAGGGGGTCCCACCACATAAGGAGTGGCCAATCATCACATGAAACAAGTGGGCCATGCTGCTGGACTGAGAGTCCAGCAGCAGCCCAAACAATGGGCGTCCCACATGGGCCTGGACAGTCCAAAGGGTTGGACGGTCAGCCCACACCAAAGCTCAAAGTGGGCCACACCTCAGACGTCCCATTGAGGGGTGGGCCATGTCCAAGTGGGCCACACACATGGATGAAAGCATGGATGAAACACTACATCAAGGTGGGCCACAATAAGGTGGGACGGCCAGCCTTACTGGACGTCAACCACCTTGGAACATCCAGCAAGGTAGCTGGTCCAGCCACTTGTCCCAAAAATCTGGTGGCCTTGATGACCTATGATCAAGCTAGGTGGGTCCCAGTAAGGGTGGGCCACCATAAAATTAAATTTTAAGATTTTAAACACAAGCTAAGTATTTTTACAAAAATGGGCAGCAATGCTTATCCAAAAATTTCTACTGCAGAAAATGTTGCTTTCCCCATGTTTAACACCTCATGGGGTGGGCCTAGGCTTACCCAAATCACTGGAAAGTTGGTGGGTTTGATGGTCCCACATATGGACAGTAAGTGGGGTCCACTGGAGTGGCCCACTTACTTCAAAAATCAAGATGAAAATGATCATTTCCTACATGCAATGTTGCTGGACTGTCTAGAAATTTCTAGACTGTCAGCCTCCTTTGGCCCATCCCATAGGTCTTAATCAAGTGGTAATCGATGTGGGCCCCATATCACATCAAAGTGGGGTCCATTCATCAGAAAACCCCCAAAGAAATCAGGGATAAAAAGCATCACAAATAATCCTAAACAATGCCCAAAATCATACCACAGATGGGCCTGAAATTTGGACAGCAACATATGCAGTCCAAATTTCAATCCATAGAAAAATGTCCAAAGGGTTTTATACCCAATTACATCAAGTGGGGTCCACCTAGATGGGTCATAAAAATTCCAAATCCATTACCATGCCAAAATCTCTAAGAAAATCCATGTTTAGAGGCCATCCAAGCCATGCATGTCATAGTGGGCCTGGACGTCCAGCAGGTGGGCTTGGACGTCCCACTTTTCTGGGGGATCTGAGATTTTTCTGACCACATCAGTGGGCCACAAATCTCTAGCAATAAAAGGAAGAAAATAGGGAGAAAGGGAGAGAGATCAAGGCCATGGTGGAAGGTTCTGTCACTATGAACCCTCCACCTTCACATCCACACCATCCATTATACTTAGAACTTACATGCATGCTATTTACAAATCAAGGAAGTTGCTGGGGGTAGGGATACCATCCCTACCATGCATGCAAGGTCTAGATGACCTATGGAGTGCTAGATCAAGGGAAAAAATGCATCATGGTGGGTCCATGGAGAATGGCCCACCATGGAAGAGATTATGCATGAAGTAGGCCCATGACCTCTAATCTTGGAGCCATGTAGGACCTCCACCATTGACTGGTGGGTCCTACATGCATCCAAACATGCTAGAAAAGGGAAAGCAAGAAGAAGGAAGGAAGAAGTGGCTTCAAGAAGTACCCACCTCCAAAATCAAGCTCCAAACTTCAAAGGCTAGCTTCAATGCTTCAAGGGAGATGATCTAGTGGTGGAGATGAAGATTTGAGGGTGGGATTGAGGGGGAGAAAGGAAGAAAGATTGTTGGAATTTGGGGAAGGTGGGGACGTTTTCCACCATAAGAGGAGAGGAATGAGAGAAATGAGAAAGAGAGAGAGAGAGAGAGAGAGAGAGAGAGAGAGAGAGAGAGGGAGGGAGAGGGGTATAGCAAGGTGATGATTAGTTTCTTGGGAGAGGGTTGCTTGGGAAGGGTGTTTCTAGCATAGATAAGAGAAATGAAATGATGGGTTTTCTTTTTAAGAAACCCATCATTGCTAGCTAGGGGAGTAGGTATGATGGAAAGGTAGGGTAAGGTAGGTTGCATAGGTTAGAGTGCTAGGTGGGGACCACACTTGGGAAACGTGCAAGGGGCCTAAGTGGGTCCCACATGCAAGATGGATGGCTAAAAAATGGTGGGATCTATATCTCAAGATGTACACGTCGGAATTATGCATGAGACGTGGCGTTGGAACCGCGGCGCCGATGCGAACGCAATAACATAGGTTTCTAGTTTATCCGGGTCAAGTCTACATGACGGGACTTAAAGATGACCACAAACAGAATCCACGGGTCGTGGGTCGTCGGAATTCGACCGGTAAGATCGCGGGACCTAAAGGAATGAAATGGATACTCAGGTAGGGTCTTATAGTTTGCGATTGGGCATGCTTCGTTGTGGACATGTAATGCTGAAGATAATCTGATTGGGTCGAGTCACTTGCTTAGACTTTTCAATGCATAGCTGAATTATATGATGTATGTTGACCTGTGGAAGATTTATCTCCGCACATTGCTATATGGTTGTCCACATAACTATATAGGCTGGAATAGGTTATGTAGAACCTGTAAATTTAAGTAGAACTTTGTGTGTGGCTATCTATATACTGATTATACTAAAATTGTGTTTGCCATATATGAATTGTATCCAAGGAATCCATGTTTTGTTGTGAATTATTACATATTCCCCTATGGATTGGCCGATTACCTGGAATTCCTTGGGCAGTCCTTGTTAGACCTATCCTTGAGTGAATCTAGCCCGAATAGTTAAACCATAGATTATTAGCCGTAGTTGGACTACGCGAGACTACGTTCTCAGGCTGATTAGTTATGGTTCAGCCCGTCGGGGTACATTAACTAATAGTCTACCGTCCTTGTACGTTAACCTTGTTTGATCATGCTTGTATGAACTCGAAGTACCCTAAGACCATTGTGCCCATTGTAACTATGATTTATGGCCCACAAAGTCTCATGAGTTAGAGATAGTGGTATGTAACACTATGCCCATGTTGTTGGCCTACGCTGGGGTAACGAGCGTCCCCGTAGTGTCCATTGAGCACTTAAACTCGTGAGCCGGGAATGGTGGTATGGGGCACTATACCAGTGCTTTCGGCCTGTGTTGGGGTGACAACCTCCCTATAGTACTGCAAGTAGGACATTTAAGTCCCAATTTATTTTGTCTATGTTTATACTACTTTTTGGGATTGACGACTCCAAGATAGGGCTAAGGGTCGTGAGAGTCACATAGTCACGACCCTTGAGCCGCACGATCGGGTTAGGGTAATAACTCCACAAGGGTATTCTGGTTTCCCCAACTTGCTGGATGATTGGACATAACTAATCAACTTGGCTAACATGTTCCACGACATTACATTTATTATTGTGGCAATTATGCAGTCGAGGTCACTTTTGAGGGAGTGTTGTTGCATTGCGAACGTCAGATGTCGTCGCTAGAGAGAGTGTTAGTTTTGTGAGGAGCATGCATCATATATAATTATGCATTTGCATTAACAACAATGTTTAGGATTCTATCCTGCTTGCTGTTCATTAAATGTATCCTATGCATGATAATTCGTATGCCTATTGCTAATGGTATCACTGAGTTGATCACTTACTCCCACTCTAGGACGGTGTTTTAAAACTCCAACTAGAACTCGATATAGATGCAGGTACCCTGGAGCAGCATGCATTGGATGATGCCGGTGTCGACGACGACGAGGAGCGGACGTACTATCAGGAGTTTGGCGGGGCATATTAGTGAGGTGGATGTCGGCGGGATTGGGCCAGAGCCCAGATCATTTTGGGGTGTGATGAGCATATGGGATTGGATCCCTAGATGACTGTTAATCGAATTTATTAAGTTGTTATGTCGGATATGAATTTGTGATGAAACTTTAATTGGCTAGTAACACTTAGAACTTAATTATCTAATTAGCAATTAAACATGCTTAGTCTAATTTGTCATTGCTTGTTAATACCTGATTAACTATATGCATTTGTGACTCATTATTGTATATGTGGCACTCAGGAATTCAGGAGCCGAGTAGCTACTCAGTCGTTGAATTTTGGGGAGCTACAGCAAGGGTCAACACACAACACCCACACGTACTCTCTCGTCGGAGGCCTCCTTTGAGGACTTGAAAGGGGTGAGAATCACCTGTGACCCAATCCTACACAAAGGAATGATCAGCAGGGTCTCTGGACTCTAATGATTTACAGATAAGTAGATGAGCCCTGTTAAGCGCGTTGATGAAGATCTCCTCCTTTGATGACAAAGAATCTTCAGCTCCCTTGAACCGCAACACTGATGATGCTCCGTTGTATGTCGACGGGTTGGGTCAAGGTTATGTTGGTAATTACTCTATTAAATAATAATCATTGAAGAGACATCAATTACAAGATCTTAGGCATTCAAGGGATCCCAGCTCAATGATTAGCCATTAAGGTGATAGCTGGAAGATCCTTGAATGCAGAAGTTCATTCACCAATCCACTCTATTGAATGTCAATGATGAGGGTGGATTGAGGAATGAACTCCCATGAGAAAAAGGACTTAGGTTAGATGATATGTAGTTACTCTCTCAAAGCTCTCTCTCTTTTTCTTAGTACAACTACCAAGAACAAGCTCTCCTTAAATAGACAAAAAGTTCCAACGGTAATAAAGATGTCAGATTCTGACTGAGTTCGATAACATCGGGCCCGCTTGGATATCATTGAACGTATACTTTCAATGCTACCGAAGCAAGTTTCAATGATACAAACTCGACTGAAGTATATACTTGAAACTTTTTGCCAGAGGATTGATGTCATCGAGCGTGTGTCGATATCATCAGAGTTTGAATTCTGATTTCATCGACAATCTATTTGATACATCGATCATTTCCACATGATTTTTAAAAGAGCATCTTGGACAATCTTTAATCCATTTCGATGATATCGAGCATATATCGATTTCATCGATATTTAAATTACGATCATATCGAGACATCATCGATTCCTCGGTCATTTCCAGAGGATTTTCTTATTGAGCTTGCTGGACTAGTTTAGTCCAAATTCGATAACATCGAAGGTCCCTCGATATCATCAAAATTTATTTTTCAATGGAATCAAGGCTCGCTTTAAGTCGTCGATAAATATGAGATTTACCTTAACAGCACGCTGGACACAAACTAGCCAGAATTTGATTATATCGATCTGTCTCGATGTTATCGATATTTGAATTTCGATGATATCGAAGAGTCCATCGATTCATCGAGAATGTTGTCCAAGGATCAAGTTGGTTGCTGGACACAAGTTGTCCTCAATTCCATGATATCGAGTACTTTCCGAGGACATCGAGCACAGGTGTTCGATCACATCGATGTGATATCGATATATCGAGAAAGGTTGAAAACTTAGAGATTTTCCTGTTTTGTAAGATAAGTTTTTATACTCAAACACCTATGTTATTCTACTCAATTTAAGGTTTTATATACCTGGATGTTTTGGGACACGGGATATGAGGCTTAATTTACCTTTGACAAGTTCAGAGCACACATCCAGTTGAGGCAGACGCTTGAATGATCTTCCTGTGGGGCTCACTTGACTCGTGACTTAACACTCACGCTAATTGACAAACCAGGGCACTTTCAACTTCCTCCTCATCATCTAACATTAAAAACACATAAAAAGGTAAATGAAATTGGGTTTCTCTAAGAAAACTTGAGAAAGAAACAAAGGTAATAAACAAAACTCACCTTCTGGAAGAATGACATAGAGAACTAAGAACTGAACTGAAATAGGCCCCCTATTACAAGTTTACCTTGACAGGACAATGGCAGAGAGGAGGAAGTGTGCTAGTGTCACATGTTTAAAGATAAAGCTAGGCATTTCTAAGACAGATAGAAATAATTAATGCATACACACACAAACAAAAAGATTCAAGGTCTAGAATAGATCCCAAAGGAACATATCTATAGCCCTGAATCAATAGATCTACTAATAAACCATACTGACCATCCAATTTATTTGTGTTATGAGATCCCTGTCAAATGCCATTAATAGAAAAAAGAGTGCCAAAAAAAAAGTATGGCGAACTAATCTGAAAAGCACACAGAAATCATAATCATAAGAAAAACTCAAGAAAAACAATGTCAATAAAAATAACTAAGTGCATTGTAATAAACTTTTCTTTTTTAACTTGAATGCCTTCACTATAAGAAGAGGCACTTTTACCAGTGGTTTTGACCGCTGGTAAAAGCCCCCAAAAACGCTGGCATTACCTATCCACTTGAGAATGTGAAACGATCGATGGACAACGTGATGAGTTTGCACTTGAGGATATGATATGGTTGTATGATAATGTGATGTGGTTACACGTGAGAATATGATATGGTTGATGGACTATGTGATTAGGTTGCACTTGAGCTCATGACATGGTTGAGAAAATAGTGTGATGTGATTCCACTTGAGAATGTGATACAGTTGATGGACTATATGATAAGGTTGCACTTGGGGATGCATATGATATGGTTGTTTGATAGTGTGATGTGGTTCCGCTTGAGAATGTGAAATATTTTATGGACTGTGTGATGAGGTTGCACTTGAGGATATGATATGGTGGTGTGTCAGTATGGTGTGGTGGATCCACTTGAGAATGTGATATGGTTGATAGACTATATGATGAGGTTGGACTTGAGGATATGATAAGGTTGTGTGAGTGTGAAGTGATTTCACTTAGAAATGTGATATGGTTGTTTATTTTGGTGAAGATTATAGTTTATTTTTTCTATTTTCAGTTTTCAATCTTCATTCATTTAAAACCCTCAAAAGAAAAAATAATTTTTTTAAAGCAAAAAGTAAAAAAATAAAATAAAAAATCTTAAGTGATAAAGCAAAAGTAATAGTTACGTACACTATTAGAAAATTGAGCTTTACTGGCGGCCAAAAACGCCCCTAAAAGTCCAAAAACTACCGGTAAAGGAATTACCGGTGGTTGTACTCGAGCCGGTAAAGGGGGGCGTCGGTGTATCTTTTATCGGCGATCGCACATCTTTACCGGTGTTTTTAATGACCACCGCTAAAATAGATACTTTTTCCAGCGCTTATTATCCTTTATCGGCGCTTCTGATGACTACCAGTAAAAACTGTAGAAGCACCGGTAAAATAAACATATTATGCATGCATGTCCCTTGATAGTGGAATGATGGAATAGGATTCATATAGCCAACCCAATTAATTGGGATAAGGCTTTGATCTCGGAAAGGTATCCCTTTTCATGTGTGTCTCGGGATTCTAAGGAAGACTACTAGTCCCCCCAACAAAGGGATCTTACTGAAAATATAAGAAAGCTCTATGATATATTTTAACCAGCAATAAGAGAATATGAACCTTTGGGAGGATGCAAAAGAGCCATACCACTCATACCCATACCTTGATGCAGGTACCAAGGTCCGGTTGAAGCACTCATGTAACATAGCATACCGAAGCCCATATTCTAGCATAAGAAAAAATAAAAATTAAAAGAAACAGGGTAACATTAAAATCTAATAGAAACAGAAATTGACATGTGACAACCCTTTAAACAATTCTTGCGAAAGATATGCAATTTTCCTTTCATATGGGGATAGGTCGGGTTTTGATACAGAATACTAGTTGGAACTTATCAGTGGTTGGAAGGTAACTTATAATGCATCAGGTTGGAAATATTTCAATTTACCTTGCTTAATATTCTTATATGTCCTGAAAGTGCCCTGGTTTGCCAATTAGCGTGAGTGTGGAGTCAGTCAGACTGCAGAGCCTCATAGGAAGATCATTTCAAGCGTCAGTCTCAACCAGATGTGTGTAAGCTCGCCATGGGTAAATCTAAGCCTCACATCCCTTGTCCCAAAACACCAGGTATATAAAACCCTTAAAACAAACTAGAACATCATAGGGTTTTAAGTTAAGAAAATTATTTTCAAAATAGGAAAATTCTTTAAGTTTTCTTGCTTTGTCGATTTTATCGATACACATCTCGATATGATCGACCTGCGCTGTCGATGTCCTCGATGCCTAAATGATATCATCGATATGAGGATAAAATATGTCCAGCAACCACATACTCATCTGGACGGAATTATCAATACATCGATATACTATTGATATCATCGATATTCAAATCTCGAGTCCATCGAAGGTGACTCGATAATATCGACAGGCAGATCTCCGGCGCCCCTGTTTTTCCTTAAGAATATCATATGTACATCGATATATCGAAGCCTCCTCGATACCATTGAAATTCAAATCTTGATGATATCGGAAGGCTCTCAATGATATCGGTCATGAGCGCCAAGTTCTTCTAACAAAATATTTCAGGATTGTTTATCTATAATCAGGGGTCACTCTATATAATCGATATTCAAATATCGATGATATCAGTATTGTTTCGATGGCATCGAACAAAGACAGAGACTGTCAGCAAGCTAAATGAGAAATTCGTTAGATTTATCGATGCCTCGACACAGTTATCAATATCATCGACGTTCAAATTTCGATGAATTAACACTAGTATCGATAGAATCGGAGTTTGAAATCCGATGAAATCGACACCTGTTTCGATTCCATCGACCAACTGGTAAGAGGTTTCAAAAGCATATGATATTTGAGTTTGTGTCATCGAGCGGACCATCAATGCTATCGAGAGTATACGCTCGATGATATCGAACCCACTCAATGATATCGAACTCTGTCATAAATGTAACCATTTTATATCCATTGGAACCTTTTGCCTATATAAAGAGGACTTGTCTATTGTTGCTGGTAGAGAAAGAAGAGAGTGCTTTTGTGTGTTTTACCGTAGATCATATACCTGAAGCCCTTTCTCTCAAGAGAGTTCATCCTCCAATTCACCCTCATCATTGATATTCAATAGAGTGGATTGGGGAATGAACTTCCATATTCAAGGATCCTCCATCTACTATCTTAATGGTAAATTATTAAGCTGGGATGCCTTGAATGTATAATCGGAATCACTCTATCTTCCTTATAGGAAAATATTTTGTAGAGTAAGGATTCTGTCTTAACCTTGACCCGACCCGAAGCCTCACATTGGTACATCATCTGGTTTGGGATCAAGGAAGTTGAAGATTCTTCATCAGCAAGGAGGAGATCTTCGTCAACGTGTTGAATGGGACTCATCCACTTATTTGTAAGTTACTAGAGTCCAGAGGACACTTGTGATCATTCTTTCTTAGGATTAGGTCTTTGGTGTTTCTCACCCTTGCAAGCCCTCGTAGGAGGCCTCTGGCGGGAGTGTACGTGGTGGGTACATAGTGTTGACCCTTGCTCTATGGAGAGCATAAACTTCCGGTTGAAGGTGAACTTGTCTAAAACCTTAGGTTTGAGGTGATCCGAGTGAAACCTCCGTTAGGGTCTAATGGAAGATCCTTGGCCAGTGTGCCTAAAAGTGGGTGCGTTGTGTTGACCCTTACTTGTGAGAGAATAAATAGTCAGCCTCAGTGTAGGTTGTAAAGGTTGAAGGTGAACTTGATTTAAAACCTTAGGTTTGAGGTGAATCGATGTGAAACCTCCTTAGTGAAATCTGGTACACTCAAGGGTTGAGTACAGTTACCGGGAGTGGAGTAGATAAGTAGTCGAACTACTATAAAAATGACCGTGTTTGAGATTACTATTCTCCTGTTTGTGTGTTTGATTTTAATATTTTCATATCTGAATATCTGCGATCACACCTCATATACATACACAGTCATATCCACCATAAACTAGTTCGCATATTGTTCACTTCTTAAATAGTTTGTGATTGGATCCTCTGTCGTGCTTAGAAGCCAGTAGAGTTATTTGAGAGTAATCCTAATATGTGCTTATTGTTAGAATTAATGTAATAGGATTTTAAATAAACCATAAAAACTTTAAAAAGTCCTATTCACCCCTCTCTAGTACATTGGCATATTCCTACTTCAACTAAAGCAGTCTTCACCGCTATTTCAATTGGTATCAGAGAGGGTCTCTCTTTAAGGGCTTCATCGCCTAGAGAGTGATCTTGACTGAAGTTGGGAATATGGCCAAAGGAGAGGGCTCATCAGTCACTAGACCTCCAGTATTTGATGGATCAAATTATGCATACTGGAAGGCTAGGATGCACTACTTTCCAAGATCTTTGGATCACGACGTTTGAGATATAGTTGAAAGTGGATGTGCCACCAACTGAACAAATTGTACATGATAGTGGCACCACCATCACAAAACCTAAACTCAAAGAAAAGTGGACGACGTTTGATAAAGAAAAATAGACTGCTGAAGCTAAAGCTATGAACGCCATCTACTGTGCCGTGTCCCAAGATATTTTCAATCAAATAAGTATGTGTGGGACATTCAAAGAAGCATAGGATCTATTAAAAACAACCCATGAAGGCACAAGTATTGTGAAGAGATTTAAACTTCAACTCCAAACTTCACAGTTCAAAAGTCTCAAAATGGAAGAGCATGAGACCTTTATGGAGTTTTTCACAAAGTTGAATATCATTTGCAACTCCATGGGTGGATTGGGAGAAAAAGTTCCGGTTCCAAAAATCTGTAGGAAAATACTTAGATCATTGCCGGAATGGTTTAATCCCAAAGTAACAACCATTGAAGAGTGTAGGAATGTTGATGAAATGAAAGTAGAAGAACCGGTAGGTTCTGTAAGACCCGTATCCTAGACCGTACAGTTCCGTAGGTTCCCACGGTCTTTCCGGTTGAATCTCGACAACCTTCGACCCTTAACCGGCGTTGCGCGTGACCTTGATTCACACGTCGTTAATCTGATTCGACTCAACCCGAGACTTGTACCATTGCGACCGCGCCGTCTCCACGGTTCCGATGCCGCGACTCGCGCACCGAGGCACTACTCTGGCCAGGAGATGTGGGTCAGCGTTCGGTGCGAAGAAAACGCCGCGCATGCCAAAGCCAAGAGAATCTTTACGAGTTATCACATCAATCCATCAATCCATCAATCTCAACATGTTAAGTACATGTCAAGTACACATCAACTTTTCACCCTTTCCCAAGCAAGCCTCAAAGTTAAAAAGTTCTTACTCAAGCCATGCCTTTCTTACACAAATGGCCAACAAAGTCAAAAAGTGTCTTACACCACATCTATCACTCTATCACCCATCAATATCTCTCTCTCTCCCTTTACAACTCTCTCTCCCTTCATTTTCAAAAAAAAATCACTTCCTAAGCTAAAGAAAACCTTCATACGTATGAGCCTCTCCCTCTCTTTCAAAGCTCCAAGTGTGACCCACCTTTCCATCCCAAGATCTCCCATCCTAGCCATCCATTCCTCATCTCCTCCATTGGAATCGAAGCTAAGGAGCTAAGGAACCCATAGGAGCAAGAAGATCGAACGGTGGGTGCTTGATAAGAGTAGTTTTTCATGTTTTTAAGATGGGCCAAGTTAGGCCAACCGATCAATGGTTTGGATCTCACTTGGGACCCTAAGATGTGGCTGATGGCCCACTTTGATCATCATGATCATTCCATGATGGGGCCATTCTCCATGGACCCCATCATGATGTTTATTTTCTTGTATACCTAGGGTCATTTAGACTGTCTACTTTAGTGGAGAAGGGATCCCCACTGTTGGATTTTGGATTTAATGGGCCCATGTGTAATGGGACTCACTTGATGTATGTTTGGTTGCAAGGGAGGGCCCATAGTGTCAGGGTCCATCCATCACGCGTGTCCCACTCTCTATCTCTCTCTCTCTCCCCCTTTCTTTTATGTTTTTATGTGATGATTTGGTCGTGTGGCCCAATGGAACCCATCATGAAGTAAGTATCTTACCCAAGCCATCTAAAAGTGGGGTCCACCTTATGTGTATTGTACTCACACCATTCATCATGTGGTGGCCCACTTGAATAAAGCCCACCTCTGTTATGAGGACCGTCCAGCGTCCAGGGACGCTGGACGTCTCTGTGAAAATATAAATATTAGCTTGGTTACAAGCTCATGGGTGGCCCACTCATACACACCCTACTTTGATGTATGTATTCAATCCATACCGTCCATCCCATTCAGGGGACCATTTTAGGCGTTGAGCCTAAAGATGGGACTAATCCAATTTTCTGGTGGGCCAGAGTATAGGAAACAGTTTCTTTACCGTAAATAACCACCCTACCATTTCTGTACCCTGAAAAATGCCTAATATTGGGCTCGTTTTGTCTGTGTTGAATAGTGGAAACCAATGGGTGGGGTGATTTTATTGGAATGGGCCCCACCTGTGAAAAACCACAGATTTAAAAAAAAAAAAAAAAAAACAAGAAGTAGCTAGCATGCCTTCTTTCTTATCGAGGCAAGCGAAGCGCGCCACGGACGACGGACTGGCGGGCGATCAGCGACCACCCATGGCTCCATCCGTGCCCCCCACCACGATGTATATTTGTCATCCAAACCATCCATGAGGTGGGCCCCTCCCTGATGTGGGCCCCCTCCAAATATCAGGCCGATCTAACACTCAGGCGGCCCACATCATAGAAAACAGTGTTGATTAAAGGCCTACCATTGAAACTCTTTTTGGGACCACAGAAGTTTCGGATCAACCTGAAATTTGTTTTTACCCCTCATTTAAGTTTGCGTGACCTTATGAACGGGTTAAATGGGAAGTAAACATTATCGTGGGCCCCATGTGGGACCCACATGATTTAAGTGTTTTATTCCCACCGTCCAGGGGACAGTGGGGTGTCTATGTGAATGCATGTGTGTGTACGTGTGCGTGAGTGTGCATGTGTGAGTGCATGTGTGTGTACGTGTGCGTGCGTGTGCGTGTGTGGGTCTGTGCATGTGTGTATATATATATATATTTATATATATATTGTTGTAAATATATTATATATATACATATAATAATAATTATTTATATTATATATACTTATATAATAATATATATTATGTATAATGGGCCCTCATGTGGACCCCCACCATGAGGCATGTGTTGCCGCCGATCTGTCCAACCACTTGGCGAGTTCATCTTAACGGCTTGAGACTAAAAATAAGACAGATTTATAGATCAAGTGGACCCCGCCTTGATATGTATAAGGCCCATCTTGATGTAGTTAGGGCCCCACCATTGAGGCCCACCTGACGTACTTAAGGCCCATGTTATGAGGCTCATTCGTTGTATTTGTGGCCCGTGGTTAAGGCCCACCTTGATATATAAGGCCCAGGGGTTATGACCCATTGCGATGTACATAAGGCACATTGATGTGGCTCACTTGATTTAAAGAAGGCCCATATGATGCGGCCCATTTGATGTATCCAAGGCCCATGTGTCGAGGCCCAACGGGGTGTCCTTAGGGTCCATTGCAATGTGTGACTTCTGTAAGTGTTATGGTCTCATGCTTCTTTGGTTGTCAAATTTTGATGTGTCAAAACATCTATCTGTGTCCTGTGCTTGTATGATGATTTATATGAATTCAAGACACTGCATAAATACTTCAAGAAGCTACAAGTTGAACTTTTCAAGAAGCTACATATTGAAGTTCAAGAAACTACATGTTGAAGTCTCAAGAAGCTACAATGTTGATGTTCAAGTCTTAAGAAACAACTCATGACTTCAAGACTAATAAGCAATGCATGAAGTAGTAGTTATGCTGATGAAGATCTCAAGTTTGAAGCTACAACAAGTTCAAGATCTCAAGCCTGATATGGTTCAAACAATCTACATTCATTGAATGGTTGAAGTTTAATGTCCATACGACATGATTCAGGTTTGAATGACCTTAGGTTGACCCTTTAAGTAGGTCACTTTGGATACATAAATCAAATATTTATTTTACATAAGTTTGGTCTATTCTACGACCTGGCCCTAGCTCTTGTTCAACTGGGCCCCGGCATTGTTCGACTAGTCCAAGAAATTCCACGACCAAATTCCTAAGTAGTTGAAGATTTTTCGGAGAATTTTGGGTACGCCCATGACCGATCCTGGAGGTCGTTCGACCGGTCGTAGTGTGGTTGACTCACGATCTGGGTGTGGAGCTACGATCAAAGTGAACGTAATCTATGGTCCTACGACCGGTCAGTAAGGATCTACGACCGGCCGTAGGTGACCCACGACCGGTCGTAGGCACGATCGTGGAACGACTTTCAAAGATCGCGCCTAATTTTTCAAAAAATGTCAGAGCTACGACGGTACCGAAGGTTTCTAAGAGGCGTAGGAACGATTTTTGCTTATATAAATTGAACACAAAATTCGAGTTTTCACACTTCAACTCTATTCAATTCAAGAATTTTCAAGTGATCACTTTCGAGATAAGTGTGTTTATTTTAAGCTACATGTGCTTATTTAATATTCCTTTTTGCTAGCTTATTTAATTTGATTTTGTTTCTATATTCCAATCTTATTTGAAAAGAGGAATTATCTTATTCCTTCTTCTTGGAATCAAAATCAAATATAGCTACGCCCAACGAGTTAAATCTAAAATCTATTAGAATTTAGAACCTTATGAATGTGAGTATTAGAAATTGAACTTTGACATTCAATCATCTACTCTAGATTGGTTCTACCTGGCTGCTAAGAAAAGGAGAAATCCAGGTATTTTACAATTTCAAAATTTATTTACTTTTGGTTTTGTTTGAGGTTAAGCTTGGAAAAATCTCATTGTCATGGTTTTGTTTGAGGTTGAACTTAAAAAATCTCATTGTATTGGTTGTCGAGGAAAACCGTAAAACTCGAAAAGAGGGTTTTTGAATTGTGTAAGCCCAAGTGAAAAAGACACAATTGTAAAGGTTTTTAGTGAACTGTGAAAACCTATTTCATAGTGAACGCTAATATCCCTCGTGTGAGGATATTAGAGTGGAGTAGCTTCTGTGTGGCTGTTGAAAGACAGTTGGTGTACACACAATGCGAACCACTATAACTCTTTGTCTTGTGGATTGAATGCTTGCTTAATTTTCATATCTTTTATCATTCGATTGTGTGGAATGTACAAGTGGATGTGAATGTTGTAACTATTTACATTTCAAGCAAGTGTGGGGATTGTTGTAATAATTTAGATCTATACTTCTGCATTTAATTTCAATTCCTAGCTATTTCATTTACTTATATTAAAATTGAGTCCTTGATCCAAAAGATGTTCTAGAAATAAGGTTGTCCTACCATAAGCCCTTGTTTATTATGGTGTAAGGTTGTCCTTAGAACTGAATTTGTATCAATCTCTCAATACTTATTTATCAAGGTGATTTAAAATTTAGCATTGTGAATTGATTCATATTGCAAGGATATTGGTTTACTTTATTTCTGCTGATTTTATTTTAAATTTGGCATAGTCCTATTCACCCCCCCTCTAGGACATATAGCTTGGCCTTTTTTAACTTCTCCATGGCTTGTGTGTTGATATTAAGCAGGCTATGCCTTGGGAGCAATGTTGGTTTGACGTCCACATTGCAAGTATAGTGTTGGTTAAATGTCCGCATTATGACTCTCCCTAGGGCCATTGATAAGTCCATACTGGTTGTGTGTAGGCCGTCTATGTCTAAGACCATCTGCGTTGTAAGGACAGTTCACTACTTTATAACATGTTTAGTATAGTTCCATGACTCATGATCATACGCATCATATGTATGCTTGATATGAGAGGTGACTAATCATAGAATATGCCTTCGGGTAGATCGTTTAGGGGCTCCTGCTAGGTTAAAGTGTTGTTGCCCCACATGAGCGCACGAGACGCCTCGGGGATGCACGCATGACCGATAGTGTGATTCATGCATTT
Organism: Magnolia changhungtana; assembly: GCA_030180095.1. Lineage (NCBI taxonomy): Eukaryota > Viridiplantae > Streptophyta > Magnoliopsida > Magnoliales > Magnoliaceae > Magnolia > Magnolia changhungtana. The sequence goes on from JASAUF010000293.1 coordinate 619,656, forward strand.
CGCATTGTGTGACATTGTTACCGTACGCCCTAGCGACATCAGGGTTGTAGCCTTCATAGGTGTATCGTGGTTGGCAGGATTGGATACCGGAAATCTTGTTCTGCATGAGGTGCTATAGATATCCCTGGGTGAAAGTCTTTAAACCCTTATGGTACCAAGAGGTTGCTTCAACGTCTAGTCCGAACAGGTGCAGGAGCGTCGATTGCCAATTACTAGACGGCTGCGCTTTCCACTGTGTCGTGGTCGGTTGGAAGGGGGTGCAGCCTTATCCGCCCGAGAGGAGGGGGCAAAGCTAAGCTGAGTCTGACCAGCTCGAGGAATGGGTCCGCCATCGACGAGCCGAGTTAGATATTAGTAGGCGGGTAGTGAGGTCTCTTCCACTTACCTTATTGTGCACGATGGGGCGGCAATCTAGTTTAGAGTGTACTAGACCCCGGTGATATTCCAGATTTGAGCTATATTGATATGTGGACTTAGATGAAGATTTGTATGCTTGAGTTACATTTCGCATCGCATGGCCTTAGTATGGCCGACATCATTCATGCCTTGCATCGCATAGCCTTGGTACGGCTAGTAGTATGCATGGATTCACCAGTATATTCTGCATTACTCTGATACTGCATACTGCATTACTACCTTGCGCACATACTTTCACCACCCTCTAAGCTTTCTATAAGCTTATGCATGCAGGTGACGTTGGGAGGCAGCAGCGCTGAGGCAAGAGCGCAGAGCAGATCATTTTGGAGCTTTTTGTTAATTTCATTGTATTTCCCCTTTATGCTCATTGTACTTGTAAAGCTTTTGATCATAGTGGAAATGTGATGAAGTTTTTGGTTGTTGTTTGTGGGTTATGCCTTTGGTTATGCTTATTATAAATTAAACTGATGTTGAAAATCCTCTTTGTAGCATCCCAGGATCGGAACCTGGCGTATGGGTGCTAGGAGCCGAGAATGGGGTTCTACCGAGGCTGCCGGCGTCGGATTCAACAATCAAGAATTTTGTGAGCCCGATTTCTGAGTTTGGGGCGTGACAGAAGTTGGTATCAGAGCATAACTCGGGAATAACTAAGAACAACATTACATGTCTACTATGAGTTAGAATGATTGAGTCCTTAGTTCGGATAGCTTAGTGATCTTTTATTACCGACCCTTAACGTGCATACCTTCGAGAGTTTCCAAGTTGATAGGCGCCTTCGATCTTCCTGTAGGATATGGCGCGCCAGAGAGTGACCCGATCGACCCCCGCACCACCACCTGAGACTCCCGCATCACCGCTCGAGACTCCCGCACTACCACCGACGATCCCCGCTCCACCACCAGAGATTCCTACTGCCCAGCCTATGGATGCAGCTCCTCCACCAGAGACCAGTGCGGATCCGACCGTATCCGTGAGTACTTCCCAGTTACAGCAGATGTTGCAGGCTGTGATGGCCGCACTACAGGGGTAGGGCAGACACCCTGTTGTTTCACCAGAGCAGGCTGAGCAGGAGCACGCGAGCGCCCTTCTTCATGAGTTCCAACGACTCGATCCCCCGCGTTTCCAGGGCGAGCCAGACCAGATGGTAGCTGAGAGATGGCGCGCCGATGTGGAGAAGATATTTGATACGATGGGATGCACGACCAAGCGGTGAGTCCGATTAGCCATTTTTCTCCTCCATGGTGAGGCTGAGCATTGGTGGACGTCAGTCTCCCTAGCAGCAGGCACTAATTTTATGTGGACATGGGAGGATTTTATGGATCGGTTCGACCGACAGTATTTTCCTGATCACATCCGACGACAGCGAGCGTTGGAGTTCGAGGCCCTAGTGCAGGGTGATATGACAGTGGCTCCATACCCGGCCCATTTTGTAGCGCTGTCCATATTTGTGCCGTACTTAGTAGATGATGAGGGGTGGAAAGCCCACCGATTCGAGGACGGTTTGCATTACGGTCTCCGAAGCCCTGTCATTGGGCATGAGCTTCCGACTTTCGAGGGAGTGGTACGGAAGGCACAGATTTATGAGGCTGAGTGAGCCGGTTCTCAATCCGATCGCAGTCAGAGGAGAGACCGGAAGAGGCCCGCTCCTTCCTGTGACTCGCAGCAGCATCGACCGCAGCAGTAGAGGCGCACAGGTCGCCCAGCCTTCCGAGCGCCAGCGGCACCTCCAGCACCACCTCCGAGGTAGTTTACTGGCACGTGTTTTAGGTGCGGTGCGACGGGGCATCGTATGTGGGAGTGTCCCCGCCCAAGAAGAAGAAGAAGAGAGGTCCATAGCGAGAGGTCCACACGAAGAACAGAGACCTCCACCACAAAGAAGAACAGAGACTGCACAAAGAAGAAGCAAAGAACCCCCACCATCGAGGCCACCTCATCAGCAGCATCAGCACCAGCCTCTGAGGCTGCAGCAATAGAGGCAGCAGTTTCGACCGCCTCAGTGACCCCAGTAGCAGCAACAACATGCTCAGAGGGGACAGACACCTCCCCAGCTGGCTCAGGCTAGGTTCTACGCGGCTCAGCAGGATCCGCAGTCATCTGGAGGGGTTGTCGAGGGTATGATTTTAGTCTCTGCATGCGCTGCAAGTGTGTTGTTTGATTCTGGTACATCGCATTCTTTTGTGGCCGAGAGTTTCTGCCGATCGACTGGCCTACCGTTGGAGTCTACTCATGAGAGTCTGTCAGTATCGACTCTCTTGGGGAAGACTGCAGTGTTTGGCCGATTTTGCTCGTCTTGCCCCGTTCTAGTCAGAGATACCTTTTTGCCTGTCGATCTATTTGTATTATCGATGTCCGAGTTCGATGTCATTCTGGGCATGGATTGGCTTACCGAGTACTATGACATATTGGACTGCTCTACGAGGACAGTCACGTTCTGTATACCCGGTGTGCCGCAGTTCCAGTTCATTGCAGAGCCTAGAGGAGAGTCGTTGTCTTGTTTGATGTCGTGTACCATAGAGGAGCCCATAGCGGTGAGCTTCGACCAGTTGCCTGTTGTTTACGATTTTCCCGATGTGTTCTAGGAGATTCCGGGATTGCCGCCTCTTCGACTCACCGAGTTTCAGATTGATCTCATGCCCGGTATCGTGCCTATTTCGAAGGCCCCGTATCGTATGGCACCGTTGGAGTTGTGGAAACTGCAGAAGCAGTTGGATGAGTTGCGCGAGTTGGGGTTTTATCCATCCAAGCAGTTTATCGTGGGGAGCGCCGGTACTCTTCATGAAGAAGAAGGATGGCTCGTTGAGGCTCTGCGTAGACTACCGCGAGCTCAACAAGGTCACAATCAAGAACAAGTACCTGCTCCCGAGGATTGATGATTTGTTTGATCAGCTGCAGGGTGCACAGTTCTTTTCAAAGATTGACTTGCGTTTCGGTTATCATCAAAATTGGGTCCGAGAGGAGGACATTCCGAAGATGCATTCAGGACGCGCTACGGTCATTTTGAGTTCCAGGTCATGTCCTTCGGGCTGACCAATGCACCCGCGGTCTTCATGCAGTTGATGAACGAGGTCTTCCGCCCTTATCTTGATCAGTTTGTTGTAGTCTTCATCGACGACATTTTGATCTATTCGAGGACCCGTGAGGAGCACGAGCAGCATTTAGAGGTTACGTTACAGAGCCTCCGTGCACACCAGCTGTATGCGAAGCTGAAGAAGTGCGAGTTCTGGCAGGAGGAGGTGAAGTTTCTCGGTCACGTAGTGATGAGGGAGGGTGTCGCAGTGGACCCCTCGAAGGTTGAGGCAGTGCATCAGTGGGGCCAGCCCACGACTGTGTCTGAGATCCGCAGTTTCCTTGGTTTAGCGGGCTATTACCGGCGTTTCATTGAGGGCTTCTCCCGTATTGCAGCCTCGGTGACCAGGCTGACTCGGAAGGGCGCAGAGTTTATTTGGAGTGAGGCCTGTGAGCGAGCATTTATGGAGTTGAAGGACCATCTGACGTCTGCTCCTGTCCTCACTCTTCCCTTTGGGAGTGACGGATTTATTGTATTTACTAATGCCTCACATATTAGGTTAGGTGCTATCCTGATGCAGCACGAGAGACCAGTCGCCTTCGCGTCTCGCCAGCTCAAGATCCATGAGCTGAACTACCCCACGCATGATTTAGAGTTGGCTGTAGTTGTCTTCGCACTGAAGGTGTGAAGGCACTATCTCTATGGGGTTAGCTTCGAGCTCTTCTCCGACCACAAGAGCTTGAAGTACCTCTTCTTGCAGTCTGAGTTGAACATGAGGCAAAGGGGCTGGATGGAGCTCCTGAAGGACTATGACTTTGATCTTCAGTACCACCCGGGCAAGGCGAACGTAGTGGCGGATGCCCTCAACCGTCATCCAAGAGGCCTGATGGTGCATATGATGATTCAAGAGTGGCGAATGCTTGAGGATGTGGCAGAGTATGATTTTGAGTTTGGCCTGCAGTCTTCTATCATGCAGTTATCGAGCCTGTCGATTCAACCATCTCTTGTCGCAAGGGTGATCGAGGCTCAGCAGGCTGATGAGTCGTTGTAGAGCTATATGACTGAGGCGACATCTGAGAGTCGAGAAGATTGGCAGATTGGTATAGATGGTGGACTTCGCTTCAGAGGTCGATTATGTGTCCCAGATATTCTTGAGTTACGCAGAGATCTTATGACCGAGGCACATCGATCGCGGTTTTCTATCCATCCTGGCTCGACGAAGATGTACCGTGATATGAGGTGACAACATTTTTAGGCGAGGATGAGGCGCCAGATCACTAGTTTTGTGGCCTAGTGTTACACATGCTAGCATGTCAAGGCCTATCATCAGAGACCTCCTAGTCTATTGCAGCCGTTGAGCATCCCGATGTGGAAGTGGGAGCACGTGTTGACAGATTTCATTATGGGCTTGCCGAGGACTCATCACGGTCATGATGCCATTTGGGTTGTTGTGGATCGTCTGACGAAGTCGGCATATTTTCTCGTGATGCGTGCGACTTGACCTATGGACCGGCTTGCGAGGTTATTTATCGAGGAGGTTGTAAGACTGCATGGCGATTCAGTCTCGATCGTTTCTGACCGAGATTCGAGGTTTACATCTCAGTTTTGGGGGAGCTTCCAGAGAGCGATGGGGACTGATTTGCAGCTCAGTACCACGTACCATCTGCAGACCGATGGCCAGACCGAGAGGGTCAACCAGATCCTTAAGGATATGCTTCGGGCTTGCGCGATTGATTTCGGGGGTAGCTGGGATGAGCATCTGCGATTGGCTGAGTTCGCATACAATAATAGCTATCGGCGACCATCGGCATGGCTCCTTTTGAGGCACTATATGGCAGACTATGCAGATCACCGAGTTGTTGGACCGAGGTTAGAGAGCATCGTCTCTTAGGTCCCGAGCTTGTGCAGGAGACGTCAGAGGCTATCGATATCATCAGGTAGAGGATGCGCACAGCTCAGAGCCGGCAAAAGAGTTTTGTTGATTGTCGGCGTCGTCCCTTAGAGTTTGATGTAGGGGACCATGTATATCTCAAGGTCTCGCCCATAAAGGGCATAGTTCGATTTGGAGCGAAGGGCAAGCTCACCCCGAGATTCATAGGACCTTTTGAGATCACTGGGCGCGTTGGCGCCGTAGCCTATCAGCTTGCCTTGCCATCTCAGTTGTCTGGCATCCACAACGTTTTTCATGTCTCTATGTTGAGGAAGTGTGGGTCAGATATCATTCCTGTTATTGATTAGCAGCCGTTAGAGGTTCGTGGGGACACTTCCTATATTGAGCAGCCAGTCCGTATCCTTGATCGGAAGGAGCAGATCCTCCGGACTAAGGTCATTCCGTTGGTGAAGATTCAGTGGGGTCACCATTCTGTTGAGGAGGCTTCTTAGGAGCGCGAGGCTGAGATTCGAAAGCGTTATCCCCATCTCTTTGATGACTGATTATGTGTTGTATTTATATGTTATTTCTGATTTTCTATGATGATATTATGTCTCTTCTTCCTCACGAGTTATAACTAGTTGCGATGATTGTGTAAATTTCAAGGACAAAATTTTTATTAGGAGGGGAGAGCTGTAAGACCCGTATCCTAGACCGTACCATTCTGTAGGTTCCCGCGGTCTTTCCGGTTAAATTCTGGCAACCTTCGACCCTTAACCGGCATTGCACGCGACCTTGATTCACACATCGTTAATCTGATTCGACTCAACCCGAGATTTGTACCATTGTGACCGCGCGGTCTTCGCGGTTCCGATGCCGCGACTCGCACGCCGAGGAGATACTCTAGCCAGGAGATGTGGGCCAGCGTTTGGTGCGAGGAAAATGCCGCGCGTACGCAACCCAAGAGAATCTCTATGAGTTATCACATCAATCCATCAATCTCAACATATCAAGTACATGTCAAGTACACATCAACTTTTCACCCTTTCCAAAGTAAGCCTCAAAGTCAAAAAAGTTCTTACTCAAGTCATGCCTTTCTTACACAAATGGCCAACAAAGTAAAAAAGTGTCTTACACACCTATCACCACCACATCTATCACTCCATCACCCATCAATATCTCTCTCTCTCCCTTTACCACTCTCTCTCGCTTCATTTTCAAAAAAAAAATCACTTCCTAAGCTAAAGAAAACCTTCATACGTATGAGCCTCTCCCTCTCTTTTAAAGCTCCAAGTGTGGCCCACCTGTTCGTCCCAAGATCTCCCATCCTAGCCATCCATTCCTCATCTCCTCCATTGGAATCGAAGCTAAGGAGCTAAGGAACCCATAGGAGTAAGAAGATCGAACGGTGGGTGCTTGATAAGAGTAGTTTTTCATGTTTTTAAGATGGGCCAAGTTAGGCCAACCAATCAATGGTTTGGATCTCACTTGGGACCCTAAGATGTGGCCGATGGCCTACTTTGATCATCATGATCATTCCATGATGGGGCCATTCTCCATAGACCCCATCATAATGTTTATTTTCTTGTATACCTAGGGTCATCTAGACCATCTACTTTAGTGGAGAAGGGATCCTCACTATTGGATTTTGGATTTAATGGGCCCATGTGTAATGGGACCCACTTGATGTATGTTTGGTTCCAAGGGAGGGCCCATAGTGTCGGGGTCCCTCCATCACGCGTGTCCCACTCTCTCTCTCTCTCTCCCCCCCTTTCTTTTATGTTTTTGTGTGATGATTTGGCCATGTGGCCCAATGGAACCCATCATGAAGTATCTTACCCAAGCTGTCTATGAGTGGGGTCCACCTTATGTGCGTTGTACTCACACCATTCATCATGTGGTGGCCCACTTGAATAAAGCCCACCTCTGTTATGAGGACCATCCAGCGTCCAGGGACGCTGGACGTCTATGTGAAAATACAAATATTAGCTTGGTTACAAGCTCATGGGGTGGCCCACTCATACACACCCTACTTTAATGTATGTATTCAATCCATACCATCCATCCCATTCAGGGGATCATTTTAGGCGTTGAGCCTAAAGATGGGACTAATCCGATTTTCTGGTGGGCCAGAGTATAGGAAACAATTTCTTTACCGTAAAAAACCACCCTACCGTTTCTGTACCCCGAAAAATGCCCAATATTGGGCTCGTTTTGTCTGTGTTGAATAGTGGAAACCAATAGGTGGGGTGGATTTTATTGGAATGGACCCCACCTGTGAAAAATCATAGATTTAAAAATTAAAAAAAAAAAAAAAAAAAAAAAACAGTTAGCGTTGTTCTTGTCGGAAGCAAAAGCGCGCCGCTTACGCACGTGGACTCGACGGACGGCGGGCGGTGGCGACCACCCACGGCTCCAGCCTTGGGCCCCACCACGATGTATATTTGCCATCCAAACCATCCATGAGGTGGGCCCCTCCCTGATGTGGGCCCCCTCCAAATATCAGGCCGATCCAACACTCAGATGGCCCACATCATAGAAAACAGTGTTGATTAAAGGCCTACCATTGAAACTCTTTTTGGGGCCACAGAAGTTTCGGATCAAGCTGAAATTTGTTTTTACCCCTCATTTAGGTCTGCATGACCTTATAAACGAGTTGGATGGGAAGTAAACATTATGGTGGGCCCCATGTGGGACCCACATGATTTAAGTGTTTTATTCCTACCGTCCAGGGAACGGTTGGGCGTCTGTGTGAGTGCATGTGTGTGTACGTGTGCGTGAGTGTGCGTGTGTAAGTGCATGTGTGTGTACGTGTGCGTGCGTGTGCGTGTGTGGGTCTGTGCATGTGTGTGTATATATATATATATTGTTGTAAATATTATATATATATATATATACATATAATAATAATTATTTATATTATATATACTTATATAGATAATATATATTATGTATAATGGGCCCTCATGTGGACCCCCACCATGAGGCATGTGTTGCCGCCGATCTGTCCAACCACTTGGCGAGTTCATCTTAATGGCTTGAGACTAAAAATAAGACAGATTTATAGATCAAGTGGACCCCGCCTTGATATGTATAAGGCCCATCTTGATGTAGTTAGGGCCCCACCATTGAGGCCCACCTGACGTACTTAAGGCCCATGTTATGAGGCTCATTCGTTGTATTTGTGGCCCGTGGTTGAGGCCCACCTTGATATATAAGGCCCAGGGGTTATGACCCATTGCGATGTACATAAGGCCCATTGATGTGGCTCACTTGATTTATATAAGGCCCATATGATGCGGCCCATTTGATGTATCCAAGGCCCATGTGTCGAGGCCCAACGGGGTGTCCTTAGGGTCCATTGCAATGTGTGACTTCTCCATGGCTTGTGTGTTGATATTAAGCGGGCTATGCCTTGGGAGCAATGTTGGTTAAATATCCGCATTATGACTCTCCCTAGGGCCATTGATAGGTCTGTACTGGTTGTGTGTAGGCCGTCTATGTCTAGGACCATATGCGTTGTAAGGACAGTTCACTACTTTATAACATGTTTAGTATAGTTCCATGACTCATGATCATATGCATCATATGTATGCTTGATATGAGAGGTGACTGATCATAGCATATGCCTTCGGGCAGATCGTTTAGGGGCTCCTGGTTAGGCGGTGTTGCCCCACATGAGCGCACGAGACGCACAGGATTGCTGCATGACTGGATAGTGTGATTCATGCATTTCGCATTGTGTGACATAGTTACTGTATGCCCTAACGACATCAGGGTTGTATCCTCCATAGGTGTATCGTAGTTGGCAGGATTGGATACCGAAAATCTTTTTCTACATGGGGTGCTATAGATATCCCTTGGTGAAAGTCCCTAATCCCTTATGGTACCAAGAGGTTGCTCCCATATTTAGACCGAGTGGGTGCAGGAGCGCCGATTGCTGATTACTAGACGGATGCGCTTTCCACTGTGTCGTGGTCGGTTGGAAGGGGGTGCGGCCTTACCCGCCCGAGAGGAGGGGTCAAAGCTAGGCTGAGTCTGACCAGCTCGAGAATGGGTCCGCTATCGACGAGCAGAGCCCGATATTGGCAGGCGGGTAGTGAGGTATCTTCCACTTACCTTATTACGCGTGATGGGGCGGCAATCTGGTTTAGAGTGTACTAGTCCCCGGTGATATTCCAGATTTGAGCTGTATTGATATGTGGACTTAGATGAGGATTTGTATGCTTAAGTTACATTTCGCATCGCATGGCCTTGGTATGGCCAACATCATTCATGCCTTGCATCGCAAGCCTTGGTACGGCTAGTAGTATGCATGGATTCACCAGCATGTTCCGCATTACTCTGATACTGCATATTACATTCCTACCTTGCGCACACACTTTCACCACCCTCTAAGCTTCTATAAGCTTATGCACGCAGGTGACGTTGGGACGCAGCAGCGCTGAGGCAGGAGCACAGAGCAGATCATTTTGCAGCTTTTTGTCAATTTCATTGTATTTTCCCTTTATGCTCATTGTACTTGTAAAGTTTTTTATCATAGTGGAAATGTGATGGAGTTTTTGGTTGTTGTTTGTAGGTTATGCCTTTGGTTATGCTTATTACAAATTAAATTGATGTTGAAAATCCTCCTTGTAGCATCGCAGGATCAGAACCTGGCGTATGGGCGCTAGGAGCCGAGAATGGGGTTCTACGGAGACTGTCGGCGTCGGATTCGGCAATCAGGAATTTTGTGAGCCCGGTTTCTGAGTTTGGGGCGTGACAGGTTCCCTACAAACTTTTGAACTACACTTCAAACAAATCCCTAAATCCAAAACAACTGCCTTAAAAACTTCAAAGAAAACAACAAACGAGGATAGTGAAAGTGAAAAAGATGATGAAGATGAGGAAGTGGCTTTGCTGGCACAAAGATTCAAGAAATTCTTTCAGAAGAATCGTGGTCTTCCTACTAAAGGAAGAAAGATGGACAACAGACCTTCTACAGAAAAATTTGGTAAAAAGACCAAAGAACCACAATGTTATGCTTGTCAGAAATATGGACATCTGTCTACTGAATGACCAAACAAAAAAACTAAGGGCAAGGCGATTGCTGCCACATGGGATGATACAAAAGAATTAAACTCAGAATCCAGTGACTCAGAGAGAGATGGTGACCAAAAATCCTTGAAAATTCTTATGGTCTCCACCACTCCAATCATTCCCATTGAAACTGAAAATGACAAGGAACCACAAGCCACTGAATCATTTCCATCAGATAATGAGGAAACAGAAAAAGAAGAAGAGGAAGAACAAAACAAGCTGCAAGATGCTTACAATCAACTTTATATCCATAGCATCAAAGTGGCTAAAAGACTTAGAATATCTGAGAACAAAAAGGAATTACTGCAAAAAGATTTGGATAAAATTCTAGAAATTAATACACATCTAATCAATGATTTACAGTAATGTCACTCGGATAATGATAGACTCAAGAGAATTAACTCCTTCCTTAAAACCAAGTCTGAAAAACTAAATAAACAAGTTGAGCAATTAAAAGACAAAAATATGCTCCTTCAAAATGAAAATCATACACTCTTGTTTGATTTAGAAGAGTCCAGAAGAATTGTCAAGCTAAACTGTAAGTTTTCCCAAAATGGTGAGAAGTTAGAAAGACTTTTAGGTATGGGAACATCTGAAAAAGACAAAAATGGCTTAGGATATGAACAAGATAAAGCAAAAACTGGATATGGAGCACAAATAGAAAAATCTGGTGCTGCCAAAAGAAATATAAAAACTAACAGGATGAATGAACCATTAAAGCAAGTGGGTGAATCAAATGAGAAAGCTAAAACTACCACAACAAAAAAATCTGTTACAAAATGGGTAATTAAGCAAAAGAAAAATTGCCTTGCTACTCACATAAATATTTTAACAGGAAAGAATACTAAGTGGTACTTAGACAGTGGTTGCTCAAGACATGTCACAGGTGACAAATCCCTTCTTTCAAACTATACAGATCTTTACAATGGGATAATCACCTACAGAGACGGAACCACCGCCAAAGTAATTGGACAAGGAATCATAAGTGGAATTAATTCACTCAAAAATGAGAATGCTTTCTGCATAAAAGGATTGGCACATAATCTACTAAGCATATCTCAAATCTGTGATAATAAGCACATGGTTACATTCAACAAAGACGAATGCAAAATCTTAGACCTATCAGGAAAAACAGTTATGAAGGGTTGTCGCACAAATAACCACTGCTATGCCATCAAAGGTAAAGATAAGGCTGATTCTCATGCCTAAAATGTCAAAATATGAAACAAACAAGTCCAGGTCATGCATCTAGGTCTGGATATTTGCTAAAATGATGCAAATTTTGTTGAGCTTCAAATGATATATCTGAGGTTCCTCACCTCCATCTTTTGTATAAACATTCGAATGTTTATAATTTTGATGTGTACAGTAATTGTTCATAATTTGGTGAAGTATACTATTGATTCATAGAAATATTAAGAGTATACTTGAAGGGTCGTCTGTATGCTGAAAAAGAAAAATATTCAGCTTCGATATATCCCTCGATAAGTCATTCTCGATTAATCGATAAAGGATCGATCTCATCGATGCCTCTTTGGAATATAAAAAGTCATATGATCGAGAATGATATCAAAGATGGTCTCGATAACATCGGGGGAGTTACATCGATATCATTGGAACACTGATTGATGATATCGAAGACTGCCGCCCAATAAAAGGCGGTCGAACGGAAAAATTCTATTTTTTTTTTAAAAGGCCTTCCGTTTTCTTTTTTGGTCAAATCCTCGGCTGAAAGTACATCGTGGGTCCCGAAAGCTCCTCGAGAACTGGTATTATCCTTCCACCCCTTCCATTTCAGAGTCTATTTTGTCTTTTGGTTGGGTACTTTCAGTTTCTTTAAAAGAGGAACTTTGTCCGTTCTTCCAAAAATCTGTCGTTATGGGTAAAGACAAAGGCAAGGCATCTGGTCCGGGTGAGTCATCAAGGTCCACTCGACAAAAAGTGGTCGATTCAAGAGGAAGTACAAGGGCCCCAGAACATGGGACCCCCACAAGGTAATGCACGAGACATAGTGGGTCCCAGTCTGAGACGCAGGCACCTCCACTGGTGCAGGTCAATCCGATCTTGGCAAAGTTCATTGGGAGAAAAGTTATTCCTGAGAGAAAAGTCGACAGAAGTTGTCTGACTCCATATAATCTAGAACCTCTATTTACCGCCATAGATTAGTTACCTGTTCTTGACTTTGGGGGACCATATCAACTCGAACGGACATACAATTTACTTGGCACCTGTCATTCTCTAGTGTCTGACCCTCCGTCCATCACCATGACCGTCAATGTTGATGATCTGCAGATCACTCCGGAGTCTATCACAAAAAATTTCAATCTTACTCTATCACCTGTAGGACTCCCAGATATGGACATGGAAAGCATTGAGGTTCGGTCCGAGGTCACCAAATTCCTATGTCATGGTCGTGATGTTCAGTGGCACTAAGGGAATGCCCTAAAAGCCAGATTTATGGAACCACACTATCGGGTCTTGCATGGTATCCTTACTTCAAACATCTACTCTAGGGGTTCCAACAAGGCAGATCTCACGGGCTTCATGACTATGATAATCTATTCAATCGCCTCTGGGATTAAGATTTGTCTGCCTACCCTCATCGTGTATCAATTGGTTTATGATTTTCATACGCAAGAGATGTCCACTTACCATATCCATGGATCATACATACAATATGCAATGCCATAGCCTTTCCAACTACAAGTGATCCTGTACTTCCTCTCCAAACCTTCAACAAAAGTAACATTCGAAAGATGGACTTGAAGTCCCACAAGTACCCTGAGGATCTAAAGGAAGGTACTCAAGAAGAAGGTGGTGCAGGTGTCGCTCCTACTGAATGGACTGAAATGGCCAAAGATGAACTACCTAGACCTCATCCAGCAGCGTTAACGTCAATACTCAGGTATGCCAAACGTTTCAAGCTGGACAAGATTGGAGCAATTTAGAGGGATATTCACTCAGTGCATGAGAGGCTTACCGTTTTGGAACGGATGGTCCAAGGAGTGCAATAGACAGTACAACTGTTGGTCGAGCTGTTCACCCGTCGTCACGATGATACGACACCATCTTCCTCGGCTCCATAAGCACTGGATGCTATCACATACACTTCACTCTTATTTCTGCATATGAACATTAGTATCTTTTTGAATGTTCTATGCTCTCATGGGTGTATGTGGCAGCTCTCTAACTTGTAAAGGCTAACGTTTTGTTTTCTGTTTTTTTTTTTTTGTATATGCCCACGGTTGGGCTAAATACTGATAGTATTTCTGGGTGCTCTGAAATGGGCTTGGTGATTTTTGTTGGAATAACTGTTAGTTTACTACTGTCTGCAGCATTATATGTTTTGAATATTTTATATATGGCTGAATGTAATTCTCATCTTTACTGCCATAATTCAGGTCTCAGATCCCCTAGTTTATCTAGTTTATATGTGGAATGCATGTGATGTCTCTTAATGATTATCCTATTTGCTATATCACTGCTTTATCTAATCTGCTATGCATACATACCTACTGCAAATGATGTATGTTAATCAATTGCTAAAACTTTTACATCTATCTGTTATACGCATATTCCTCTGTATGACGGTTCTCCCATGTTATTTTCACTTCAGTCAATATCAATTGTTATATCTTTGTCAATGACTGACAAAAAGGGGGAGAACAGTTCAAACACCCCAAACAGAAAATTGTATATCTGCTTAAATGGTGTTGCAGGTGTTAGGGGGAGCAGCTGCACCAAGACAAGGGGAGTTTGAAGTCAAGGGGAGCAGATACTAGGTTGTGTACACGTCTTCACTAAAAATTGTAAAATTGTGTAAAATGCATGTGCACACAATTTAGGATGTATTTTTCTAGATACTGTTCTAGGGTGTTTTGGTATTTTGTCATGTAATTGACAAAGGGGAAGATTGAAAGTGCCTTGGTTTGCCAATTAGCGTGAGTGTTGAGTCAGTCAGACTGTAGAGCCTCATAGGAAGATCATTTCAAGCGTCTGTGTCAACCGGATGTGTGCAAGCTCGCTACTGGTAAATCTAAGCCTTACATCCCTTATCCCAAAATATCAGGTATATAAAACCCTTAAAACAAACTAGAACATCATAGGGTTTTAAGTTAAGAAAACTATTTTCAAAATAGGAAAATTCTTTAAGTTTTCTTGCTTTGTCGATTTTATCGATACACATCTCGATATGATCAACCTGCGCTGTCGATGTCCTCGATACCTAAACGATATCATCGATATGAGGACAAAATACGTCCAGCAACCACATACTCATCTGGACGGAATTATCGATACATCGATATACTATCGATATCATCGATATTCAAATCTCGAGTCCATCGAAAGTGATTCGATAATATCGACAGGCAGATCTCCAGCGCCCCTGTTTTTCCTTAAGAATATCATATGTGCATTGATATATCGAAGCCTCCTCGATACCATCAAAATTCAAATCTTAATGATATCGGAAGGCTCTCGATGATATCGGTCATAGGCGTCAAGTTCTTCCAGCAAAATATTTCAGGATTGTTTATCTATGATCGGGGGTCACTCGATAGAATCGATATTCAAATATTGATGATATTGGTATTGTTTCGATGGCATCGAATAAGGACAGAGACTGTCCAGCAAGCTTAATGAGAAATTCGTTGGATTTATCAATGCCTCAACACAGTTATCGATATCATCGACATTCAAATTCCGATGAACTCGAAGGTCCCTCGATCATTCTTATAAACCTGAAATATTTCAAGTTAAGTCTCTCTCATTTTTAAATGTCGATGAATTGACACTAGTATCGATAGAATCGAAGTTCGAAATCCGATGACATCGACACCTCTTTCGATTCCATCGACCAGCTGGCAAGAGGTTTCAAAAGCGTTATGATATTTAAGTTTGTGTCATCGAGCGGACCATCGATGCTATCGAGAGTATACGCTCGATGATATCGAACCCACTCGACGATATCGAACTCTGTCATAAATGTGACCGTTTTATATCCGTTGGAACCTTTTGCCTATATAAAGAGGACTTGTCTATTGTTGCTAATAGAGAAAGAAGAGAGTGCTTTTGTGTGTTTTACCTTAAATCATATATCCAAAGCCCTTTCTCTCAGGGGAGTCTATCCTCCAATCCACCGTCATCATTGATATTCAATAGAGTGGATTGGGGAATGAACTTCTGCATTCAAGGATCCTCTAGCTACTATCTTAATGGCAAATCATTAAGCTGGGATGCCTCGAATGCATAATCGGAATCACTCTATCTTCTTTATAGGAAAACATTTTATAG
Source organism: Magnolia changhungtana (assembly GCA_030180095.1). Taxonomy (NCBI): domain Eukaryota; kingdom Viridiplantae; phylum Streptophyta; class Magnoliopsida; order Magnoliales; family Magnoliaceae; genus Magnolia; species Magnolia changhungtana. The sequence goes on from JASAUF010000293.1 coordinate 635,324, forward strand.
AGTAAGAATTTCATCTTAACCTTGACCCAACTTGAAGCCTCACATTGGTACATCATCTAGTTGCGGATCAAGGAAGCCGAAGATTCTTCATCAACAAGGAAGAGATCTTCATCAACGTGTTGAATGGGACTCATCCACTTATTTGTAAGTTACTAAAGTCTAGAGGACACTTGTGATCATTCCTTTTTAGGATTGGGTCTTAGGTGTTTCTCACCCTTGCAAGCCCTCGTAGGAGGCCTCTGGCGGGAGTGTACATGGTGAGTACGTAGTGTTGACCCTTGCTCTGTGGAGAGCATAAACTTCTTATTGAAGGTGAACCTATCTAAAACCTTAGGTTCGAGGTGATCCGAGTGAAACCTCCGTTAGGGTCTTATGGAATATCCTTGGCTAGTGTGCCTAAAAGTGGGTGCATTGTGTTGACCCTTGCTCGTGAGAGCATAAATAGTCAATGTCAGTGTACGTTGTAAAGGTTGAAGGTGAACCTGATTTAAAACCTTAGGTTTGAGATGAACCGCTGTGAAACCTCCTTAGTGAAATCCGGTACACTCATGGGTTGAATACGGTTACCGGGAGTGGAGTAGACAAGTAGTCGAACCACTATACAAATGATTGTGTTTGAGATTGCTATTCTTCTATTTGTGTGATTAACTTTAATATTTTCATACCTGAATATTTGCGATCACACCTCACACACATACACAGTCATATCCACCATAAACTAGTTTGCATATTGTTCACTTTTTAAATAGTTTGTGATTGGATCCTCTACCGTGTTTGGAAGCTAGTAGAGTTATTTGAGAGTAATCCTAATATGTGCTTGTTGTTAGGATTAGTGTAATAGGATTTTAAATAAACCATAAAAACTTTAAAAAGTCCTATTCATCCCCCTCTAGGACATATTGGCATATTCCTACTTCAACTAAAGCGGTCTTCACCGCTATTTCATGTCCATTTTCTTTTTTTTGGAAATGGAAATGTAGTATTTCAGATCACAAAGTGACAAGTGGGTGCAATCAAATCAATTAAGGTGGGTGGAGATATCAATTCCCTGAATGAATGTATAAAATAGATGGGCATGAGAGGGACTTTTTGTGGCCCACCAAAGACAAGGTGATTTACACTGTTTGTTATATTTGTTAAGTACGTCCCAAGACATATGTAAAGAATAAAAAATAAAGAAGGGTTTGATTTTGAATTATTGATAGAGAGTTATGGTTACAGTCTTCATGGTGTTGAGTTATAGTTTTAAAAACTCCATGACTCAAAGCCATGCAACAAATGAGCCAATTCCAACTTGGCCTAAAGTCGAATGATATCCATCTGGCTCGGGCAATTCGACGCAACCTTGTAAAAATCTTCCTGAAGAGGTTTTCCATGAATCATTTGGGGCCCATTTGCCAAAATAACTCGCCCTTAAACAACGAGCTCTTTACACCAAGAGTACAAAGATCTAAAAGACCTTATATAGAAACTTTCATTTTAGATGGATTCAAACATTCCATAAGAATTACCAAGATCATTGATGAGTACAAATGTAACAACAACAGTTTTGCTTTGCCCGGACCTGTGATATTCTCTGTAATTTGGTCATCATATTCATTACTTCCAATAAAAGAAAATTTCAAAATTGAGATGACTACATGATCATTAAGTCCACTTGTGCATTGTACATGCATCCATTATTTTAAACAAGTATATTGGTGACTTCCAAATGTGCATATATGTTGACAACTTTAAAAGATGGGGGAACTACCATTACAAATACGTTACAAATAAACCTCATTACAAATATAACTTTAAAATGAAATATACTTGTCATGGAGAGCAAACAGAACTCCATCCCAAGAGTGAGAGACATCAACCTCAATGCAATCTACTTGAGAAAGAAGGGCAACACAATATGCATTCATCTGCAAAACGTAAAAGGAAAGTTGATTTTTAAATTTTTTTTCACTTAATATAACAGATCATTGTAGCCAGTTTTTTATTTCCACAAACCGGACATGTATTTCATTGTATAGGGCTCATGTTGTCTTATTAGTAAATAAAAAATATAATTCACTAATTGATTGAAAGTTATCATGGGGGTTCAGATTCCCTTTCTTTCTAAGAAATTGTGTATCTTGGGACATTTGTGAGTCTCTTGCTAGTAATGAAACAACTAACAAGGACAGGGCTGATGCCCACCTAACAATCTTTGTTTTCTATGCCTACATGTGGCTAAGGTAGCAGGTCAATATGTTAGCATTTGGGTTTTCAAAAAAATAAATAAATAAATAAATAAAATCTAATAGAATAAGTTGAGCATACATATGCATATAACCACTGCATTCCATTTTGCCATGAATTCCACCTGCAAAACAACTAAAAACCAGAAAAAATTCAGATATCAACTCATACATATAAAATAATGAATTCTCCATCGAAAGCCACTGCATAAAATGAAGGAAACTGTTGGGAGAGAGACGGCCACCCTTAAATTTGCACGGTTCACCATGATGATTATTTAAAACCATTCCACCTATTAGATGTCACATCAAAATTTAGGCCTATGGCCCATGCAATCTAACTAGGAGGAATTGTTGTTCAAACTTCAAATTGCTTGCACTGCTACCATGATGCAGGCAATTCACATGCTACAACAATAGAACCACACATAAGGGAGCAGGATTGAATAGAAACTTTTCCTTGGAATCCTCAAATCAGGGAAATGTGAGGGAAAATCGCAGTTTAAGTGTGGTTTTGTAGTTTTACAAATTTCAAATTTAGGATTTGGAAAAGGGCTGTTTGGACATAATGAAATTACAGTTTAATTGATGTTCCATAATTTTATAATTCTCAGATTTGGTATTGGGAAATAGAGTTGTTTCGATGTCATGGTTAGAACAGAATGAGTCATTCTAAATTGCTGAGTAAAAAAAATGTGAAAACAATAACAATTTCTGATAAAGTAACATTGAATTACAAACAAATTGAATTACGAGCTACCTTCTAACCATAATTATAATTAATAAAATGATATGCTAGTCACTAATGAAGCTTAATAAGACTAATCAGTTCTCAAATGAGGCGGAAAAATGGACACAACATAATATAGATACAAATGATACTGACCATTGAATTGGTAACTAATCATTTTGTAACGCCCCGTATTTTCAAGACCCGAGTATATAACTCATTTCCCAAAAACCCGAGTGTTAGCTTATAAAATCCAACGTAAATTTGAACCGTTTGTCATTAATCAAAGTTAACAACAACGAAGCTAGAATAAACCATGCATTAAATGAAAACATTCTGATCATCACTAATTTCCAAATGTGGCGCCCATACAGAACTTATACAATCCCAAATACAAAGTTCATTAATAACAAAAACCAGAAACCTATCATGCAATAGTGGAACTCAATATGGGCCGCAGGGACCCTATCTAGCTCCCCAGCTACCCGATCTGCTCTAGCACCCATTGAACAACATCGACTCGCTCTACACCTGCATCAACTGTTATGGTTTGATAGCGTCAATGGCTATCGCAGTGAGGAGCACCCTCTAAGATTGCACATACATCATTCATAATCCAATATAGATCGCAAGTCATGAAAATGGATATATTAAACAGGGTACTTCATGATCATGAACAGATATTCAAAAACTTAGCAAATCAACAGAATCTCATCATAAGCAGAATATAATAGCAATCGCAATATAAAGGAATACATCCAGAAATTCAAACACTCAATCATACGACCTTCTATTGCACCTGAAATTACATTATACGTGAACTCCGCAAGATAGCTAGAAAATCGATAAGCGAACTTCAGCTCCACCCGAAAATCATGGTATAAGTGAAATTTGTAAGGTGAATAGAAAACCAACCTTTAGATCTCTACTTCACCCGAGAAGCCTATTGTACACGAACTCTCCAAGATGGCTAGAAAATCGATAAGTAAACTTCAGCTCCACCTGAAAATCATGGTACAACAGAACTCCGCAAATGAAGAGACAATCAACATACCAACTCTAGACCACTCAAAAATCATATCATTCGTGAACACCGTAAGATGACTAGAAAATCGCTAAGCAAACACCCGCTCCACCCGAAAATCATGGTTGAACACCGCAAGATGGCTAGGAAAATAACACAAACATCTACTTCACCCGAAAATCATGTTGTACGTGAACACTGCAAGATGGCTAGGAAATCGCTAAGCGAACACCCGCTCCACCCAGAAATCAAGGTACAACTGAACACTGCAAAATGAAGAGACAACAACACAAACTCTAGACCACTCAGAAATCATGTCGTATGTGAACACCACAAGATGGCTAGAAAATCACTAAGCGAACACCCGCTCCACCTGAAAATCATGGTACAACTGAACACAACAAGATGGCTAGGAAACTAACGAGATATGTGAATATAACCATCAAGTCACAAAGGGGCACCAATGACCCATCAAAACCACGAAGGGAAAATAACGATCCAAGCCACGTAGGGCTAGTATGCGGTCCTAGCCATGTAAGGCAAGGTGTGATGTATGGACCGCAAGATGGTGAGTTCGGGACAAGTTCATTCATTACATCACTCAATCGTAACAGACCAACATATAGTTAATTAACAATGTACGCCTAAAGATACCATGTTATCACCAAATCATTTATGCATGTTATAATTAAAGAGAAATGTTCATTATCTACCACAGGAATCAGGTGCGCATCACATTATCATATTCACATAATAAGTTAAGTAGCAAAATCAAGTAACTTAGGAGATACTGAAAGGAAAGGATTAAGGCATCATCTATTAGTTAATGAATTTAAGTGGGAAGCTCAAAGGGTGAGTCCTCACCTTGGTCAATTCAAGATGACATCAACTTGAATCGCTTCAATATGCACAAACTCTACTCAGCACCCACACCAAACTATCTTGGACTTGAGTCAGTTCAAGCAAAGAGGATCTATGCATATGAGATTTGAACTGTTACCAATAAAATAGAGATTTAGTAACTAATAACATAGCTAGACATGATTTGACATGAAATTTAAATGAAGTTAGCTCACCTAGCTGAGCTTGACCTAATTTAACTTGACTCGTCCCCTAACGATCCCAACAGCGATGATCTCAATGAAGCTTGTCGAGTTGACTCGGTAGCGACCTAGGCAACACTTTCACTCTCTCTTTCTCCCTTATGCCTCTTTTATTCCTCTTCTTTCCTACTCAACCAACAACTGGCCCACTCAACCCGAACCGGGTCAACCCAGCTCCACACCAATAAATCTGCCGAGTCGGCCCGACAGCTCAACCGAGTTGACTCAGCAAGAGCATAACCACCCAAACCATTCTCTCTCTATCTTCTCCCTTTCTTTCTTTTCTTCTTCCTTTCATTCCCTCATCTTTCGTTTTCCTTCCTCTTCTACTTCTCTTGTTTTTTCTTTCTTTCTTTCTTACTGGAATGTCCAGCAATGAGCCTGGACAGACTAACCCAACTCGACTCGGCTGGACTCGGTTCCAGTCGAGTCAACTCAGCAGCAACCTCCTATCCAACTTCTCTCCTCTCTGCCTTCTTCCTCTACCTTTCTCTCTTCTCCTTCTATTTCTCTTTTTCTTTCTTTCTTGTTGGAGCTCCAGCAAGTCCCTAGCCCGTCTCGAACTCAGAGTCGGCCCGAACCAGGCAGCCGCAACCTAGCAGCAGGCTGATTTGATCCTCGAACTCACTCCCTCCCTCTTTTCTGCTTCCTCCTTCCTTCCCTTCTTATTTGGGTGCTCTAAAGGGCCTACACGAAACCAGATTCGGGCAGGCCGAGTTCGAGTCTTTGTGCGGCAGCGGGTCGACAGCAAGGAGGGTAGGGCCCTCACACTCTCTCTATTTTCCTCTCATTTATTCCTCTTCTCTACCACTCTCTTTTCTGCTTCTCCTTTTTTTTCTCTTCTCTCCAACCTATCCAGCAGGGTTGCTGGACCGAAGACAACCCGCAACTCGGTGAGTTGTCCCGATGCAGCGACCCCAACTAACTCTCTCATTTTCTATTCCTGGGGAGGAGCATCCTAAGAGGAGCCTTTATTGGTCCTTTCGCTCTTATTATGGACGGTCCAGTTGCGTTTAGACAGAGGTGAGCTGCGATTTTAACGGCTCCAAGCCTCTACCCCGAGCAAACTTGGTTGGAAAAGATTGGCTAATCAGTGGTTGATTCGAATGCACGGATAGGATCTATCGATATAGATGGTCATTTAGTGTTAGGGGTCTCTAGATGGACGCTTCTGATCTAGGAATGGGGCCCACAAAGGATGGTGGGTTGTTTCAGCCAACAGAGAAGACGACTCCATCGGTAATGGTAAATCATTGATGGATGGCTAATCTTCTTATTCACCACTCGTGGATGGTGTGGATATGATCACAGAACACAGTGGGGCCCACTAAACAGACGGTGATGGGTATTTTCACTTAAAGGGTTCAAGTGCAATGTGCGGCGGCAGAAAGGAGAGCTCGTATGATACCTGTGAAGCCCTAAAGCTGAGGTAGAACAGAGGGCTGGGATGGGTTTTCAATGAACGGCTGAGATCCCAAGAGAGGGTTTCACACGGATTGCCAGCATGGAAGGGGGAGAAACGAATCTTTCCATTTTTGAAAAGTGCTTGCACATGGACTAACTGCGCCCGTGTTTGTGCATTTGTACGTGCGATACCACGTGTGAAACTTTGGGGGTTCGGTTCGAATCTCCCGTTCTATAAGATGGACGGACTAGATCATTTGATCAATGGCCGATGATGGGCCATCTCATGTAAAAAATGGACGTTGTCCGCAAGCTGTTCGCGAGCGGGAAGTCACGAAAGAGAGAGAGAGAGAGTTTTCTCTTTTTCAAACGCGCTCGGTCAACGCCCGATTTGACCGAGCTCTCGGTCTGGTGCACCTCAGCTGTGCACGATACGTGCATGTACATTGCCATAAGTGGGGTCCATCGTGATGACTCTAGTAAATCCACTCCGTTCATCTATTTTGTTAGCCCATATTAGGGCCCAGTTCAAAGAATAAGGCAGATCCAAGGTTTGGGTGGGCCATGCATGTGGATTTCATCCCTAAATTATGGCTCTACATTGATCTGACGGTTAAATGGCCTCCTAGTTCGATATCAATGGCTGTAAAGATACTTAATCCATGAACCCCATGACAACCTTATAAATTAGACTTAAAGTGTTAGTCGAATGGGTGGATTGCCTCTATACAAACTGTTAGTGATCCACTAAGATGTTTATGTCAAATCTAGCATGCCCATCAGCCCAAATAGCTCAAGATGGGCCACTAACCTGACAATGAGGTAGACCCATAACTTAGGTGGGCCATACCTAATCAATTCGAGCTATTTTGTTTATTCAAGTTAACTCGATGGTTGGATTTGTTTTGGTAGTTTAATAATTAAGATTTTTAAGCCTAAGGTCCTATTTTAAGGTGGATCATGTGGATAAGTGGGTCACAAATGATTTAGTTATAATCCCTAGCAGTTTAATTACAAGTCCTCAAAGTCCCATGGTCTTCAAATTGTTGATCCATGTAAGTCCAAAAGTTGGATTGATCCTAATTTGAATATCAACGGCCAAAAGGGCACTAGGGGTTTGTTTGGATGATTAGGACACTCATCTGTTGACGGTTATGTGGACCATCCCACAGGAATGTCACATTAACAATTCTCGATCTTCTACTCAAATGATTTGATGGTTGGATCGACTAATATTTGACTATTAATGGTCCTGGGATTCTAACAAGCGTTTAGGTGTGATATGGGAATTGAGTATGGACTAGAGTAATCCAATTGCATTTTGAATGATGGGCCTTACAATGGTAACTCTGATGGCCGGTTAGATTTGTGTATCAATGAAATTAAAATCCTAAGAATAGGTCTTTCTAATGATGTGACGGTCCATCTTGAAGAATAACAGATGGATAGCCTGATATATGGATGGGAACTGCTTTCAACGGTTGGATTTTGACTGGAATGTACGTGAATGTTCGCTTAAGCTAGGTTTGTACACATACTAAGTAGGGTTACTTGGTATCACCCGAGTATTGAGAATACAGGGTATTACACATTTGGCTCGGTTACTAGCAACTATACATAATGCCTTGTTACTCCAGTGGAGATCATGCCATCCATCCACATTGCGATTATAGTGGAAGAGAATAATTGTAAAATTCTCTGGAACAAAAAATTGAATTCCCTGAAATTAGATGAAAATTGGTTTTGCTCATATGTACATGACAATGGATGAGAAATATTACCTTCTGAATAATGGCATCAGAAATTTTCTTTTGATTAATACCAGCAGGAATTGCCAATAGGTTCACTATCTTGAGATGTAAAGGCACCATGGGTTGTCAAGAGTTTTTGTCTTTCCACAAGCTATTTCATGCCAAAATTCCTCTTCCAAGTACCTTGCAGGAAGACATCCAACACTAGAGTATCTTCTAGAAAACACATTGTTTGCCATTTTCTCAAAATTACGAAGGGTATCTTCTAGCAAACAATTTTTGGTTCATGTCCTAACATTAGTTAGTGCAATGGATGGGCAGAGTGGATATAAAACATGACCTGCTAAACATCAAGTTCGAAGTTTCAGGTTTTTGAACTAGGGACCTATTCATATGAGAGTCAGCTCCTGAATTGTACAAACACCTAATAACAGTCTAAGAAATGTCTGCTTATTAATGACAACGGGAATTATAAGGTCTCAATCTATTACAATTAAAGAATTATTGAATTTTAAAGGGATGTCATTCAATCTGTAAGGCCCGTATCCTAATTCGTACTGTTCCGTCAACTCCCGCGATCCTTCTTGTCGAATTCCGGCAACCTGCGACCTATAATCAACGTTTGTGCATGATCCTAAGTCGTATCCCGTAGATTTGAGTCAGCTAAATCCGAGACTTATACCATTGTGACTGCACTGTCACGGCGGTTCCAACGCCGCGTCTTGTATACCGATCCAATACCTGGCCAGGAGATGTGGGCCCGCGTTCAGTTTGAGAAAAACACCGCGCGTTTGCAATCCGAAGAGAATCTCTATAACATGACCCATCAATCAATCACTCATATCAATCAATCAATCACCTCATGTCAAGTACAAGAGCAACCCATGCTTTCTTTCTCTACAAGTCAAGCAACCTATCCCAAAAGTCAACAAGTCACTCACCTCACATCCATCACTCACCTCACATCCATCACCCATCACTTTCTCTCTCTCCTTACAACCCTCTCTCTCTCTCTCATTTCACTTCACATTTTTAAGCAACCAAAGGTGGTACACATCCAAGCTCTCCCAAGTGAGAAAAGTGAGTTGTGTGTGGCCCACTTCCTCTCCCAAAATCCTTCATCATAACCCTTCATCTCTCATCATCTTCCATCAAAGAGGGACATAAGGAGATCGGCGTTCCATCAGACCAAGAAGATCAAACGTTGGCTGCTTTATAGGCTAGATTTTCATGTTTTTATGATGGGCCAAGTGAGACCTACCGATTGATGGTATGGATCTCACTTTGGACCCTAGATGTGGCCGATGGCCCATCTTGATTCTAATGATCATTCCATGATGGGGCCATTCTCCATGGACCCCATCATGATGTCTATTTTTCATGCATGGATAGGGTCATCTAGACCTTCCATTTTGGTGGAGAAGTAATCTCCACCATTGATTTTTAATTTGGTGGGCCCACATATATTGGGACCCACTTGATGTATGATTGAATGCAAGGGAGGGCTCATAGTGGCGGAGCCCTCCATCATCACGTGTGTCTCTCTGTTGAGGCATAAAATAAGCAAAGAAGTGAAGGAAAAAAGATCAAGAAATCAGTTCGAAGAAGAAAGAAAACAGCTTTGAGACCACTTTGCGCGGGGTCGCGCAAAGTGAAATAGTCACACAAGACCGCGCAAAGTGAAGAGTTTGCGCGGATTGAAGAAAGAAGAAGGTTTGCGCGAGATTAAAGGTTTGCGCGTGACAAGACCGCAAAAGTATATCGTTTGCGCGGGGTCGCGCAAAGTCTATGATGATGAAATAAAATGTTTTGGAAGATGTTATTTTGTCCCACATCGACCAGATCTGAGATTTTTACTGGTGGAATTGTCTATAAATACCCCATTCCTTTTCTAAAAAGGGGTTCGAAGATTTCAGAAGTGAAGCAAAGACGAAAGAGAAGACAGAAGGTGCGGAGTATTGGACTCCTGCACTTTGCGCGATCCCGCGCAAAGGGGTATTGGACTCCTGGAAGTTTGCGACGGCCAGCGCAAAGCAACAGAAGGCAATTATGGTTTGCGCGGACCCGCGCAAAGCATATCGTTTGCGCGGACCCGCGCAAACCTATTGTTGGACAGTTTTGACAGCAATAGGCGGAAATGCTGCCGGAATGGTTTGAATCTTCGGGTCTTCGAGTTCTTCTTGTTCAAGAAAGAAGAGTCATCGATGAAGAAACGTATTCCTCCTAAGTTTCAGGAGATGACCAAAATAGTACTGAAATGCTGCCGGAATTTCCATTCTCTTGAAGACTGTTGAACGACTTGTCTATTCCTCCTAAGTCATAGGAGATGATTGACATCATTGCCGTTATCTGAGAAATTATATTTAGCTATAATATTTAACATTTGTAATGAGTTCTTTGTAAGCTATCTTAGAATCAAGGATACCGAGAGGATGTAAATGAATTCAGAATCAATAAAATGTGATGATTGTCTTTGTAATTATTTCATTGTTATGTTTAAATAAGATGATTCTCCCAAATCAAATACTTTTGTTTCCTTGTCGAAACAAAATGGCGACTCTGCTGGGGATATTATCTTATTTAACACTAACATTGGGAAAGTTGCAAGACTCTCGTCACTATTTTTTGGCATCTATTAGACGCCAAAATGGCGACTCTCGTGGGAACATCCTCCCTTCATCTCCAAGATAGTTTACTTAGTCTTTCACGTACTAATTTCGGATATGTTTTGTTGTTGAAGGTACTCAAATTCAATCACACAACACTTGCTAATGGCTAACACTTGTGAGAAAGGTAAACTTCCGATTCATCGCTCTCTTGGGTTTGTAATTGAGTATGCGCCAAGCGAAATTCACGAGAACACAAAAGCGAGCACTTCAAGCGGGTGCTGATGTGATTCAAGCGACAATGGGAGTCATTTCCGTTTCACCTCAACTACAAGAAAATGATGGTGGACTCTGGTTTTATCCAAAAGGACAAAAGCAAAGGCCTTAAAGAGTCGCAAAGCAAAATTGTTTGCACCAAGAACTGAGGGACCAATTACACGGAGCATAGCAAGAAGAAAACCCGAACTCGCTCCTCCGGCGATTTATCCTGAACAAGTTGCTTCGCAGTTCTCGTCGCAGGATTTTCCAGCTTTGGTCGCTCCAAAGACCAAATGGACACAAGCACAAAAAGGTAAAGCACTAATGATAGGATCACCGATACAAGTATCGCCTCAAACAAGCTCGCTTAAGGCTGTATCACCTCAATCGATCAAAAGCACGGGAAGTACACAGGAATCAAACAGGACTCCAATTTCTCCTTTCTTTACAAGCCCTGTTACGTCAACGTACTCTCATTTTACTCCAATAACAGCTTCGGTGAACAGTCAAGAGGCCGCGGTATATATGGCAGAAACAGGTCAAGGAAATAGACAGACCTACTGAAGAACGTGTTGATCAGATGGCGGAGGCACAAAGAGTGCTGATGGACGAATGTCGAAATCTCAGAGAAGCTCTAGCAACTCTGGCACATAATGTAGCCCAAATAGTGGCTCCACCCATGATGGGAGCGACAAATGGACAAGAGAACCAGCCTGAAGGTTCCCGTCCGCAGGGGATAGGATCACGAGGTTCAGTTCCAGCAACAAGAGCTATAACACAAGATGACGTAAGACAAGTCGTCGAAGAAGCAGTCAGAATAGAAAGAGAGCGTGCGAACACCGGTCGTTTCAGATACCGAACACCCTGAGAGAGGTAGAGGATGTTCCATTTCCAGCCAACTTCAAACACCCAGATTTCCAAAAGTTCAATGGGGAAGGATCACCGGAAGAACACGATGCATTTCATCACCAGCATGGGGAATTTTTCCACGATACCTCAATATTGCTTACGCTTATTTGGGTCATCGTTGACAAGCAAAGCTTTCGGTGGTATTCAAATTTGGCACCAGGGTCCATACGGACATGGGAAGAAATGCAAGATGCTTTCATGTCGAACTTCTTCTCGTCAGAACGTGACGTTAGCATCACAGAACTAGCTTCAGTACGACAGCGAGAAGGAGAACCCGTTGAAAAATTCATAGACAGATGGAAAACACTGGGGGCATCGTGTAGGCAGTTGCCAGAAGAAAAGGAACAAGTCAAAATGTGTCTGAACTCTATGGAGACAGGAATTGCATTCGGACTCACTAAGCGGCCGATATTGGGACTTTTCGCGATTTGGCTACCAAAGCCCATGCATTGGAGCTAATGACTGCAAGATCTTAGGCATTTCATCATGAAAGCTGTCGAGAAGAATGCACAGCGGGACAGATTAATACCGTCGGCCAGGGATAAGAAGAATCGGGATGCTAGGGGCTCAAGAGATAAAAGGCCGAGGAAGGAAAAGAAGGTGGAGCCAAGCAAGGGACGGATCTGACGGTGGGAAAAAGCTCGAATGCTTGATTCTCATGAAGGATTTGAGTTTGATAAAGAGGACGTGGTACCCATGATGCAACAATTGTTAAAAGCAGGAACTCTGGAATTACCAGGAACAAAGCGCCCTGAAGATGCGACAAGGACTCGAGAAAGAAATTTTTGCCGTTATCATCGCCTAGTGGGGCATCCAACAGAAAATTGTTATACGTTGAAATGCATCATACAGCGGATGATAAACAGAGGTGACATAATAACCAGCGGAAGCAAAGAAAAGAATGCAAGGGCAACGGTAAATGTACTATCAATACAAGAAAACAAGCGGGGACTGAAAAAGGAAAAGTTGACAAGAAGTGCAACAATGATTACGTTGCGATCAGGGAAGCAAATCACAAGTCCGGTAAAGCAGAAAGCAGAAATAATAAGGAAAGGAGTGACTGAAAGACAGAATACTGAGGACAAGAATAAAAATGGAGCTGCAGTGACAAAAGTAGCTTATGATGTAGTCAACCACTTGAAGGGTATACCGGCACGGTTAAGTATTTACGATGCGCTCAAATTGTCAAAAGAATTCCGGCAGAGTTTGATTCAAGCACTGTCTGATCACAATGTGAGAGAAACTTTACTGGCAGAAATGAAGAATGAAAGAAATAATGAGAAGATGAATTGTCTACCAGTAATATCTTTCACTGAAGATGATTTAATTGGTGAAATGGAACATAACAGGCCACTGATGATAGAAGGATATATTTGTGAGAAGAAGATAAAACGAATTATGATAGACAATGGGTCGGCGGTGAACCTTTTGCCACTCTCAATGGTTACTAAATTGGGTTTTCGCCGATCGGACTTGCGCCCCAGCGGAATGATGATACAAGGATTCAATCAAGATGGACAACGCGCGCTCGGAAAAATTACAGTAACAATGGAAGTGGGAGAATTAATTACTACTGTTGTATGTCATGTTATAAATGCTGTGACGACATATAATCTTCTCTTGGGAAGGCCATGGATACATCAGTATCATATAGTACCTTCTACTCTACACCAATGTTTCAAATACTGTAAAGATGGGGTGCAATGTAAAGTAATGGCTGATGCGAAACCCTACACAGAAGCTGAGTCTTTCTTTGCAGACGCCAGTTATTATAAATGTTTCTCTGAAGAAATAAGAAATGATGATGGGAAGAGAATTATAAAAGATGCCAGGATAAATAAAGACAAAGAAGAAAGAGCAGAATCTTGGGACTGCAGAAGCAAGAAAGAAATTCTATTTTGTACCAAAGCGCCTGAGACAAGCGGGACAACGCCGTTGACACTTGTTGTCGAGCAAAATTTGAAAGTTTCTGATCCAATTACAGTGCCATTACCCAATATCGAAAGATGTAAGCCATTCTACCGCTCGAGAACATTCAAGTCAAAGCCCGGTGATAAATATCGACGGAACCGATAGGAATTCCATCTTTGCATCGAGAAGAGAAGAGTGAAAATGCAAGCAATGAATATCATGGAAAATTAGCTGCATGAGAATTTAAGAAAGTATGAGTACAATAAGCAAGAAGATCATGAGGAACATGGGTTTTGATTGTGACAAACCCAAGCTTGAATAATGGAAAGGGATTCAAATCCCACTCGGGGTTAATCAAGAAAAGCGAAGAAAATTTCAAGGATTGGGAGTAGAATCAAGATAAACATGATGTCGATTAATGTGACTTAATTCAGTGCATGAATACTAAGATAGTTGAATATCCTGAAATCGCTCCAAAGCAAATAGAAGGCGGGGGCAACCGCGATAGATGGCTGCGAGAAATAAACTTGGGAACAATGAAGAACAAGGAATACATTCATCGACATCGGCCTTCGGATCAAGAATTTGAGAAATATGGTCAACTCCTCAAAGAAAATAAAGATGTCTTCGCTTGGACCTATGAAGAAATCTCGGATTTGGAACCCTCAAAAGCAATGCATCGGTTAAATATTTCAAAGAAAAGAAACCGGTCAAGCAAGCACAAAGCGATTTCACCCGGACTGATTCCATTAATCGAAAAAGAAGTAAATAAGCTAATAAAGGTTGGGTTCATCGGAGAAGTTAAATATCCCAAATGGATATCAAACATTGTTCGGTGAAAAGAAGAACGGACGGATCGAGTGTGCATTGATTTGAGAGATCTGAATGAAGCATGTCCAAAAGACGATTTCCCCCTCCGATAAATGAATTATTAATGACACTACTCAATATGCTATCATGTCCTTTATGGACGGATATGCGAGCTATAATCAAATCAGGATGGCACCTAGAAGATGAAGAGGCAACGGCTTTGAGCCACTTGGAATTCTTGTTATAAAGTAATGCCTTTTGGGCTCAAAAATCTTTGGAGCAACATATCAAAGGGCAATGAAAAATATCTTTCAAGATATGATGCATAAACATGTCGAATGCTATGTTGATGACTTGGTAGTCGAATCAGGGGATCATCAAGAACACCATGAACATCTAGCATCGGTCTTAGACGACTCGAGAAAGAAGCAATTAAAGATGAATCGACTAAGTGTGCATTTGGAGTGTCTTAGGCAAATTCCTCGGCTTTGTGGTGCGACATAGAGGAATTGAAATTGATCGAGAAAAAGTTAAAGCTATTCAAAATATGCCACCACCAACAATTTGAAGGAATTAAAAAAGCTTACAAGGAAAATTGGCATATATTCGTCGCTTCATTTCGAACCTTGCAGGAAGGTGTCAGCCATTTTCTCGGTTAATGAAGAAAGATACAGAATTCGTATGGGATCATGCTTGCCAGAATGCCTTCGATTCAATTAAAGAGTTATTAAAACAGCCCCCGGTGTTAACAGCTCCAGTAAAAGGTAAGCCACTTATTTTATATACATCTGCCGCTGCAAATTCTTTGGGTGCTTTGTTGGCACAGGTAAATGAAAGCGGAAAAAGGCGCTCTTTATTACGAGTAGAACAACGATGGGGCGAGAATCAATTATTCTCCGATTGAAAAAGAATGTTTGGCGTTGGTATTCGCTGTGCAAAAGTTAAGGCATTATTGTCTATCCCATGACATAACTCTGATCTCGAGAGCAGATCCGATAAAATTCTTGATGACCAGGCCAATGTTATCAGGAAGACTAGCCAAGTGGATGCTATTATTATCAGAATATACTATTTCATATAAGCCGGCGAAAGCAGTGAAAGGACAAGCTATGGCAGATTTCTTGGCAGCGCATCCTATAACAGAAAATGAAGAAATCAATGATGAATTTCCAGATGAACAGGTTATGACGATTGAATCCCAAAATCTTTGGCAGATGTATTTTGATGGTGCTGCTCGAGTATCGGGAGCGGGGGCAGGAGTGATATTCATTACCCCTCAGGGCGATTTATTACCATATTCTTTCACGTTGGGTACTGCATGCACAAATAATGAAGCTGAATACAGAGCTCTTATCATCGGAATGGAAATAGCCCAGCAAATGGAAGTAAAATCATTGCATATCTTCGGAGATTCTAAATTAATTATAAATCAATTGACAACAGAGTTTGAAGTAAGGAAAGAAGAACTCTTGCCTTATTATCGGAAAGCACAACAGTTGCTTGAACAGTTCTATTATGTGGAAATTAAACACATACCACGGTCGGAGAATGCAAAAGCAGATGCTTTAGCCTGTTTAGCAACAGCTTTATCTTACACAAACCGAAGTCCTCTTCAGGTAACTATAGAAGAAAGAAGATTCTGCCATCTGCTGAGAGGTTATCGAAAAAGCTGTTGAAATATTGCCTATATCACATGCTGGAAGTAACAATGGATGATTAGCGTCGACCTTTGTCGATTATCTCAAATATAATATCTTGCGGAAGATAATGTACAAAAACAACATTAAGCAATGATCAGGAAAATTTATCATGTGCGGTGTGCGAAGTATTGTATAGAAAGTCTTATAATGGAATCTTTGTTAAGGTGCTTGGACAAGCAAGAAGCAAACCAAATGTTGCGGGAGGCACATTCGGTGAATGTGGAGCACATCAAGCCGGCGTAGGAATTTATGCCATAGAGTGCATCGAATGGGTTATTATTGGCCCACTATGTTTAAAGATGCTGATAGAATATGCAAAGCAATGCCATGAATGTCAAATACATGGAGATATAATACATATTCCTCGGAAAATTACATCGATCTGTTGCTTCTTGGCCCTTTTGACTGGGGACTCGGCGTTATTGGTCGATAAATCCTCCTTCATCTAAAGGAAAACAGTATATTAAGCGAAAGACGGATTATTTCTCCAAATGGACCGAAGCAGTTGCCTTGCGTAATGTTAAAGAGAAAGACGTGGTCAATTTCATCCGTCACGCTATAATATACCGTCATGGTATTCCGAAGAAAATCATCACTGATAATGGCACCCCTTTTAAAAATAGAGGCATGGAAAAGTTATGTCAGAAGTTCGGCATCAACATTCTTTTTCAACACCTTATTATCCTCCGGCCAATGGATTAGCGAGAGGCATTTAACAAAACAATTGTCAAGATAATGAAGAAAACAGTGACAGGCAATAAGCGCGATTGGGATGAAAAGTTACAAGAAGCATTATGGGCCTACAGAACCACCCATCGTACAGCAACAGGAGCGACGCCATATTCATTGGTCTATGGTATGGAGGCAGTTATCCCAATTGAAATCCAAGTGGCATCACTCAGAGTGGCAGTGCACCAGTCTGTAACAGATGAAGAAAATGCAAAAATAAGGCTGAAAGAATTAGACTTACTCGATGAGAAACGTCTTGCAGCTTTCGGAACGGTTTGATCATATCGAGGCGAGATATCTCTGCGCATTTGATAAACAGGTCAAATATCGTTCTTTCAAAAAAGGGGATATGGTGTTAATGTTGAAAAGACCATAGTGGTCACTTTCATGGGACAGGGGGCAAGTTTGAGCCTAAATGGGACGGTCCATATGTGGTGAAAGAAGTATACTCCAATGGGGCATATAGGATTGTAAATCAAGAAGGACAGGGTATCAGTGTACTTGTCAACGCCCGTTTCATCAAAAGATATTATCCCTAAAGATAGAGATGTGGATTTTGACCCAGAATATTATCAGCATAATGATTCTGTATCAAAAGGGGGCAAAAATGAATAAAATCATGTCTATATGCCAACAAAAGAAGCTATAAAGAAGAGATTTACAAGCATATCAATTATCAAAGCAGCAAATCTGGAATATATATATATATGATCATCATCATCATCAAAGAAGATATTGGCAAAAGTTATATTGCCTTACAAGGCACAAATTCTTGAAGATTCTCCTGAAGATATTATCTAAGCTAAGAATATTATTGCCTTACAAGGCATGGATCTTCTTGGAGATATGCCGGAAATATTTCGCCTACTATACATGGATCTACCATATTTGCAAATGATGATGATCATATGTATATCATCGCCTCATAAGGCACGGATTTTCTTGAAGATAAATATCATCGCCTCATAAGGCACGGATTTTCTTGAAGATAAATATCATCGCCTCATAAGGCACGGATTTTCTTGAAGATAAATATCATCGCCTCACAAGGCACGGACTTTCTTGAAGATAAAAATTATCGCCTTACAAGGCAAAGATATATCAATATCAATCAAAGAGGCAGTATAGCCAAGCCAAAATCCCAAAAGAGCAAAATTGAGCAAAATCAAAAAGATCAAGCTCTCGAAAAAAAAAAAAAAAAAAAAAAAAAAAAAATAAAAAAAAATGATGCTCTCAAAGGATCAAGCTCTAAAAATGAGCCGGCCAACTATACGTAAGACCCATGAAGATCGCCATTCGGGCAGCGGCGAGGAGTCAGTGGCCCTAAAAAGCCGCGAAGACCATCGTGCGCACCCATGCGGGTCATGACGTAGTCAAGTCAGGATTCAAAGCCTAAAAGGCCATAAATCCATGAAGACTAGTCAAGTAATTCCCATGCCGTCTGTATAGCTTCAGCGGCATACGAGGAACGGATGAAAATGCCCTCCTGTGAATGGGCTCGACCTTGCGCAGACGAAGAAACGGGGGCGCGGTGCGAGCTTTATGCCAAGCCGTGCGTAAGACCCTCCAGTCTAGGGTTTGATTCGATGTAGTAACTCGTGAGGAAGGGCTTAAACCTACTCATTGATGGTGGCGACCCTAGATTTGGTGCCCAAAGGTAGCCTTGCGAGCCTGCGAACTCTGGGAGATTACCGTGGCCAACCTGCAGCGTAAATCCAACGGTTCACCGTCCGGTGGCGTCAATGGGCCCCTCGATGGACCGTGACCGTGAGCTCAAGGCGGTGAGAAGCCCAAAAGCGAACTCAGAGAGTTACGAGTGGCCATCACATAAGACCCATAAATGCTCCACTACTCACGAGCAAAGCGTGTGTGTGCGCACGCTCCACTACTCATGAGCATAAAGCTGCGTGTGGCTAATTGAATTGAAACTTAGTACCGCCAATTTAAATACTCACCTAGAGAATCCCTTACTAACAAAGCATAAAAGGTTTAAAAAATTATAAATGTGTAATGAAAATTATTATATAAAGAATAAATATAACTTGATAATATTAATAAGAATAAAAATATAATAGATAAAATAATAAAAAATAAAAAATTATTATATAAATATAATACGATAATATTAGTATAAATATCATCAATATGCAAGATAGAAAATACCATCATAAAAACATCCCCAAAATAATCTCATGAAATAGATGTCAAGCAAAATAAATTACATCCGAGAAACACAAAAAGCAAATATCACATGTTACATGATTCAAAGATTCTCTGTGATCCCCATTGCTTCTGAATATTTGAGCAAATCTTCTTTTAATTGTGCTTGAGCTGCATTGTGTCGAGATTTTTCTTCAAGAATAAGTTTCGCCTGATCAGGAACGCCAGCAAGCTTGTTCTCCAAAGAAACAACCATTTCTTGATTCTGAAGTTGTGCAGATTTTTCAGTATCAATAGACTTGGCATTCACTCGCATCTTCTCTTCAAACTCTTGAATGATTAAAGCTTGCTCATGATTCTTTCTCTCCAGCTGAGAGATTTCTTCCTTCAGAGCTGCAATGCGATCTTGGATAGTTATGCTTTCATCAACATGAATCTTTAATTGATCTTGAAGAATTATACGTTCTTGTTCAAATTTGGAAATTGAAGAAACATTAAAGAGACTTGTTCTTGAGAAAGAGCAGTGACTACGTATTCTAAAATCTCGAGCGCAATAGTGATATTTTCCATGAAGCTAAAGAAATGAGAATCATGGAACTTGAAAAGTGAATCCGTAAGGGAGATATGTTGATTACGGCCATCTTATGAGCTTTCCAAAATTTCTATAGCAACATCCAAGTCAGACCAGCGATCGGGATTTGAAGATATGGATTATTGCTATGAGAGAATGTTTCACCATCGACATTTTGTGAGCGGGAATCTTTGTAAAGGATGATAGTTCATAAGTAGTGGTTACAGAATCAGAACTAGCCGCACGGCTACGGGGATAAGTTCCTATAAGCAAAAGAAGAAGAATATTCAATATATTATTATGAAATATATATAGTCTTGAATGAAGATAAGCAGCGCACATATATATATATACCTGTCACTGGGACACAACTAACAGAAGGAGAAACTCTTGGAGCTATGGAAGGGCCAAGTCCCACCATATCAGCGAAAGATGGTGCTCTAGCCTCTGTACTAGAATCTCTTGTGGCTGGAGTTGGCAAATCAGCAGTTTCTGTAGAAAATATAATCTCACGAGCAACTACTCTTGGTATTACCAACGGAGCTACAGATGCTCTCGGTGAAGATATTACAAGAGGGGCCACTGGAGAGATGACATCTACGTCTGCAACTTGGACACCTAAAAAAGGGAGATGCAATAATTTTGGATAAATAATAGTTGTTAAAATATAAATCAAAATATTTATATGAAAATTTTCCTTTACCTGGTGAATATCCATATTCTCCATAATCTAAAGGCTCCTCTTCATCTTCCTCAGCTGCAGGAGATTTAGTAGGGATATTAATGCCAGAGGGAGTCTTAGCAGTTGCAGGGGAAGATGCTATCTCAACTTCTTTCGCATTTATTTCCTCTTCTTCGCCAATATCAACTTCTCCTTCTTCAAAGTCATCATCTTTATCTTCGCCATTATCACTATCTCCGCTATCTTCATCCTGCGAAGATTCGGTTGTACTTGATGATGAAGTAGAACTTTCGTCTCCCAAAATTTCTTCGTCAGCTTCTTCAACGATAACTTGCTTCCCTTTATAAGAAACGGGTCGAATGTTCTCCGGTGCAAGCTCTTGAACTGAAGGGGAAGCAGATGCTTGGCCGATCTTTTCTGAAGGGATAGGAGATGATGATTGTAAACGCGTTCTTGATCTAGTCATCGGAGAAGACGGACTAGGACCAAGGGGCTGCGGAGGAGATGTGGAAGTACCAATAGCCTGTCCTTCTTGAACCACTGCAGTCTCTGCAGGGATTGGAGAAGATGTACCTGCAGCATCATCTGCAGCCTGGTTTGAAGAATCCCGACGAGATTTCTCAAATTCTCTCAAAACTCCGTGGGCAAACCAGCCGTCCAAAGTGTTGATAGGCTTGATTTCACGGATGGGATCTTCTAATGATATCTTTCTGCAAATCTCTCCTGGATGAGATGCATGGCTCCTCTCAGGAATATAGCCAATCCCGCTCTCTAAATTTCTGCCCTTCAGACTGGGTGGATGAAGAAAGATAGAGAGTCTCTGAGCAGGCATTTATTGACAGGTATGATTGATGATCCCACCATCGCATCCAGCTATATGATGTACGGACTATGCGATCACAGCTCGGAATTATGAAGGAGGAGCCAACACAGCTATTCAGCAATTGTTTCCATATCATGGCCCAGTTAAGAGGACCAGTTCCATAACAGCGCATTTGTCTGGTAACGAGCCCGCAGTCTTGAGGAACGGTTTGATCATAACCGAATTGACGAGCAAAGCGACTCGGGTAGTAAGGTTCTCTCCAGAATTCTGTCCCCTTCGCAAAGGTAAAAGCGCACGGCGAATGGAGAAGAAGAAAGCTCTCTCTGCTGCAGTCAGTGTTTCGTTGTCTACCATATCTGTATCTACGGGATAGCGATAGAGGCGGAATTGAAAGAAGTTTATTTGATCATCGTCCCGAATCTTATTTACCACCCATTCATATGCTCTCCTAGCCATTGCTCTTTGTTGAAAGAACCAGAGCGGAAGATGAGAGGGATGAGAATATGCTTGCTCTGAAACCTCGAAAGTCCAAGGGAAGTAGACTCCAAGCCAGCCTGTAAAATAGTGCCAAGAAGTGTGCGCCGATGAAGTTCCAAGAATGGGGTCTTTTATATGAGTCGCTATTTCTCCAAGGGCCCGGTAGATAGAACATAGTACTGGAGGAGCGAGAGAGTATTTATGTCCTTCTGCTAAAGCACCGGCCACAACAAAAACACTCGGACGGATAGCATCTGCCCATTTAGAGCTGGGCAAAACGACTAAGCTTAGCCAATAGGCCAGAAATGCTGCAAGCTCTCCGAAAGAGCTATATTCTGGTTTTCCTCGTACTGCATCCCGAAGCTTTGTCAGTTCTTTGGAATTGCAGTCGCGAAACCTTCAAAGGAAATAAAAATGAAGAGGTTAATATACATAAATGGCTGAAGAATATAAAGAAGAAGATCAATTATCAGATTGATAAATACCTTAAACCCCTAGAAAAATGGGCCAGCCATTGAAGAGGGGGAATTTTGTGGATATTGGGGAATTTGCTCATCTCTTTAAATAGCTCTATAGTAGTCTCGGATATGGAGGGCTTGCGATCCGGAAAAGATACAAAGGCCAACTCTCTGTTGGTAGGAATGAATTCATCGTAGAATTTCCCCGTTATTGTGAGACCAGCTATACGATGAAGGTCCCAAAGAGATATGCTCATTTCGCCGTAAGGAAGATGAAAGGAGTTGGTTGTAGGCGACCAATATTCAAGGAAGCCTTTCAGAACGTTGGGTTCCCGATAGAAGTATTTTGAAGTTACTTCTATTGCATCATATAGGCCTATCTTTGCAAGAGTACTTGTATGTTTCAGCAAAATAGCCTCCGCCCATTCAGAGTAATAGCGACGAGCAATTAGCAGGCCTCTGATGCGGAACTCTGCTTGGCCCCAGAGTTGCTCTCGATCTCTGGCTTATTTGTCTCATTGTCTCATAGAAATGAGAAGGAAAGAGATCATGAGGACTGTGGAAGGGAGTCAGGAAAATCATGGGGCGAGCTTCTCCGACATTCTGTCGTGGCTTTTGAGCTTGAATAGTGCCTTCTAGAATTCGGGGCTCTCTTGTGGCCCATGATTCAGTATACATCAGTCTTTCGCCATGAACACAATCTTTGGGTTCACAGTCCAGCATAGACTGATGGCGATACACCTTGATGGGAATGATGGTCATACCCTCTGAGTGAGGGTTGTCGAACTTCATGACCCCTTCAACAACTCGAACCGAATCCCAGGAGTTTTGAAGTCGCTTCTTCTTGTGTTCCTTGATCTTTTCTTCAAATTCCTTCGCCTTGTTGCGGCGAGTCTTCTTCGGACGGGAAGGTGGAGGAGTATCCTCTCGGACAGGTGGCCTCTCACTATCGGTACGGATGTGGGCTGTGGTCTTAAGCCACTCATCCCAGTCGTACTCTCTCCCATGTTTTGGAGGGCATTTAATATCTCCCAAAGCAATGGATCTATGAATAGGAGAGGGTAAAGACTTAATGCGATCGGAGAAGTCGAAAGTAGGGAGAACGGGTTCTTTGAAGTAAGCTGGATTTCTGGAAGTGGTCTTCATTCTCTTAGCAGGTGGTTGATCAGAGGAAGGTGAGTTTGAAGGAGACACCAGACGAGCAGTTTGTTTAATTCGAGCCATAAAGAAAGACAGATGATGGAAGTCAGAAAATGGCTAAGTGTTGCAAAAGTTCGAAAATTCTCTAAGTACAGTACTTGCGAGGTCGCGCAAAGTCAAGGGTTCTTGCGGAAAATCTCGAAGTTGAAAGTTCGCGCAAAGTGAGATGGTTTTCTTGTAGGTCGCGCAAAGTCGAAGGTTCACGCGGAGAAAAATCGCGAGAAGATGTCGTGAAAGAGTAGTTCGTGAAAATGATTAAGTCGTTGGACTATTTATAGGCTTTATGGCCGAGTACGGTACTTGAGTGAGACTTTGCGCGAGGTCGCGCAAACCCTATAGATAAGAAGAGTTTGATCCTTTTCTTTGATTTTCTGAACAAACAAAGAACGGATCAAGGGGGCATCTGTTGAGGCATAAAATAAGCAAAGAAGTGAAGGAAAAAAGATCAAGAAATCAGTTCGAAGAAGAAAGAAAACAGCTTTGAGACCACTTTGCGCGGGGTCGCGCAAAGTGAAATAGTCACACAAGACCGCGCAAAGTGAAGAGTTTGCGCGGATTGAAGAAAGAAGAAGGTTTGCGCGAGATTAAAGGTTTGCGCGTGACCGCGCAAAGTATATCGTTTGCGCGGGGTCGCGCAAAGTCTATGATGATGAAATAAAATGTTTTGGAAGATGTTATTTTGTCCCACATCGACCAGATCTGAGATTTTTACTGGTGGAATTGTCTATAAATACCCCATTCCTTTTCTAAAAAGGGGTTCGAAGATTTCAGAAGTGAAGCAAAGACGAAAGAGAAGACAGAAGGTGCGGAGTATTGGACTCTGCACTGTGATCCGTATGCAAAGGAGTATTGGACTCTGGAAGTTCGCGACGGCGGCGCGCAAAGCAACAGAAGGCATTTATGTTTGCGCGGACCGCGCAAAAACCTATTGTTATGACGTTTTGAATGAATAGGGAAATCTTGGGAATGGTTTGAATCTTCGGGTCTTGAGTTCTTCTTGTTCAAGAAAGAAGAGTCATCGATGAAGAAACGTATTCCTCCTAAGTTTCGGGAGATGACCAAAATAATCTTGAAATCTTTAGGAATTTCCATTCTCTTGAAGACTGTTGAGCGACTTGTCTATTCCTCCTAAGTCATAGGAGATGATTGACATCATTCTTAGTTATGCTGCTAGAAATTATATTTAGCTATAATATTTAACATTTGTAATGAGTTCTTTGTAAGCTATCTTAGAATCAAGGGATACCAGAGGATGTAAATGAATTCAGAATCAATAAAATGTGATGATTGTCTTTGTAATTATTTCATTGTTATGTTTAAATAAGATGATTCTCCCAAATCAAATACTTTTGTTTCCTTGTCGAAACACTCTCTCCCTCTCTCTCTCTCTCTCCCTCTCTCTTTCATTTTTCCTATTGTATGTGGTGATATGGCCATGTGGTCCACTCAAATGGACCCCACAATGAAGCATGCATTTTATTCAAGCCATCTATAGGTGGGGCCCACTTTATATATGTGTTGTATCCACACCATGTAGCCATGTGGTGGCCCACCTAAGCAGGGACCACCTTAAACATGTGTGTGCCCAAGCCATCCAATGTCCAGGGATGATGGACGTGAAATGAAAACAAAAATATCAGTTTGGTTCAAGCTTTGGGGTGGGCTGCTCATGCAAGCCCCACCTTGATGTATAGGACTAATCCACAACATCCATTTCATTCCCCGGCTCATTTTAGTCATTGAGCTGAAAAATGAAGTTAATCCGATTATCTGGCAGGCCATAACATAACAAACAATGTTTTCTACCATTGAAATCCACTTTAAATTTTCTACACGCCAAAACATACCACATATTGGGCTTGTTTGGTCTGTCTTGAGCCACGGAATGCAATGACTGAGTTTAATTTTCCTGATGCGGGCTCCATGTATGAAAAACCCCAAATTTCAGTTTTTCACAAAAAAACAAAAAAAAAAATAAACAACAACAGCGTTGCTACTGCTACTGGCAGAGGATGCGAGCAGCGTCCTGCTGCTGTGTGGGCGGACGACCAGGGACCATGGGTCCCATCCGTGGGCCCCACCATGATGTGTGTTGTCATCAACACCGTACATTTGGGTGGGCCCCTTAGGGCAGTGGGCCACCCCCAAAATCAGCCATGTAGGGAACTCAGGTGGCCCACGTCACAGGAAATTGTTGATTGAACAGCTGCCATTGAAACTCTTTTGGGTGTCACAGAAGTTTTGGATCACTGTGAAATTTATTTTTCCTTTTCATTCAGGTCTGTGTGACCTTATCAACAGATTGGATGTTAGATAAACGTTATGGTGGGCCCCATGTGGGACCCACTATGGTGTATGTGTTTTACCCACACCATCCACACCATTGGGTGGGGGGGACCCCCTATGACGTATGTGTTTTATCCATGCCATCCAGCCATTTTGGCTGGGATGTTGGACGGCAGGGGACCCACCATGAGGTATAGGCTTTGTCCATGCCATCTATCCCTATGGGACCCACCATGATGCATGTGTTACATCCAAACTGTCTAACCATTTTGACAGATAATTTTAAGGCTTGAGATCAAAATAAGACAGATCTAGGATCAGGTGGACCACATTATAGAAAACAGTGGGTTTGAATGTCCACCATTAAACCCTTGGAAATTTTTATGGTGGAAATCTTTACCACCACTTATATTTAGGTGTGGGCCATTTGATATACATATGACCCATGTGATGTGGCCCACTTACCATATTTATGGCCCATTGCAATGTATGTAAGGCCCAATTCAGCAAATTTATTCGATATATATATATATATATATATATATATATATATATATATATATATATATATATATATATATATATGAGGCCCATGTGATTAGGCCCATCTTGATGATTTGTGGCCCATCCATTGAGGCCCACCTATTGTATATATTTGAGGCCCATGTGTAGGGCCCACCTATTGTGTATTTAAAGCCCATGGGTTATAGCCCATAGTGATGTAGCCCATAGTGATGTGTATTAGGCCCAGGTATGTGGCCCACTTGTGAAGTATATCTGAGGCCCACTTGTGATGTATTCGAGGCCCATGGGCGAGGCCCAATGTGATGTATTTGAGGCCCAAGGGCTAGGCCTGTATATATGGCTCATTGAGATTGTATGAGGCCCATGGGACGAGGCCCATTGCGATATATCTAAGGCCCATAGGCACGGCCCATCGAGATGTATCTAAGGTCCATGGGCATGGCCCATTGTGATACGTTTGAGGCCCTTCTAGGAAATCCAACGCGATATATGAGAGGCCCATGAATGAGGCCCAATATAATTTATGTGTGGCTGTTACATTGTGTATGAATCCCTTATATAGGCCACTCCTTGGGAGCAATGCTGGTTAGATGTCCACATTGATGTGCAATGATAGTTAGATGTCCTCATTATGACCTTCCCATAGGCTTTGTTAGGCCGATTCGCACCATTCTCTAAGTGGGTTAACCAAATAAGTGGGCCCCATTCTCCATAGACGGATGGCTCCGTGCCATCAGATTTGATATAACCACAGCCATGAGCCGATCTTTATATTATGGTTGATCAGTTGTCCATCTATGGACCCCGCCTTGTTTATATGCTGATTGTCGGTGTTGATTATCGATGCTAATTATCGGTGCCGATTGTCGAGGCCGATTGTTGAGGCCGATTCTGATTGTCGAGGCCTATTGTGATGTATTCGAGGCCCATGGGACGTGGCCCATTGGGATATATTTTTGGCCCATATGATAAGGCCCGACTTGATGTATATTAGGCCCGTGTGAGTGGCCCATTGCGATGTATATTAGACCCGTGAGATGCGACCCACTTAATGTATATGTGGCCCGTGAGTGAGGCCCATCGTGATGTGTATTAAGCTCTTGAGTGAGGCCCATGGTGTTGTATATTTGGCCCTTGTGGGAGGCCATGAGTCCACTGTATGTTAGGCTCCATATGGGCCATTCCTTGGGGGCAATGTTGGTTAAAAGTCCACATTGTCAAGGTTAATTGTCGATGCCTGTTATTAATACCAATTATGAGTATGTGACAGCATAGCATCATGATACATGCTCATACGCATCATCTGCATGTTTGTTATGAGATGTGGTTGACTATTGCATATATCATTGGGTAGGTTGTTATGAGACTCCCTGATAGGTGGAGGTTATCTTACATGAGCGCACGATATACGCAGGATTAATGCATGACTGAATTGTATAACTCATGCATCTTGTATTATGTGTTGTGATTACTGTACGTCCTAACGACATCAGGGTCGTAGCCTCCATAGGCATATCATGGATGGCTAGATGGGACGCTAGAAATGTTTAGTTCAAGCATCGGGCTGTCATAGATGGCCTTCAGTAAAAATTCCTAAAACCCTCTTAGTACCAGAGGACGCCCCAACGTCAAGACCGAGTGGATATATATGAGCGCCTGAGTGCCGGATACCAGGAGGCCACGTCTCCCATTGTGTCATGGTCGGTTGGGAGGGGGTGTGGCCTTACCCGCCCGAGGGAGTAGGCATAGCTAGGCTGAGTTGACTAGCTTGAGGAATGGGTCCTCTATCGACGAGCCGAGTAGGTATTGGCAGACTACTGGCTAGGTGGATAGTGAGGTCTCTTCCACTTATCCAGTTGTGCGCTTGATGGGGCGGCAGGTAGCGTGGAGTGTACTAGACCCCAGTGATGATCCTAGAGAGGAACCGTACTGATATGTGGATTTATTAAGCAGAAATTACATATTCATTCATTCACTACCCACTCGGGCTAGTGGTGCGCAACTATTTATTACGTGTACCTTCGCAATGGCCAGGATTTCGGTTGGGGTGCGCCACTAACCTGAGATCAGGAGTTTACCACATTGTGTCTGACTATCCAAATTTAGGTATAGGACTGGTTTGGATAGAAGTCCTTTGTGGTGGACCCCGTAGCCTGCGATACTACGTACTATCATCCCGACTTCACACTTCAGCTTGGTCATTTCATTCGCATCGCATATTGCATCCGCATTCATATGACATTTTGGGTCATTATGTTTTCTATACTTATATGGCCTAGACGGACTTAGCAGGATTTACATATTGCATTGTACCCTCAGCATATGATATTTGGCTCTTTATGACTCCTCATTTACATAGTTGATCTGTATTGTGTATTCTGATATTATATGACTCATGAACTTACCAGTATATATCTGCTTACTCTGATATCATATGATTCATGATCTTGTCAGTATTTTCGCGTATCCCAATGATGTATGATTTATGGGTGTTTTTTAAAAACTTGGTACTTATCTTGTGCATACACTTTCACCACCCTCTAAGCTTTCTATAACCTTATGCACGATAGATACATGCAGGTGGCGTTAGGTTGCACTTGGAGCATGCAGCTGTCTTCTGGAGCTTTGATTTCAATATATATATTTCCCTTTCAGCAATGTATTCAAATGATTATATTAGTGGATATGTGATGATGATGTTGCCTTTATGATTTGGGTATACTTGTGGTTATGCTTCTTATGAGACAAATGTATGTTGGAAAATCCTCCTTGTAAAATCCCAGGATCAGAACCTGGCGTATGGACGCTGGGAGCCGAGAATGGAGTACTACGGAGGCTGTCAGCATCGGGTTCGACGATTAGGATTCCTGTGAATCCGATTTCCAGGTTTAGGGCGTGACAATTACTAAACCAATCTTAATTATTAGCTCACAGAGCAGATTCCGCTGTTCAGCTCATATATA
The DNA here is from genome assembly GCA_030180095.1 of Magnolia changhungtana. Classification (NCBI taxonomy): domain Eukaryota; kingdom Viridiplantae; phylum Streptophyta; class Magnoliopsida; order Magnoliales; family Magnoliaceae; genus Magnolia; species Magnolia changhungtana. The sequence continues at coordinate 664,632 of JASAUF010000293.1, forward strand.
CTAAAGGGATGTCATCCAATTCATTCTATTACTCATCACCATGAAAGAATTTAATTCGGTAAGGTTATTACTCAAAGTCAATGTTCTGAAACTGGACTAGATTTTCAAAGTTATAAGGCTAATAAAATCAATAGCAAGATCAGTCATCCATTTATTGAACTACAAATTAGATTTCACCAAACAAAAGTCCTTTTGATTCAGCAGAACGGCTTCATGGATAGACTTGGGTTTGCAAAATTTTGAATCAGTGATTACACACCACCATACCTTTTTGTTCCATTATGGTGTTGAAGCTGCTTACCTTAGCTTTGCCTGTAGGACTACTCTAGCTTCATCTGCCACATTTTTCTTCTTGGAAGCAACCTGCATTCCCAAATTACTTTAATTTTGTTGTAACAAAGAAAAAATTAGTTAATGGGTTGCCCCAATTTCCTTCAATCAGAGTAGACCTGTGTCAACTTGGCACATGCATATGACATCTAGGCCACATATTATGTGGAAAATAGTTTACATTATCCAGCCAAAAGTCAGTCCAGAAAAAACACGGAATCTTGTAATTACATGAAGACACAGAAATAAGATCCCAGGAATCTAAATTTAAAGGAAAACTCAACTAAAATATATGAAAATTCAAATACCAACCTTGTAAATCTTCTGCAATTTCTATAACTCTTGCCTTTTGGCTAGAAAGGAAAATGACCCACCTCATAAATCTTCTGCAATTTCTATAACTCTCGCCTTTTAGCCAGAAAGGAAAATGACCCAATAGGAGAGAGAGAGAGAGAGAGAGAGAGAGGAGATGAGACTCTCCCCTTTTTCTTCTTTTTCTTTTCCTCCCTTCCCGTTTTCTTTTACTGTTTTTTTTCCTTTATTTTTTTTATTTTTTTATTTTAATAATGCCTTGGAGTCCGAAGTTTTCTTTAGTTTTTTTTTAAGTGAGTGGTGACGTGGACCAATGAGGATTAGGCAATCAGGGAATCCCTATTTACCAAATAACAGAGGATCCGAACTCTACTAAAAATCACGCGGAATCTTTGTAGCTGATATGATCGGTAGAAGAAAGAGAGTGGAAAGCAAGGATGATGGTTGCGACGAGACATGCCACTCATTAATCAGAGCAAGCATTTGTCATTTAGACATGCTGGAAGATGAAAGGATATGGTTCACGTAATAGCTTGAAATAATGTGCATAATCGCATGGCTAGATGGCATTGATTCTCCTCGTTGCTTATGGCAAAATATAATTGGGCATAAGCTAGTTGATTAGGAGAAGATCATGGAAAGTAATTTTGATTAGGAATGTAATTGGCTACTTTTGCCAGTTGGCTAATAGATGGAATTGAGAATCAGAAAAATTATTCCTAAAATTGCATGCCACTGAGCCTCATATAACTATAAATAAAGCTAAAGAACAAAGAGCTCCATGTCCGCGCCAATCCAACACAACTCTTTTATACAATGCAATGTTGCTTATCCATTATCCTTCATGGATGCCCTTAGTTTTAATTTGATCTAACTCTCACACTGCTATCGAGTGCAATGTTGCAAAAAGTATAGACTAATTAGATTACTTATCTCTCCACTATACGTTCACGAACACACTGTTAGATCACTAAGAAGATTGTTTAGTCTTGAATTGAAGGTTGCGGAGCTTTCTTGTCACATGATAAGTAATTTCACTGGCTGCCTCACCACAAAGTCCAAGTCTTTTGACCAAAGCGACGAACAAACAGTTGAATCACAACCATGTTGTCATAAGCCAGGCCTTGCCATGATTTCAAATAGTTAGTCATCTCACTGATTTCTTGCTTTGTGTCAGATCTCTCGACTAAATTTTCGAGCAGACTATCAAAGATTCACCCTTCATTGGTTGTCTCATCATGAAGCTTGATTCTCATCAAGCAACAAACATACGACCATCTCATGCTAGACGATCGTCTCGCTATGAAGTCCAACTTCCTATCAGGAAATGAACGCATGACCGTTCGACACCATGGTTGGTTCGCCATGAAGCTCAATTTTCAATAAAGCGACAGACAAATTGTCATGTTTTTTTTAGATATATATATATATATATATATATATTTAAGTTGATTGTAAGCATTACTATAGTAAATATTAATCAAATACTTTCCACTTTAACTTTGTCTTCCTTTTATCTATATTGCGTCATTATTGAATTGTGATTATTATCATGCACTTAATTAAAAGTCATTTTATATAGAAGCAAAAAAGAACTCATTAGAAGGACGAATTCTCTACTTCGTAAATCACCTGAACTTTTATGATCGATAGTGGCTAGATAGACGATCAAATCGTATGGACGTTGGTTTCTCGATCTATTTAAGAGCCTAGGATCATAGGTGTTGGGTTCAATTCGAGTTGCATTTGGATCTGGCTTGCCCAAAATGCATATAACATGCATGATCAAAATTGAGCCAAACACTATTTTTTTGGCACTCCTAGTGGGATGCATGTGCATTCATTCGTTTAACAATATAATAGTATGGTTAGAAGGTCTAATAGGCTTGATAAAGATTTAGAAGAACCTGAAGAGCAACATGTGCAAGCGGATGTGCCGATAGATGCCGAACTTTCGACACACATACAATTAAAAGCTAGATCTTCATCCAAGAATAATTTGTTGGAGAGTACTACAAGTGTCCTATACAACCTATAGGTATGTTTGCAAAAAATTTCTGAATAGGAAAGGACTCGAGCCAAAAAAGTTTAAAAAGCTTATGGGAGTTCTTTTAAAGGGAATACCATTGCCTAACGATTTGCTTAACAATGGTAATCCTCAAGTATACCACCACAAGTTGACATCAGGAAAAAATGGTTGTAATGACTGTCTAAACGGGCAATTTGACTAGGATGTCCTCTTTAGTGGGAACCCTACGGGGCAATATAACACAAGAGCTGAACAGATTGGTTGAGGTTGAGTTGGTTGAGCCCTTAGAAGTTGAAGACTGAAGACACAAGCAAAGGTGGAGCATTATGGAGAAAAGAACAAATATATGAGGTGTCTTAATGACCCTAACACTTGACCTAAAACAACCTAAACCTCTAGATGATCTTAACCCTAATAGGTAAACCTTTTATTGATCATCCCTTAAACCATAAGATGCTAAATTATCATCCTTAGATTTACTTTAGAGATCCCATATTGCTGGAAAAACTGCACAATTTCAGCAACCTTCGGTCCATTGAAACCACCTTCGGTCCAACCAAAATCGGTTAAAACAAGACAATGTACTGTGACAGAATTCTAGGTAATTCAACTGTAACCAAATGCCACATTTAGTCCCACCGACGACCATGTTTGGTGCGACTGAAGTTGCCCAAGTTCGTCCAATGGCTTTTTGCTTTAATTTGGTGTAACCGAATACTAATTCGTTGCGACTAAAGAGTAGCCGTTTTAGATCATTTTATGACAGTTAGAACTCGATTCCTTTATATAGAAGATCTGGTCTTTGAGTATTTTAGAGGGTTTTTAGTGCAATTGAAGCTAAGGTGGATCCCCAATCATATCACTCTAATGAGGATTCCAACTTCAATGTTGAAGATGAACTCAAATTTGACGATTTTTTAGATATTAGACCCAACACTATTGGAGTATCCTTTGTTTAAACTCTCTAGGAGACCCTTCTAGTAGAATCTCCTAAGCATTATAACTACCCATTAGTTGTAGGAGATTTTATCCAACCTCCCATCACCTTGATTACCGAAATGAGCATCGCATCTAAGGTGTTTGATCTTGGAGTTGAAGCAATGATTGAAAAGGCCGAGCTAAAAGCCCTAGAGAAGGGGGGGCGTGAATAGGACTATGCCAAATAAAAATTTAAATGCAGAATTAAGAAAGAACTAGAACAAGATAGCACTTATCAATCCTAAATAGTAACCTCAAATGCACAAGTATTGAGAGGTTGATACAGATGTTGTTCTAAGGATAACCTTACACCAAAAACCAATGGCTTATGATAGGACAACCTGATTTCTAGAACGCTCTATGTATCAAAGTCCCAAACCAATACAGAGGAACAAAGAATAAAATAGAAATAAATATCTACTGCTATTACAACATTCACCACATGTGCAGAAAATAAATTACAATCATTCACCACAAATGCACAATAATAAACATTCACCACAACTCTAACAATTATAGTGGTTCGCTTGCGTGTACACCAACTGTTAGAAAACAGCCACACAACTACTCCACTCCGAATATCCTCACCCACGGGATATTGGCTTTCACTATGAAATAGGTTTTCCTAGGTTCACCCAAAACCTTCACAATTGTGTTTTCAAAGGGCTACCATAATTAAAAACCCCACGCACCAAGATTTTCTGGCTATCTCAGTCAAAACCAAAAATGAAAGATTTTTTGGTAATCTTACAAACCAAATACAGAAAATTGAGATGTACTTATTTGAAGATTCTTCTTCTGATGAAGTAGAACCAGTTCGATGTAGATGTTCAATGTAAATGTTCAATGTCCAAACTCACATATGAAAGGGTTCTTAGATCTAAATGAGTTTTTGATTAAATTAACCTGGGCTAGCTTGATTTGATTTTGATGTCAAAAAGGGTAAAATCAATATTCCCTTTTCAAAAGAAATATAATTGAATAGAGATCACAAAATCAAATGTAAAAAAAGCTATTAAAAGAATCTTAAATACTAACAAATTAGCTTCTCGAATGTGGGGACAAGTTTTCTCAGAGTTGTGACTTGAATATCTTGGAATGAATTGAAAAACTCTGAAAATCGTCCTCTATTTATAGGCAAAAATACTATTCACTCGACTAGCCTAGTGGTCAGCTTGATTGGTCGAAGGACCAACAACATTTCAAAATTTCTGGTGCGATAAGATAAGATCGCTACTCAACTGATAGAGTGGCTTGCTCGACTAGTCGAGCCCTGCATTCGACTGGTCGAGTGGGACCTAGAAATGTTGCTGGACTTTGAGTCGAGCCTGCACGACCAATCCAGCACTATTCACTCGACTGGTCGAGCAGTCTCTATGACTGGACGAGGGTCCAATAAAAATTCTGAAAATTCACAACAAATCTTGGACTGGTCGAGAAAATTCTTAGACTGGTCGAGCCAGTACTTGGACTAGTCAAACCATGACTAGGACTAGTCGAAAAATGACCTATAAAATTATCAAATGACCTATGATATAAATGCAAATTGTATGACCTATCCTAAGGTCAATCTAGGGTTAAACAAACCTTATTTGTGAGATGGAATCATCACATATCATTCTCTAGATGTAGTTGAAGCTTGAAGACTTGATTTAGTACTTGAACGTCTTGATGTTGTTCTTGAGTATCTTGATCTTGTACTTGAACTTCTTGAAATTGAATTTGAACTTCTTGCACTTGTATTTAAACTTCTTGATCTTGTACTTGAATGTAGGCAAGGATGATATGAAGTTGATCTTACAGTAACAGCTACACAAGATACAGATTCCAAGAGGTTTTGGCACTGCAAAATTTGACAAACCTACAAGCTAGATAAGATAGCATTTACAATCCCCCCCTTTGTCAAATTCGTGAAAAAACCAAATAAATAATATTATACATAATACGCACAGTAAAGAATCATGCATCATACATGCATAATAAAGAATCATGCACCAGCTAAAAACCGGTCAGCAAAAATCAGCAAACCAATACTCTCCCTTAATACATTACTCCATAGAATCCAATAACATTATTAAATTCGTGACATACCAACACAAATTCTCCCCCTTTTTGTCACAATATGACAAAGGAAAGAACCTATAAATGATGATGGAAGTAATAAGAGTAACGAGTAATGAGAGTAAGAAGTAAGTTCAAGATAACATAAATATTGTCAAGATAACCATTCAAACATGTCCACAATAACAAGAAAACATGTCCAAGCATATAGAGCTAAGAGAAATCCAAGTATAAAAGTTATTACAAATCAGAGATTCAACACTAATTTGAACCAGAGGAAGGAGTAGGTACGGAAGGATCTATTTGATGTAGTCCCTTATTAATGCGCCTAAGATATTTGCACATGTATTTAAATTGAGTTTCTTGGACACATGCATACCCTCTACCTTTTCCTTAAGGGAATGCAAACGTTCATCAAAATCAGACGACTGAAAATCAGGATCAGTTGTAGAGTCTGATTTAATCTCATCAAATATGTCATCCATATTGACATCATCTAGAGGCAAAGCATCCTCCTCTTCATTTGTTTCAGCTGCTCCTCCAGCACCCACATCAACTTGGCCTGGATCCAACCTCAAATTCATCTTATTAATGTTCGAGTTGTTGAACAGAAGATGGTTAATGGGAGCTTCTCCAACAGGCATAGCCACAAGACTATGGGTGGCTAATATCGTCATAAAATAGGCAAATGGTATATCACTATGACCTGGATGGAGATGGAACTGAATCATGATGTAATAGATAAGTGATGGAAGACACACAGAGACACCAGTAATTATAGAATAAAGAATACGAGCCATGAAGGATAGACATTAGAAATGAATATACGATGGAGAACCCTATATTTGGGTAACATAAACTTGAAAGTGAGAGCATTCCCAGAACTCCATTCCGCATTCATGTTGCATAAAACTCTAGTGAGCAATCTTTTGTCAGATTTAGACGGTTTTACTACAAGAGTATGAATGGGAATACCGTCATCAGTAACTGGAAGGTCCCTTAATCCAAAAATTAAGTGACGGTCCACATCAATTGGACATAAAGGACTTTAGTCACCTCTCTCGTCCTTTATGTAATCTACTTCAAAAGGATGTACCATACGAGTGGATTGAGCAATGTCAGGAAGCTTTTTCTAAGCTCAAGGGCGTGTTAACCACTACACCTATCATGTAGCCACCCAATTGGAGCATTCCTTTTGAACTTATGTGTGATGCATCCAACTATGCTCTTGGGGCGGTGCTAGGCCAGAGAAAAGACAAAAAGCCCTATGTTATACACTACGCAAGTAAAACCTTAAATCCTGCCCAAGTAAATTACTCTACGACTGAGAAGGAACTCTTAGCCTTAGTATTCACTTTGGAGAAATTTAGGTTCTACTTTATCAGATCCAAGATCATCATCTACACTAATCATGCGACGCTCAAGTATCTTCTTTCTAAGAATGATGCTCAGCCCCACTTGATAAGATGGATCCTTCTACTCCAGGAATTTGATTTGAAAACAAAAGATAAAAAGGGAGTAGAAAATGTAGTGGTTAACCATCTTTCACGCTTTGATCTCCCTGATTCCCTTGAGACGACACAGATAAATGACATATTCCCTAATGAACAATTGTTTAAAGTCTCCCACTCACCTTGGTTTGCTGATATTACTAATTATCTTGCCACATGTTTCATGCCAATACATTAGACAACATAAGATAAGAAAAAATTCTTTGCCGAGGTACGTAAGTTTTTCTAGGATGATCCGTATTTATTTAAATATTGTCCATACCAAATCTTAAGGAGATGTGTGTCAGATAATGAACACCAAAGTGTCATCTCCTTCTGTCACTCTCAGGCCTGTGATGGTCAATTTTCTACTAAAAAGACCACGGCCAAGATTCTGCAGTGTGGCTTCTACTGGCCCACTATGTTCAGAGATACTCATGAGTTTTACAAAGCTTATAAGCATTGTTAGAAATTGGGAGCATTGTCCCATCGAAATATGATGCCCTTAAACTCCATTCTTATCATAGAAGCATTTGATTGTTGGGGCATCAATTTCATGTGACCATTCCCCCAATCCTTTGAAAATTTATACATTTTGCTAGAAGTAGACTATGTCATTAAATGGGTCGAAGCAATTCTGTAACATCCGGATTTTTGCCAACCTGGAATTAGACATCCTTAGGCGATGGATCAATCCTAACACCTGACTACCTTCTTAAACGCTCAAATTCAAAAGTCTCAAATTCCTTTTCAAACCATTTTCTTCAAAATCTCACATTTCCTTCAAAAATGATGAAGAACAATACTCAAGCTCAAAATTACTGTAAACATAAATAAAATGGGCTTTTGACCATAGACCTTATGGAATCATCGACGAATAGGTTATTTTGAAACATCAGCCTCTCCTGCCCTAGGACCTTCTTTTATCGTAATGAGGGAGTGAATTAGTTAAGTATTAATTACTTGGATCACTTTATATACAAGCTACAAAGGACTAAGTACCACCTCAGACAGAAATCTTACAGGACTAAATCCTTTAGAAATTAGACAAAGTTAACTAAGTGCTACACTAGATTAGCTACGAAATCCGCTTGATCCACTTTAAATACGATCTGCAAGACCCAAAACTTGTAGAATCATTGACGCTAGGTTACCCTAAAATCTAGGATTAATCTCATTACCCGGTTGCTCTTGGGAGCATCACGAAACTCCATATCAGATCTGGACCGCACGTCGAAAGTCCGATTAACGCGAAGTTAAACGGTTAGGACCGCCTTGCTGGGCTTGACAACCATCTCGGAAGTTAAATCCAGATAATGTCCCACGGCTATTCGCTTGAGCCCGGAGTGAAGAGTGTGAGAAAATGTAGATTTCTTAAGAAATCAAGTCTCATTTAAGTAATCTGAGACTTGTCACTTGTGGGCCTGATATAAGCAATCAGACCGTCAGAATTTGACCTAAATACACCCTCGGATCAGGAGAAATTTCATACACATGTCCATGTACTTGTAACCCTGATCGAGTTGCGATGACCGTTGAACTGAAACTGGTCCGCCACGCGTGATCTGAGAATCTGACTAGAACGAAAACTTAACTCCACCTAGATCCAAGGTTGGTGAGCTTAAGTCTGACCGCACACAGAAAAGGGGCCACCAGAAGTGCTCCGTTGGATCAAAATGGACCCGCTTTGGATATAACCTAAGTATACCTTGTTCCTAAGTCTATTTTGGAGTGTTTTGGGCCTATATAAGGACTTAAACCCTTACTCTCTCATTCCATACGAATTTGAGAAAACCTAAGAGAGAAGAGAGAAAAGAGAGTGAAAGTGTGGGAGATGTGGGAGGATCTCCCTGATGCTCTACCCTGCCGCTATTCAAGCTTAACCATCCCGATCTAATCGGTTTCCTGGCGATTCTGACTTCATTTCTAGGTAAGAAAACCTAACCCTAAGCTGTTTAGGGTTTCCAAGAGTATTGGTGATGTAATAGCTGACCTGTTTCATGATTCAGGTTGCCTAATCACCGTAGACGAAGGCTTAGAGATTCTAGCGTATTCGTTACGATTCTACGACAAAAAGTGTGGACTTTAGATGTTTAGGTTATGGTTTTCAATACTTTCAATGTCAGATAATGATAGATTCATGTACAAAGTGTTGTCTGTTTCATTTTTCGGTTATACGTTAACTATGTTGAATATACTGTATTCCTCGTATTTGTAGAAAATACCGTATACGTACAAATTTTGAAAGTATATTAGCCATGATTAATTACTGTATGAACATGCTATATATATATGTATAATACTCACTCGGCGAAAGGATTCGCCCTAATACATGTTTTTGCTAGTATACGTTATGTATGTTAAAAGAGTGTATTTTAAGTGTTTGTGAAAATGACCGAATGAGTATAGAATTCGTATTCGTGCTCGCCATGACTAATTGTCATGGATATATGATTGTTATATAGGCGATACCCCTTTGACGAAAAGATTTTCCCTAAATCACATCACGGCCAATATACACTATATATGCTAAAATGTGTAGCCCAAGTGTTTGTGGAAATGACTGAATGAATATGGAACTTGGATTCCTTCTTGCCATGGCTATTCGCCATGGGTGCACGTGTGTTATAAATGGGGTAGCTCCCTAGTGAAAGGATTTGGCCTAATAACTATGTGATCAACATACGTCATGTATGTTGATGTATGTAGTCTAAAGTGTTTGATGAAATGTCTGAATGAGTAAGTAGTTAGTCCATTGTAATGTACAAGGGTGTTGAGATAGGATTCTTAACTACCTTAGAGAGGTGTATGATTTCCTTCATTAAGTGTTTAGTTTAATCACTTACTGGTTTATGAAACGTATGTGTTTGGATTTCCTGTTTGCATTGTGTTTTATAACATGCTTGTTAATATGTTTGGATTACTTGTTTATTTAATTCTGCTCTGACTATTTCACATGTTTATATTGTATTCCGTAAAATCCATGAAGGGTGATGGGGGAGTGGTGTAACGATTCCGTGCAACAGCCCTGGCAGCCCTAAATGGATAATATTGGAGATTTGATTGTATGATTTGAAATCTTGATCCATTACTGCTTTAACTATTCCGTAATTGAATGTGATTGGGGCTATTATATAGTTCAGGCAATCGGTAACGGGATTGAATTCGTGGCTGAGATTCATTCGCCATGTGAGATGTGTTCGACGAACCCGAGTCGTACTTCGGTTGACGATAGTGGTTGGCCATGCGAAGTGCTTATGCACTTCATGTCGTTCAACTTGTCGTGCACTCGAGCCAGCCGAGCTCGTCAAGTAACCCGATCTGTCTAATGTATGTTCACCATGTTTGGACGCTACTGCTTGAACCTAAGGTACCGAACTTACCAGTGCAACCCCGTCAACCTTGGTACCTCGATCCGCTAAGACTCATGAGCCGGGCATGGTGGTATGGGATACCGTGGTCGAGCTGTCGGCCTACGCTAGGGCCACGAGCCTCCCTGTAGTGACCATTGAGTAACCAGACTCATGAGCCAATTATGGTGGTATGGGACACTATATTTGAGCTGTCGGCCTACACTACTTTGATGGGTGATGGGGGAGTGGTGTAACGATTCCGTATAATGACCACAGCGTACCCTGACCGTGCCGGTGTAGTGACCTCGAGCATACTCTAAATCTGCAGTAAGGCAACGAGCCTTCCCGTAGTAACAGAGTAGAAACTAGGCCTGTATTAATAAGGTGATGGGGGAGTGGTGTAACGATTCCGTGTAATAGCCCTGGTAGCCCTTGCAACGACCTAAAAACACACCATCGTATGCGATTGTCTAGGACTGACGACCCTAAAATGGATCATTGTTTGGGAATGATATAAGGAAGGTGCCTTAGTTTCCCAATACTGCTGTTTGAAATGGATTAATAACAACTCGGTAATCATGCTCATCATCGCATTGCATGTGTCTGAAAGATGTGGAGCACTGAGGGTGACAGCATGTCGCAGACGTAAGATGGTGCTGCACGAAGGAGTATATTGGCGAAGGCATGCATCATAATCGCATCTCATCCTTGCATTAATTACAATACTTAGGAATGTTGATTGTACTGCTTTATCATTACTGCTTGACTGAATTGATAACATGTTAACCTATGCTTTATTGTTCCACTGAGTTGATCACTCACTCCCACATTACGGGACGGTGTTGTGCACACCAACCAGACCCTGTTGTAGCCGCAGGTGATGGCAATGCTTATGAGGCGGAGCCGAACTTTTACGATGACGAGGATGCCTTCTTGTATGTGTTGTATTCTGGCGGCTTCATGTGAGCCGTGTCTTGATCGACGGGGTTATAGGGATGTTGACTAGAGGACCTTATGCATTTGGTATATTTTAGAATTGTACTTGTAATAAATTAACCTGGTAACATTATCACACTCTGGAGACTCACCACAGTTTATATATTTTATATATCTATCACAGTCTTCCACTTACAAATTTAACTATCTCTAGAGTATGATATGTTGTTTTGGTATAATCTTATTCATGTTTCAATGCTCTCATCATAATCATCATTATCTGTGTTGCATAAGTGATGTGTTGGAACTTGGGAGCTGAGCTTTGCTCGACCCCCGATTTTCAGGGTGTTACAGATTCCATGCCAGAGCAATGACCATCAAACGGTCATTAAATTTTTAAAAGAAAACATCCTTTCGGTTCGAAACGCCTCGAGCCATCATTAGTGATGGGGGCTCACATTTTTGTGATAGGCCATTTACGAACTTAATGAAGAAATATGGCATCTCTCACAAGGTGAGCTCTCCATACCACCCACAAACAAGTGGACAAGCTGAGATTTCTAATAGGGCGGTCAAACACATTTTGGAGAAAACAGTTAACCCTGATCGAAGGGATTGATCAATTCGATTGACCAATGTTTTATGAGCTTATTGTACTGCATTTAAAACCCTTATTAGAATGTCTCCATTTAGACTTGTCTATGGGAAGGCTTGCCACTTACCTGTGGAGTTGGAACATAGGGCCTACTGTGCAATAAAAAATTGAACTTCAATTTAGACAACGCTGGCTCATTGCGCAAACTACAATTGAATGAACTCGAGGAGATTTGGAATAACGCATACGAGAACTCGAGAATTTACAAGGATGGGATGAAGGTGTTCCATGACAGGAACATCCTTTGAAAATCATTCTTAGTTATTCAAAAAGTCCTTTTGTACAATTCTCGGTTACATCTTTTTTCAGGTAAACTCCAATCTTGTTGGACCGGTCCTTTCACTATTCTAATGTCTATCCACATGGGGTCGTCAAGATAAAGAATCCGAATAATGGAAATGCTTTTAAAGTAAATGGACATCGGTTGAAACCATTTGTTGAGAAATTTTATTCAGAGGACATGTCCATACCTCTAATTGATCCTGTTTACCAGGATTGACCCCCTAGTCTGACAGATGTATAGTTAGGTTTATTGCTTTCATAGAATTTAGGACTAGGATAGTTTGCTTCCGCTGTTTTAGGATAGTTTGTTTTCCATTTATTTAGGATAGTTTGCTTTTCGGTTGTTTAATTCTTGTGTTAACCCACCTTCACGGTGAGATCCTTTGGAAAAAGCCTAAAAATTTCTTCATTAGGTTCTATCTTTCCATCACTTCTCTTTCAATTACGTTGTCTCTTTTGCAAATCATGCTTATTTCTTTTACATTGAGGACAATGTATATTTTAGGTTGGGGATGGGAGATTAAGTAAATTAATCAATGTTTTCTCTATTTTGAGCAAAATTTGCAAAATTTTTGAAAAAAAAAAATCAATGTTTATTTGTTTAGAAGCGATGAATTGTGTGTTTAAGAATGTTTTTATTATGATGATAAGATAGAGATTGAATTTTAAATTGTTGGAGTTTGATCATCTAAGTAATATATCAATTACAATTCTTGCGCTTAATTGATTAAGAGGATGTTTGAATAGCATGTTAATCTAAATTACAAGACATGTTCAATTTACTTCTATGAATAGTACTAGATCTTCTGATTGTTAGTATGATGATCATTGAAAGATATTAAGAATCGAGTCTAGAGAATTTTATCCACCTTAAAAGAAGAAAAGGACTAGTTAAAAAAATAGGAGATCGACAAAAAGGTCATGTATGGTGAAAAGACTGAAAAAGTTTGAAAAAGAATGAAAAATCTGAAAGTAAAGAGAAAAGACTAAAAAGACTGAATGATTACAAATGACCGTCGATATAAAATAAAAAACTGAAAAAAGAAGGAAAATGAGATAAGTTCGGAATCAGTACTTGAGTTTTCAACCAATCTTGAAGTGATGAGCATGGCTAACATTATGAAAAGATAGTATTTTTATGAGAAGTTGATTTTCACTGAGCACGTTAAAAAACTTGATATGCGAGATATGCTCTAACTTAATGGATAAAGAACTAATTTGATTGATTGCTTATGCCATTCGGCTCTAGGTTTTCAAAATATCACTTTCACAGCTTAAGTCTACTCATTCATACTTAATTACATAAAAGAGTGTTTTCTGAAAAAGGTTTGAACATTGCACATTACAATTCATTTCTCGCATACTTTGCTCAAGACTAGCAAAATGCTGGTTGGGGATTGTGTTGAGGGTCAAACATTGCATATTATCCCCCGTTTATTTCATGGTTTTATAAACATGATAATGCTTAATGTTTTATTTTAATCATGTTTGTATTGCAAGGAGAATTTAAGAGCTTGGATTGAAAAGGATGCTAAAAATATGGATTTAACGCTCAAGGATCACCAAGGCCAAGGATGGATCTTATAAAACCAAGAATGAAGAATTCACGTGCCAAAGATCCAAGAAAACCAAGTAAGGAATGAAGAGAATTGAAGACTTGAAGTGAAGAAAAGGAACCCTAAAAATCTACCTGCTTCGACTCGTTTAGGCCCTCCCTCGACCAATCTAAGGCTCCTGCTCGACTAGTCAAAGATTCCTCGACTCGAACTCCAGCAACAAGAACTTCTAATTTCACACGATCCTCAACCAGTCGAAGACTTTCCTCAACCAATCGAATGTGCCCTCGACTAGTCAAAGGTTTTCCTCGACTCGTCTAAGGTTACACAGACAGCACACGGACTACCAAAATTTAAGGCGGTTTCTGAATTTTCCAACTCGATGCAAAAGTTGGAGTTGTAAAACTATAAATAGGAGTCCCTAGGATGTTCCTAGGCATCTTCTAGGGTTTGAGGAGTGAAGCAAAAAGGTGGAGAAGCTGTCGCCAAGATTTTCTCTTCTTTTTCCTTAGTTTTTATGCTTTTCTTAAGAGATTTTAGTTCAATCATGTCTATGGTTGGCTAAACCTCTTAGTTAGGGCTAAGAGGTGAAGCTTGTAGCGTGATGGGATGTTTCTTTTACTTTAATTCATGTTTATGTTGAACCCTCTTTGATTCTAGTTTGATTTTAAAGGAATACTTTCAGTTCCTAATGGTTTATTGTGACTTAAATTACAGTAGATCCGCAATAGCTTTGAGTATCTTCTTTTCCTGATTTTGAGATTGTAGGATTGGTAAATCCTGTTGTTAGCCATCGTCCCATGGGCATGGTTTGGTAATAAAATTTCTTCCAATTATTACAATTCTCCCCCATTGAGAATTAGGTCAAGGAAAGTTCAGATTGATCTTAATTGTATATCTTCCAATTGGATAGGACATGACTCTAATTCCAATCGTGTGACTTGAATCAAGTAAGAGGGCTCCCTGATCTCTACAAGTGGATCCTTAGAAACCCTAGTTACCACCCTTGAATTTATTAGTTTTAATCACTTTAATCACAATTACTCTCTCAATTAATTCGGATTTAGATTCACATCTTCTTCTAGTTCCAATTCTAGTTACTTTCAGAAACATACAAGATTAGTTCTTGTGGATTTGACCTCGGTCTCACAGAGATTATTACTACATTGCGACCCTACAATTGGGGTTGTGAACATCTCATACATTCACACATTACATGATGCATTTGCATTCACTCCCTAGGGACATTAGAGTTGTTGCCACCACAGGATTATCATGGTTGGCATCTTGAGTATAGACATTGAAAATCTGGTTATGTTTACCGGGCACATAGGATATACCTGGGTGAAAGTCCCTAAACCCCATGGGCCAAAAGGATGCTCCAACGGTGAGACCGAGTGGATAACATGAGCGCTCAAGTGTCAAATACCAGTAGGTCGCATCTCCCACTGTGTCATGGTCAGTTGGAAGGGAGTGTAACCTTATCTACCCAGGTGAAGAGAGTTATATGCTAAGTTGAGTCTGACCAGCTCATGAAATAGGTCTGTTATTGGCGAGCTGGGTGGGGATTGACATACCACTGACGAGGCGAATAGTGAGGTCTCTTCCACTCATTGTGTCATGCGTGCGATGGGGCGGCAGACCAGGGTCAGAGTGTACTAGACCCCGATGATTCCGGATGAGAACCATGATGAGATGTGGATTAGACATCAGGATTTGCATATTGCATTGCATCCTCAGCATATGACGTTTGACCCAGTATATCTTTGCATCACATAACCTGGATAGGGCTAATGGTATATTAGACATAAGAATTTGCATATCGCATTGCATCCTTAGCATATGATAACTAACCTACTATGTATTTGCATTATATAACCTGGATTAGGCTGATGGTATTTATGGACTTGTTAGGATTTTCATATTGCATTGCATCCTCAGCATATGACATTTGGCCTAGTATGTCTTTGCATCGCATAGCCTGGATAGGGCTGAAGGTATTTATGGACTTTCCAGTTTGGCCTCCATCTTTCTACTTACACTGACATTTGTATACTTGGTACATGATTGTACACACTCTCTAAGCTTCGTAGTAAGCTTATGCATATTCATTACGTGTAGGTCATGCTAGACTATAGCAGCATTGAGGCAGGAGCATGTGCCCGATCTTTTGGAGTTTTGTTATATCATGTATTTTCCTTTCAACACTATACTCAAAGATTATATTATTAGATATGTGGTGATGATGTTTTGTGACTTGGGTACACTTGTGGTTATGCTCCTTTATAATAAAAAAATTACCCTGAAAATCCTCCTTATAGGATCCCAGGATCGGAACCTAGAGCATGGGAGCTAGGAGCCGAGAATGGGGTACTACGAAGGCTGTCGGCGAAAGAGCTGTGAGTCCGGTTACCGAGTTTGGGGCGTGACAAACTTACTGACGTACACTCCCACCGAAGGCTCTCGTAAGTCCTAATCTAAGAACCTATGTTTACTCTTGCTAGATGCTCCTATGGAGACTAACATGTACGCACCCATGTCCAGTGGCCAACACGAGGACTTTGATTTAGGCCCTACATAAGAGTTAAGGTCCTACATAAGAACTTAACTAAGTTTGGTAATTCAAACTTTACACTCAATCCTACACAAGGAATGAGTGTACCCGAACTCTCACAATTGGTAATTTATCAGATCAAGCTCCATTTGTAGCGCCTTCTCGGGTTGCTTGGTTAATACTCTCCTGTGCTTTAATCAGCTCCCCTTTGCTCCCCTGATCATGATGTCAAGGCTTCAGCTCCAAGATTAAACACCTTACATGTAGTCCCCTTTTAGGTGAGTAGGGTGATGGGAGGTTAGTTGAATCTCCTACAACTATCGAAAAGTTGTAATTCCTAGGGGATTTACCTAGATGGGCCTTCTAGAAGATTTCAACAATGGTATCCCTATAAAAGTTGATTCTAATATCTAGAAAATAGTGGAGTTCAAGATCATCTTTAAGGTGGAGGTTGGAATCCTCATTGGAGTGTTAATAATCTCGGTGTAGTCGTAGTCCTTGGCAACGGTGCCAAAAACTTGTTCACAACCCCAAGTGTAGGGTCGCGATGTAGAAATAATCTCGATGAGACCAAGGTCGAATCCACAGGAACTAAACTTGTATGTATTCTGAAAAAAAAAAAATTAGATCTAGAAGAAGAAGAAGATCTAAATCTAAATTCTGGAATAATTGAAAGTGATCGTGAATAAGGTTGATTAAAACTTATGAATTTAAAGATGGGAACTAGGGTGTCAAGGATCCACTTGTAGCTATCAAGATGCTACATTACTTGATTCAAGAGGTACAATTGAAGTCAGAGTCATATCTTATCCAATTAAAAGAAGAGATGATCAAATCTCTGAACTTTTCATTGAACTAGCCTCAATAGATGAGAATTGTGAAGATTTGTAAGGGATTCCATCACCCAACCATGCCCAGGAGACGATGGTGAACAACAAGATTTACCGATCCTACAATCTCAAATAGGAAAAGAAGATATTCAAAACTATCACAGCGTCTATTGTAATTTGAGTCACAACAAACCATAAAAAACTGAAAATACTCCTTAAAATCAACTAGAAATCAATGAAGTTCAATATAAACAATAATCAAAGTAAGATAAACATCTTAATCACGCTACAAGCTTCACCACTTAGCCCTAGCTAAGTGATTTAGTTAACCATAAACATGATTAAACCAAAATGTCTTAAATAAAATATGAAAACAATTAAGGAAGAAGAAGAAAAACTCTTGGAGGCAAATCTCCACCCATTTGGTCCACTCCTTAAACCCTCGAAGATACCTAGGAATGTCCTAGGGACTCCTATCTATAGTTATGAAGTCCCATCTTACACACCGCCTTGAAATTCCAGAAATCGCCTTGAATTTACGCACTCTGCATAAGCCCAGCGTTACGCTTCAATCAGACCAAAGTTGGCTTCGATCGGACTGAAGTCGTGTCTGAAATTTAGGTGCAAAGTATTTAGGTCAGACTGAGTCCAATCGAAATCTCCAACCAAAGCTGGCTTCGGTCGGACCGAAGTTGGCTCACGTCGGACAGAATTAAGCCTGAAAATCCTAATTTTTTACTGGACAGTTTTCTGCGGGTTAGACCAAATTACAGTCTGAAAATCACGATTCTTATTGGACTTTTTTGTGCACTCTCGGTTGGATCAAAGTTGGATCAGGTCGGACCGAACTGTCTGTTTTTTCTTCTGTTTGACTTATTTTTTTGCCAGTCTTTTCTCCATCCTTTGCACTTGGTTTTCTTAGATCTTAAAGTCTTGAAATCTTCAATCTTGGTCTCCTAAGATCCACTCCTTGCTTTGGTAAATCTTAAGCATCAAATCCATATTTTTAGCATTCTTTTCAATCCAAGCTCTCAGATTTACCTTGTAACACAAACTTGTATAAAATATACCATTAAGCATTATCATGTTCTTAAAACCAAGATATACTTAGGAGAAAAGATGCAATATTTGACACTCAACACAAGACAAAATTCATTATTTTGGTGGAACTTGATCTTTCTCTCCCTTTTTGTTAGTATTTGACATAAATTTAATTTAAATAAATATTCCAATAAAAATATAGTATGAAACAAATCTATAGGTCATAGATTTACCAATTATAAGGCACATACTAACATGGGTTTAAAGGGTGCATATAATCATTAAGAACATGGAACATGCTAATTATAGTCATTCAAAAGATGGACCAATTTAAAATGAGAATAACTAATGATAGCCTAAGCTAAAACATATGATACCAAAATTTAGCAAATTTAAAGCTTAAATTATCAATACAAATTAGGTTTAATCCTCAAATTTACCATTATACTCAATATAAGGTTGAATCCTCTAATTTAACTATAGAGTACTAGGATGAGGCTGAAATCCTCAGGTTTATCAATTGAGCTTAAAGATGAGACTTGATCCTTTGATTTAACTATTTAGCCCAAAAGCACCTTCTAAGGTTACATTTTTAAGGTGTTATGGTCTCCCAAATCTCTAGGGAGGGATGTTGTGGTGTAAGCCGATAAGATACATAAGTGACTAAGGTCTTCAACACTAATGGAGTCTTCTGAAACATGTTTGGACTCATCTATATCATCTCATATTGCCGCCATAGCCTTGCCTTTAGATCTTATTTTGCCAGGGCATTCGAGGGTAAGG
The DNA here is from genome assembly GCA_030180095.1 of Magnolia changhungtana. Classification (NCBI taxonomy): domain Eukaryota; kingdom Viridiplantae; phylum Streptophyta; class Magnoliopsida; order Magnoliales; family Magnoliaceae; genus Magnolia; species Magnolia changhungtana. The sequence continues at coordinate 683,822 of JASAUF010000293.1, forward strand.
TGTCTATAAGCCTCACAGTTGTAACATTGGACTTTTTTAGGTGATTTGACAAATTTACCTTTACACTTGTCAACCATCTTGTCTTTCTTATCACAACTCTTCCCTCTACTAAACTTAAGGAATTTCTTAAATTTTCTAGATAATTCATCCTCCTCATCATCACTATCACTTACAGATTTTATCTCTTTATGTTTATGTGAATGCTTATGAGATGTTTTGAGGACGGCTAATTTATTTGCTCTAGAGGGGGTTTTAAAGTGTAGTTTGAATGTTTGTAGGGAACCTAAGAGTTCTTCTACTTTCATCTCATATATGTTCATACACTCTTCTATCGAGGTTATCTTGGGAGCGAACCTATCCGATAAGGATCTAAGTATTTTCCTATATATACAGCCTTCCAGAATCCTCTCTCCTAAACCCCACATGGAATTGAAAATATCATTCAGTTTAAAGTAAAATTCAATGAAAGTTTCAGACTCTTTCATTTTAAAGTTTTCAAAATAGGTTATTAAGAGTTAAAACTTCGATCTCTTTACTATGCTAGTTCCCTTATGGGAGACTTCCAATATGTACCACACTTCCTTCTCAGTTTCACATGTGCAAATGTGTTTAAATTCATTGGAGAAAATTGCACAGTAAATAGCATTGAGAGCTTTGCATCATAGGTATACTGTGCCCTCTCATTGATATTCCATTTGGATTTATATTTTGGAGCGCTAATGGTTTTATCATCAATCATGACCTATTCCATGGCCATCATCTATCCTTGTTCGACAATAACCCAAATCATAGGGTCAAAAGATTTTAGAAGGACCATCTAGCCTTCTAATAGGCGTAGTTAAACCCATCAAAAAATGATGGTCGTATGACGATACACCCATCTTGGGTAAACATCATTCTTAAGCCCCTTAGGTCAACTCAAGGCAATTAAGCCCTTCAAGAGCTATCATCTCTGATACCAATTGAAAGTTCACATGTGGTATAATGGGATTACCACGGTTACACTGCAGAAGCTATGCAGGGCTACGAAATGAAGGTTATGTCCTAAAGGAGGGGGGGTGATTACGGCCAAATAAAATTTTCTTCTTTTAAAACATAATTACATACTTAAGGTAATGTGCAAATTAAGCTAAGCAAGGCAATTAACTCTAAGGCTTCCAAGCCAATAGAGGGTCCAATCACATAAACTACAAATAATATGACAATTAAGCAACTAGTTTATAAACATGATAGTATACATATGTGTGTGGAGATGTGCTAACTATCATCTCCTAGCATTCATCTAATCATGTATGCATATAATTAAACATTTCACCATAGAAGCATAATTAAACAAGTGTTCAAATACAATCCCAAATGTAAGTATCTATATTAGTTCAGTTTTCCTACTTCATTCTTGAAGGATACACTCAACCCATGAGTGTACCAGATTCACTATCAGAGGTTTTAAATTAGGTTGACATCTAACCTTTACAATCCTAGACAAAGACCAGCTCTCATAGGAGACATTTCGTGGTTTTCTATAGGCTCGTCATGAACCTCGGTCCTACACAAGAACCTACTGACATACACTCCCACCGGAGGCTCTCGCAAGAATCTTTAGTTGGTTTTCTATCAGCTAACCAACAACCTCGATCATAATCCAAACTCATATATTTACTCCTGTCAGAGGATCCCACGGAGACAAACACATATGCACCCATGTCCGGTGACCTACACAAGGACTTTGATTTAGGCCCGCACAAGAGCCAATGTCCTACACAAGAACCTACTCGAGATCGGCAATTGAAACTTTACACTCATCGTACACAAGGAATGAGTGTACCCGAACTCTTACAATTGACAAATTGTCAATTTGAGCTCCGTTTGTAGTGTCTTCTAGAGTTGCTTGATCAATGTTCTCCTGTGCTTTAATTAGCTCCCCTTTACTCCCCCGATCATGATGACAATGCTTTGCCAATGCTTCAACTCTAAGATCAAACACCTTATATGTAGTTCTCCTCTAAGGTGACCAAGGTGATGAGAGGTTAGTTGAATTTCCTATAACTAATGGGAAGTTGTAATTCCTAGGGGATTCACTTAGATGGGTATTCTAGAGGATTTAGACAATAGTTTGCTTATAAAGATTAAGTCTAATCTCTAAAAAATGGTGGAGTTCAAGCACATCTTCAAGGTGGAGGTTGAAATCCTCATTAGAGTATTAATCTCGAGGAAGATGACTTAAACTCATTAGTTTAAATGCTTGTGATGAGGGATATAATAATGGAATCACCTAAGCTTCTATTGCACCAAAAACACATTCAAATGCCAAAGAACCGAATGCCCTTTTATAAGAAATTCGAGTTCTAACGGTCAAATAACGGTTATTTCAATGGGATCGAGCAGGGCTTCGATGGCATCAAAGAAATTGGATTTTAGTTGAATTATTGCTTGAAAGTTTTACACAATGTTATCTAATGCCATCGAGTGGTCTTCGATGTCATCAAGGGTATTGTAACACCCCGCACCTTTGGTACACGGGTGTTACCATTAAAACTTGGATTAGTATAATCATGAATTTAACTATTAAATGATTCTAGTCTAACTCAAAACAGTAGAAATGACCTTCAGTCGTTCATCGAGTCGTCCAACGGTTCATCAATACCTAGACGAGTCATCGAAACCTTTAGAGGCAAATTAAGCCATTCTTTAACAACTTCAATTCCTAGATCGCCATCATCAGATCCACAACATTCTATGGGTCAATCCCACCATTGAGTTATAGGATCCAACCATAAACTCCTCAAGGAATAGGAATGCCTGGGATTGGACGGATGGCCCACATCAACGATCTTGATAAGGTGGACCTATAAATGAATGAACGAATGAATGGGTGTCTAGGTATACTTGTGTAGTATCAGGCACGATATACAAATGATGATATTAGGAGTGTTCAACACACAAAGTGGTTGGGCCTGAGCACACCAATGACTCTGGGACCCCTTTCGGCCATTGATACCTGAACCCAGAAAGATTTGACCCTCAGATCAGTAGAAATCTGTAAGTGAACACTCCGATCACAACATATAGGCCACCCGAACGATAAATCTGTCTGATCACTGTCCCGATATCCTAAGAGAGACCCCCAAAGAGAATGGACGGTGTGGATTTCACGATTGCATTGTGATGGGGCCCACACTAGTTGCATGTGCATCGTGGACAGTGTGCACGCAGTGCACCGGACCGTCAAAACGGTCAAAGTAGACGCTAACCCAACGAATCCCGCAACAGAGGCATTTTCTCCCATTTCCCGCCCAGGACTAACTCAAAACAGACGAATGTTCATCTTAATCACATGGTGGCCCACTTCAAGCCACCTTTCACATGATCTAAGTCATCCATCGGAAAGAAGGGTCCCGGACGACCAAACCCTCGTCGACCATTCGGGCCCATGCAAGCATGCATGCGCTCGGGTAGGAGCCAAACAAAGGCATGCATCAACGTTCTTCTAAAAAGAGAGGGCTGCCACGTTGGCGATCTGAGGCAACAGCCTGTTTTCAATCCCAACTGTTCATTGAGGGCGCTTCTCTCAGTGCCAAAAACGAGCAGGCACCCGACTGTGGAACGGAAAGGCGTGGGAGACATTTCCACTTCGGGAAAGTCTCGCTGGCACGATTTAGACCTCCCACGAAGCCACGTAGGGCAATCTCCACCGTCCTCTCTAGGGCAACAATGTCTCTACTCGGGGAGGATTTCTCATCTCGTGAGAAGACGAAATCGATAAAAAATCTCACGAGATGAATGAAACTACAATGAATGGTGGGATTAGTGGCCCCCACGATGATCAATGGTCCCATCTGAACCATTCAAACTGTCCAGATCGTCCTGTCAGGCCGTAGACAAAATCCACCATTACTAGTCAGGTCATCTTCCCCATTAGATCGAAATACCCACCATGATGGTGTGGGCCCCATTGCAGATAAAAAAGCACTTTTACGATGGGCCACGATGTTGGGAATCCACCCCTCATAATGGATTTCCCCCATGCATCCAAGGGAAGAGGATAGGGACATGGACATGGTCACTTGTCTCAACCGTTGGATGGACAATGCGAGCGTCCCTCACGGCTATAAATGGAGGGCGCCCATCTTGGGATTCTCACCAGGAGTTCGGAGAGAAAACAGGAGAGAAAAGAGGAGGGAGAGAGAGAGAGAGAGAGAGAGAGAGAGAGTGTGTGTGTGTGTAACATCTCAAAAAAATACGTACAAAGACCCGAGTACCACCACAGGCAGAAATCACTCAGGACCAAATCCTTTAAAAATTAGATGAAATTAACTAAGTGTTAAACTAGATTAGCTATGAAATTAGCTTGAACCACTTTAAATATGAATTGCAAGACCCAAAACTTGTAAAATCATTAACGCTACATTACCATGAAATCTAGGATCAATCTCTAAACCCAGTTGCTCATGCGAGCACACTAAAACTTCGTATCGGACCTGGATTACGCGTCGAAAGTTCGATTACTGCGAAACTATACGCTTATGACCACCTTACTGAGCTTGACAACCATCTTGGAAATCAAGTCCTAACAGTGTCCGGAAATGCACAACTTGAGCCCGAAGTAAAGTGTGTGAGAAACGCGTACATCTTTAGAAAACATACTCAGATTTAAGTGAATTGAGTCATTCAACTACAGGAAAATATAAAAATTTAGACCATCAGAATCTGATCCAATTACACCCTCGGATCAGGGAAAATTTTCAACACATGTAAGTGTACTTGTGGCCCTGATCGAACACCAGTGACCGTTGAACTGAAACTGGTCCTCCGTGGTCAATCTGTAAATCCAATCGGACCAAAACCTTAACTTGATCTAGATCCAATGTTAGGGAGCTTAAGTCTGACCGCACATAGAAAAGGGGCCACCAGAAGTGCTTCGTTGAACTGAAACAGTCACCTCTTGGCTATAACCTAAGTATACCATGGCCCTGGGGCCATTCCCATCAGTTCTGGGCATATATAAGCCCAAACCCTCTCTCTCATTCCATACGAATTTGGAAAACCCTAAGAGAGAGAAGAGAGAAAAGAAAAGGAAAGAGAGAGTAAGAGAGAGGGAGAGTGAGGATTTGTTGTAGGGATTCATCCCTGCCACTCCGCGGGCTGAATCAGCCTTTCCAAATCATTATCCCGGTGATTTCGACTTCGTTCTTGGGTAAGAAATCCTAACCCTAATCTGTTTTAGGGTTTCAAATAGTGTAAGTGATGAAATAGCTAATATATTTCATGCTATAAGTGGTTGTCGTGCCGTAGATGAAGACTTGATATACAAACTAAGTTCGATACTTGTTTATCGGCGAAAGGTGCGGACTATAAATGTTTAGGTTATGGTTTTCAAGGCTTTCAATGTCAAAAATGATTTATGTCTGACTTGATTGCTATCTCACATGCTTAGATATGATGTTTTCCGTATATACACATACACATAACTATGTTGATTTTGAAATGCATTACATGTGTTTGTTGAAATGTCTGAATGAATGTGGAATTTGGATTTGTACATGCCATGCTCATTGAATGTAAATATATGATGGTTGTACGTGTGACAATTCCTTTGTGAAAGGACTTGTCATAATATGTGTTTTAAACTAATTTATTACATGTATGTGATATGTGTAGTCTAAGTGTTTGATAAAATACCTAAATGAGAACCGCTTGTGTACATGTATGAAATGAGGGTGTTGAGATGAGATTCTCAATTCCCTTATCTATGGTTACAATTTCCTTTATGTAACCTATCCTATTACTATGTGATTTATGGATGAAATGTCTATGTGTGGTAGCATATGTATTATGTGATTGTAGAAATGCTCAAATAAGATTATGTTTAGATGTGGTTGTCACATGCTGTCTTGGCTATTACATGTTAATGTTATTTGCTTAGAGTGTGTTTGGGACTATGGTTATAGTCCAGGCAATCGGTAACAGGTCCTGATTTGGTGGCTGAGGTGGTTTCGTCACACAGGACGTGTTCGATGAATCTAAGTCGTACTTTGGTTATCGACAGTGGTTAGGCCACACGGAGCGCTTACGCACTTCATGTCGATCCACTCGATGTGCGCTCGTACCAGTCAAGCTCGTCAAACAACCCGGTTGACCCGATGTATGTTCACCATGTATAGACGCTACTATTTGAATCTAAGCTACCAACTTACCAGTGCGAAACTCGTTAACCTTGGTACCTCGATCCGTTAAGACTCATGAGCCGGACATGGTTGTATGGGATACTGTGGTCGAGCTGTCGGCCTAAGCCGGGGTGATGAGCCCACCCGTAGTGACCAGTAAGCAACCTAAGCTCATGAGGTTAATACGGTGGTACAGGACACTGTATTCGAGTTGTCAGCCTACGATTAGGTGACGAGTCATTCGTAGTGACCTCAAGCATACTCTGAGACTGCGCTGAGGCAACGAGCCCTTCGTAGCGACCTGGAACCGCAACATCGTATGAGACTAGCTAGGACTGACGACCCTAGAATGGATCATTATTTGGGAAATGATATAAGGGAGGTACCTTAGCTTCCCAATCCTTCTGTATGAAAAGGTCTAATAAGAACTCGGTAATCACACTCATGCAACGTATTGCATTACCTTTGGCGTTGGTGTTGAGCACAAAGGAAGGGGTGCATGCTGCGACCATAAGAGGAAGATCGCAGAGGGAGTGCAAGCGAGGGCATGCATCATTAATACATAGAATGTTTGCATTAACCAGAGTACTTAGGGATGTTTGATTGTATTGCTTTATCATTACTGCGTGATTGAATTGATAACATGTTAACTTTTGTCTTATAGTTCCACTGAGTTGATCACTCACTCCCACGTTCTAGGACAGTGCTTAAACACCAACCAGACCCTATTATAGTTACAGATGATGGCGATGCTTACGAAGTGGAGCCAAACTTTTATGATGATGAGGAGGAATTCTCCTACATGCAGTTATCAGGCGAGTCTATGTAGACCGTGTTCTGATCGACGGGGCTTACAGGGATGCTGACTAGATATCATTACACTCGTTATGATTATATTTTGGAGCACACGTGTATATTCATTTTATATATTTTGGGAGTATACATGTATATATATATATATATATATATATATATATATTTAACCTGGTAACATGATCACACTTCGGAGACTTTTTGCAATTCATATATCTTATACATCTATTACAATCTTTCGCTTGCGAAATTCACTTGTCTCTGGAGTATGATATGCTGTTTTGGTATAATCCCACTCATGTTTAATGCACTAATACGGACAACATTTAATCATCATTATCTATGTTGCATAAGTGATATGTTGGAACTCAGGAGTTGGCTCCTGCTCGACCCCCAATTTTCAGGGCGTTACAGAGAGAAAAAGAGAGAGAAAGAGAGAGAGAGAGAGAGAGAGAGAGCAAACGAGTGCAGGTGTAGGTGTGAACTCAGTGTCGCACTGCACCAAGTCAACTTGGTCAGTTCGGATCGAGTTAGGTCAGTGCAGACCAGCAACACCCCTGTTAGAATAGGAGAGAATAAAAGGAGAGAGTGGGCGACGTGCCGCACTACACCAACCGACTCAGTCGTCTGTGTTGAGTCGACACGATCCGTCCACGCCAGGCTGACCCTACAGCCCAAATCAAGTCAAGTTAGAGTTCGCTGCCGTGTAGGAGAGGTCAATCGAGTTGGTTCAACCCTCCTACCTCGAAGGCTGGCTTGACCGGTGCCATCCGAGTCAAGCTCACTGCCGTTCAACTAAGCTGAAGTCCCTGACTAAACTCAGCTAACCGACTCGACTCGTCACAGCAGCGCCATTTCAACCAGACCCTCAAACCAGTAAGATGACACTGGTTCCATGCACGTCCAGAAGGAGTTAAAGGAGGAGAGAAGCCAAGGGCAGTGTTGCCGCACCAAGCTACTCGAACTAGCCCGACCCAGGGCCAGTTCAGGTGGTCCAACAGGGTTCAGGCTTGAGCTTGGCATTTAGGTTCATCGGGCGGACCTGCTGTAGCTGCTGGAACTATGTGTGGTTGCTGAACCACCCAAACTGTTTTGACCAGCCATAAATGACCTTAGGTGACTCTTCCACTGAGTTGACTCACCTTGAGTCACAGGAACTGACACGAATACCATATGTTTTAAGGACATACTCAGCTGATTGATCAGCCACGTGAACGTCTTAGATTAAATCCTAACACGAAGGCCACCCTTCAGGAAACCCTCAACCGAGTTCAGACCAACTTTGTTAACTCGTTTAGTCGACTCTCTCCTTGCTTAAGCTATTCCCAGATATAAAGAGGCCCGTTTCGAGTATGGCCAATAGCATTGCCCATCCTGGGAATGGGATAGAAAAGACCAACCCAGGTGGCTCTGGCCGATTCTATCTGGGCAGCAACACAGGCCCAATGGGCCTATGGATCAGGCCGAGTCAACTTAGGCTAGCTAGGTTAAAACCCTCCTTAGTTTTGCAGCAAGGGATTTACAAATCTCAGCCATCCATATGATGAAGGACTCATGAGAATGAAACTCTCCCTGTCAAGCTAAGGTGAGCTTAACAGCAACTAGGAGACAAGGACTAGACATCAAAGGGTTGGGTTTTCCCTTACCACTACATCACTTTCATAACATTGACTTCTTCCCCTCAAGCTTTCCATTTCCAAATTAGTTCAAGGATAGTTCCCACTTGAATCATGATTACCAGCTTGAAACTCATGATCACTTGTACTAGATACCGAATCATAATGAATGGCTTACATTTGATCTATAATTGATAGCTTGTAAATCATGTTCACATGTAATAGTCATTAAACCTTACATTCCAAGTTTTAATTTTAAATGATAACTTATGCCTTGATTTCACAATCTCTTATAATAGCTAAGAATTTTATTATCAACATATATCTTGTGTGTTGTATCCACACACCTTCACATGTCAATGAACTGTTTGTAAGTCACATATGGAATCCAATTCACTACATTAACTAGTGGAAAATCCCACTTATGTATGTGAGCCCACACTTAGGACATAACGGAATGTGTTAGAAATAGACCCTCGAATTGGAGGTTATTGTTCGTGGTGACTTGTTAATGTGGGTTTACCATCCATAAGTTGTTTTCACCTACGTGGCCTTAGGAATGAACTCTTTACCGCCCTGATTTAACGTTGCCCTACCATCTCGATTTAGTATTTATATCATATGCCCTTTTTTTCCACACCAACTTGTTTTTATCCTAAGATTTAGTATTTACCCTTGCGGCTTCGACTATTCATTCTCATACAATCATGTGATGGTAATTTCCCCCGTATTGAATTTGATCGCCCAATAATTGATGGGCTTCTATTAAACATCCTAAGGTGGGCCTCATGAGCCGAGGATGGTGGTTATGGGACACTATACCCGAGTTGTCGACCTATGTTGGGTGATGAGCCTCCCATAGTGACCTTTGAGTTTACTTAAATTGGCTGGTTCTAATTGGAATAATAATGGTTTGGCCAATCATGCATTCATAGCATACGGGTGGTGACGGTTGGCTAATTCTGGATGTTGTAGCACGTGCCCTTAGTCATGGTATCGTTTCGCTAGCTCCCAAACCATCGACTATCGACCCACTTTCAGTGAGTTTGGCACTACGCATCTATGGGATATACTTTCACTAGTGACCGGCCACATGCATGGGTTTCGCCCAAAAGCCAACTGGATGAACATCCCCGGTTGATGTGCACTCATACATCCATGCATTAAATAAGACTACATTTTGTATTGTTTTATATGCGTTGTTATATTTTTTTAAACTATACTTGTCTAAGGCGACGCTATGTAATCTTAAGGGGAATTCACATTGAGTTGGCCACTCATTCATCGAATATTCAATCGTATAGAGAATGCAGGTTTAGGTGAGGACGACTATGGTGCAGGTTCCGATGTCATTATGACAAGATTAGAGGAGGGATACTACGAGGAGGAACCGTGTCAGGAGACGGCAAAATACCACGGGCATAATCAGTAGTTACAGTCATTTCCTTTCTAGTTGTCTTAATACATTTGAAACTTTGAGTTACTTAAGGTCCCCAGCTGAGTGGACCAGAATCTTGATATTTTAGCTATGTTATGGATTACCACGCTTGGTTTATGCTATCGCACTCTGATTATTGCTTACATGTTTAGTTAACACCTGGTTTTTAGGAAAACGAGTAGCATACTCAGGTTTTGAAAATCGGGGTGTCACAGATATCCTTCAATGTCATCAAAGGTTCCTCAATTCCATTGAGAAACTTGGACAACTTGCTAGACACATCTAAGTTATCTACTCGATTCCATCGAGAGGTCTTCGATGCCATCAATGATCCCTCAATGTCTGCTTGATGGGATCGAGTAACACTCAAAATCTGTTGTTTTGAACGAATGATTTCACAGCAACTTCGTATGTCTTCTAAGCTTACTTATAATATTCCAATAAGGTTTCTAAGGCTAAAGGATGATCAACAAGGTTTACCTATTAAGCTAAGACCATCTAGAGGTTCAAGGGTTATTTTGGGTCAAGGGTTAGGGTCACCAAGGTACCTCATTTACCTGTTCTTTTCTCCTGATGCTCTTTTTTTTTTTTTTTAAAGGTGTTCCGCTTCCAGATGCTCAACCGACTATCTGACATAATGACTCATATGATTGACAAACAAGGTGTACAAATCAATACACTAATAATATTAACCTTGTAGGAAAAGTCAAAGTTGACCAATCAAGATCGTGACCCTTATACATCCTCAGGTCTAAGGATTAGTCATTTGTCATGCATCATCAAGTCTTGATCTCATAATTATAGTCCAAGCTAATGGAACCCCAGATTTGATCTCGATCCACCAATGTGAGTGACCAAAGGTCCAAACGTATATCATTTGTTCATTGCACATTCATACTCCTATGTAGGGTAAAGGTAAGGCGTAAACCGACACCAAGTTGGTTCCGATGGTAGAAATTGTTCATCCTGACCCAAATCAGTCCCTTAGTATAAGATGACCATACATCTCGTGAATTGATATCTACAAGTTACTCCCATACACTTGTGATGGTCATAGTCTAATGAGGTACTGAGATCCATGAACCATGACTCTCAATCTAAAGTTCCAATTACTACAAAAGGAATCACTCATTAACAAACATATAATGAAGATTTAAGGTAACACAATAAACCAAGTTACTCCCATACACTTGTGATGGTCATAGTCTAATGAGGTACTGAGATCCATGAACCATGACTCTCAATCTAAAGTTCCAATTACTACAAAAGGAATCACTCATTAACAAACATATAATGAAGATTTAAGGTAACACAATAAACCAATGATTAATAGGATGTCTACCAAAGACTTATGATCATAATTCACTGCTAATATCACCCTTATTATATGCATATGGTTAATGAATTAGAGCTCACATTAATATTTTTAAGGGGCAGGTTCCAACACTAGCATAAGCTTGAAAGATTAGATTGACACGTGATTTATAAAAAACCGTAGCCAGAGTTTGGCGCCGGCTGTCAACTGGACGCAACCTTTATATATAATTTTATTTTTGTTATTACCAAAATGCCTCTATTCATTTAAATTAAGGCTCCATTACTTCCATTAGTAAGGGCGGGCGGGGTGTCTTCATAAGACCACATAAGTGGGCCATACCCATAGGATTTGAAGATCTATCATCATCAATCGACCATGCTGAAAAGAATCAAATTGATGAAATAAAACATAACAATATCTTTTTTATATTAACTTCGTAAAAATCATTTTTAACTACGGAAATTCCACGTCCATGTAATATTAAGATATATTTTGATAGACAATGTTACTAACTAGTAAGCACAGAAGTTCTAACAGTATAATAGATAGAAAAGTGCAGTCCAATGTCAAGTAATCCAAATCATTGATATGGACCTTACCCTGATTACCGTTTAACAAAATGCGGCCACGTGGAAGACATTCTAGTTATAGAATATTATGGCTTCTTTTCCTGAGAAACCTAATCTAAACATGTTAGGACTGAAAAAACTATTAAAATCTTAGTGGGCGCAATCGGGATGGCTCAACCTTTGTGATCAAGAGACAAAGCTCACTACTAATTGTTGTTAGTGCTGTCAATGAGCCGGGCTTAGGCTCAGTCCTGGTCTTCTAACCCCAGCCAGCAACGTAAAACCAATTAATGAGCCCATCCTAGGTCTGCGACAAGCCTACACAAACAAGCCCAAGTCCGGCTGAGTACAGCTGCCCAGGCCTGGCCACCCACTTTTGTGCAAGAACTGGGTTGTTCATTAATGGCGTCCCATTATAATAATGTATGCAAAAATGCTCTTGAAATCCTAAAAAGTCTGAATGGGGCTGATGGCCTCAAGCCTAGATCGGTTATTAAATGGGCTTAAGTTTGGGCTCAGGCTCCTCCTGAGGCTTAGAATTTCCAGCCCAAGGGAGCATCGCCCAAAGGCTCCACTGGCCAGGCATGATAGCCCAACGGACCATCCGGCCATTCACAGGTCAGCTCATGGCTGGCAACTAGTCGGTTGTTGTATTAAATAAAACAATAGTTGTTTGATACTTTAGGCCCTACCATATGGCAATGGTGCATGTTTCTTCGATGGGCTGGCCTAATGGTTGGCAATGGTGCATGTTTCTTCGATGGGCTGGGCCAATGGTCAGAATTGTCTAAACAGCATGATTATGTGGACGAGCAATCTACGGTGGTCTGAACATTTGGTAGATACCAGGCCCCTAGCGACGATCATCGTAGTGGTATGACGCTCAACCGTGCATCCTAGACCCGAAGATATGGACAGTTAATAGTGTTTTATGCTTAAACAAAAGGGGTCCATTATTCAAGGATCCAGATCATTGGTCTTTGGGGCAGTATTGTGGATGGTGGATGCCTTGAAATTCTCCTAGATAGGAAGATGTTAACCACCAAGCTTAGGCCTGATGGGACTGGTACTGTATTTCTCTTATTAAGGCACCTATTTGTGGGCTAAGTTAAATCTCCTATTAATCGTGTATTTGATGAACGACCTGATCCATTTTGAGCCATACAGAGAAACGGCCTGGCTCACTTAGTCTCACCTGTGTATTTGGGGCACACTTCTGTGATCCAAGCAATTGATATCATGGAGCTAATTATAAAAGTCACATCAGCAATAAGAAGAATCCTAACCCATTAATAGGTGGTCATGTAAAGATGCTTAAGAGCAGCTACGATCTTCCAATCCAGCCGATTTTTCTTCATAAGCTATCCAAACCCAAACCCATGGGGTCAGCATGCTCGTCACTGGTACAGAGGAAATCACAACTTTCTTATTTAAATCAGGTTGTACCAGAGAGGAAATCACAACTTTCTTATTTAAATCAGGTTGATATCAGCACTATCAATAATGGTAGATAATTGCATGCCTCCATGCAAGACATTTGGATTGTTCAGATAGTGGGCCATACATGTGAATGTCAAGAAAGTAGAGGCACAACCAGTTTCTACTCATAAAAGGGCATTTTAGGCGTTTAAAGATTATCGGGCCCTAACGGTCATTGATCCCATGTATCTGCTGGGTTGCAACACAACAATTGGTCTGTTCCAATCATCCCAACTGACGAGCTTACAAATGGACAGCCAACCAAAAAAATAGACGGCTTGCTGTAATGCAACACCAAAACAAACATTGGTGAGGGCAATCAGATAGATCAAGACCTTCACAATCAAAGATTGACATTCGAATCAAAGTGGGATACACCTAACCTTGAAACAAACCTGTGGCTTCTCTTGCAAATAGCAACCGTACCATAGTCAAACAGACAGGTGAAATAGCGTTTTGCTTGGAAAGTTCGAAGCCTTGATGGATAAGAATCCATCAGATCAATTCCAATGGCAACTGAATTCACTGCAACAAAGAGCTCAACAATAATGGCCATTAAGCTCCTCTGAGACACGTCTTCCAGGTAACCTTATTCTGGGAGCTGATACCACATACATATCCTCTAAAATCCAATCAGCAATGAACTGATGGTGTTTTAAAGCACGGCACTTCTAATGGATGGTTTACATTTTTAACATCATGTTGAAAGTTGATTGTCTTTAAACCAAAAAAAAAAAAAAACTGTTTTCTGCCCAACGGCACTATAGCAGTAAAGTGAAATAAAATAAAATGTGGCAACCAAACAGGCAGATATGTAAGCACTGGAAAAGGTAAATATCATTTCTTAGATAATATATATAGATAGAATATGCACAGTTGAAAGTTGAAAATAAAACTCGGTCTATAAAGATGAATGGAGGTATGTGCATATGTACCCAAAAAGGTACCCTATACAGCCTATTCACAGGATGAAATCAAAAGGCTTCTTTTTCTTCTTTTTTTCCCCTTTTCTAGAACTTGTACATGTTCCAGTCCATCTCACTTCCCACCAACTATATACATATAACCCCAGCAGCGGACGGACTTCTTTGGCTATCTACACCACTTCTGATAATTACAAATTCACATTCTATGTACCTGTCAAAAGGGAGAGAGAGAGAGAGAGAGAGAGAGAGAGAGAGAGACTTGGAAGCTTAAGCTCAAGAGAGATGGAAGGACCCTTGCCCTTCCGTTATGGCATATAACAGCCTCTCCCTCATTCGCTCCTGCAACCCAAGGATTTTGATTAAAAACAGATTCAAGTAAATAAATATTTGAAAATTTATGGTGCCCCAATCCACTGTCGATCGAGTTTTGACCAAACAGCATGTGACATGATCTGGACCGTTTGTCAAGTTTGTCCAAGCATAAGTAAGCCATGACCAAAAAATCACATTGACCAGATGAGAGTATGTGTAACTTGTCTATTGCACAAGTTGTATTTACATGTCATACATGGACAGGATCCACTTCACTGGACAGATGGACCCCACTGTGGATGGACTGTGACCAAACTCCTGTATTGGACCAACCCCTCGCACAGAAACGGATTGAGGAGAGGTTTCTTAAACTCCCGTGCATGCATAAGGCAGCCCCCATTAACGCCTCCACTTGCTAACATGGCCAACTTATGGAAAATCCAAGCTTTCTGCTAGGACTCACCATGTAGGTGCCTTGGACAATAAATCGAGCTAATCCACCCATCAGGTGGGTGAAACTCCATGGTATAGCCATCCTTTTTTTTTCCCATGTCAAATGGAGGCCACTGAATGAGTGGAGCAGCCAGATTTCGCAGCCATAGCATCTATACAGTATGGCCCACTAGGTGGATGACTCAAACATCAGCATGTAGGCCACCTCGGCAGATGTCGGGGCATCTATGCGCTGGACTCAACTAAAAGGCAATGTTAGCATAACCTCTGCAAATTAACAAAACAGTTTCCTTAACTTCACCATGGGCTGTCAAGGACCTCAGTTTTCAATAAATTTTGGACAGAATGCCTACTCATTTATGGAATGACAAGATTGAAATCTATTCCTAAAGGTCACTAAGAAACTTAAAGGGGCATTTTATAATAAAAGATCTTGATGGTATACATGCAATTAAGTAATAAAGTATGGGCCTTCTAACCCTACCTTACTATTTAGATTCACATGCCATCACAGATCTTGAATTTTTTATGGTTGTTTCCCATCTCATTATTTCTGTAAAATGAGGGCATTTTAGGGAAAATAAGGCTGTTAACAATCTTGTCGAAGAAACTCGCCTTACAAAAGCTATGACAAGAACATTACAAAAACTCACCTTGGAAGAGTAAGGAGGGAGCTTCAAATAATTAGCACATGTCATGACACTTGGCAAGTCCGCATCCTCCCACTTGCTCCATTGCTGAAAAGGTAAACGTTTAGGGGCGTCAAGAATCAAGATACAGTTATAAATAAACTGGATAAATAAATAAATAAATAAAAGAACGGAACTTTTGGTAAAAGATGACCGACAAACCTTACGGACAATTGTCAGTTTCGGGTTCAGAGATGCTAAGCCTCCAGGAGGTAGGCGAGGAGCTCCGGTCACAAACTGCAAGAATGCTCGTCGTTGATCGCACCCAAAATCTTGAATTATTTCAAGCAGCTGTAACAATTAGCGAATCATTAGGTTTTCTGAAGAAGTAAAAAAGATGAACATTCAGATAGAAAAAAGATCAATTGATAAATACTGACATTGACAATGGGAGGACTGGTAGCTGTGTAGCCATGATCAAACTTAATGTGCTCCAATAGATCGCCAAACTAATGAAACAATGATGTTAGAATCAATGCAATCCATCAAAGCATGCTAAAAGCGGGGGGAGGGGATACATACAGCCCAGGTATCATGTTCGCCACATAGCAAACGCTCAACCTCATCTTCAGTAAAAATCTGGATGGTTTTCAGTGGGAATACCTGCAATGGAAGAGTATGCATATGACGCTAGTGGAGGATAGGAAACCATCCAAAAAATGCCATTATTTTAGTCAGAAAAAAACTTTTTTTTTCCAGTTTAATAACAGACGGTTTCTTTGAACAATTTCAAGATAAAAGAAAGCAGCTGAGGAATGAACAGTAAACCAAAGGCCCAAAACTATAAAGGTCTACTGCAAGAATAGACAATACTCTAGTTTATGCTAATCACCTAAGCCACCGTTCCTCAAAACCAACTAAAATAAAAGTGAGAACCAAAAAGATCAACTTCAAATTTTATTGGATGGTAACAGCCAACAAAAATCATCCTCACCTTGGACCATCCTCGACACAGAGAGCATATACAATGTATCTTTTCTGTAAAAAGGTGGAGGAAACAGTGGATCATTTGTAATGAAGCTCCAAGTAGTATTTGCACTTCCTTGAACTTTATGTATAGTTTCATGGTTTTTCACAAAAAACTTGGTTACCAAAAGTTGGAGAGCATAGAAGGTCTTTCTAAGAGAAGAATGTTGTTATGCAGAATATCACGTGTTGCTAGATTATTTCACACATGGAAAGAATAAAATGTCAACTTTCGAATAAAATATGGCACCACTGGAAAAGCGGGAAGAAAAGGCCATGGTCCGGAACACTGGCGAGGTCGCATAAGAAAAGAATTGGTGGGGAGGGCTGGAGATGGAGATCAAAAGCAAAAACTAGTCTATCTTCAATTCCAATTCAAGAAAGCGAAGAGTAAATTCTTTTAATAAGTTTCAAAGACTCAGTTAGCATGGACAGGTTATATCTTCACTTCGAGCTCTCCAAAATTTCATCCAATTCAACATGGATGCAAAGAAATAGGGAAAATAAGAGAAGGATATAAAGATAAAAGAAACAAATGAATAAAACAATAGATTTGTCCACCACAAATAACTAGAGAATCTCAAACCTAGCATTGAACTGGCTCATAAAAAAAGTTCCTATTGTGGTAATCAAATGAGCTTTCAATCAATCAACAAATATCATGTTTCAAATCCTAGGAGCATTATTGCTTGAAAAAGCTAATTTGCTTTCTGTGTCTACTTATGTAAGATTTACACAAACATGTATGATGGAGGTCAACTGACTACTTGCTCTAAAAGCTCAAACTGAAAGAATAAGGCGAATCGATCCCTTTATCTCATAGCCCAAGCTCCACATCCCATGGGTTAGGTCCTCGGCCGAACCCCCCTTGTGGGCCCCACATCACATGGGTTCCGCCTCACACGAGCCGCCCACCTCGAGTGTGCCCCTGCATCCCACAAGGGACCCCACTCGAGCCCAGTATGAAAATGCACATGCATTAATTACCCTTGGTGAGGAGTCTCGAACACTAGACCTCCCGCTCCAATACCACTTTGATGTAGGACAACTAACAACTAGATCCAAAAGCTCCCCACATCCCATGGGTTAGGCCCTCGGCCGAACCCCCCCCCCCCCCCCCCCAAATCCGCCTCACACGGGTGGGGCCCACCTCAAACAAGC
This sequence comes from Magnolia changhungtana, assembly GCA_030180095.1. NCBI lineage: Eukaryota > Viridiplantae > Streptophyta > Magnoliopsida > Magnoliales > Magnoliaceae > Magnolia > Magnolia changhungtana. The sequence continues at coordinate 701,726 of JASAUF010000293.1, forward strand.
CACCCGCCTCACACAGGCTGGCCACCCACCCTGAGTGTGCCCTTGCGTCCCACGGGCCACCCTAGTCGAGCTCAGTATGAAAATGCCCCTGCATTAATGCATAAGAGTTCAAATCCTATGAGCATTATTGCTTGAAAGAGCAAAATCAATTAACTACTTGTTATCCTAATTAAACAAAGAAATGAAGTAAAAAGATTCTTTACTTGTTCGGGTTTTTAGATGCCTTTAGTCAGGATCAGGATTAAATACACAGTGGGGCCAACCATATGGATCTAAATACTATATGGACCATGTGATTACAACTATGGGGCCTAAAAGGTTATCAAAACCATTGATTAGGCCCATGGACAGATGAGAGCCTGATTAGTTGCTGGTGTAGGCTGTGGGGCCCACCATAGCCTTATTTTGGTGATCAACTGTGGGTCTGCTTTAGTCCCCTCCAGCTTGAAAAAAATTCTTCCCCTTGTTCGTGCTCACCAGTTACCATTTGTTTCAATTTTTATTGCATCTTCGTTGGTTTTGGAGGAAGCTGGTGATGTAGACCTAACTATCAGATCAGCTCGTCATATGGCCTGTATTAGCCTGCATTTTTCTTATTATGCCTTTCCGTAACCCAAGAAGTTTGGGGTTTTTACCTTATCACTGATCTTGAAACTTCCACTCCAGTTGTTGTTGGGATGTGATTAACATGTTCGTATCAACTTTAATACATTCAGAATTGGCTCATCTGACCATTGAGCTGTCCGTCACTTTCTCCTTCAATTCAGCCGAAGACTGTCCTTCAATTCTTACTCAGATGCTTTTGTTGATCCTTCCTTTGATCCGGCCATTGATTCAACAGATTTGTTGGTAGATCCATCAATGGATCTCTCAATCAACGGCATTGCTGGAGTCATCACTCAATTCATATATGGATTGATTAGTCAATCCAATGGTGAATTCTTTGCATTCATCATTTTGCATTGGGATACTTTGTTCAGACGGTTCGTCCATTAGATTTCCAAATGGCGCTTCCTTCTCACAAGTTTTGATTCCGAAGTAGCAGCACATTAGCTACAATTTGTCATAGCAACAACAGAAGATCCGTTCTACTGTAAAATCAGTGATGGATTGGCACCACTTAAAGAGTCTGTCTTAGCTGCAGCAACTTCCCCATCATCTCATTAACTTGTGTCTCCATCTTGGAATTGTATGATGTTTCACTACAAGGAGGCATTTCTGAATAACCATAGCATTGTGGTGGACAGTAATAAGTAGTGGAATACAGATCGAAGCTCTTGGAAGACACATAAGAATGACAGCTTCTCATTGTTATCTTGACAAGAACAACCGGTTCAATGGGCTGGTATTAGTTTATTGGGTATGAGGTGTTTAGGGAATGTTTTGAACCGATTTAAGATTGGTTATGGGCAGTATTGGAGTCACTTCAGGTTCAAAAGGGGATGGAAGCTTGGGCTGTTTTGGGCAGGTTATAGGCTGGCATCCAAGGATAGGCTTTGGAAAATGTTCCAGACTGTTTGGAGGCTGATTTTGAGGAAAATTGTAAGCTGTACTGGTTTGGTTGTAGGATTGAATTGTGGACAGATTTTGGGCATGACATTTGGGCTCAGTTTAAGGACTGGTTGTGGACAGATTTGGTGCGTATTTAGAGACAGTTGTTGCAGTTTTAGTGCAGTCTTAATCAGTCAAATTAAGAGTGGAATGGGATTAATGTTTCACAGTTCAGAGGCTAGAAGTGGATTGATTTAGGGATGGGTACTGCCGAATTATGTTGTTTTCTGCACTGATTAGGTTAAATTTGGACTGTTTGGAGGTTTAAAGTGAATTGCTGACAGGTTTGGCTTATATGCTGTGGCAGCTAAATTTAGGGTGGACTATGGCTTTGCTCTTTTGTGTGATTTAGAAGAGTTACATTTTAGGGTTTAGTTTGGGATGAAGTGGTTAACACGGTTGTGGGGTTAGGGGTTAAACTGTGGACAGGTTTGGGTTGACAACGGGATGTTTTAAGGCAATAAAAATTGGTTTTGGAGCAGACTGTCATGCTAGGGCTGCTGGAATGTTTGTGTATAGAGTTGTATATAGGCTGAAGTCAAAGAATAATGGGTTAGGGTTCAAGCATTAAGCACTGATTCGTGATCCGGCTGTTTACGGGTTGCATAGATGCTAGGGTTGAGATCGGGGTATGTCCAAGGCTGGAAATTGGATTTTGGGGACTGTGCAAGGGTATGGTAGAAGTACATGGGTTGCATATGAGCTGTAGGTTGGAAATTGGGAAGGGAAGGTGTGCAGTCAGAAACAAGGAAAAGGAATAGGACTGCAGTTTGTTCTAGAAGTGGTGGTTGACGTGGAAAAGGTTAGGGTTATAGTCTAGGATGTGATTTGCAATCAGGGCCTGTTTGGATAATGGAACATCCCTGTCCTAGATAGTAGTGGATCCTAGGAGTGGTCAATCCTGGATTTGTGACTCATGATTCCTAATCTTCTGTTGGTTGACATCCTAGAATGGGAATCACAAACCCTCTAGGTTGTTGTAAAACCAGTTGTTTAGTTGACATATTTACAAGAAAGGGGAAGGTGTGCAGTCAGAAACAAGGAAAAGGAATAGGACTGCAGTTTGTTCTAGAAGTGGTGGTTGACGTGGAAAAGGTTAGGGTTATAGTCTAGGATGTGATTTGCGATCAGGGCCTGTTTGGATAATGGAACATCCCTGTCCTAGGTAGTAGTGGATCCTAGGAGTGGTCAATCCTGGATTTGTGACTCATGATTCCTAATCTTCTGTTGGTTGACATCCTAGAATGGGAATCACAAACCCTCTAGGTTGTTGTAAAACCAGTTGTTTAGTTGACATATTTACAAGAAATGGGAATCACAAACCTGCTGCATGCGCTCTGAAGAAACTGTCAATCATCTTCTTGTCCACTGTCCGTTCATCAATCGCATATGCTGGGATTTTTGGCTTAGATTTAATTTTACGGGATGTTCTCCTAGCTCAGCTGCTTCCATGCTTGCTGCTTGGCACGGTTTCAAAATAGGCAAAGTTAATACCAAAATTTGGAGATTGGCGGTTATCGCAATCTGGTGGGCTGTCTGGACGGAAAGGAACAATAGAGTCTTTATCGATACTCAGGCTTCAGCTGCTTCAGTCAGTTCCTTTGCGAAGCAGCTGATGGTCGATTGGGTTTATAATGTCATGGGCTTAAAAGATTGTAATCTTCTCTTCTTAGGTTTTTAGTCTTTGGTTTGTTTCTGGCTGCTATCTCAGCAGTTTTGTTTGTTTTCTTCTTCTTTTCAATGCATTTCCCTCGTTGCTTTTAAATAAATTTTTTTTTTTTTTTTTTAAAAAAAAAAAAAAAAGGGGAATACTCAAGTGCCTTCCTGTCCCATTCACTCATTGGTATATGGAAGCAGCAGTCCCTGAAAATGGATCACTGCTTGAGGTGAACAAAAGTCAGGATTATCCACATGATATCAGGGGTGGGCAAGGACTCTACGGTTGGCTAATAGAAACTACAAAAACATCGGACAGCAGATCATAGTATCCTCAGCCCCTGAGTTTTTACAAACGAGACAGAAGATCATAGCATCCTCAGCCCCTGAGTTTTTACAAACGAGACACATTTTTAAACGATTGAGATTGTTGATCATTTGGGCCACACCAAAAATGGGGAGCTAAAATAAACATAAAAAAGTAAACACAATTCCTACGAAGGAACTTTGATGCAGGGACATGTGATGACCTAATCTCAGATGCATGTATAATCAGGTTAAAGAATGTTCAAGTAAATACACGAATCAACTAACCGTTTCCAATCAAAGAGATCAGGTAAATTTCAACACAAAGATGAGGTCATTCCGTCGGGATCATGCCCCTTAGCATAAAATCGCATAAACAGTAAAAAGGATGAACCTAGGGATATGAGGATATCCTAGATCTAGCATAAGTCGGTCCACGGTTAAGTTTGGATATGATTAAATCCACATGTGGCACCACACACAGGGCCCAGCAGATAATTTAAACCAGTGTTTTAAATAGCAGTAGCGTGATGCGTAGCGCTCAGCCCTCTATAGCGTGTAGCGTAAATACGTAGCGTGTAGCGTAAGTTACACGATACTTGTAATTTTTAATTTAAAAATAGGACAAATATAATAAATAGTGAAAAAAAAAAAAAGGAAAAAATAAAAATAAAAATGCCTAAAAGATGATTCATTTTATTAATTATAAGCATGTTAAAAAAGTTATTAGTTATCATTTATCAAAAGCCAATCCACATATATAAGTCAAATCAAATAATTATTGCATCAACAACTTTCTAATCAAACCACTTTAATTAATAATGTCTAATTGAAACCACAAGTCACAATTATGAAAAGAAATAAAAATCTCATAGGTTAAAAGTATCAAGTATAATACATGTGTCACATTCCTCAACATTAGAAAAAAAAAAAAAAAAAAAAAAAAACGTGAAAAAATTAATAAAAAATAAAATAGTAAAAAAATACATTGTAGCTTACGCTACGTAGCTGTAGCGTACGCTACGACCCCTGTAGCGTACGCTACAGGGGATTTACGCTATTTGGGACGCTACGTAGCGCTACGGCCACGCTACGCTACGTAACGTACGCTACCGCTACGCTACGAACGCTATTTAAAACACTGATTTAAACAACTACTTTGGCCATCCGATTGCAACAAAGGGACCCAAAAAGTGATCCAAACCATCAGGCCTCTGGACCGATTAGAGTACCCGATCTACCAATCACATGGACTAGAGGCCCATCCTAGAGCTATTTTGATGATCGGGTCTGATCCTGCATCAGTCAGTTTTGAATCTTGTGAGAGATTGGGAAAACTACAGTCAAACTCGAAAGGAATTGAAGAAATTTCATTGCTTGGGTTCTAAGAAGCACCATCTAGGCCATGTAGATTATCCATTATCTTTTATGAGATATTGGCGTTTAGGAATAGGCTAAAGATTTTGTTTGTGTGTAATTGAGAAGCAAATGACACTGCTAATGAGGGTGACATGATATTTAGCCTTTATATCAAGAATTAACTCCTCTCTTTTGATACATCTTTTGTTTTTCACAAAGAAATTTGTTCGTCAGGAAAGAAAGGTTAAAACGTATGACAACATGGTTCTATAGTTTTGAGGGAATGAAGAGATAACGAACAGTCTAACAAATCCAGAGAAAACAATGTATAAAGCAAAAACCTATCACATCTAATCATTAGTGTTCAAGATAACATAACTGCATAATTTTCATGGAATGAAAATAATAACAATCAATGTAATTTATCAAGAGAGAAAAAAATGTACAAAATAGCAACCAATCAATTAACTAAGTGCATTGTGGAAACAATCATGTAGCTATCTTGTTGGAGAGTTCAGGACTATTGGTGAGCATGAACCAGTGACAATTGTGCTGAACAAAGAAGCAACATGGATTTGGCTTCCTACCAAATGGCTTCCCAACACCCACAGAGAAGATGAAGATATATATATATATATATATATATATATATATATATATATATATATATATAAACACTCCTACATGACGTATACTGCTACCAGAGAACGAACCTGATTAAATCCTGATTTGAAAGCTTCTACTTGTCTAGATATCCCATTCCTCACAGTCGCATCCACAGTCAATGAAATATACTCTTCCAAGTTATTAATATTTACCTAGAATCAAAATGATACAGTTACATTTCAAGAATTGATGAAACCTTAAGAAAGAAATGGTCATTATCATAAGAAACCACAAAATTACCATCATGTGGTCAGGTCCAGAGGCAAGCTTGTAATCTGAATAGCCTGGGAGAGTAAAATCGAGACAGAGATCCTCAATTCTGGTATTCCGGAAACAAAATTCAGACATAAATGCCGTGTCCTCTCCAGAAATAGTGCCCAAATTTCTCCTCCTCTCAACAAGGGCTTGAAACTCCAGCAAAGTCCTTCCAAGCTCGGGATCAAATGACTGGATATCATATATGTCAAGGTCCTGAAAAATCAAAATTGAAGAAATAGTCAATGAAATGTGCAGGTAAAGCTTCTTTCTCATAGAAATATGCAGACTAAAGACTGAAGAAAACCTGCCCAAGGATAATCTTATAGAAGGCTTTGGAAAAGGGTAGATCAAGAACCCTCCCATCTTGAAGAGCCTTCGCTATAACCTGCCCAAGTAGGACAAACTTCTGGATCACTTCATCATACCGTGTCCCATTTGAGGAACCTGGTGTAGCTGACCATGGACGAGGAAACAATCCTAATGGAGCTACCACAAATTCGGATCCCTCAACCTCTGACTGTTTTACCGAGTGAAGTTGATCAGTGGAAGAAGAATGGTCTTCTCTCCACATATCCAACCCAACCTTCTGGAACTCATGACTAACCAAGGTATAGAACTCCATTGTTGGACCTAGACCGGTGCCAACTTCTTCATTGTACTCCACTTCAAGGATAGCACTGCTACGGGCATGTAAATGCATCATCTGCGTAGCCGAATCCAGAATATGACTCCGGAAAACCTGAAACTTTTCACGCTCCAAACTACCAGCATGCGACCGCCTGTCTGTCGTAGCATTTGAATTATTATTGGTCCAATGTTGGTGTGGCTGAACTCGTGACGAAATAAATGTCGTCAATCGGAAGTACTTCCTCCGTGCCTCAAAAGCAAACAGGAACGGGCATGCATCCATTAACTGACCACACCATGAAGGCATTCCACCAACAGCCCGTGCCAAAGGATCTCGCATTTGTTGTTCTAGCTTTTCAGTTAGCTTACTGCTTAAAAACTCAATCTGTGGGACCACAGGGATTGTCACCTTCAAATCATCAAGGCTATCAATTCTCCCTTTAGCAAAAGCATTGCTTCTTTCATGAGACAATAGATGAAATGAGAATCTGTTTAAGCCTTCCAATACTTTCAGCAAAAACAATATATCATAAGCAGGATTTGACTTCTCCAAGTTACAGGGAAGCTCAGCAGCCAACATGGTAGAGAAAAAAGGAAGCTTCTTCCAAGAAATCCCTAGTCCGTTGCAAGCAGAAGAGAACTCAGATACTTGTAAATCACTCCCCTTTTGTTCTAAAGCTCTTCTATATTTCACTTCATAGACTTCATACCAAAATCTTGGGCCCACACTAATATCAGGCTCTTCATTCATTTGAGGCAGTATTGCTTGATACAGTGTTAATGAGTGTTCAAGTTGTTTCCCTTCCAAGAAAAATAACAATTTTGGAGCATCATCACAAGGGCTGCTTAAAGAGTGAGCTGCAGGAAAAGAAAAAGTGTCTCCGAAACATCAGCAGCAGGCAAAAATTGAATAATTTTCCAACATGAAGATAGGCATCACATTATTAAAATAATTTATTTTTTTTTTTAATGATGTGAAAGGATTTTCTCTAGATAAAAGGACAAGCTTACCATTCATCGAGACATTTGTTTTCACGCTAGCATCCTTCTCCATAGATCCCTGAAATACAGATTCAATAGAAACACACCGATCAGGAAAAGAGACAAGCAAATGCAGATATTAAAATTTGAACAGAATTCATCTATAGTTTCAACTAAACGCAAATCAAATTCATGTTAATGACCTGCTTGTCTGGCAAACCAGAAGATCTACATAATTTCATGAACTGTGCATCTTTGGCCTTCAAAAGATCACGATCGAGATCATCGATCATTTGTGTCATATCTTTTCCTGCCATGGCTGAGCATTGAGTTCCAAGAAAGAAGACAAATGGTGGGAAGAGATGAAATACCTATAGTAGCATATAGGGTTTACCTGTTGATTCTTCGTGACGTTCAACACTAGCAGTGCTAACCTTAGGCCACAGAAATCCTTCAATAGCACGAAAAGAAGAAAAAGCCTCAACCGTCAGAACATCTGTAGAGTAATCACATAGGTCTGTCTCCCCTTCTTCCTTCACAAAACGTACTCGTAGACATGGATCCTTTGTATAGTGCCCAGATGGAATACTAGCATAAACCTCTCTTGTCCTGGGAGCCTGGCTCAAAATGACAGGAAAATTTCCCAAGGACGATAACGCGCTTTGCAGTTTCCGTACCAACGGTGTCAGGGGCATGTCCTCCCAGCGTTGACCCAGTGATGATAAAGAAGCCCTGGCAAACATCTCAAACCTCCTCAGTACAACATGGTAATGGTTTGATAAGAAGAAACAATCAACCTCCCCTTTCAAATACTTCCCACCAGAAAGGTAATGTGCTAGTGATTTTACAATTCCACTTTCAATAAACTCAAAAGTAGACATTGGATTCCCTCCATAAAGTTCTGTCATTATTTGATCCACTATATGAGACAAGTACTCTTCACCATGGGTACAGTAATCCTTATTTCTCACCATGTCCACATTATCAGTTAATACAGCACAGAAAGTTCTAAGTTTATTAATAATCTCGGTCAATCCTATCTCAGAATTCCATGATTCCCCAGTAAAATAGGTAGCTTTTATGTGTTTGGCTAAAACGTGAACAGTATCTTTTTCAAGTTTGCAACTTCCCACCTCTGATGATAAAGGAGAACGGCTTATATCAAAGGCATAACATAAGCATCTCTGGACATCCTTCCCAGATATTTTATAGTTTGAAGCGACCAAGTGCTGAACCAGGGATTCTGAGCATTTCTGTGGCATCGCAAGTGCATTGACTGCATAAACAACACCCTCTTTTACAAACGAGTTCAAAAAGACATCAGGAAGTTTTTGCATGACAATTTCAGCAGTCTTCAGAGCTGAAATCAGCAAATGGTGATCCTTTTGAGAAAATACGCCAGCTAGGAAACTGCCACAATGATCATGCACAGAGAAGTATGTGAGTTACAACTTAAAATCTGTTCTGTTTTAGCTAAACAATAACTTAGAGAAGAAAATCTGCTTCACCTTGAAATGTTGGTATTCTTAAACAAGTCCAGAAGTATGTCAGCAGTGCTGAAATAAACTAACTTATTGATAACAGAGAGACAGCCATAATAAACATACAAATTGGCACCAGAACTAACCACCTGCCCAGAGATCAAAGAGAAAATTACATGATGTAAAACATATAATCATATTCATAGTACCACTGATATAAGATAACCCACCTCAATCAAAATGGGAAGAATATCCATCCCAAACTGACGTAGTAGTTCAGGTTGATCTGCAAGAATATTTTCCTTAGCTGATACCAGCTCAATGTTTTCACCATCTCTTGCCAAAGGAGGGAGAAGCTCATTTAGTAACTTCAGGACTTCATGAACCTGTGAGAAAAAAAAAAAAAAAAAAAAAAGCTCATCTTTCAGTTCCTTTCTTCCATGCAGCCAAACTAAATAATTCCAAGTATTTTACTAAACTTAAGATGCAGTGATGCATAATGGTAATGAAGCATCAAAACTAACCACCAACCAAGGTATTCTATATCGGTAACGGTGGCCGTAACGGTCACCACCATTACCAATACGGGTATCGGCCATAACGGCCAATACAGGGGGCGTAACGACCGTTACAACCCCCGTAATGGTTGAAAATTTTCTTTTGCCCGAAAAATTCTGAAAAAATATATAGAACATCAAGAATAATGTAAAATTTTCAAATATGTATTCATTTTTTGTTTTGAACATGTTTATGGTAGTGTAGCGGTCCACTCTTTGGTGAAAGTGTTGTATTGGGCTGTCTAGTGAATTGTTCAATATGATTATGTCTCTAATGTTTACACATCACAATCAAGCATTAGAACTAGAAATCAGAAAAAGGCATAAATACTGTTTTTTCAATTTTTTGAGCAAAAGGCCCTCGGAGATTCTATTCGCTCAAATCACTTCAATCCATAGTTTTAATATTAAAAGCTATAGTGGTCGAAATCTGTTGTAAAATGATATATGAGAGTTTTTGTAATGAGAAAGGTGAAAAAGAGGAGAAAAAGAAATTTAAATAGAAAAAAAGTGACCATTTTTCGACCATTACTCCCGTAACGGTTGTTATGCCCTGTAACGGCCTTTATAGCCACCATAACGGCTGATACAGTCTCAAAAAACTAACTGCCCCATTTCAGCCCCTTATCGTGTAACAGTCATGGCCTTACCTATACGTATCAGCCTTTACAGGCGTATCGTAACGGATACGGAACACCTTGCCACCAACGTGTTTTCGAGTACAGAATCACTGAAAATATTTCAAAGTCATTGTTACATCTCTATAAAATTACTTACACTCCTCGAACAGTTAAAACCCCAGAAACCTCAAGAAATGTTAGCTAATGCATTTGAATACCTAGCTCAACCTAAAGAGTACTTCCAAATTTTCTCGAGGCTCATATCAGTGGTTGACCGGCCATGCATACCTCTCATAAGGTAACTAGTGTGAGTTGAGTTAAAGGAGAGAAGTCTAATTTATAATTGCATGAAGCGTGAAAAGATGCAAAGGATTCCAGTGTGAGAGCGGGGAAGCATCTGTTTCGAAATGTTTTCAAGTATATATAGGTAGGAAGCAGCAGGAGATCCTCATCTTGTTGGAAATGCTTCAAAAGCTTCACCATTGCCGGAAGAGAGAGACACTATAGTGTGGACTAAAACAAAATCGGGTAAGTTTTCTGTTAAATTGTTCTACCTTTCATATCTGGGGCCTCATTGGCCAGTCAAAACAATCATACAGCTTGTGGGTGGCGCTATAAGGCTCCCCCAAAGTGGTAGCTTCGGCATGGTTAATTGGAAGGAGAAAGGTATTAACCGTTGATAATCTTCGGAGGAGAGGGATGGCAATGACAAATGTTTGATTGATATGTAAGCAGAATGAAGAGTCAGTTGATCATCTTTTCATCCATTGTTTGTTAGCCGATCAGGTTTGGGATAGTTTCTTTAAAGATTTCAGCATATATTGGGTCATGTCAGGCTCCATTGAAGATTTTTTTGGGGCTTGGCACTGGGGCAGGTTTGGTAAAGAAGACGAATCAATTTGGCGGATAGCTTTAATGGCAAGCATTTGGTCTCTATGAGAAGAAAGGAACAATAGATGTTTTCGGAATAGAAGTAGTCAGGCAGTAGATGTATTCAAGAGGACTAAAATGCATGTAAAGGAATGGGTGAAGGCCTTTTAAAGCTGTAGGGTTGTATCTTTTTCTTTTTCCCTTTTTCTGTTTTGTTCTATGTATTCTTTCAGGCTTTGGCCTCACATTCGAAGTGGGAGCAGGAGCACAAGTACGGAATGCAATTCGAGGTGGGAGCAAGAGCACAAGTACAGAATGCAATTCGAAGCAGGAGCAGGAGCACAAGTACGGAATGCGATTCGAAAAAGGAGCATCAGTCCAGACATGATTCGAAGCAGGAGCGCGCGGCACCTAGTTAGAAGATAATGCACTGCAACTAATGCTATGCTAACTTAAGATTCTTATTTCCAGGAGTGACGTGTCATAAGAAGATAGACAAAAACTTGGATGATAGTAACCTACATAATAAGATGAATGCGTGCAGATGATGCACTAACCAGTACAGTGCCTAGCCCCAAGCTAATCTACAACCATCTCAACCACCACTACTTCTGTCCATAATACCTAAAATTTTAAGGTGGTCTGGGAAGCCGAATAGCCATTTAAACTTAGTGCTTGACCAGGATAATACCTGATGCAGGCAAGAGACATAAAAATCAAGGGATTGGAACTGCAGGATGAAGAAAACATGTGTTCCTGTGGTGAGCATGCTACAGACTGCCAGATTTGGACAGCAGTACTTTCATCAGCTAAACCTGGTTCCAATGACAATTGACCTTGGAACAACACAAAATTGGTCTATTCAAAAACAGTTACGTATCGGCCGTAACGACCGATATGTAAAGGTAACGGTCAATACCATTACGCGATACACCCAGCCCCCTCCCTCCCTCTCGAAAAACGAATGGAATTCAAAGCCACACACATAACTTTTTTTTTAATACTCTGAGGCGTACGCCACTTAGTGCACATGCACTGATTCGGTGCATGGGGTCCACCTTGATTTATGTGTTGTACTCCTGCCGTTCATCAGTTTTTTTTTTTGGTTTATTTTAGGCCATGGTCCCTAAAATGAAACAGATCAAAATCTCAGGTGGGCCGCACAGTAGGGATTGAATGCCAACAATTAAAAACTTCCTACGGCCCATTGTAATGTTTATTTGCCATCAAACTTGTTGATAAGGTCACATTGACCTGGATGAAGGGAAAACACAAACAGCAGCTTGATCCAAAAAATCTTTTTGCCCAATAAGTTTTTAATGGCAGGAATTTAATCCCTACTGTGCGGTCCACCTAAGATTTGGATCTACCTCGGTTTTGGGACCATGCCCTAAAATGAGTTGGCAAAAAGGATGGGCGGCATGGATATACAAAATATGTGTCGAGGTGGGCCCCACATTCAAGGCATCACTCCCTATCAAGGCATCCCAAATCGGTTACATATCAGCCATAACGGCTGATACGTAATGGTAACGGCGGTTACCGTTACACGATATGGGGCTGAAACAGGGAGGTCCAAAAAAAAATGAATTGAAACGGCCGTAATGGCCATTACAAGGCATAACGGCCGTTACAGACCTGTAACAGTCGTTACGGGCAATAGCCCTAAAAGAAAACTGGGAAAGAGAGAGAGAGAGAGAGAGAGAGAGGAAAAAAAATTTACAAACCCGATTCTTATTCTTCTTATTCTCCCTCTTCTTCTTCTTCTTCTTCCGCGGCACTGTTGTGGGCCTTGTGGCTGCTACAGCTCCTCCTTATTCTTCTTTCCCCTCTGGTGTGGCTCCCTCTCCCTCTCCCTCTCCCTCTCCCTCTCCACCCTCTCTTGTTCCCTCTCATTCTCTCCTTCTCTCTCTATTTCCCTCTCTTTCCCTCTCATTTCTCTCTCCCTCTCTCTGTCTCGAAAAAATAAAATGGGTGGCATGGCTGTAAAACAGCCACACACTTCGTTTTTTTAAGTAGTCTCTACTTAGTGCACTTGCACTATTTTAGTGCATGGGGCCCACCTTGATTTATGTCTTGTATATCCATGCCGCCATCAGTTGTTCCTGATCATTTCAAGGTATGGTCCCTAAAATGAAGTAGATCTAGATCTCAAGTGGACCGCACAGTAGGATTGGATGCCCACTATTAAAAACTTCTTCTGGCCCACTATAATGTTTATTTACCATCAAAACTGTTGATAAGGTCACATGGACCTATATCAAGGGAAAACACAAGTCACGCAGCTTATAAAAAATAATAATAATAATAATATAAATTTTAATTGTGGGAAATCAATCCCTACTTTGTGGTCCACCAAAGATTTGGATTTGCCTCATTTTTTGGACCATGCCCTAAAATGAGTTGGCAAAAAGGATGGACGACATGTATATACAACGAATGCATCAAGGGCCCTATGTTAAGGGCGTCATTCACTAGTGGTCCGCCTGAGGTTTAAATCTGCCTGATTTTTTGGATCATGCCTTAAAATGAGTTGGCAAAACAGATTGACGGCACGGATATACAAATACATCAAGGTGGATCTCAATTTCAATGCCTCATCCACTAGTGGTCCACCTAAGCTCTGGATCTACCTCATGTTTGGACCATGCCCTAATATGAGTTGATAAAACGGATGGACATCATTGATATACAATACATACATCATGGTGGGCCCCATGTACATGGCCCTAAAAATTGTGCATGAGGCATACATTAACTCAAAATTAATAAATTAAATTATGGCACTGTTGCTGCCAAGTCACAATCCCAAATTTAAATTGTTTAAATGATTTTCACCGTTAATTTGCAAACACTTGTTTTTCTGAAATAGGATCATTTGTTATTCTTCATTCTTCATTATTCAATAAATATCCACCAATGCAATAGTGAGATAAGTGCCAATAGATTGCATGAATTTAAGGTTGATTTGGGGCATCGAATGGTCCACCAAATCAGCTCTAAATCAACAACACTATTTACTTGAATATAATTTCAATTTTTTTCTTAAGATTTATTGGGAAAATTGATATTAATTTGTTAGATATATGAATTATATAATTGAACACAAAAGTCCCTAGATTGTATGTTGAAATAAAATGTACACAAGTCACAAGGTATGTAATACACCAATACCTACAAATATGAGATATTTTGGTATTAGATTCATTCTAATTAATTCATATTGATATTATATAGCTAGATAATTAAATATAAAAAATCAGTAGCCAATACTAGGTTGTCAAATTCATATATTCATCAGACAACCCGATACAACATCTTCACCAAAGACTGGACCGTTACACTACCATAAACATGTTCAAAATTACAAATGAATGCATATTTAGAATATTTATAATTTTCTGGATTTTTTGAATATTTTTTCAGAATTTTTGGAACAACAAAAAATATGGCGAATATAGGGGTGTATCGGCCGTTACGCCGATTCAGCATGTCCGTAATGGTGGGCACCATTACGCCCATCATTACCGCAACGGAACACCTTGCTCACTATGGTCCACCTGAGATTTAGATCCGTCTGATTTTTGGGACATTACCTTAAAATGAGTTGGCAAAATAGATTAACGGCATAGATATAAAAATACATCGAGATGGGCCCCACATTCAAGGCCTCACACACTAGTGGTCCACCTGAGATATGGATCTACCCAATTTTTGGACCATGTCATAAAATGAGTTGGCAAAACGGATGAACAACATGGATATATAATACATACATTGAGGTGGGCACATGCACATGGCCCTAAAATATTGTAGATGAGGCATATATTAACTCAAAATTAATTAATTAAATTATGGACCGGTGTTGATAAGTTACAATCCAAAAATTAAATTATTTGAATGATTTTCATCATTAATTTGTAGACACTTTTTATTTTGAAATAGGACCATTTGATATTTTTCATTCTTCACTGTCTAATAAACGTCCACCAATCCACTAATGGGATAAGTACCAATGGATAACATGAATTTGAGGCTGATTTGGGACATTAAATGGTCCGCCAAATCAACCCCATATCGACAACACTATTCACCTAAATTTAATTTCAATTTTTTCTTAAGATCTATTGGGAAAAATGATATTAAAAGTCCATCACCTCTGTATGTTGAATGAAATATACGAGAGTCACGAGGTATGTAATACACCAATACTATAAATAATAATAAAACCTACAAATATGAGATGTTTTAGTATTACATTTTCATTCTAATATTGATATTATATAGTTAAATAATTAAATATAAAAGATTTGCAGTTAATTCTAAGTTGTCAAGTTCATAAATTCATCAGATAGCCCAATACAACATTCTCACTAAAGATTGGACCGTTACACTACCTTAAACATGTTCAAAATTATAAATGAATGCATATTTAGAATATTTACAATTTTTCGCATTTTTTGGACATTTTTTTGAATTTTTTTTAGCAAAAAAAAAAAAACCGATATAGGTTTGTAACGGTCGTTACGCCCCCCGTATCGACTGTTACGCCAATTCATCGTATCCATAAAGGTGGGCACCGTTATGCCCACCGTTACCGCAATGGAACACCTTACTTTCAAGAGATTACTAAGTTACCTTCCTAACAACTCAAGACAATATGATTTCAACATCAATTAAGACATGGCCAGGATACAATTGGGTACAATGTGCAGAAGCTTAGTTTTTGGTCCGCTTCCTCTACGGCCATGCTCTCTCTGTTTTTTCTTTTTGCCTTCTAATATAAGTTTCATGACTTTTCAAAAAAAACAACTCAAGACAATATGATTTCAACATCAATTAAGACAGCCAAGATACAATTGGGTACAATGTGCAGAAGGAATTAAGAGAGGTTGATTGGTCACCCCTTGAGGATCCCATAGGGTGGGCTAGGCGTGTAATTTTAGTGAGCTTCCCAGCATTGAGTTTGGTTGCAAGGGTTTGAAAGTTCTAGAGTTTCTAGATTTTAGTAATTTCCAACTTTAAGTTTAGTTTGGTTTTCCTAATTTTTATGGTACTTGGGGACTGAGGTTAAAAGGTTTAAATAGGGGTCTCTATTCGAAAAGGCAAATAAGGTCAATTTGAGGTGTTTTTTCGGGTTGTTTTGGTTTTCCTAATGCATATGGAACTTGGCTATTATGGTTAAAAGGTCTAGGGAAAAGGTAAATAAGGTCGTTCCAAGTGTTTTTAAGGGTCGTGATTGGATAATTTAGCTTGAGTAGGATAATTTTTTATTATTATTTTGAAACAATATCATTTCAAAAGCATTTTTCTGTTTTAAAGGTAATGAACAAAAAACATTGTTTTTCTTTCCTTTTTTTTCTTGTCCGAGAATAATTTCTACACATGGTAAGCATGTCATTCTCAATCCAATTGGTGTGGTGATATTCAAATTGGATGGTATGATGCCATCCAATGCCTTGAAGCAAGATCCGAACTTGCAATTGTAGCCATTCTCTTATTTAAATTTGAGCTTCATATTACATATGCATACATGATTGTGATCATGGGCCAATTGTGACCATCGAATGACCTAGAGTACATGGCTACATCAATTAGGTTTTAGAGCAAGTTCTGATGCCAAGGGGAGAACATGTGCCAGTCAAAATGGCTATTGTAAATAGAAGCCACTTTGATCGACTCAGACAATATAACTAAGATGGATGCTAGAAAACATGGAAACGAACTCCAATTAAGAAAGGGTTACTCCCAATCATTTGTACAGTTTTAGAGTTCTTCATGCCATCATTCCTCAAGTTTCTCATGGATGACTAAGCTCCTCTCAGAACGAGTTGTGAAACACATGGTTCATCTAATCGATAAGATGCATAACATATTTTCAAGGTAACGAAATTTTATTAAAAAGAAGACCAAAGAAAAATTCCTAGGCAAAATACAATAGCTAAAGCCCAGACAAAGAAGAAAAACCATAACCATCGAAGGCCTTTAACCAAGAGGCCCAATCTAATACATCTAGCTTTGCCCTTATAAAGACCTCCAACATTGTTCCACTTATGTTCCAAAAACACCGACTATTCTTCTCCCCCAAACGGCCCAAAATGACTACCAACAAGACTAGTTGCCAAACCACCCTCTCTTTCCCAACCCCACCCCCATGCCATGCAAGGAAGAGGCAATCAATGGACCCCCAACATCACCCACAACCACTTTAAATAAATCAAAGAATCTCCCTCACACCCCTTGAGCAAAGGAACGGTGAATAAATAAATAATTTACACTCCAGCATGCACATCACACAAAAAATGGGAATCACCATTAACCTTTTTTGAAGATTGTCCATTGTAATAACCCTATTCTTGCCCACCAACCAAGCAAATGTTGCTACCTTAAGAGGGATGCCCATATAACCAGACGTAAGATGTGTGACATCTTATCTCTCCTAACAATGGTCTTCGAAGCAACCTGTAGAAGGAGAGGATAGAGAACCGGTCCAACTTATCCATTTTTCTATACCATCATATTCCTCTCACCCAAAGAAGGATAGTAGCAATGAAGATGCTCCAAGAGTCGAATGAATTCATCCGCTTCCCCAATCATCAAATTCCTTTGACATGGAGGAGACCAAACAACTGCATTACCAGAGATGGAAAAGCAGTGAGCGATGGGGATATTCGCTTCTGGAGATAACCTTGCTAACCTTAAAAACTCAGCTGGGAGCATTCTCTCTCTTATCCACACATCCTCCCAAAACCAAATCCTCTTCCCATAATGTGAAGCATATCCCCTCCCCAAACTTATACACCAATTTAGAAATCAGCTTCCATGGGCATTAAGACCTACATAATGATGAAATCCTTCACCGACCATCGCTCTTCCTGAACACCATACTTGTTAGCAATCACCTCTCTTCACAAATTCCCTTTTTCATGCCAAACTTCCACAACCACTTACCTAACAATGCAAGATTCATCAACTCCAACTTCCTTATACCTTCTCTCCACTTACCTAACAACGCAAGATTCATCAGCTCCAACTTCCTTATACCTTCTCTCCACTTACCTAACAATGCAAGATTCATCAGCTCCAACTTCCTTATACCTTCTCTCCCTTCCCCATAAGGCTTGCACACCGCTTCCTATCTCAATAGATGAAACTTATGATTCTCTTCGGCTTCTTGCCATAAAAAAACATCCCACCTCAACCTCTCCATCCTATCCAAGATAGACATCAGGCACCTAAATAGCGACATGAATAAAACGGAAAATTCGTCATAGTTGCTTTTATCAACATCAGTCTGCCGTCCACAAAGACCTTGATAGTTTCCTTTCTACCCTTTCAATTACCTTATCCCACATATGCCTAGCGGGTTTGCCAATACACAAAGGAAGCCTGAGATACGACAAAGGAACAGAACTTGCACAACACCCAAACACCTCCGCCAACCTCATCACCTCTAACTTGGAGATGCAAACACCTAACATCCCACTTTTAAAGATATTAACTTTTAAGCCCGAGACTACTTCGAAGCATCTCACAATTTTTCCGAAGTTATCCATCATATAGCTACATCTGCATCACAAAATGGAGTGCGAGAAATCTGACGCTCGGCATTCTGCACCCCAAACCTCATAATGAGATCGACAGATTGACCTCTATCCGCGCAACAAGGACGCGTTGTGTGAACGCGCAATAGCCCTAAGTTACGCGGATTTTACAGTTCACACATGTAGAAGCCTATAAATACGCCTTCCCTCTCTCATTTGAGACATCACTAAGACAGGAGCATCAAAGAGATTCAAAAGATATTCAAGAGTTCTTAGATCCGAGAGTTGCAGCATTCAGGTATCCCACAGTGTGCCACAGGAAGAAGGAAAGAAGAAGATGCGAGGAGCAGAAGGTTGACCTATTGCGTGGTCGAGCAATAGGAGCCTCCAACACCCTATATGTTATGCATCTTTCCAGATTCGTCAGGGATTCATCCTCCTATGCACATATCTTATGCATATTGGCCTAAAGGGTTTCGAGCCTGCACAATTCTTCTGTCGTTATGACGGACGCCATAAAAGCCAAGATGCTGCCAAAATTATTATTAAAATAGTTTTAATTACGCCAATTAAGTGTACTTTGTTTCAAAATCATGGGCAATGTGAGGGATGAAATAAGAATTCAGATAAATGAATAAAATGACAAGGATTATTCATTGATTTTCCTTTTGTTATTATTAAATGTGGATATTCCAATTTCCAAACCATGTTTCTGGTCGAAACAAAATGGCAACTCTGCTGGAGATCGAACCCAAAATCTATGGTTTGTTTGACCGGCTTCTTATCTTTAGAAACGTTGAGCCGACGCATCGTTACTGTTGGTTCTAGGTCGAGCATTTTTGTGTATGTCCAGGCGAACACATTTTTATTCTTTTTCAACAATTCAACGTACTGGTCTACCTCCTATTCTGGTAGGTTGACGCTTATATATGTATTCCGAGGTTCATCCTCTGTTCCCAGATTTATTTCTCGTAATTCAGCGACGATCGGCTATCCTCCGTCTTCTATCTATATTGGTGTTGTTTTGGGGTGCTTCACCTCTTCCTTGTTACTTTCGCCTGTCTCTAGGCTTATTTCCTCGCTAACTGCTTGGAAGGTACAAGTCATATTCACTTGTGTGCATGTAGGGGAAGCCCCCAACCCTCGAAAATTTTCCCGTTTACTCTGCTATCATTTCTGTATAAAAAAGGGCATGTGGTTCACTCTAAGATCAGGCAAAGGTCTCTGAACAGACTCTGGTGACCATCAATGATCAGATTGCTAATCTCGAGGCCCGGAAGAGACCATTGCTCAGGATCTTGGAACATGCAGGCTACAGGAGAAAGGGCATTCTTGACTCAAATGAGCTTGTACGGAGGGACCTTTTCCAAAGAGAGAAGGTCCGATACTGTTGCCGTTGAATTGGAGCCCGCAGAAAAGCTTGAAGACGGGGCGGTTGCAAGGAAAGCAAAGAAAATAATAGTATGAGAAGAATAAAATAAGATAGTTATATCTAAAAGGGGATGCCACAAAGAATGAAATTTTAAAATTATACATGTTGCTGGAGCCAAGAATGAAGGAGCCGATGAAGTCGATGCCCTAATGGTGGTAGGGATAGTTGGCGGCTCAAGCACCACCACGGCAGGCGAGACATTAAAGGATGATTCCCTGACCACAGTACTCAAATCTAGGGTCGTCGGGATCGTCACAGGCTCACAGCGACAAGCTCCAATGGAAGATGGCTAGTGCGAGCAACTGTAGTCGAAGCGGTAGAGGACGCAGATGTGGCCTCATCCGTCAAGGCATGTTCCGCATTAATGTTCGTCACACCAGTGGTTGTCAGAAGGACTGTCATTTCCTTATCAACCAACACGCTATGTGGGGAAATCAATGCCACCGCCACTGTTTGCACCGTCGGCATAAAGAGTTTTGCTTCTCTCAACGAGGAGACTTCCACGATCCTAGGAAGGATTTGAGGGTCAGGCGGGGGAATGTTGATCAGCAGGATAGCAGGCATTTCACGATGAAGAGGAGAGTAATTAGCACTGAAAGACATGAAAATGTTATCTACTGGCGAGTAATTGAATTCACTATAATCGAAAGGCTCTTCTTCCACAGGGGTAGTCGCTTGGTCAGTTGAGGTGGATACATTCTGCGGCATTTCCTGACTAGTTGCAACGACTTCGTTGCGGCATTATCTTCCTCATGAATATTTACTTCTCCCTCATCCTTCAGGTCGTCGCCCTCAAAAGAGCTACTTTCTTCAGCAAAAATATTACTAGAAGATGATTCTTCGTCCTCGCTCCCTTTTGACGATTCCTCATCAGCAGATTCTTTGATCATTACTTGTTTGCCACTATCGGAGGGGCCAGCCCTGCCCTTATGCGCCCTTACTTCTACAGGGGTAAGAGAGATGCCCTATTGGCTCCATTGCATTTGGGGGGAACAGGACTGTCTGTGAGCGAGTCACGAGAGACGAGAAGCTCTGTCACACTGACGTCATCGAAGGGGATATGGCCAGAGTTGGGATTATAGTTGCGGCAATATGCTCCCCTGACCTCCTCAATTCATCCAAAGGAGTCCCATAAGCAATCCAACCTTCCAAAGTATTAGCGGGCTTTACTTGATGAATGGGTTCTTCTAAGGAGATTTTCAGACAAACTTGCCCAGGGGCAGGAGCATGATCTCTCTCCACTATGTAACTGATCCCCTATTCGGGCCTATAATTCTTCAATCTTGGTGGGGCCACCCAAACCGGATAATTTACTGAATGGCAAAGGATAATAGGATAGAATTGATGGATCCACCATCACATCCAGCAATAAGAGGCTTGAACCGAATGATTGTAGCCTGGCAAGACGAAATAAGATCCTGTGTGCACGATCAGAAGTTGTTTCCAGATAAACACCCAGTCATAAGGGCTGATGTCATAACTCCTCATCACCCAAGTAACGAAACGGCATCCTTCGGAATCATTTGATTGTAGTCGAACTGTCGTGCGAATCTAATAGGATAGTAGGGTTCGCGCCAAATTTCGCTACCTTCACTTAGCGGGAGGCTGCTAGACCTAATGCAAATAAAGAAAATACGCTCACTCAGGGACAGCGAATTATCGTCCATGACATCTCTATCTTCGGGGATGTTAGAAAGCGGAAACAGGAAGAAAGTAATGGAGTATGTTTTCTCAATTTTGTCCATTACCCAGCTATAAGTTTTCTTAATCATCTTCTGCCGCTAATAGTGCCAAAGGGGGAGGCAGCCTGGGCTCACATACGCCTTCTCAAATTCGTCATAAGTACACGCATAGCCACCCTGCGAAGTAATGCTAAGGTGCATAAGCTAAAGACACTCTAATTGTCAGGCTCTTGCAATGAGTGGCTACATCGCCAAAGGCACGGTACAATGAGCATATGCCTCTTGCAATCAATGTTCGAAATATCTCTAATATTATCTTTATCTCCAGCTCAACGATACCAACAACACTAGTAGCGATATCGATAACACTGGTAGTATCAGAAATTCTAGGTATTAGCAATGTATTGCTAAGTATCACCAATGTATCATTATCGCTAATATAATCACCAATATTTTCAACTATGTAAATTCTAGGTGTTGCTTGTATTACCAATGCATCAATATCACCAATGTATCATCAAAATTTTCAACGATGTAAATTCTAGGTAATGCATGTATCATAAGTGTATCGACGATATTTCAATAGCATCGCCAACGTATTGATATCATCAAAATTTTGTTTATTAGAAAAAATTTATTTCAATTTTTTTCATGGGCACATGGTTGTATGTAGTGTTCAATTTGTCATTGATAATACTGATAATATCTCGATATTATTAATATCACAATATACACGATATTGAGACCACAATCTTTCGTTTCATTTACAATCGTTAATGATTTCTTGGTGAAATATCATGTGTTGTTGATATTTTGCAATATCAATGGATATTTGGATGGAAGGTTGGATGGTTAAATAGGCCAGATGGGAAGGTTGGACTGATTTCTTACAACAACACATGCTTTTAAGACCCCATTAAATGGAAACTTGTTATGTATGCATTCTTTTTGCCTTTTTTTTTTTAATATGTAAATATGTACATTTTAACATATTAAAGTTTCGCAGAAAATTCCATCGTTTTTCCCATGTTTCCCCACATTTCCGGTTATCAGTGATATTATCGGCAATATCGATATTGTTTGTGTCCCTGGCCAGTGAAACTTGTAGCAATACCGATACTTCGAACACTACTTTCAATGAGTGGCTACATCACTCTTGCAATGATTGCCCTCTGTCATCGCTCATGCAACCACAAATAAAGTCGGTCTGATGGTTTCAGCCCACTTTGAGCTGGGAAGTACTACAAGACTGAGCCAGTATGTTAGAAAAGTGGCCAGCTCACTAGAAGCGCCATATTTTGCATGACCCTTGATTTTTTGCCAAAGGCCATTTAGTTCCCGTGTGTGGTTCCCCGCGAAGCTGCAAAGCAGAAAGGAGTAATAGGGTTATTGAAGAGATAATGAGGAAGTAGGTGAAAGATTTGAATAGAGCAAAGAAAGATAAAAGATGCACAGTCTCTTGTAAAATGAGCGAGCCAAATAAGGTGTGGGACTTTCCAGATATCAGGAAACTTCGTCATTTCTCTGAAGAGCTTGATGGCAGTTTCCGAAACTTTCTATTGACATTTGGTGAGAGAAAAGTACGTGAATTCTTTGTTCGTGGGCACATATTCGTCAAAGAAGCAACCCGTTATAAGAAGACCGGCCATCCTGTGGAGATCCCATAATGTCATGCTCACTTCATCGAGAAGAAGATTGAAGGAGTTAGTTGTTGGGCACCAGTAGCTGAGGAAGCCCTTAAAGACAGTCACATCTTTGCAAAAATAATCAGATGTAACTTCGATCGCATTCAGGAGATCGATCTTGATCAGAATGTCCGAATGCTTTTTTATTATTGCCTTGGCCCACGAGCTGTAATAATTGCAGGAGAACAAGAAACCGTGGGTCTGAAATTCTTCTATGCCCCATAGGGAGTCCCGAGTACGGAAGCGTTACTGCACTCGGCATTCTCCACCCCAAACCTCATAATGAGATCAGCGGATTGACCTCTATCCAATATCTTACTGAGCGCTTTCACAACTGCCACAAATAGGAAAAGCGAGAAAGGATCCCCCTGCTAAATACTTCTCCGAGCCCAGAAGAAACCTTTAGGGGACCCATTGATCAGCACAGAGAACTTGGCCGACCAAATACATTCATGAATCCACCCCCTCCACTTCTACCCACATCCCAATCTCTCCAACATATATTCAAGGAATTCCCATTCCACATCGCCATACATTTTCTCAATATCCAACTTACAAATAATGCCATCTTCTCCGTCCATATACGCAAGTCAATTCACTCGTGAGTAGTAAGTGCACTATCTAAAAGACCTTTTTTTTTTTTTTTTTTTTTTTTTTGGGGGGGGGATTGTGAATCATCAATTGTGAATCATCAACTGTATTATGTGAATTGATTCTGCTTTATCTATCACTATATCCCCTCCCATCACAAAAATGAATCACATACAACCAAAAGCACATTACATCACATAACAGGGCTCCCAATTACCAGTGGTTGTCCTACCATGCCCGGAAGTCAAACTAATCAGAATATTACTTTTTTTGTAATCACTAATATATTATAGAACAACATGGCTACATAGGTGCACGAAACCATAAGACCATATCACTTTTCAATTACTCTAATGGTTCAGCTATTATGATAGACATAAGATAAGCCTGAAGTGTCTTTATAGTAGCTTAACCTCTTTTTTTTAAAGGATGACAATTTATTAATAAGTGGCAAAGCCAAAAGAATATAGAAAAAAAAAAAAAAAAACACCTCCAGCGCAGCGCGCGCAAAGGCCAAAAACATACAATCCAAACTACCTAGAATCCTTAAAGTTTGGGGACGTCGCCGCCCACTCTAAAACAAAAGATTTGGCCTTAAGGAAGACACTGTTTGGACTGCCTAACACATTCGAAACAATATGCCATTTTGTGTGTGACATGAATTTACAGCTGTACGATCATTGACATGCATAAATTATTGCAAGTAACCCCCCAAAAAAAAGTGTACTCATCATATAATCTTTAAATTCAGAAGACACAGTCCACTTGTGCAATTTTAAATTCAAAGCAGGTTCAATGGCAACCAGAGCAAAAATAATTAAAAGTGTATTCATCATATAACCTTTAAATTCAGAAAACTCAAGTCCATTTGTACAAATTTAAATTCCAAAGCAGGTTCAATGGCAACTAAAGCAAACAAGATTGCAAAGCATGATTTAAGTACCTGATTGGAGTGCATTTCACTGAGATGAGAATCAGTCATGCCATGCGATAGGTCAGAACTGGATAGGATACCCCTCATTGTTCTGCTTATGTTCAACTCAAAAAGAGTCCTAACTGCTACGAGAGATCTAGAAGCAAGTCTACCAAGCATCCCAATCAAACCCTAAAGATTAAAATAAATAAATTACACATCACAAGAAAACCGAAAGCTGCTGATAAACAAGCCAACAAGCGTAGCATGAGTTTGAGATACCCCATACCGTGTAAGTCAACTGGTTGAGGGTCATTTGACTGTCTAAGGCTATAAGTTGTGTAGATTGATGAATTAGCCTATGCTTGCAAAGTTCGTCTAACGTCTCTGACGAACAACTCAAACACTCCACCATTCTTATCAAACATAGAGCAACAGCTTCTACAAGCTGCATTGCAAAATAGAAAGCCAAACCATTTGGAACAAACGGAAGAAAACGCAACTAAATATCAGCCAACCAAAAAGGAAAATTGAAACTGGAACCAAATAATTCATGGAAGCAAAATTTCGAAACTGGAACCAAATAATTCATGAAAGCAAAAAGGAATAACAATGAAAAATTGCAAAGTTGCGAACCTTTCGGTCCTCATAGTGGAGAAGATTGCACAAAATGGGAACAGCTTCCATGACAAGTGCAGAGCAATCAGACGGAAGCTTCTTGCATACATTTGCAACAATGGAAACTGCAACTCTCTGAGGTCAGATAAACAGAAATCAGTGTCTATTGCTTGGGAAGTTGAAAAAAGGAATCATACACATGTTTTACTACTTGTGTCTCCTTACCAAAAAAAAAAAAACCAACTACAAATTGTCAGGCCTTTCACACATGAAGGTTGAATGTACACTATTGGCAAGTTCTTTTTAAGTGCCCATTCTCTTCTTATAGAAGCAAGTGGCCAAACCTTTTTTTTAGAATTGGGCCCAACCTGATTTTTATGCATGGCCATCTTAAGTGGGACCTAACTCGTCCACTCAGATGCCCCACACACAAGGCGCAAGTGTGCTGCACGTAATGGTGTGACTGGAGAGCTGTGCATGTGAGGCTAGCAAACCTCAACGACAATAATTATCAAGAACCCATCAATCTCCTGTACTACGAGTCTGAGCAAGCATTAAGTTCAACCAATGGTTAAAATTTGTTATGCAACTACTTGACAAGTAAATGGAGAACATATTACCTGAATGCTCGTCGAGAAGAAGTCGATATAACTTAAAACTGCCATAATAGCCCCAGCTTTTAAGCATGTGACTGGATGATCACGAGAAATCTTTTCCAAGGCTTGTAAACTCTACAGGAGGAGCAAGAAAAGACATTAATATATTGATTACCTCCAAAGAAGCTTATAATCGATCTGAACGTAAGGACAGACCTGCTCTGCTACATCCAAGTATTCAATGACCATTAATCGTTCACAAAGAGCAGGAACTGCATTGTATCGAACAAGAAACCCAGACGATCTTGGAAACACATCATAGAGGTAACTCAGAGCCCTGATGGCCAAAAGCATTATATCTGGACTGCTCTCATGCTTTGCCAACCTAACAAGATTAGGAATGAACGATGCCAAAGGCAAATTGGCAAGTGGATAGTCATCCATGCATAAGGATAAGATGTCACAGAGCTCCGTGAGAGCAGCAAGCTGGGCACAAGGTCCAGCTTCGGCATCTAAGTTCGGCAAAATCTTCTTTAGTTTCACTTCATTATCTTTGGAATTTCTACGTTGGAACTCTCGATAAATACTTCTCCTATGATCGGTATCCTCCATTCCATCAGAATCACAAGACCCATATGCTGAATCTTTCTCCACTTCGCCTTCCGATCGGCCTGAAACAGAAGCAGAAGACGAGGACTCCATATCACAATCTGCAGCTTCTGAAACTGGATTTATTGAAGCGGGTGGGGTCTGAGGCGATGAGCTCGAAGAACCGGGCTGGTACTCTGAAAGACTGCAGGCACGCTTATCAGCGGGCAATTGCTCCACCATCTCAGCTCGTTTCCGACCTCGATTTTCCATGTAAATGAGCTATTACCGCTGCAACTTGAAACAATCTGTCAAAAAAATTTGGAATAAGAAACTGCATAAGTCCTCAAATCATTTAGTGTTACTGATTGAAATTACCAAACTTCAACCCGAGCACTATCTAACAAACTAAAAATATATAGAGAGGAGAGAAGAAGGATGGGAACAATCGTTGCAAGAAGAAAAGGGTCAGGTATCGACATATTTCTAAATTCTTTAAGTTCCCAATCAAACTCAATCACGTCATCCTAAGGGAAATGCCTACAGTTTCCAATCTCCTAAACTTCTAATCAAATAAATCTAAATTGACAATTCAAAAAAAAAAAATGTGGAGTAAATTATAAACTATAATGCAAATTAGAATAACAGAAATAGTGGTGAAAAGTAGAAGAAGAAAGCCAAAACAGAAATTTCTGAAGTTATCCAGGTCCAAATTGGAACAACCCAACACTATCCTCTGATCCAGGAAGAAATTTATATCATTTCCAATTTCACCAAAATAATTAGATCAAATCAACCAGAATTGAAACACGGTACAAACAGCATCCATGATCAGAGCACAGAAGGACTAAATTGACTAGAACTAAAATGCAGAAGTACCAAATTATAATGCAGAAAAGAAAAAGAAAACAACCACAAACTGAAAGTTCTAAAGTTGTCAAGACCCCCAACAGCATAACCAAACTCAGAGATCCAACCATGGACGAAACCTGCAACAATTCCAGTATGTCATAAATCACAATCAGATCAACCAGGCCAGAAAAATGCAATCAAAAATCCCAACACTTAAGGATAAAATTACAAAGTAAAATACAAACACCATGGCATACTGTAAAAAGAGAAAAATAATATTAATAAGGACAAGAAAGATATTAGAACTCCTAGCATTCTGAATATATTCCATCAGATTACTCAAACCCCATCACCTCACCCACAATGAAATTCATATCGATTTCCAATTGTCACTTAGGTTTAGAGTAGTATCAAATCTACCCCAATAGACAGCCCAATAAAACTTCAATCCGAAAAAAACCCAGCAAAACAAAAACAATAAAACAAGAAAAGAAAAACAACAATATAGACATAAACTATGGTAAAAAGAAAGAAAGAAAAAAAAAATGAGAAAATTATTAAAATTTCCTATCATTCTGAATAGCTCCATCAGAATAATCAAACTCCATCACCTCACCCACAATGAAACTCATACCGATTTCCTTAATTTCCATCGAATCAAATCAACCCTAAGAACAACAAAACTTCAATCCGGATGGAAAAAGATAAAGAAAAGAAAAGAAAAACAAATCTGCAATTTGTTATAACACGGCCGTTTGGATACCTGTAACTTCTGTAAAATATAAGAAAGTAACGGATGAATTTTTTACAGTTTGTGTTTGGTGAGAAATTTTACAGGTAACAAAGTATCAACCTGTAACTTTCTATCATATAAGATTGCAATAAATATAACAGGGAAATTAGGCGTTTTTCAAGTCACAGGTTACTTTATTACAGGCAACGGCTATCCATTTCGAATTTGGGAGAGGGAAGTGGAAAAGCAGCTGGATTGAAAGTGCACCTACCTGCTCTGACCGACGTCTCGGCGTCTCCTTTCTCTCAGCGTCTCCTTCTCTCTCTGCTCCAGCAATGTAAACCCTAACCCCTCTTTGTTTTTCTTTTCTTTTTTTTCTTTTTTTTTTCATCTTAATCATTTTTTTTTCCTTTGCGTCAGTGCGGAACGGGCGCTGTTCGCCGAGGGGGCGGTTTCGGATCGCTGGCTGCGGGGACCACCGTGATGTACTTTCCTTACATCCACACCGTCCATTCATATTAAAAGCTCGTTTTAGAGTATAACACAAAAAATGAAGCTGATCCAAATCACAAGTGGGCCACACCACATGAAATAATCTTAACTAAATCGCTGCCATTAAAAAGTCCCTAGGGTTCACTGGATTATTTATTTACCATTCAACCAGTTGACAAGGTAACAAAGACTTGGATGGGAAGACCACACGAATATCATCTTGATCCAAAAAATTTGTGGCCCACGACAAGTTTTTAATAGTCAGCTACTACTATTTCCTATGCTATGGTCCACCAGATGTTCAAATCTCTTTATTTTTTGATCCTATTCTAAAATGGGGTGGGGATTGCTTAATACCCATGTCCCTAGTTATGAACGGGCAGTTTTGTTGGTAGGCCCATCGTGATGTATCATTTTATCCCCATTGGTCATCCTCTCTGTCATATTATGTTAAGATATGTACGTGGAGTGGAACACCCAAAATAATGAGCTTAGGTTGCATTAAATGAAAGAGTCATATGTGGTATGGTCTGCTTTAGCATGGATCCGAATCATTTCTATGCTCATATGTTAAATTGATCAAAGGAAAGGGATCGACGGCATTATGGCAGGCCCACCCACAAAACTGCCTATTTATGGCTAGGGACGGGCATAGGTAGGACGCAATCTATGTCCTCTTAAATGAGCTTTCAACACAGATGAACAACGTGGATATGTGAGGAAAATGCATCATAATGGGCTTCACAATATGGGATCCCACCCACCTCGATGGATCCACTCTAGTTTGGCCAGTGACATTGCCAATAACTAGATCGCTCTTGGTTGGTACTTTGTGGGCCCCACCATGTTGCATGTGTTTTATCCATACTGTCCATCCATTTTTTCATATCATTTTAAGGCTTCATCACAAAATGAGGAAATCGAGGTAAATCTCAATCTTAGGTGGACCACACCATAGGAAAATAGTAATGATCAAATGTTCGTGATTAAAAACTTTATAGGGCCCACTATAATGTTTGTTTGACGTCCTACCTAGTGATTAGGTCCTAAGGGCCTATTTGATTTTGAGGGAATTGGGAAATACCCAGCAAAAGGGTGTAATAATTATTTCCCACCGCATTTACCCATTTCACCCATTCTTGATTTGACTACCGACTTTTTGAACACTGTAATCAAGAATATTGCAAATTATCTGTGAGTCCCACTATGATATATTTCTCTTATCCACACCGTTAGTCCATTATGCTAGATGAATTTATTACATGAGCCAAAAAAATGAGGCATATCCAAAGCTCTAGTGGACCACGCCACAGAAAAAAGTTAATCATACACTTACCGTTAAAAACTTCTAAGGGCTACTGTTTCTTTTGGTGTGGGCAACTTGAGTATTGGATTTACGTGATTTTTTTACTCGTATCTCAAAAAGTTGTGGTAAAATGGATGGACGAAACAGATATGTCATATACATCAACGTGAGGTTTAAAAATTTTAACTAACACTTTTGAACCGGTTTCCAAGGCAAGAATTCACGAAAATTTTCAAACGGGTGAAACTGTGATAATTAGTCATTTACCAGGTATTTGCACTTGCACTCAAAAATCAAACAGGCCCTAAAGATCTGGATGAAGGAAGAAACAAATATTAGTTTGATTTTAAACTCATGGCTCTCAAGAAGTTTTTAAGTTACATATAAGTGGGCCCACTTTTACATGTTTTTTAATACGCTGTCCCACTTTTAAGACCCACCTAATTATTAGTTTAGCTTAAGAATTTGTTCAACTATTCATCTAGATGAGATCAATAAAATTACATACTTTCATCCAAGCTTTTTTATGTGTCAAATTGATTTTTGAAACAATTTCATATTCCAAACTCAAATTAGAGTGAATATACAACATCTTACCTATAACTAACTTACAAGTTATCCAAACACATAAACTAAGGCCCCATTTGTTAAATCTGAAGTCTAAAGACTGAATTTGAAATCTGAAGCCTGAATCTGAAATCTATAGCCTGAATCTGAAATCTGAAGTAAAAAAACTTGTTTGATAATTGTGGCTGAAGTCTAAAATTAAGTAATGAATCTGAAACAAGCCGTTTGTTAACAAACATCTTATATGTCTGAAACATGTTAATTTGACACATTTGCCCCTATCTCTCGTTTAGAAATATCTTACATTATAAAGAAATTATTTTTTATTAAATGAAAATAAAATCATTATATTTAATTTAAATAAACTAAAATACTTAATAAAAAACTAAAATATCATCATAAGGCCATCAATTCCTCTTAGCGAGAAGATTGTCACTATGTGTTGTATAGGATTAAAGTAGCAACAAAGCCTACAAATAAGGCCCACCTTATATTTATATGCTATCCAAACCATTTATAATGTCATTCCCAATTGGATGAAGTGAAAACATATCCAAAACTTTTGTGGCCTATTTAAGTTTATTTTCTATCCAATATGTTCATAAGGTCACAAATACCTGTATAAAGAGGGGAAACAAAAAAATCATGTTGATCCAAAACTTATGTGACCCCAAAAAGGTTTCAATGGTAGACGTTCAATCCCCCGCTACTTTTTACAGCTTTTTTTTTTTCGTCTCAAGCTTTAATACGAGCTCGCCAAATGAATGGATGATTTGGATATAACACATACCTCATAATGGGACCCATAGAACTTGTTGATGTCAATACAGCAGCTATATAGCTGGTGTGAGGTACACCAACCAATCCGCGTCCTACTTGGACACGGATTAGCTACTGACAGGTTGAATTGTGAGATTCGCTACCAAAGTGATGTCATCAAGTTCCATGGGCCCACTATGATGTATGTGGGCCTACTATGATGTATGTGCTTTATTTACACCGTCCATCTATTTGAAGATTTAATTTTAGAGCATGTGTTAAAGAATGAAGCTGATCCAAATATGTAGTTGACCCCACCACAAAAAACAGCGGCGAGATTGATGCCTACCGTTGAAACCTTTCTAATGCTCACCATGATTTTTATTTGAAATCCAGCCTGTTCGCAAGTTAACACAGACATGGAAGAAGGGAAAAAACAGATATCAGCTTGATTAGAAACTTTTGTGGCCTATTTAAGTTTTTAATGGTGGGCATCACTCTCCCCATTGTTTTTTGTGGTAAGGTCTATTGAAGCTTTGGATTTGACTCATTCTTTGGATCTTTACTTAAAATTATATTTCCAAATGGATGGACGGAGTGGATACAAAACATACATCATGATGGGGCCCACATAACTTGGTGACGTAACTTCAGTAGCAAGTCTTGCTGCTCAACCTGTCAGTATCCAATCTGCCTTTGTGGAAACAGATTGGCTACTCCCCAGCCACCAGCCAATGGCTGATGGTCGGTGCTATGTGGGCCCCACCATGATGTATGTGTTTCATCCATGTCGTGCATCTATGTTTCTAGATCATTTTATAGTATGACACCAAAAATGAGGTATATCCCAATCTCCAGTGGACCACATTACAGGAAAACAATGTTGAATGAACGTCGACCATTAAAAACTTTTTGGGGGCCATACAAGTTTTGGATCAAGCCGATCTTTGTTTTTTCCATTCATTTAGGTCTATATGACCTAATCAACAGATTGGATGTCAAATAAACAGTACATTGGGCCTTAAGACAATGTTAATGGTGGATATCCAATCATTATTGTTTGCCTGTGGTATGGTCCACCTGAGATTTATATTCCTCTCATTTTTGGTATCAAGCCATTAAATGATCTTTAAAAATGGATGAATGGAATGGATGAAATACATACATCATGGTGGGGCATAAAGAAGTTTCACAGGTTAAAAGTTGATTTTGTACAACTTGAAAAGGGATAATTTTGGAAGCAAAAAATTTTGTTTAATGAAAAATTCACTGAACACATTCCACATTCACCATTACGCTAGACTCCTATCAAGGAAAGAATTCAGTGAAAAACCACTCAGCGCTTTCCTTCTTCCGCGTTAACGACGCATTAACAAACACCACTAAACACGGAACATTTTCCCAATTCTGCGTTAAGTGCAAAAATTCAACATTAACAAACAAGCCCTAAGTTACATATAAGTAAGTTACAACTTACACCCAAACAAGATTACCTGTAAGTAGGCTACTTGTAACTTACAACTTAAAAACTTATAGGCATCAGGGGCTGTTTGGATGCCTGTAACTTTTGTAAAATGTAATAAAGTTACAGTTGACTCTTACAATTTGTGTTTGTGGGAGAAATGTTACAGGTAACAAAGTCTCAACCTGTAACTTTCTATCAGGTAAGATTACAAGAAATGTAACAGGGGAATTAAGTGTTTTTCAAGTCACATGTTACTTTGTTTTTAAAAAAAATCTATTCATTTCGAAGTTGGGAGAGGGAGGTGGAAACGCAATTGCATTCAAAGTGCACCTAACTGCTCCAACCCAACATCTCCCCCCCTCTCTCTCTCTCTCTCTCTCTCTCTCTCTCTCTCTCTCTCTCTCTCTTGCGTCACCTTCCCTCTCTCTATTATGGCAAGGTAAGCCCTAACCCTTATTTTTTTTTTTCATCTTCATCATTTTCCCTTTTGCATCAATGCGAAACGGGTGCTATTTGGCCAGGGGCAATTTCGAATCCCTAGCTGCAGTGCCCACTGTGTTGTACTTTCCTTACATTCACACCATCTATCTGTATTGAAAGCTCATTTTAGGATATGATCCAAAAAAAATGAAGTTGATCCAAATCTTAAGTGGGCCACAACACAAGAAACAATCTTAACTGAATCCCTACCATTAAAAACTTCATGGGGTCCACTGGAATATTTATTTGCCATCCAACCTATTGATAAGGTAACAAAGGCTTAGATGAAGAGACCACACAAATACGATCTTGATCAAAAAACTTTTGTGGCCCACAAGAAGTTTTTAATGGTCAATTACTACTGTTTCCAATATTTTGGTCCACTTGAGATTCAGATCTTCTTATTTTTTGGATCATGTCCTAAAATGAGCTTTCAACACAAATGAATGATGTGGATGTGAGGAAACTGCATCATAATGGGCTCCACAATTTGGGATCCCACACACCTCGATGGATCCACTCCAGTTTGGCCAATGACGCTAGCAAATAGTTAGATCGTTACTGGTTAGTGCTTTGTGGGCCCTGCCATATTGCATGTGTTTTATCCATACTATCCATCCATTTTTTCATATCATTTTAGGACTTGATCCCAAAATGAGGATACTGAGGCAGATCTCATTCTTAGGTGGACCACACTATAGGAAAACGATAGTGATTGAATGTTCGTGATTAAAAACCTCCAAGGGCCCACTATAACGTTTATTTGATGTCATACCTGATGATTAGATCCTAAAGACCTAGATGAAGGGAAAAACAAATATTAGTTTGATTTTAAACTTGTGGCCCCCAAGAAGTTTTTAAGTTACATATAAGTGGGCTCACTTTTACATGTTTTTTCATACGCGGGCCTACTTTTAAGACCCACCTAATGATTAGTTTAGCTTAGGTATCGATCCAACTATTCATCTAAATGGGCTTAATAAAATTAAATACTTTTATCCAAGCATTTTTATGTTTCAATTTAATTTTTAAACAATTCCATACTTCAAACTCCGGTTGGTGTGATATACAACATCTTACTTGTAACTAACTTACATGTTATTCAAACACATAAACTAAGTTACCTGTTATTCGCCGCGGTTTTTGCGATCCTTTCTCCAGCATGGGTGGCGCACGGGCGTGCCAGAATTGGGATTGTGGTTCCAATTCAAACTGAACAATAATGACCCCAAGCGCCAAAGTAAGCAGACACTGAGTATGACGGAGGTCTGAGGAAATCGATCGCTTATTTAGTCACTCGCCCAAAGTGTAAATGGATCAGGTGATTGTCAATGGGTGGGGCACGTCCTGTAATGATGGGTTTCTTCTTGCCTTTCGTACGAAAGGACTTTCTAAATGCAGATGAAATGGAATAAGAGAGAAAAATTAAGATCGAGTGCTATAGTGCTCCAATTATTACTACGATTATCAACTACTATACTTACGCTATTAATTGAACTAAGGAATGTAAATAACAAATACAGAAAGTAAATAATTATGCTAAGGAAGAGAATTTACTTGATAAAGGCAGCGGTTACATTATGAAATGTAAAATTGATGAGATAATTGAAAGATAGAAATATACATGAATTTCAAATTTGTATGGGTTGGTGTGAGACGAATTTTTAAACTTGCTTGAACTTCTATTTATAATGCTGCTTCATTACTCTAGATGCTTCCCACATTCTGACGGTTATTATAACCTTTTCTTCTCTCTTTGCTTCCAAATACTTCCCACGTTCTTGCTTATTATGGTCTTCTGAAATCTGTCTAGAGCTCGTGCGAACTTAACCATTGGCTAATTGTTACTTAGCTACTCGAACTCGGTCGCACCCATGTCGATTGCTTCTAATGCAATCGATACGTTGCGATCCCCTCTCGAAATATGGTCGCACATATCCGCAGTAATCTTACAGTCGTTGAACATGCGCATGTACAGCTCACACGTGTTCAACCCTGAGTGACCAGAAATAAGAATCGGTCGAATAGGGTATAAACATTGCCCCCTCGTCGTTGTCTTTTTGGAGAAAGTGACTGCAGTGTTTAAGGTTTTATTAATACTGCCATAAATACTCACACATGTCACCCAAATACAGACCACCCTTGACCGCTATCGCCAAGGTTGATCGTACCGATTTGAGATGACGGGTGAAACCCAAATTGACACGTGCCTCAAAAGAGTTGTTCTGTTGTGAAAGGCATGATTTCCTAATTAATAATGCCTTTCCATTACCTATATATATTCGGCTTCACATTTACATCCATTACGATTCATATCCTCCTTTTTGTTCTTTCAATTTCTCCATTACTCCACTCTTATTCTTCAATCATGGCTTCTTCATTTGAACCTTCCTTCGACCAAAATGACATCATGTCTGTGATGGATCTATTTGCAGGAAAGTGTTCAAAGGAGATGATCTTTAAATCATCGATTCATGAGGATGCTTTCGGTCTAGGTCCTTCATTCTCTCTAGAAGTCTCGCCCGAAGCATTGCGGCCTTTGGATCCATTTTTTCCAATATGTCCTGGGAATAACATCCTGATTCAATCTAAAGTTGTCCCTGATGCAGCCGATGCATTCAAACTACCGAGATTGTGGACGAAACTACTTATTGGATGGGAAGATTCGTTCAACAGAGTATCGGCCCAATATGGCAGTTTATGGAGAGAACTCGGTATCTTCGAATGTATCAAACTTTCTCTCTCTGAGTATTTCTCCAATATTCCTCTTCTTCTTGCTCTAACATCATTTTAGAGTACTTCTACTAATAGTTTTATGTTCGACTATGGTCCGATGAGCATCTCCATCAAAGACATTTTCCATTTAACCAACTTCTGCCCTTTGGGATGATTTACCACACAAAGGCTAAAACCGGACAATGCAAGAACTTTCCCAATAAGAACGCCAAAGGGTAAACCAATTTCATGACTACGTACCGCAAACCCGCATGACCGGTTGAAGAACTTGAACGTCTTGCTTTCCTTCTTTTCTAGATCTGTCACAATCTTTTATGTGTCAACACCCAACAGGTTACGTCTGAATATGTTGCTCTGGCCGAATGCCTTGTCTAAGGACAACGAATAGCACTGGCATCATTCGTTCTCAGCCACCTATATAGGGGTCTCTATGAGATTAATGTGAATGGGTTATATTCAGCTAGAGGGCCTATATGGCTCGTGCAGATGTGGTTTGTCGCGTACTTTCGACCACAACTCTTCAGTCGAGAACATGCCTACTAGTCATTTTCTTTGTATGGCGACTGAATTCTGCACATTTCTTTGGAAACTGCTATGGTCGATGAGTATTTGCAAGGATTCTTCTCCCTTGACAAATCTGACAACAGTTCGTCTTTTATGCCCTTTGCATAAAAGAAGACCTATGAACCATAATGGCTCACAGGGTAATTTGATCTTGAAGACGAGCATATAGTTGGCCGACTCCATCATGCTTAGAATTGCTTTATTGTCAGCCAAGACTTAGCTTTTGGTGATACGATTGAAAAAGGCAAGAATGCGAAGGTAGGGATCGAACAATATCATCCTTCTTTGTTCACTTGGCAGTTAGGCTTTGTACAGTACATTCCTTGTCCTCTCATTATGTAACTAACAATCAACCTCCTTTTGACCGCATGATAGTTATTGATGAGGAATTCTATACTCCTTTTGAATTTCTTACCATAAAGAAGAGATCATTCTCTAGATGATGGTGTATCTGAAATACCCTACAACACTGGATAACTTTGTATCGTGGTGAAGCCGTCAATATGCTAAACTCTTAAGTGGTCGAAGCACTACGAAACTTTTACATTGAGTTTGCTCTCACCTAGGCCTGGTAGAGAGTAAGAAGCAAAGTGTTCCTACTTCCCCTGTTACTATGGCCAAGAGGACGACAAGAGCGAGGATGAGGCTGATTGCTACTATTCCTGCTTCAACGACCGAACCCCCTTATCCGGATGTTCCGCATATCACCCAGGAACACCTTAACATCTTGGTGGCTGCTCGACCATAACGGATGGCCCTGAGGAAGATTTCTAACTTTGAAGGTATCTATTCCTCTTGTTTTTCCTTTTCAGTGATCAATTCCTTCTAAACTTCCTTCACCCATAAAACATCGATCACAAAAAAGAACCAAGAAACCAACAAATACTTCTTCTACTGAGGCTATCACAACTTTTGAAAAATACTTTAAAATAAAGTATTAGCCTCACCTTGATGAGGCAGATTATTCTGAAGAAATAGCTGCAAGCATCCAGCGACATAAAAATGCTCATCTTAATAAGTGTTTTAACAAATGGATCCAGGACACGGAGAGATTTGATGATCTTGACCTTCCACTTGAAAAATATCTCAAACCTTATCATCTGTAACCACCATCATTTCCTACTACAGCTCGGCCGTTCACAACCATAATAAAGGATCATAAATCTGTACAGGGCCTACAAGTCAGACATGCGGTCCCATTTGGCTTAGGTGGAGACCGCCCATTTTACATTCTTGCTCAAATTAATATTCTTACTTTTATGCTTATCATTTTTTGTTTTGATCTTTCAGTGATTCAGGAGTTTCCTAAGTCAGTGCTTGCTCAAGAACAGAGCATGCAACTGATATCGACGATTCTGTTGGCTATACTGCCCCCTGTATCTCCTGCCTTCACCGATGAAATGGTCGCAACAATCATTACCCCTATGATTCTTAGAAATCCTACTCCTGCGGCTACGGTGGTGGTGGTGGACTCGTATACTACAGCTAGCATAGGGGATACCTTTTTGAGTGATACTTTTGAAGTTAGCATTCCCTCTGGTGATGCAGGACGCGCAGCAGAGTCCTTCCCCTTCTACAGTGGCTGTGCAACAAAGGATTCTGATTTCTCCAACAATTCCTTCACCATCTACTGCAATTGGTGAATCCTTGACTTCGACCAAGTCTGCAACAACCGATGTACAAACCAGGCCTGGACAATCGATTGAGGCTGAGAAGCTCGCTTTTGGGGAAACGACAGTTGTAGACACTTCTGCGGAGATAGTTGAATAGGTCGTGACAACCATTGAGGAACAACAATCGGTCGAGATCGAGCAAACGACTACAGTTGATCTAGCCGAGATTGCAACAGCATCGGCCGTAACAGAAACAGTTATCACGACTCTCTTCCTTCTCCCTCGGCGACTATTCCTAGAGGTGATGCTTCTGTCTTTGTCAACCTTTCTCCGGTCGATGATGCTCTCTTTATACTCGAGAAGGCCTTGGCCGGAGAGATGTATGGAGCAAAATCTCCTCCTTATTATGACAACATCCAGAATTTACTAGCCAAATTGTACGAACTTCTCAAAAAAGGATCATCTCATTTCAATCCATCCCATCTCATTCCTCTCATTCTCTAACCATTCCCTAGCAACCAAGAGGAGAGAAGATCTAAGGAGAGAAAAGAAGGACCCAAGCAAGACCCATCTCCCTACCACCCAATCTCACCATCCAATCTTCATCATCCACCATTAAAGTGATAGCTTAGGAGCTAAGGATTTCAAGGAACAAAGAAGGAGAGCAATAGGTGGGTGATCTTAGGTTTAGATGTCGATTTTATCCATGAGATAAGTAGGGCCTACCGGTTAATGGTAGGGATCCCATTTTGGACCCAAGGTGTGGCCAATGGCCCACCATGATAAATATGTGTAAATCCATGATGGGGTCATTCTCCATGGACCCCACCATGATGTTTATTTAATAACTAATATGTAGAGGTCACCTAGACCCTTGATTTTGTGGTGGGGATGGCATCCTTACCTTGATTTGCTAATTTGAGGGCCTCTTGTTGTATGTATTGTATGGCAAGGGAGCTCATAATGGCGGAGCTCCCTCCACCACTCGATTCTCTCTCTCTCTCTCTCTCTCTCTCTCTCTCTCTCTCTCTCCCTCCCTCCCTCTTTCTCCCCTGTTTGATGGCCCGCCTGATGAATGTATGAGACCCACGCTATCCAATTAGTGGGACGCCCCTGCTGTCGAAATCAGGGCCCACCTTGCTGCCATTATCCAGCAGTCCCCCTGGCTGCTCGTTTTTTAGCAGGCCTGGTTGTGGGGAAAACTCAAATATCAGCTTGACCCCGATGATGGTGGGCCACCACGTGGACCCCACCTTGATGTATGGTGCATACTCACTGTCCATCCAATTTTTTATATCATTCCAGGCCATGGGCCTGAGAATGAAGCAGACCTAATGCTCAGCTGACCATAGGTAGCAATGGGCTGACGCCCACCATTTGAAACCTTTTTAGGCCCACTGTGATGTTTGTGGGAGGCCCAGCAACCAGCCCACTCCTTGGGTGACCCACATCCAGTGGGACCCACCATCTATGTGTTTTAGTCCAAGTCGTTCATTGGTTGGACGCCCAGCTGGGCCATGACGCTGCTGGACTAACCGTCCAGCAGCTGGCCATTGTGATGCAGGTGTTATATACACATGTTGTCCATCTGGTGGGGCCCATCTGCAATGTGTAGGCCCACCGTGAGGTGTACATTTTATCCAGGCCATCCATTAGTAGGACGCCCAGCAGGCCCAACCACTAGTGGGTTGGCCATTCACCAGACAGCCCACCTGCTGTATGCGTTGTATATCTATTTTGCCCATGGTTTTGTGGGGCCCATCAGTGACTTGTGAGGCCCACCTTATACTTGTATGTGGAGTATCCAGGCCGTCCATTAACTGGACGTCTAGAGGCCCAACTCGTTGGGTAGGCTGGATGTCCAGCAAGGGTATTGTTGTATGTGTTTTAGGGCCTCCTGGGGCCCACTCTATGAGGTGGGCTCAGATTTAATAAAACAAATCCATAATTCAGGTGGGCACCCACCAGCAGCAGCTGGGTCGGGGCGTCCCACCTTATGGCTGACTTGTAAGGCCCACTATGATGCATGTATTATGTACACGCTGTCCATTCGTACAAGGCCACCATGATGTGTGTGTTGTATACACACTGTTCATCCATTATTGGGCCGTGGGTTGCCCTGTGAGGCCCACCATATTGTATGTGTGATGCACACATTGTTAACCCGTCTTAGGGCCATGGGTTGCCCTGAGAGGCCCACTGTGATCTATGTGATATGTGCCCAATAAGGGGTTGCCTTGAGAGGCCCACCATGATGTGTGTGCTGTATATGCACTATCCATTTATTTTCTAGATAGTATAAGGGCCATGGGCCCCCGTTGTGATTCAGATTCTAATCCCAAGTGGACCACACACTAGGAGACAATAGT
This sequence comes from Magnolia changhungtana, assembly GCA_030180095.1. NCBI lineage: Eukaryota > Viridiplantae > Streptophyta > Magnoliopsida > Magnoliales > Magnoliaceae > Magnolia > Magnolia changhungtana. The sequence goes on from JASAUF010000293.1 coordinate 742,243, forward strand.
GGTTAAATGTCCACCATTGTAAACCTCCCTAGGGCCCATTGTTAAGCCCATTTCCACCCTTACCTTATTGGACTAACCCAAACCGTTGGGTCTCCATCGATGTTAGTAATACCCATTGGGCTAACCTAAACCGTTGGGCCCCATTGATGATTGTGCTTTCCACCATACCTTGTAGGATTATCCACACCTTGGAGCCCACCATGTGTACATATTGGGCCCCATAGGAATGCCCAGTTTATTGCACGATAGAGAGGCTGAGGAAGCCCACTTATTGTACTTAGACTCATCCTCTTAAGTCACCTTGTTGTATACCCATTGACTCACCCCATGAGGCCCATCTTTGATGTAAGTATGTCATCTAGACCGTCCACTATCTGTAGGAGAGTACATCATCATCTCTGGCCATAGATGGAAGAATATATGATATCATATTTGGTATATCCACTGTGTGGAGACTACCTTAATGTATGGGTTAGATCCACCATCCTTTCAGTGGACCCCACCTTAGGGTATATGATATATTATTGCCTTGAGGAGGTTATGATAGTCTAACATGGACCATACCATAGAGTCTTCTATATGTCTAGTGGGGCGTATCATTCCGCTCATACTCTTTGTATGTGATATACCGGTTAAGACCTATTGTTGTCTGCTATATCTGATTAGGGCTGTGCATCAAGCCGAGTCGAGTCGAGGTGGGCTAAGCTTGACTTGGCTTGTCTGTGCTCTTCTTGAGTTCGAGCTCGAGCTCGAGCTCGGCCTCGAGCTTACTATTGAAGCTTGGCTAGTTTGCCAAAACTTTCAAGTCGAGCTTGAGGCAAGCTGATGGATCGAGTCAAGGCGAGCTTATCTCGAGTTGAGTCGAGCTTGCTCCCAACCTGACCCAACCTGCAACCCGCACCTGACTTAACCTAGCAACCCGACCCAACCGACCCAACCCCCAAATCAAATATTTAATTAATAATACACACACATATATATAATATTAGATAAAACCATAGATGATACTTTATTGTTGATACTGAGAGGGGGAGAGAGAGAGAGAGAGAGAGAGAGAGAGAGAGAGAGAGAGAGAGAGAGAGAGAGAGAGGAGCTCGAGCGTGGCGGGTTAGATAAGGAAAGGAAATGGTATAAGAGAGATGGACGGGCACGATAGGGTTTATTTTTTTTAAAAAAATTTAAATATAATATAATATACATTAATATATAACAACAACAGCAACAACAATAATAATAATAATAGTAATAATAATAATAATAATAATAATAATAATATATTCGAGTCGAGTCTAACTCGAGCTTGAGCTTTGAGCCAAGTCGAGTTGAGTCAAACCCCACTATGTTTGAACTTGACTTGTTTTCAAAACGAGCTGGGTCATATAAAGCTTGGCTCACCTTAATTTATTATTCAAGTCGAGTCAAGTCGAGCTAAATTGTGCCTAGCCGAGCAAGCTTTTCGAGCTACCTTGGCTTGTGTACAACCCTATATCTGATAATATGCTAATGTACTTAGTCTCGTAGGAGACTGAGAACATGCTTAGTATAATGATATCATGGCATATGCTCATACGCATCATATGTATACATTTTATGAGGAATGATTGATTATAGCATTTGCCTTTGGGCTGAGACATTTAGGGGACTCCTTGTGAGACGGAGTTGCCCCACATGATTGCGCGGTACGCACAGGTATGAGGTATGATTGGATGATATGATTCATGCATCTCGCGTTTTGTGTGACATGATCACTTTACGCCCTAGCGACATCAGGGCTGTGGCCTCCACAGGCATATCATGGATGGCTAGATGGGATACCAAAAATATTTGGTTCTAACACTTGGGCATTTAGTATGTCCGTGGGTGAAAGTCCTTAAACCCTCTTGGTACCAGAGGATGCTCCAACATCGAGACCGGGTGGATAACATGAGCGCCCGAGTGCTGAATACCAATAGGCAGCGTCTCCCACTGATCGTGGTTAGTTGGAAGGGGGTGTGGCCTTATCCACCTTAGGGTAGGGGGCTGTAAGCTAGGTTGAGTTGACCAGCTCATAAATGGGTCCACTATCGATGAGCCGGGTAGGTATTAACAGACTACTGGCTAGGCGGATAATGAGGTCTTTTCCACTCACTTGGTTGTGCGGCTAGGGAGGTGGCGGCCAGTGTGGAGTGTACTAGACCCCGGTGATATCCTAGAGATGAGCTATACTAAAATATGGACGTACTAACTATGAGGTTGCACGTTTAACATTTGACTCATTCATTCATTTATTCACTATCCACTCGGGTTGGTGGCGTGTAACTAAATCATTATGTGTACCTTCGCAATGGCCATGATTTTGGTTAGGTGCGCAACTAACCTGAGATCAGGAGTTTACCACATTGAGTCTAGCTATCCAAATTCAGGTATGAGACTAGTTTGGATAGAAGCCCTTATGATGAACCCCACAACTGGCGATACTACGTACTATCATCCAAACTACACACCAGCCTTGTCATTTCTTTTGCATCATATAGTCTGGATATGACTAATTGCATTTATGGACTTGTTAGGATTTGTATATTGCATTGTATCCTCAGCATATGACATTTGGCTTGCTATGTCTTGCATCACATAGCCTTGTTATGGTTGACAATATTCATGGATTTGCCAGTATTTTTGCTTACTCTAATATTTATATGCTTGGCACATGCATTGCGTACACACGCACCACCCTCTGAGCTTCTTAGTAAGCTTATGCACGACCGTTGCGTGCAGGTGACGTTAGGTCGTAGCAGCGTTGAGGCAGGGGCTTGTGACAGATCATTTTGGAGATTTTATTATTTATGTATTTCCCTTTCAGCACTGTAATCTAATATTTATATTAATGAATAAGTGGTGATGATGTTGTTCTTGTGATTTGGGTATACTTACGGTAATGCTTCTTTTTTAAAAAATAATATGTGGTTATACTTGTGGTTATACTGAAAATCTTCCTTGTAGGATCCCAGGATCAGAGTCTAGCGTATGAGCGTTGGGAGCCGAGAATGGGGTACTACGGAGGTTGTCTACATCGGATTCGGCGATCGGGAATTTTGTGAGCCCGGTTCCCAAGTTTGGGGTGTGACAATGACTCACAGGGCTATTCGATCTTGAAGACGAGCATGCAGTCAATCAACTCCATCATGCTTGGAATTGCTTTGTTGTCAGCTGAGACTTAGCTTTTGGTGGTATGATTGAAAAAGGCAAGAATGCGAAGGCAGGGATCGAACTGTATCATCCTTCTTTGTTCTCTCAACAGTTAGTCTTTATACAGTACATTTCCTATCCTTTCACTCATGTAAAAAACAATCAACCTCCTTTTGACCGTGTGATAGTTACTGATGAGGAATTCTATACTTCTTATGAATTATCTTACCATAAAGAAGAGGTCATTCTCCAAATGCCAGTGTATCCAGAATACCCTACAACACTGGATAGTTTTGTATCGTTGTGGAGCCATCAATACGCTAAACTCTTGGGCAGTCGAAGCACTACAGAACTTTCGCGTCGACTTTGCTCTCACCTAAGCCTAGTAAAGAGTAAGAAGAGAAGTGTTCATACTCTCCCTTCTACTATGGCCAAGAGGACGACAAGAGCGAGGACGAGTGGAAAGGCAAGCTTAAGAAGTCCTAGAGGGGGGTGAATAGGACTATGTCAAATAATCTAATAAAATGCTGAATAAGTAAATAAATAAAAAATCTCAATCGCACTAGTATTGAAACATTGATTCAAAACTGATTCGTAGGACAACCTTCACCCAAACAAGTTTAGGCAGGACAACCTTATTTCACGAATGTGATAAGAATAAAAATTTCAAACTGAGCAAGAGTAAATAAAATATTTATTATAAACATTCACCACTTTTGCATAAAAGAAATTACAACCATTCACCACAAAAGTAATAAAAGCATGCACCACAACACCAAGAATTATAGTGGTTCGGTGTGTTAACAACTGTTCTCAAACAGCCACACCTACTCCACTCTCAAGATTACTAACCACGTAATCTCAGCTTTCACTATGAATAAGGTTTTCACAGGGTCACCTTAAAACCTGATATAATTGTGATTTTATTGGGCTATCACAAACACAAAGGGTCACCTTAAAACCTGATATAATTGTGATTTTATTGGGCTATCACAAACACAAACCCTCACTGAGATTTTCTAGCTATCTCAGAAAAACCAACACTAAGATTTTCTGGCTATCTCAGAAAAAACCAAATATAAAGTAAAAAGAATACTTATCCTCACCGTATAAGAAGCTGTAGCCGTAGAATGCTTTTCTTAAATGATGAATGTTCAATGTTCAGTCCAATAGAAAAGGTCTAGGGTTCTATCGATTTTAATTAAGTTTAAACTAAAGGCTACTTGTATTAATTCCTTTAAATCTTGATAAAAAGAGTAATCACCTTTTTTTAAAGAATTAGAATGATAGAGTTTTGAGATTAAATAATTAAACAAAAAGCTATAAAATAAATTATAAATACCGCTTAATAGCTTGATAATAAATGACGCTTCTTTTTCTCTTGTATAAGGACTTTGATAGGCTTGAATTATATTTTCGGATTAAGAAAGAACCTCAATTTATAGGCAAAAAATTTATTCCTTCGACTGGCTTAAGGCAGTCTTTAACTAACCTAAGCACCGGATTCAGTTCCAACAAATTTTCAAATTTGAGCAGGATAAGATCTAACAGATCTTCGATTGGTCGAAGGACCTGTTCGACTGGTCGGACAAGCTTTTCGACTGGTTGAGGAAGCTAAATCCAAACTGATTTTTTGTTGTTGGACTTGGAGGTCCTTTGACTGGTCAAAGGAAGTCCTTTGACTGGTCGAAGATGAAGGTGCAACAGAATTTCTGTTACACTTCAGCTGGTGCTTGGAGTAGTCGATAAATTCTTAGACTGGTTGGGACAAAACTCAGGCTAGTCGAAACTCAACCAATAATAAGTATAAAAACTCAATTTTAAATATGTTTTGAAAGCACCTAAACATAAGGTCTATTTAGGGTTTATAATACTTGTATGGACTGAATTTCATAGAATTAGAAATTTGAACTTCTCAAAAGATCTTGATCTTCTACTAGAACTTTTAGTAGATCAATCTTGGTCTTCAACTTAAGCTTGAGCTTGAACTTGAGCTTAAACTTGAGCTTCAACATGAGCTTCAACATGAGCTTTTCTTGAACTTCAACATGAGCTTAACTTTGAAGATCACTTACTAAATTGTTTTGAGAAGATGAAATTTGACAAACCAGGAGTAAAATGTGCTTTAAACATAATTGCACGTATAATCTCCCCCTTTGTCAATTTCGTGACAAAACACTTAATGTTACAAGAATCCGAATGAAGCCCTGTATTCTTGTACTCATGATTTAGAATATATGTTGAAGATTTTAAAAATCAGTACTCCCCCTCAAGTTGTACTTTCCCTGTATATTATGACATACAACATTCCATAACATTCCATTCCAAGCATTCTCCAAGCAATATATGTAAAACATTTCAATCATTCACACATGTATCATATATTCATTCCATTTGTTTTGACTCTCTAGCATGTATTCCATCATATATTCATGCCATATGTTTCAACTCTCTCTCCCTTTTTGTCACAAGTTGACAAAGGAAGAAGGATGGTAACCAGCAACTAAAACATATGAATAATCATAGAAACATGTAGAAGAAATAAAACATATGAACAAGTCAAGGAGAGTAGCATATTAGATTGTCAAAGGAGAGTAACATATGAAATAATGTTTCAAGTAGAGTTTAAAGTAGTCATCAAGCAAACCAAGTAAAAATAAAGTTATATAGCCCCATAGAAATATAAGTAAAATGAAATGAACTCAGTCGGATCCATATGAAGAAGGAGCAGGCATGGAGGGATCCATCTGATGTAAACTCCTCGCAATGCAATGAAAGTACTTTTTCATGTACTTCATAGATAATTTCTTAGTTTGCTCCAGGTTATCCTGAGAAACCTATAATGCCATGACCTTCTCTTCCAATGATTTGAGTTGATCATCAACCTGAGAAGGCTGAAAATTAGAATTAGCTGGGTCATCCAACTCATCGAGCTCAGCAAAGATATCGTCCATTGACGTGTCTTTTGGCGGTGCAGGTGCTTCTTCCTCTTCTTCATCTCATTGACTCGGAAGAAATTTCAGATTCATCTTATTTAAATTAGTGTTGTTAAATGGTAATTTTGACTCCGGTGCCTTAAACGTAGGTATGGAAATATTACAGTGTAAGGTAATACATGTCATAAGATAGGCAAATGGAATGAAATCATGACTAGGATGAAGACAAAACTGAATAATGAGATAGCACATGAGAGAAGGAAGACAAACTTATATTCCAGATACAGCTGAATGGAGGACACGAGTCATGAAGGGAGTAAGTTCCGACTTCTTCCTAGACCTAGGATAAACATTCGATGTAAAGATTCGATGCAGGACTCGATATTTAGAAAGCATCTGGTTAGCACGTAGCACATTACTGGATTTTCAATCAGCATGAAAATGACATAGTTTATAAGTAATCGTTTCCCATTCAGATTGAGTCATTTTATCAGTTAAATTATTGATTGGAATCGCATCATCTGAAATGACAATCTCAATCAATGCTGAGATAGTATAACTATTTACAGTGAATGTGTCTTCTACAAATTTAATCATAAAAGAAAGGTCTTAGAGACACATCACAAATCGATGCGTACATCGCTTGTGCTATGGAACGGTAAGCCATTTCGCCCCAATAAAAAATCCCTTCCCATTTGATATTTGAAAGTAGAAGAACAAGTTCAAATGGAGCAATGTGAGATAGATTGACATTATGCTCAATAATTATGTCTCTTGAGCGAAAATCCCTAACTTGCTCCGAATCTTCTTCGGGGCCCCTTAAGGTTCTCACATTAGATGAAGTCGACCTAAATGATGAGCTACCATGTGTTTTACGTGATGCCGTTCTTTTAGTACGATGTTCCATTTAATGATTGCTCTAGAAATAACTAATGAGAATAGATGGATTGTGGATAGATCAGATTTTCCATAAATCTTGCAACAAAAAGGGTTTGAAATCAAGAATAAACCCCAAGAGATTAACTAGCAAGGAAGTACTCAAATCTTGAAAGAAATTGAAAAATAATCACTTACAAGCAAGATTTGAAGATGGGTTCGTCAAGAGGAACACGGCTAGTCGAAGAAAAATGTGAAAATGAGATGAAAAAAAGTGATTTTTCACTTTTAGGGGTGAATCCACGCGGTCCTCTACCGGTCGAGCACGTGCTCGACTCATCGAGGGTTCGAGAGTCGAGCACATCCTCGACCCATCGAGCACCCAAAAAAATGAATATATATATATATATATATCATTTTATTATTATTTTATGCATTTAATTAATTATAGACATAAAACAAATAAATGCATAAATAAAATGATTAATTAATAATACATAGACCAATATCATGCTTTAAATTTGAAAATCTATTTCTGTTGAGCTGTTTGGTCAGTATGTCTGCAAGTTGCTTCTCAGTTTGAATATATTCTAGCACAATACTCTTATCTTCAACTGGTTCTCTAATATAATGGTATCGAATATTGATATGTTTTGTATGAGAATGTTGGATTGGATTTTTTAAAATATTAATTGCGCTTGAATTATCGTAGTATAATGTCACTGTATCTTGTGCAATGCCTTCAACAATTGAGAGTGATATAGAGTTTTATTTCTTACTGAGCCATGAAAGTAAACAGTTTCCTATGAAGAAACATCCACCACTGGTAGATTTTCTATCGTTGATATTTCCATCCCAGTTTGCATCAGTATATTCGGCAATTTGTACGGATGTATCATGCGGATACCAAAGTTCTAAATTACCAGAACTTGCGACATATCTGATTATCCATTAACAACAATTAGATGTGATTCTTTAGTATTAGATTGATATTTGACACATATTCCAACACTAAAAGCAATATCAAGTGTCACGCCCCGAACTCGGAGACTGGGCTCACAAAATTCCCGATCACCGAATCCGGAGCCGACAGCCTCCGGAGTACCCCATTCTCGGCTCCCGGCACCCATATACCAGGTTTCGATCCTGGGATGCAACAAGGAGGATTTCTAATAATCCATTTGATTCGTAATGAGCATAACCACAAGCATAATCCACGAACAATAACCACAAGAACACCACCACAAAATCCACTATGATCAAAAACTTTGAGTACAAGGTGTATAAAAGAAAAACAAGATAGTGCAAATACAAAAAACTCCAAAAGCTCGACTGCACGCTCCAATTATGTCGAAGCTACGGCTGCATCCTGGCGTCACTTGCACGCATCAATCGTGCATAAGCTTATGAAAAGCTTAGAGGGCGGTGTAAGTGTGTGCAAACGTGCTCAGAATGTAAAGTTAGAGTAATGCGGAATCATGCTGATGAGTACGTAAATGCTACCAGCGGTACCAAGGCTATGCAGTACAAGATATAAATGTTATCGACCATAACAAGGCCATGCGATGCAACATGTAGGTCAAGCATGCCAACCCTCATACCAATGCAACTCCTCAATAGAGCACAAAATCAGTACGGTTCTCAATATGGATAATCGCCGTGGTTCAGTACACTCCAAATGGTACAGTCTCTCTCCAAGCAGCACAGTCCAAGTGAGCGTAAGAAACCTCACCATCTGCCTGGCCAATAGTTAGCCAATACCTATTCGGCACGTCGATAGCGAACCCATTTCGGAGCTGGTCAAACTCAGCCTAGTAATGCTCCTGCTCTCGGGCGAGTAAGGCCACCACTCCTTTCCAACCGACCACGACACAGTGGGAGATGCGGCCTTCTGGTATTTGACCCTCGTGCGCTCATATATCCACTCGGTCTAGATATTGGAGTCATCCTCTGGTACCATCGGGTTCAAGGACTCTCACCCAGGGACATCTATGGCGCCCCAATTGCTTGGAACAAGATTTTTCGGTATCTAACCAGCCACCCACGATATATCTGTGGAGGCTATGGCCCTGATGTCACTAGGGCATATCACAATCATACAGATGCAAGTGCATGAATCATATCTTGCCGGACATGCATCAATCCCTGCATACCGTGCGCTCATGTAGAGGCGACTCCGCATATCGGGGAGCCGTGTCAGATCTGCCCAGAAGGCACATGCTATGATCAGACACTCCTCATCTCAAGCATACATATGATGCGTATGATCATGAATCATAAGGCTGTGCTAAACATGTTATAAAGCAATAAACTATCTTCTCAATGAAGATGGGCCTAGATGGCTTACATGAAACAGATACGGGCCTATTAGTGGCCTTAGGAAGAGTTATAATGTGGACATCTAACCAACATTACTCGTACAATGTGGACGTCAAACTAACATTGTCCCCAAGGCTCAGCTCGCCTTAAATACCATTAAATAAATTCTGGTGGAATTACACATTGCAATGTGCCTTAGGTACATTCCATGGGGCCTTAAATACATCAAATGGGCCGTATCTCATTGGCCTTATATTTATCAAGTGGGCCACCTCAATGAATCTCACCAATGGGCCTTAGGTACATTGCAATGGGCCATCATCCATAGGCCTGAGAATACGTTAAAATGAGCCCAATCACATAAGCTCTATGTGTATCAAATGGGCCTAATCACATAGGCCTTATATATATCAAAGTGGGCCTCAACAATGGGCCACAGATGCATCAAGTGGGCCTCATAACGTGGGCCTATATATATCAAGGTAGGCCCCAACAACGGGCCTAAAAACACATCAAGATGTCCTACATACATGCGCCCATATGTACCAAAGTGGGCCTCAACATTGGGCCTAAAAATACATCAAGATGGACCTAAGTACATGAGCCCATATGCATCTAAGTGGGCCTCATGTGAAGCCCACCATAATGTTTATTTTCAATCCAACCTTCTCATAAGGTCTCATGGGCCTAGGGTAGGGCCCACTGAAGTGTTTATTTTCATCCAATCTTTTCAAAAGGTTATGGGACCAGGGGCCCACTAGAATGTTTATTTGGCACCCAACCTGTTTATGAGATCAAGTGGGCCAGGGGCCCACTACAATGTTTATTTGACATCCAATCTGTCCAGGGGCCACGGTCAGGGGAGGGGGGCCACGGTAATGTTTATTTGCAATCTAACCTATTCACGAGGTCACGTGGACCTTGGGCAGGGCCCACTGTAATGTTTATTTGCCGTCCAAACCTGTTCATAAGGTCACTTGGACCTGGGTGGGTGGGGCCCACCGAAATGTGGTTCACAAATCCAGCCCACCCAATATGTGTGTCCCACTTGGCTGAGGGTTCAGACCAATTTTCAGCAGCATGCAAATTTCAGGTAGGCCCCACCATATGATTTATATGTGTTAGGCATGTTTTCACATGATTTTAGATGGTATGGCCCACCTGAGTTCCGTATACGGCTGATTTTGGGATACCCCATAATTTAAAGGGGAACCATCAAATGCACTGCAGTCTTGATGGTCGAAATGCACCACGATGGGGCCCTGGTGGGCCGTGAGGGCCAAACTGTCCGCCCGCCACCCATGCAGTGCGCGGCCTGCCGTCTGTGACAGAACAAAGCCAGCACGCTTCTTCTTTTTTTTCTAGATGGGACCCACATTAGCTAGATCCGCTCCGTCCATTGTCTGAGTCCCATAAAATTAGGGGTCCACACCAAGTTTCAGGTGGGTCCAAGCTTCTGGTGGACCCCACCAATCATTTTCCCATGTTTTAACAAAAATACAAGCATTCTTGATCCCACGGCCCGTCAGAAAATCAGATCAGCCTCATTTTTCGGCTCAACGCCTAAAGTGATCTGGAGGACAGAATGGACGGCGTGGATCAGCCTCATACATCAAGGTCGGGCCTACATGAGCAGCCCACCCCAAAAGTAATTTTTTTTAAAAGTTAGCTTGTAAGTACACATCCTTGTCAGTGAACTCCTGTTGCACGTCCAGCGTCCAGGGACGCTGGACGGCATCGATAAACACAACATCATGGTGGGTCTCACAAGGACGTGGCCCACCATGCATTCATGTATATATTTATATATAAATTATATATATGTTAATATAATATAAATATATTTCATATATATTAAGGTAATGGATGTGATCTCCCTGAAATGTGGTGGGCCACTCTGTCTGATGGATGGAGTATTTTAACACAATTCGGTGGGGCCCACTACATCCTAGGGAGAGGAAAGAGAGAGAGAGAGAGAGAGAGAGAGAGAGAGAGATACGGTGAGATAGAGGGGAGGGACCCCGCCACTATAGGCCCTCCATTGATACAATACATAGATCAAAATGGGTCCCACCAATAAGTGGGCACTTAAATGGAAATCAACGGTGGATCACCCACCTCTTGTGCTCTTCCTTGCTCCCTTAGCCTCCTTAGCTCCTAACCTCCTCTTTCAATGGTAGTTGATGATGATCCAACGGTTGAGATGGGAGATGTAAGAGTAGGGGAAAGTGGGCCACACTTGGAGAGTGAGAGAGCTTGGAACGTATGAAATTTTTGGCTTGGGAGAGTGTTTGAGAAAATGAAAGAAAGATAATAATAAGAGATATGGATGGAGTGGTTGGTGTAAGGAAAAGGGATGGGAAAGGTATGGTTTGGTTTGATTTTTTTGTAAAAGAGGGATGGTTAAGAGAGAGAGAGAGTTGACTTGTGAAAAGGGAGGGATGGGTTGTCGTATTCATGGCATGGTGTGTACTTGACATGATTTGATGGGACATCTCATAGAGATTCCCTAGTAATTTGCAACACGCGGTGTTTCTTCGGAATGAACGCAGACCGACATCTTCCAGCCTAGGTATCGGTTTGGTGCGCGAGTTGCGGCGTTAGAACAGCGGTGACGACGAGGTCGCCAAGATATAGGTTTCGAGTCGAGCTGACTTCGGCATGCGGGACTCAGCTTAGGATCGCACGTAACGTTAGAAACGGGTCGAGGATTGGTGAAATTCGACCGGAAGGATCGCGAAGTCCTACAGAACGATACGGTCTAGGTTACGGGTCTTACAGCTCTCCTCCCCAAATAAAAATTTCGTCCTTGAAATTTACACAATTATCGCAAGGAAACATAAATTATAAAGGAAGAGGAAACAAAGCATCACTATATAGAATCGGAGACAACATATATAATATAACATGAATCAATCATCAAAGAGATGGGGATAACGCTCACGGATCTTAGCCTCACGCTCCCAAGACGTCTCATCAACAGAATGATGACCCCATTGAACTTTCACCAAGGGAATGACCTTGGTCCGTAGGACCTGCTCCTTTCGATCAAGGATATGAACTGGCTGCTCAATGTAAGAAGCGTCCTCACGAACCTCCAATGGCTGCTAATCAATAACAGGAACTACGTCTGACCCACACTTCCTCAACATAGAGACGTGGAAAACGTTGTGGACGCCAGACAACTGCGGTGGTAAGGCAAGTCAATAGGCCACAGCGCCAATGCTCTTAGTGATCTCGAAAGGTCCTATGAATCTCGGGGCAAGCTTGCCCTTTGCTGCAAATCGAACCACGCCCTTCATGGGGGAGACCTTGAGATACACATGGTCCCCTACATCAAACTCCAAGGGACGACGTCGGCGATCAGCAAAACTCTTCTGCCGACTCTGAGCTGTGCGCATCCTCTGCCTGATGATATCAATAGCCTCTGATGTCTGCAACACAAGCTCGAGACCTAGGAGACGATGCTCTCCAACCTCGGTCTAACAACTTGGAGATCTGCACGGTCTGCCATACAAAGCCTCAAAAGGAGCCATACCAATGGTCGCCTGATAGCTGTTGTTGTATGCGAACTCAGCCAATCGCAGATGCTCATCCTAGCTACCACCGAAGTCAATCACGCAGGCCCGAAGCATATCCTCAAGGATCTGGTTGACCCTCTCGGTCCGGCCATCGGTCTGTGGATGGTACGTGGTGCTGAGCTGCAAATTAGTCCCCATCTCTCTCTGGAAGCTCCCTCAAAACTGAGACGTAAACCTCGAATCTCGGTCAGAAACGATCGAGACTGGAACGCCATGCAGTCTCACAACCTCCTCGATAAATAACCTCACAAGTCGGTCCATAGACCAAGTCACACGCATCGCGAGAAAATGTGTCGACTTCGTCAGACGATCCACAATAACCTAAATGACATCATGACCGCGCTGAGTCCTCGGCAAGCCCATAATGAAATCTGTCGACACGTGCTCCCACTTCCACATCGGGATGCTCAACGGCTGCAATAGACCAGGAGGTCTCTGATGATCGGCCTTGACACGCTGGCATGTGTCACACTCGGCCATAAAACTGGCAATCTGGCACTTCATCCCCGCCCAGAAATACTGTCTCCTCATATTATGATACATTTTCGTCGAGCCAGGGTGGATAGAAAACCGTGATCGATGTGCCTCGATCATAAGATCTCTGCGCAACTCTGGAATATCCGGGACACATAATCGGCCTCTGAAGCGAAGTCCACCATCAGAACTAATCTGCCAATTTGTCTGACTCTCAGATGCTGCCTCTGCTCGGTAATCCTATAACGACTCATCTGTCTGCTGAGCCTCGATCACCCTTGCGACAAGAGATGGTTGAATCGACAGGCTCGATAGCTGAACGATAGAAGACTGTAGACCAAAATCAAAGTCATACTCTGCTATATCCTCGAGCATCCTCCACTCCTGAATCATCATGTGTACCACCAGGCCTCGCGGCTGATGGCTGAGGGCATCCGCCACCATGTTTGCCTTACCTGGGTGGTACTGGAGGTCAAAATCATAGTCTTTCAGAAGCTTCATCCAGCATCTCTATCTCATGTTCAGCTCTGACTGAGAGAATAGATACTTCAAGCTCTTGTGGTCAGAGAAGAGCTCGAACCTGACCCCATAGAGATAGTGTCTCCACACTTTCAGTGCGAAGACGACGGCTGCCAGCTCCAGATCATGCGTGGGGTAGTTCAGCTCATGTACCTTGAGTTGACGAGACGCGAAGGCTACAGGTCTGCCGTGCTGCATCAGGATAGCACCCAATCCAATACGCGAAGCATCAATAAATACAACGAATCCATCACTCCCAGAGGGAAGAGTGAGGATAGGAGCGGACGTCAGACGGTCCTTCAACTCTATAAAGCTCGCTCGCATGCATCAGTCCAAACAAAATCTGCGCCCTTCCGAGTTAACCTGGTCATCGGGGCAGTAATACGGGAGAAACTCTCAATGAAACGCCGATAATAGCCCGCCAAACCAAGAAAACTGTGGATCTAGGACGCAGTCATGGGCTGGTTCCACTGACGCACTGCCTCAACCTTCGAGGGGTCCACTGCGACTCCCTCCCTCGTCACCACATGACCGAGGAACTTCACCTCCTCCTACCAGAACTCGCACTTCTCCAGCTTCGCATACAGCTGGTGGGCACGGAGGGTCTGCAATGCGATCTCCAGATGCTGCATATGATCCTCACGAGTCCTCGAATATATTAGAATGTCGTCGATGAAGACCACAATAAACTGATCAAGATATGGACGGAAGACCTCGTTCATCAACTGCATGAAGATCGCGGGTGCATTGGTCCATCCAATGGACATGACCTGAAACTTAAAATGACCGTAACGCGTCCTAAAAGCTGTCTTCGGGATGTTCTCCTCTCGGACACGAATCTGATGATAACCAGAACGCAAGTTAATCTTCGAAAAGAACTGTGCACCCTGCGGCTGATCAAATAAATCGTCTATCCTCGGGAGTGAGTACTTGTTCTTAATCGTGACCCGGTTGAGCTCGTGGTAGTCAACGTAGAGCCTCAATGAGCTATCCTTCTTCCTGACGAAGAGTACCGGTGCTCCCCAAGGTGAACTACTCAGACGAATGAATCCCAACTCATACAACTCGTCCAACTGCCACTGCAACTCATGCAACTCCATCGGTGCCATACGGTACGGGGCCTTCGAGATAGACGTAGTACCAGGCACAAGATCAATCTTAAACTCAATATGGCGACGAGGCGGCAGTCCCGGAATCTCCTGAAACACGTCGGGGAAGTCGCAGACAATCGGAATATGATTGATACAAATGGCAACGGGCTCCACAACGGTGTAGGACATCAAGCATGATAACGACTCTCCTCGGGGCTCGGTAACAAACTGAAATTGCGGCAAGCCTGGTATGCAGAACATGACTGTCCTCGCGGAATAGTTCATGATGGCGTAGTACTCGGCAAGCTAATCCATGCCCAAGATAACATCGAAATCTGTCATCGGCAGTACAAATAAGTTAGCAGGTAAGAATATATCACCGACCAGAACAGGGCAAGACGGACAGAAACAGCCCAATACTGTAGTCTTCCCTAAAGGCGTCGATACGGTCAATCCCTCGCTAGAAGACTCGGTCGGTAATCCAGTCGATCGATGAAAACCCTCAGATATAAATGAGTGCGAAGCGCCGGAATCAAATAATACTCATGCGATGCATGAGGAGACTGTAGTCTTCCCTAAAGGTGTCGATATAGTCAATCCCTCACTAGAAGACTCGGTCGGCAATCTAGTCGACCGACGAAAACCCTCAGATATAAATGAGTACGAAGCTCCGGAATCAAATAATACTCGTGCGATGCATGAGGAGATTAGAAGTATACCCTCTATGACTCCTTCGAAAGTCTGCAGTCCCGTGAGTCGCATAGAACCCAGCCCGAGCCGGCCGGGAGGTGCTGTCTCTTCGAGGTCCCCCGGTGTCGCCGCTTCTCGGCGCTGGGGCTTCGGGGCCTCGGTGGCCGTGGTCGCCGATAGGCCATTATTCTTTGTCTTGCCAGATCTTCTTCTTTGTTGTGGTCGCGCATCCCTGGAGAGACTGATGTGGCCCTCTAGACTGCTGCAGATGAGGACGGGGGCACTCAGATATGCGGTGTCCAGAACCGCCACATCCAAAACACATCCCCGGAAACAACACCGGGGTGGTGGCATGAAGGTGCCGCCGATCCGTCCTGCCGGGTGTACTTGGTACTCTAGCAGGTGGATGACCCCTATACCTCTGTGGTCGTCGATGTTGCTGAGAGCTACTGGATTGGGCCGGCCTCTCCTCTAATCTCGATTGCTTTGAGAACCAGCCCACTTAGTCTCGTAGATCTGGGCCCTTCGTACTACTGCCTGAAAGGTCAGGAGCTCGTGCCCAATAACATGGCCTCTAAGACCGTAACATAAGCCGTTCTCGAAACGGCGGGCCTTCCGCCCCCCATCATCAACCATATAAGGCGCAAACCTCGATAGCGCCACAAAATGGGCCGCGTACTATGCCACGGTCATGTCCCCCTGCACCAGAGTCTCGAACTCCAGTGCTCTCTGACGTCGGATGTGGTTGGGGAAGTACTGCACCTCGAATCGATCGATAAAGTCCTCCCATATCCAAACATAGTCAGGTCCTGCGACATGGGTAACGGAGGTCCACTAATGCTCGGCCTCACCCTGAAAAAGGAATACAGCCAACTGGACTCGCTGCTCGGTCGTGCATGACATAGATCAGATTTTCCATAAATCTTGCAACAAAAAGGGTTTGAAATCAAGAATAAACCCCAAGAGATTAACTAGCAAGGAAGTACTCAAATCTTGAAAGAAATTGAAAAATAACCACTTACAAGCAAGATTTGAAGATGAGTTCGTCAAGAGGAACACGGCTAGTCGAAGAAAAATGTGAAAATGAGATGAAAAAAAGTGATTTTTCACTTTTAGGGGTGAATCCACGCGGTCCTCGACCGGTCGAGCACGTGCTCGACTCATCGAGGGTTCGAGAGTCGAGCACGTCCTCGACCCATCGAGCACCTAAAAAAATGAATATATATATCATTTTATTATTATTTTATGCATTTAATTAATTATAGACATAAAATAAATAAATGCATTAATAAAATGATTAATTAATAATACATAGACCAATATCATGCTTTAAATTTGAAAATCTATTTCTGTCGAGCTGTTTGGTCAGTATGTCTGCAAGTTGCTTCTCAGTTTGAATATATTCTAGCACAATACTCTTATCTTCAACTGGTTTTCGAATATAATGGTATCGAATATTGATATGTTTTGTATGAGAATGTTGGATTGGATTTTTTAAAATATTAATTGCGCTTGAATTATCGTAGTATAATGTCACTGTATCTTGTGCAATGCCTTCAACAATTGAGAGTGATATAGAGTTTTGTTTCTTACTGAGCCATGAAAGTAAACAGTTTCCCATGAAGAAACATCCACCACTGGTAGATTTTCTATCATCGATATTTCCATCCCAGTTTGCATCAGTATATCCGGCAATTTGTACGGATGTATCATGCGAATACCAAAGTTCTAAATTACCAGAACTTGCGACATATCTGATTATCCGTTAACAACAATTAGATGTGATTCTTTAGTATTAGATTGATATTTGGCACATATTCCAACACTAAAAGCAATATCAAGTGTCACGCCCCGAACTCGGAGACCGGGCTCACAAAATTCCCAATCGCCGAATTCGGCGCCGACAGCCTCCGTAGTACCCCATTCTCGGCTCCCGGCACCCATATATCAGGTTTCGATCCTGGGATGCTACAAGGAGGATTTCTAATAATCCATTTGATTCGTAATGAGCATAACCACAAGCATAACCCATGAACAATAACCACAAGAACACCACCACAAAATCCACTATGATAAAAAACTTTGAGTACAAGGTGTATAAAAGGAAATACAAGATAGTGCAAATACAAAAAACTCCAAAAGCTCGATTGCACGCTCCAACTGTGTCGAAGCTATGGCTGCGTCCTGGTGTCACCTGCACGCATCAATCGTGCATAAGCTTATGAAAAGCTTAGAGGGCGGTGTAAGTGTATGCAAACGTGCTCAGAATGCAAAGTCAGAGTAATGCGGAATCATGCTGATGAGTACGTAAATGCGACCAGCCGTATCAAGGCTATGCAGTACAACATATGAATGTTATCGGCCATAATAAGGACATGCGATGCAACATGTAAGTCAAGCATGCCAACCCTCATTAACCAATGCAACTCCTCACTAGAGCACCAAATCAGTACGGTTCTCAGTATGGATAATCACCGGGGTTCAGTACACTCCAAATGGACACTGCTCTCTCCAAGCGAAGACGGTCCAAGTGAGCGTAAGAAACCTCACTATCCGCCCGGCCAATAGTCAGCCAATACCTGTCGGCATGTCGATAGCGAACCCATTTCGGAGCTGGTCAAACTCAGCCTAGTAATGCCCCCTGCTCTCAGGCGAGTAAGGCCACTACTCCTTTTCAACCGACCACGACACAGTGGAAGACGCGGCCTTCTGGTATTCGGCCCTCGTGCGCTCGTATATCCACTCGGCCTAGACGTTGGAGTCAACCTCTGGTACCATCGAGTTCAAGGACTCTCACCCAGGGACATCTATGGCGCCCCAATTGCTTGGAACAAGATTTTCTGGTATCCAACTAGCCACCCACGATATATTTGTGGAGGCTATGGCCCTGATGTCCCTAGGGCATATCACAATCATACAGATGCAAGTGCATGAATCATACTGCCAGACATACATCAATCCTGTGCATACTGTGCGCTCATGTAGGGCAACTCCGCATATCGGGGAGCCCATAATCAGTCTGCCCGAAGGCACATACTATGATCAGACACTCCTCATCTCAAGCATAC
The DNA here is from genome assembly GCA_030180095.1 of Magnolia changhungtana. Taxonomy (NCBI): domain Eukaryota; kingdom Viridiplantae; phylum Streptophyta; class Magnoliopsida; order Magnoliales; family Magnoliaceae; genus Magnolia; species Magnolia changhungtana. The sequence continues at coordinate 760,962 of JASAUF010000293.1, forward strand.
ATATGATGCGTATGATCATGAATCATGAGGCTGTGCTAAATATGTTATAAAGCAATAAACTATCCTCTCAATGAAGATGGGCCTAGATGGCCTACATGAAACAGATACGGGCCTATCAGTGGTCTTAGGGAGAGTTATAATGTGGACATCTAACCAACATTACTCGTACAATATGGACGTCAAACTAACATTGTCTCCAAGGTTCGGCTCGCCTTAAATACCATTAAATAAATCCTGGTGGAATTACACATTGCAATGTGCCTTAGGTACATTCCATGGGGCCCTAAATACGTCAAATGGGCCGTATCTCATAGGCCTTATATTCATCAAGTGGGCCACCTCAATGAACCTCACCAATGGGCCTTAGATACATTGTAATGGGCCGTCATCCATGGGCCTGAGAATGCGTTAAAATGAGTTCAATCACATAAGCTCTATGTGTATCAAATGGGTCTAATCACATAGGCCTTATATATATATATCAAAGTGAGCCTCAACAATGGGCCACAGATGCATCAAGTGGGCCTCATAACGTGGGCCTATATATATCAAGGTAGGCCCCAACAACGGGCTTGAAAACACATCAAGATGTCCTACATACATGGGCCCATATATACTAAAGTGGGCCTCAACATTGGGCCTAAAAATACATCAAGATGGGCCTAAGTACATGAGCCCATATGCATCCAAGTGGGCCTCATGTGAAGCCCACCATAATGTTTATTTTCAATCCAACCTTCTTATAAGGTCTCATGGGCCTAGGGTAGGGCCCATTGAAGTGTTTATTTTCATCTAATCTTTTCAAAAGGTTATGGTATTAGGGGCCCACTAGAATGTTTATTTGGCACCCAACCTGTTTATGAGATCAAGTGGGCCAAGGGCCCACTATAATGTTTATTTGACATCCAATTTGTCCAGGGGCCATGGTTAGGGGAGGGGAGCCACGGTAATGTTTATTTGCAATCTAACCTATTCACAAGGTCACATGGACCTTGGGCAGGGCCCACTGTAATGTTTATTTGCCGTCCAAACCTGTTCATAAGGTCACTTGGACCTGGGTGGGTGGGGCCCACCGAAATGTGGTTCACAAATCCAGCCCACCCAATATGTGTGTCCCACTTGGCTGAGGGTTCAGACCAATTTTCAACAGCATGCAAATTTCAGGTAGGCCCCACCATATGATTTTATATGTGTTAGGCATGTTTTCACATGATTTTAGATGGTATGGCTCACCTAAGTTCCGTATACGGTTGATTTTTGGGATACCCCATAATTTAAAGGGGAACCATCAAATGCACGTGCTTGATGGTCGAAACGCACCACGATGGGGCCCCACTACGGGCCGTGAGGGCCCGGCCTTCCGCCCGCCACCCATGCAGTAAAGGGCGCCACTGTCACAGTGAAGAAGAAGCAGTGCACGCTGCTTCTTTTTTTTCTAGATGGGACCTACATTAGCTAGATCCACTCCATCTATTGTCTGAGTCCCGCAAAATTAGGGGTCCACACCAAGTTTCAGGTGGGTCCAAGCTTCTGGTGGACCCCACCAATCATTTTCCCATGTTTTAACAAAGTTACAAGCATTCTCGATCCCACAGCCCGTCAGAAAATTAGATCAGCCTCATTTTTCGGCTCAACGCCTAAAGTGATCTGGAGAACAGAATGGACGGCGTGGATCAGCCTCATACATCAAGGTGGGGCCTGCATGAGCAGCCCACCCCAAAAGTAATTTTTTTTTAAAAGTTAGCTTGTAAGTACACATCCTTGTCAGTGCACTCCTGTTGCACGTCCAGCGTCCAGGGACTTTGGACGACATGGATAAGCACAGCATCATGGTGGGTCCCACAAGGACGTGGCCCACCATGCATTCATGTATATATTTATATATAAATTATATATATGTTAATATAATATAAATGTATTTCATATATATTAAGGTAATGGATGGGATCTCCCTGAAATGTGGTGAGCCACTCTGTCTTATGGATGGAGTATTTTAACACAATTCGGTGGGGCCCACTACATCCTAGGGAGAGGAAAAAGAGAAAGAGAGAGAGAGAGAGAGAGAGAGAGAGAGAGAGAGAGAGAGAGAGAGATACAGTGAGATAGAGGGGAGGGACCCTGCGACTATGGGCCCTCCATTGATATAATACATAGATCAAAATGGGTCCCACCAACAAGAGGGCCCTTAAATGGAAATCAACGGTGGATCACCCACCTCTTGTGCTCCTCCTTGCTCCCTCAGTCTCCTTAGTTCCTAGCCTCCTCTTTCAATGGTAGTAGATGATGATCCAACGGTTGAGATGGGAGATGTGAGAGTAGGGGAAAGTGGGCCACACTTGGAGAGTGAGAGAGCTTGGAACGTATGAAAATTTTGGCTTGGGAGAGTGTTTGAGAAAATGAAAGAAAGATAATAATAAAAGATATGGATGGAGTGGTGGGTGTAAGGAAAAGGGATGGGAAAGGTATGGTTTGGTTTGATTTTTTTTCGTAAAAGAGGGATGGTTAAGAGAGAGAGAGAGTTGACTTGTGAAAAGGGAGGTATGGGTTGTTGTACTCATGGCATGGTGTGTACTTGACATGATTTGATGGGACATCTCGTAGAGATTCCCTAGTAATTCGCAACATGCGGTGTTTTTTCAGAATGAACGTAGACCGACATCTTCCAGCCTAGGTATCAGTTCGGTGCGCGAGTCGCGGCGTTAGAACCGCGGCGACAACGCGGTCACCAAGATACAGGTTTCGGGTCGAGCTGACTTCGACATGCAGGACTCGGCTTAGGATCGCGCGCAACGTCAGAAACGGGTCGAGGATTGGCAAAATTCGACCGGAAGGATCGTGAAGTCCTACAGAATGATATGGTCTAGGTTACGGGTCTTACATCAAGTCTATTAACTGTTAAGTATAAAAGATTACCAATCATGCTTCGATATAGACGAGAGTCTATAGTTTTATCTGATTAATCTTTTGAGAGTTTAAAGTTATAATCATTGGGGTATCAAACTTCTTTCCATTCCCAAATCCAAATCTTTTTACAAGGTTTAAGGTGTATTTGGTTTGTGAGATGAATGTACCATCTTTATGTTTCTTAACTTATAATCTAAGAAAGTAGTTTAGTTCACCAACCATACTCATTTCAAACTTGGATTTCATTAGATCTGTAAACTCAATAGATAAGTTAGTGCATGTAAATCTATAAATTATATCATCAACATAGATCTGAACTATCAGTATATGATCGTCATATTCTTGACGAATAAAGTTTTATCAACTCTACCCATAATGAAGTTATGACTAAGTAAAAATTTAGTCAATTTTTCGTACCATGCCCTGAGAGCTTGTTTCAAACCATAAAGTGCCTTTTTAAGACGGTATACATGATTTGGAGATTTGGGGTCCTCAAAACCCTTAGGTTGTTCAACATAAACCTCCTCATGTAAGTCACCGTTTAGAAATGCACTTTTGACATCTATTTGATATATTTTGAATTTCTTATGACATGCAATTGAAATGAATAATCTTATGGATTCAAGGCATGCAACTGGTGAAAAAGGTTTCATCATAATCAATACTTTCTATCTGAGTGTACCCTTGTACAACCAGTCTAGCCTTGTTTCTTATAATATTACCCATTTCATCAGATTCATTCTTAAAAATCCATTTGGTTCCAATTACATGTTTATCAGTGGGTCTAGAAACCAAGTACCACACATCATTTCTGACAAATTGATTTAGTTCTTCTTGCATGGCAATTATCCAACTTTCATCGGTAAGTGCTTCATTTACATTGATCGGTTCAATTTGGGAAGTAAAGTAGACATAATTACAAATATTTTCCATTTGTCTTCTTGTTTGTATACCAGTACTAGGGTTACTAAGTATTTGATCAGTCGGATGGTCTTTGACTAATCTTATTTTAGTATCAACTGATTTAGATGAAGAGTCAGGTATATCAATTATATTGACTTCATCATCATCTTGACTTGGAGTGGGTATGATTTGTTGATCATCAATTACTACATTTATTGATTCCTGAATCACCCCTGTTCTTTTATTAAGAACCCTGTAAGCACGGCTATTTAGTGCATAGCCTAGAAATATTCCATCATCACTCATTGATTCAAACTTTCCCAAATTTTCTTGGTCACGTTGGTCACGTAAAATAAAGCATTTACTTTCAAAAGTCCGAAAATATTTGACAGTGGGCTTTTTGTTAAACCAAAGTTCATAAGCTGTTTTATTTTTTACTTTTCTAATGTAAACACGATTTATAATATAATAAGCAGTATTGACAGCCTCAGCCCATAAATTTTTTGGTAGTTTCATGTTATTTAACATTACACTAGCCATTTCTTGTAAAAATCTATTTTTCCTTTCAACAATACCATTTTGTTGAGGTGTTTTGGAAGTAGAGAACTCATGCGATATACCATGATCATTACGGTACTTCTCAAAATTGCTATTTTTGAATTCAGTGTCATGATCGCTTTTAATTTTGATAAGAGATATCTCTTTTTCAGTCTAAATATGTTTTAAAATTTTTTTGACTTCATCTAGAGTATCTGATTTCTCTATTAAGAAGGCTACTCACGTATATCTGGTGTAATCATCAACAATGACCAGAAAATACTTCTTTCCACTTCTACACTCCGTTCTAGTTGGTCCTACTAGATCCATGTGGAGTAGTTCAAGTGGTTTGACTGTGGCTAAAGAGTTCACTTTTTTGTGACTACTCCTGGTTTGTTTACTAATTTGACATGCGTCACAAACTTTTTCTATCTTTTTCAGTTTGGGTAAGCCACATAAGTGATCTCTTTTGCTCAGCTTATACAAATCTCTATATTTTACATATTCAAGACGTTTATGCCAAAGTTCAGTTTCATCTATTTGGACCATGTAACATGAATGGTTAGAAGAGTAAGAGTTATCGATAATGTAGCAATTTTCAGAGGTCCTACGACCATTTAATATTACATTACCCTTCTCATTTATTATCTCATATCTGTGATTAGAAAATTTCACATTGTGTTTATTAACACAGATTTGAGATATGCTTAAGAGGTTGTGTTTTAAACATTTAACATAAAGCACATTTTCAAAGGAAGGTGGGTTATGAAGTTGTACAGTACCTTGGCCTATTTTTTTGCAGTTGCTTCCATCACTGAAAGTAACTGAACCATTATTAACTTCTTTGATATTAAAGAATATCGCCTTGTCACCTGTCATATGTCTTGAGCATCCACTATCCAAGTACCATCTTGAGTGGCTAATGGCTTTGAAAGCTATATGGTCAACAAGACACTTGACCTTTGGAACTCATTTCATAACAGTTTTAGGTTTAGAGTGACTCTTGAATTTTGCTGCATTTGAGAGTTAGGATTTCTCATTTTTCTATAAACTCCATATTCATTTGAGTTGGATTTAAGCTCTTTAAGCAAGTCCACTATTTTTTCAACTAAAGGAGATTTATAATTTCTTTGATTTTTATAACTGATGACATTATTATTTTTAGGAACTTGAAAAGGTTTTGAGTTTTTGAGATCATTACGATTAAAATCTCTTAAAGTCTTACCTTTAGAGTTCGAGAATTTTTCTCTTACAAAGATAAGAGTAGAATCCTTGGATTTAGAAAAATTACCTTTAATATATCCCAGACTAGATTTGTCACCACATTTTTTAGATGAGGTTAATAATTTTTCCAGTTTTTGGTCACCTTGGGCATATTTCCAAGTATCTTTAGAACTTAAAAGGGAAGAAACTTCAATTTTTAGTTTCTCATTTTCTGTTTTGAATTTTTCCCGTTCAGAAGATTTAAAACTCAAATCTATTTTTTTTCAAGACAATCTGAAAAATGGAAATTTTCTAAAACTGTGTTTTCAAGTTCTTCTTTTAGTTTAGCATATTTCTCTTTTTGAATTTTCAATTTCACAGCAATTTTACAACTTTCTCTCTATAGGGCATTGTAGGCATCTTGAAGGTTGTCTTCATTTTCATTTTCAGGGTCACTCTTGAGATTTTCATAGTCAGATATATTACAACTATCTGAGGAAGTGACTTTGGCTATAGTCATAAGGGCTTTCACATCATTTGTATTTGCATTCTCTTGTTCTGATTCATCAGACTCAGAAGTGCTTTGAGAGTCAAATGATTCATCCCAAGTAGCAATCATGCCCTTTCTTTTTGACCTATCCTTTTTAGGACATTTATTAGCCAAATGCCCATATTCATGACAGTTGAAACATTGACTGTCCTTTGTTTTAGATTTTCAAGAATTTGATTTTCCTTTTCTTTTATCAGTTGATTTTTGAAAATATGATCTTTTCTTCTTAGCTAACATTGTCATATCATCTTCATTGTCAATATTAGAATTAGAACTATTTTCTTTTGAAATAGATTTAGAAGATTTATGAGCTATAAACTTAGCTTTTGGAACTTTAAAATTCAACTCATATGTTTGTAAAGAGCTAACTAACTTTTTAACCTTCATAAGATCAACATCTCTTAATTCCTGAATGGCAGTATGTAAGACCCGTATCGTAGTCCGTACTGTTCCTCGCGATCCTCCCTGTCGAATTTCAGGAACCTGCGACGTGTAGATAGCATTTATGCACCACCCTAAGTCGCATCCCGTATATCCGAGTCGACTTGACCCAAGACTTGTACACTTACAACTGCGTTGTCACCGCGGTTCCAACACTGTGTCTTACGCACCGATGCGATACCCAAGCCAGGAGTTGTGGGCCCACATTTATTTCGAGGAAAACGCCACGCGCTGTGAATCCTGAGAGAATCTCTACTACCTTTCAAATCAATCAAGTCAAATACACATCCCATCACACCCATCCCTCTTTCACCCAAAAGTTAACACAACCCCTGCCTCTCATGTCACTCTCTTACACAACCCATACCACCCATCACCCATCACCCATCCCTTTTCATCCCATCACCTCTCTCTCCCTCTCATTTCTCTCTTTACTCCCAAGCAACTAAGAGAGCAACCGTCTAAGCCTTCCAAGGATAGAAAGAAGCCTAGTGTGGCCCACTCCCTACTACCCAATATCCCATCCTAGCCGTCCATACTTCATCTTCCACCATCAAAGAGGAAGCTGAGGAGCTTAGCATTCCAAGGAGCCTAGAAGATTAGCAATCAGTGGGTGTTTTATAGGCTTAAATTTGTGTTTTGATGATGGGCCAAGTGGGGCCTACCGATTGATGGTATGGATCTTATTTGGACCTATTTTGATGTATGTATTGTAATCTTAGGAGGCTCATAGTGGCGGAGCCCTCCATCACACGATTCTCTATCTCTTTCTCTCTCTCTCTCTTTTGTGATGGTGTGTGGCCCACCTGTTCCAGACCGCCCGATCGTGAGGCCCACCTTGTTGCCTGCCTGTTGAGACAGGCCTGACTGAAGGAAAATGTAAACATCAGCTTGATTAACAGTAGTGGGCCACGTGTACGTGGGACCCACATGCTGTATGTATTAGATTCACATTGTTCGTCCATTTGGACGTGACCCACTTGAGGTATGGATTTCATCCATGCCGTCCGTCCTTCTGGATGGGAACCCACCAGGGATATAGCTGCGGTATCAGCGTCAACAACTTGGGGGCCTGGATCACGAGGTATGTGTAATACCGCCCATCCATTTGGCATGTGTGGGGCCCACCCCACACGTGCTACACATGTGGGATGGGACCCACCTTGATGTATATGCCCTATATCCTCACTGTCGATTGGGCTGGGACGGTGGGACTGATCATGAGGTTGTGTTATATCTAAACCATCCGTCTGTTTGGGGACGTAGACCCCACTTTGATGTATGTGTTTTATACACTCCGTCCATCTGTTTGAACAAGGGGCTCACCCCACACGTGTGGCACGTGTGGGGGTGGGACCCACCTTGATGTATATATTTTGACATCCACACCGTTCACTAATTGGACGGTGGAAACCCACTGCTGGCGTGTCTGATCCAGACCGTCCAGATGATGTGGGGCCTACCATGACGTGTGTGTTGTATCTACACCATCCATCTAAGGGGCCGACATGATATATGTGTTTATCCCTGCCGTCCAAGGGCCCCACACGATGTATTTGTTTTATCCCTGCCATCCAAGACAGTGGGCCTGCTATGATGCAGGTGTGATATCCACCATCCATCCAGGCCTTTGAGGCCTGGAGAATGAGGTAGATTCAAATCTCAGGTGGAGCACACCACGTGGGACCCATGTGATGTGGTGTACCCACACCATTCAACTCATGGATGTGGGTCCCACCTGCTGTAACTGTTTCATCCATGCCGTCCAGGGACGGGGAACCATCCTGATGTAAGCGTTTTATCACCACTGTCTAGGGACGGGGGACCAGCCTAATGTAAGCGTTTTATCACCACCGTCCAGCAATGGACGGTGGAAACCCACCTTGATGTATGTATTCTATCCCCACACCGTCCATCTAGATGGTGCTGCTATGGGACGCACCATGATGTATGAGTTTTAATTCACTCCGTCCGTCGACATGGGACCCACCTTGAATGTATATATGTAAGTGTTATAGTTGATAGCTTCACTGTATTGTCAAATTTGTAGTGCCAGAGACACTGTATGTATCTTGTTATGAAGCTTGCATATATGAAGAACAAAGCTCTATACATGATATGTCAAGTCAAGATAAAAGTCTCACAAGATCAGCTTCGATAGACAAGCAATGTTCATAAGTCAAGACTCGAGGATGTGAGAATGTTCGACTTAGTTCAAGACAAGTATAATTCAAGATCTCAAGAAGCTTTCAAGTTTAAGTTATACTAAGATCTCAAGCTTCATTATACTCAAGGTCATTTTACTAAGTTTCAATGTCCTTACTTCACTATTGAGGTATGACTGACCTTAGGTTGACCTTTAGAGTAGGCCATTTTGGATACATAAGTCATATCTTTTATATAAGTGAGTTTGGTCTGTTCTAAGACTAGTCCTGGACTTTGTTCGACTAGTCCTAGCACTGCTTCGACCTGTCCTAGAATTGCCTAGACTAGTCGTAAGTTTGTTGCAAAAATTCAGAATTTTTTGTTAAGCTTCGACCAGTCCTGGGGTCTGTTCGACTAGTCGTATGAACAGTGTCGACTGCTTCTTTGACCTGTCATAGACCTACGACTTAAACTTCAACAACTAATTTTGGTTACCTACGACCAGTCCTGGGTCAGCTACGACCAGTCGTAAGTGGTCTAAGACCAGTCGTAGAATCTTAAGACTAGTCGTAGAACAAATTTTTCAGATCGTGCTTAAAATTTCAAAATGCCGTTAGTACTACGACTAGTCGAAGGGTTCCTAAGACCAGTCGTAGACGTGATCTTTGCATCTATAAATTGAACATGAATTTCAGAGTTTTTTATCAATTAATTTGAGAAAATTCAAGCCTCCACTCTGAGATAAGTTGTGTTCATTTTTAGCTACGCTGTGCATATTTAATATTTTTTTTGTTAGCTTTTCTTATTTGATTTTATTCCTATATTCCAATCTTATTTGAAAAAGAGGAATTGCTGTATTCCTTCTTCATTGGAATCAAAATCAAATAGAGCTACGCCCAATTTGGTTTAATTTAAAATCAATTAGAACCTAGAACCATTTCTTAAGTGAGTATTGGACATTGAATGTTGATTCAAACTTCTACTCTGATTGGTTCTACCGGGCTACTATAAAAGAAGAAATCCAGGTATTTGTAAGGGTTATGGTCTCATACTCCTTTGGTTGTCAAATTTTGATGTGTCAAAACATCTATTTGTGTCTTGTGCTGGTATGATGATTTTATACTTCAAGATGCTACAAGTTGAAGCACAAGATGTTAAAGTTCAAAAAGCTACAAGATGAAGCTCAAGATGTCAAAGCTCAAGATGTTATTGTTCAAGACTTCAAGCCTGTTATTGTTCAAGATTTCAAGCCTGATATTGGTTCAAACAATCTACATTCGTTGAATGGTTGAAGTTCAATATCCATACGACATGTTTCAGGTTTAAATGACCTTAGGTTGACCCTTTAAGTAGGTCATTTTGGATACATAAATCAAATGTTTATTTTACATAAGCTTGGTCTATTCCAAGACCAATTCCTAGCTCTTGTTCGACCGCTTCTAGCATTGGTTCGACTAGTCCAAGAAATTCCACGATCAGTCCTATGTTGTTGAAGATTTTTCGATTTTTGGAACGCCCACGACGACCCCTGGAGGTCCTTCGGCCGGTCGTAGGTTGGCTTCGACTCGTCCACGATCAGTCGTGGAGCTACGACTGAAAATCCAGCAACCTATTTCATGGTCCTACGACCAGTCGTAGGTGACCCACGACAGTCGTAGGTGTCCCACGACCCGGTCGTAGGGTACACGACGACGGTCGTAGGGTACACACGACCGATCGTGGAACTAAGCTTTCAAAGATCGCGCTCAATTTTTCAAAATTGTGAAAGCTACGACTACCCTAGGTTTCTAAGACCAGTCGTAGGAACAATTTTTCTTCTATAAATTGAACACGAAATTCAGAGTTTTTACATCCGGAACTCCATTCCATTCAAGAATTTTCAAGTAATCACTCTGAGATAAGTCTGTGTTTATTTTAAGCTAAATTGTGCTTATTTAATATTCCTTTTTGCTAGCTTATTTAATTTAATTTTGTTTCTCTATTCCAATCTTATTTGAAAAGAGGAATTATATTATTCCTTCTTCTTGGAATCAAAATCAAATATAGCTACGCCCAACAAGTCAAAATCTAAAATCTATTAGAAGTTAGAACCCTATGCATGTGAGTATTGGAAATTGAACTTTGATATTCAATCATCTACTCCGATTGGTTCTACCGGGCTTAAAGGAGAAATCCAGGTATTTTACAATTCTGTAAAATTCATTTATTTTTGGTTTTGTTTGAGGTTGAGCCAGAAAAATCTCATTGTATTGGTTGTCTGAGGAAAACCAGAAAACTCAAAAAAAGGGGTTTTGAATTGTGTAAGCCCAAGTGAAAAGACACAATTGTAAAGGTTTTTGGTGAACTGTGAAAACCTATTTGATAGTGAACGCTAATATCCCCGTGTGAGGATATTAGGAGTGGAGTAGCATCGTGTGGGCATGTTGTAAACAGTTGGTGTACACAAAGCGAACCACTATAACTCTTTGTCTTGTGGATTGAATGCTTGCTTAATTTTCATATCTTTTATCATTCGATTGTGTGGAATGTACAAGTGGATGAGAATGTTGTAACTATTTACATTTTCAAGCAAGTGTGGGAATTGTTGTAATAATTTAGATCTTTACTGCATTTATTTTCAATTCCTTGCTATTTCATTTACTTATATTAACATTGAGTTCTTGATTCAAAAGAGGTTCTAGAAATAAGGTTGTCCTACCATAAGCCCTTGTTTATTATGGTGTAAGGTTGTCCTTAGAATTGAATTTGTATCGATCTCTCAATAATTATTTATCAAGGTGATTTATATTTAGCATTGTGAATTGATTCATTATTGTAAGGGTATTGATTTATTTTAGTTCATTGATTTATTTTTATTCAAGACATCAAGCTTAAATTTGGCATAGTCCTATTCACCCCCTCTAGGACATATAGCTTGGCCTTTTCAAGTGGTATCGAGCCAATAGCTCATTTTTGTTGCTTTTTATTTGGATTTATTTCCGAGCTAACGATCTAAGCTATATAAAGATGTCGAATTTGATAGCCTTTCGATTACTAGGCCTCCACCTTTTGATGGCTCCAACTATGCCTATTGGAAAGCGAATGAGAATCTTCCTCGGATCAATGGATGAAAGTGTGTGGCTAGCCACATGGTGAATGGAATCCTCCTACCATGGAAGTAAGCTTGGTGTTGATGGTTCAAAATCTATGAAAATTACACCATATTTCCAATGGACCACACTTGAGAAAAATGAGAGTAGTGCTAATGCTAAAGCACTAAATGCATCATGCGCACTATCACCTAGGATGAGTTCAAAAGAATCATATCCTGTGATACAAGAAAGCAAGCCTGGGATATTTTAGAAATGACACACGAAGGTACTTCAATTGTCAAGAAATCTAAAGTCCAACTCCTCACAACTAAATTTGAAGAAATTCATATGGAGGAAAATGAAATGTTTATGGACTTTTACACTAGATTGAATGACATTGTAAACTCTATGTGGGTCTTGGCGAAAAGATCTCGAAAGTAAAGTGTGTGCAAAAATACTACGCTCTCTTCTGAAGCGGTTCAATTCAAAGGTAAACAAGCAATCCAGAACTTCGTGATACGGACAATATGAAGGTAGAAGAATTAGTTGGTTCTTTGCAAACCTATGAATTAAGTTTTAAAGCTCCTAAACGTAAGTCTATTGCTTTGAAGTCATCTAAAAGTATTACTCAAGAAAATTCAGATTCGAGAAAAGTCCTGAAGATGATATGGCCTTTTGGCGAAAAAGTTTTATAAGATTTTCAAAAGTAAGAAAAGAGTTGACTTTCAAAAGGCAAATGAAAAGAAACGTTCTAAACCTAAGTCTAAAACTTGGAAATCATTGAAAGATAGTCAATGTTACAACTCGTCAAGAATATGGGCATTTAGCAAACAAATGTCCTAAAAGGACAGATCCAAAAGGAAGGGTATGTTGGCTACTTGGGATGAATCATCGATTGAAGCCTCTTGAATCAGAAAATTTAAACCGAAGTCGGTGATGAACTTAAGGCCCTTATGACTCTAGCCAAGTTTACCTTTTCAGATCACGATGATTCAACAAGTGAAGAAAATTTGGATAGTGATCATGAAAATGATGAAGATCTTCAAGATGCTTACAATGCCTTATATAAGGAAAGTTGTAAAATTGCTGTCAAACTTAAACTTCAAAAAGAAAAGTTCTTTAAACTTAAAGAATGTTTTGAAACCCTTGTTTTAGAAAAATCTCAAATTTCAGATTGTTTTGAAAAATCAAAGTGTGATTTAGAATACAAAACCTCCCTAATTGAAAATTTGAAATCTGAAAATGAGAAACTTAAAAATGAAGTATCCTCTCTTCTGAGTTTGAAGGACACATGGAGATATGCCCAGGGTGATCCAAAATTAGAGAAATTATTATCCGGATCAAGAAAATGTGGTGATCGATCGGGTTGGGCTTTGATAAAAACACATCTCCTAAACAAGAATGCTCCTTCCATTTTTGTGAAAGGAGAGACTTCTAACTCAAAAGGAAAAGGTACTAATCAAGTTGTTTCTAAAAATACAAAACCTTTCAAAAACACAAAAGCACTATATAAATTTCAAAAATCGATTGAAACCCGCTAGTGAAAAAATTATTGATTTACTTAAGGAGCTATTAAAATCTAACTCAAGAGGTCACTCTAATAACTATAAACAAAAGAAGACCAATTATTCTCCTAAACCCAAAACAAGATCTTGAAATGGGTTCCCAAGGTTACTTGTTTGGTTGCTCACACCTGCTTTCAAAGCTACAAGCCATTCAAAATGGTACCTTGGACAAATGATGCTCCAGACATATGAGCGACAAAGCTTTATTCACCGATCTTAAAGATATGGTGATGGGTCACCACATTTGGTGATGGTAGCAAGCGCAAGATAATGGCAAAGGTACGGTCAACTCTATAACCTTCCCTTATTTAAAAATGTGTTATATGTTGAGGTTTAAAACACAACTTGTTGAGCATATCTCAAATATGCGATAACAACCATAATGTTAAATTTTCTAATCAAGGTTGTGAAATTACAAATGAAAAGGGTTCTCGTAATATTAAGCTGTCGCAGAACTTCAAAACCGCTATATAGTAAGCAATGGTAGCTCATCTAATCAAACGTGCTACATGGTCCATACCAATGAGAGATTTATGGCATAAACGCCTTGGACATGTACACTACCGAAATTTATTCAGATTGAGCAAAAGTGAACTAATAAAAGGTCTAGAAAATGCAAAAAAAGTAGACAAGATCTGTGGTGAATGCCAAGTATATGGTAAACAAACTAGGAGCTCTCACAAAAAGGTGAACTCAATATCACCACAAGACCACTCGAACTTCTCCATATGGATCTTATAGGACCAACAAGAACGGAAAGTCGAGGTGGCAAAAAGTACATCTTAGTTATTGTAGATGATTATACAAGATACACTTGGGTTTCATTCTTGAAAGATAAATCGAGAAACCCTTGATGAAGTGAAAAAGATTATAAAACATGATTCAAACCGAAAAATGTTCTCAAGTCGACAAAATCGTAGTGATCATGGTTCAATTCGAAAATAGCGGTTTGAGAAATTTTGTAGCGATCGGGGAATATCGCATGAATTCTCTCGCACCTAAAACTCCTCAACAAAATGGAATTGTCGAGAGGAAGAATAGAGTGCTTCAAGAAATGGGAAGTGTTATGTTAAATAGCATGAAGCTACCTAGGAATCTGAAATTCAAGCAAAGAATACAGTGAATACGACTGCTACATTATTAACCGTGTTTATATTTGTAAATCTAATAATAAAACGACTTATGAAATGTGGTTTGAGAAAAAGCCTTCATCAAATATTTTCAAATTTTTTTTGTGCAAACAAGTGCTATATTTTGCGTGTGACCGTGAAAATTTGGGAAAATTCGACACTAAAAGTGATGAAGGGATCTTTTTAGGTTATTCTTTAAACAAATCGTGCTTATCGTGTTGAACAACGGGACCGGTGTGATTCAAGAGTCAATAAATGTTGTGATTGACGATCTTTTGAAGACACCGTCCTAGTTTAGATAATGATGAAGTTCTTATACTTGAAAAACAAGAAACTTCATCAAGTGAAACTAATCCTGAATTAAGGACTGTTAAAGATCATCCAACCTCTCAAATACTTGGAAACCCCTCTCACCTGTGTGCGCACTCGTAGACAATTAGAAGACATATGTAACTACGTATGCTTTACATCCCAGTTGAACCAGGGTAACGTAAAAGAAGCACTTTCTCGATGAAAATTGGATTCTTGCGATGCAAGAAGAACTTAATCGATTTGTCGAAATGATGTCCGGCAACTTGTTCCTAGACCTAAAGATAAACATATTATTGGAACAAAATGGATTTTCAAAAACAAATCGATGAGCTTGGAAATATTATTCGAAATAAAGCAAGACTAGTTGTACAGGATATACACAAATTGAAGGAATTGACTATAATGAAACATTTGCCCTCGTAGCTGCGTCTTGAGTCAATCGACTTTTTATCTCCATTGCATGTTTTAGGAAAATTAAAATTTATCAAATGGATGTAAAGAGTGCCTTTCGAATGGTGATTTACATGAAGAGGTATATGTTGAACAACCTACGTGGTTTGAAGATCCTAAATTTACTGATCATGTGTATCGTCTTAAGAAAGCTCTCTATGGTCTGAAACAAGCTCCCAGAGCATGGTATGAAAAACTGACTAAGTTTTTACTGAGTCATAATTTTCAGATGGGGTGTGTTGATAAGACACTCTTTGTTAAGAAATATAACGATGATATTCTAATGGTTCAAATATATGTTGACGATATTATTTATGGATCAACCTTGTACTAACATGATCTGTTGAGTTTCATGATTTGATGAAGTCTAAATTTGAAATGAGCATGGTTGGAGAATTAAACTATTTCCTAGGATTGCAAGTAAAACAACAATCTGATGGAATATTTATTTCTTAAACCAAATATGCTCAGGGTTTAATTAAGAAATTTGGATTTGAGAAAGGTAAAAATTTTGATACTCCTATGAGTACAACTGTAAGACTCTCAAAAGACTCTACAGGTAATGATGTGGATCCTAAATTGTACCGTAGTTTGATTGGTAGTTTACTTTATCTAACTGCTAGTAGACCAGATATTGCTTTGAGTGTTGGTATTTGTGCTCGTTATCAATCAAATCCTAAAGAATCTCACTTAACTGCTGTTAAGCGGATTATGCGTTATGTCGCAAGTTCCACTAAAATGGGTCTCTGGTATCCACATGAGACTAATGTTCAATTAGCCGGGTACACAGATGCTGACTGGGCTGGAAACATAGATGATAGGAAATCAACCAGTGGTGGTTGTTTCTACATTGGAAATTGTCTTGTTTCTTGGTTTAGCAAGAAGCAAAGTTCTATATCGCTATCAATCACGTAGGTGAATACATTCTTCTTTGAAATGCATGTACTCAACTTGTTTGGATGAAACGAATGTTAAGCGATTATGGAATTACTCAAGATTCTATGATTTTATTTTGTGATAATTCGGCAATAAATATCTCTAAAAATCCGATTCGGCATTCACGCATTCTAAGCATATTGACATTAGATTTCATTACATTCGTGAATTAGTGGAAGAAAAATTAATAAATTTGGATTACATTCCAACCGAGATTCAACTTGCGGACATTTTCACTAAACCGCTCGACAAAAGCCGGTTTAATAAATTAAAATTTGATCTCGGTATGTGCAATTTAAATTGAGTTTGCATGATTTTGTGTATCATAAGTTTGATGTTTTATTTGCTTAAACTTGAAATTATTTAAAAAAAAAAATTGCAAATTTTTGTCATACTCGACCTGTCGTGAGAATACACGACCGGTCGTGCCACGACCGGTCGAACACGTACACGACCTGTCGTAAAGCACGGGATTTCACTTAAAATTGGGGATTTTAGTCTTCTTCTTCATTTCTTCATTTCTTTCCAACCGTCCTAGCTACGGCTGCCCCACCCATCTTCATTGTTCTTCAAGGTTAGTGATTCTTTTACATTTTTCTTGTAGATTCTTACTATTAGTGCTTCAAAACTCATGTTTGTGGAATCTATTTGATCATTGATTACAGGATTTGGGGTTTTCTCTTGAAAAATCTGTTCTATCTATATCTCATTTCTTCTATCTTGCATCTTGTTGTTTCCTTGAAATCTTTCTTTGAAAATGGATGCTAGAGGTAAAAAGAAAACTACTCGAGGTCCATCTTCTTCTAGATCAACTTCTATTGTTCAACGTCATCTTCGTTCTCCTGAAAATGATCCTCTACCGATGCTCGAGATTTGCGTATGCGTAATGTAATTGTTGAACGTCATGTTAATGTCAATCACATTGCTTCTTTTGGTATTCCTTCTTTGTTGGAATCTGTGGGATGGGATAACATCTTACATTGGGGTGGAGCTGCATACCAGTCCATTGCCCAATCCATGTTTGCATGTATCTGCGATTTTTCTCTTGAGAATTTAACTTTTAAAGTTGATACTCAAGAAGGTTTGTTTGTTGTAGATCGACATTTGATTGCAGATATTATGGAAATACCTATCAATGATGAAAGCATTCCAATTAATATTTTACATGATAGTCTCTCAGAATCTGAACGACGAATGCTTACTAGAGATTTATGTAATAAGGATGTTCATTGGACTCATAAAGGTCATGTACTTCCCTCAAGGTATTTGTTACCCAGATACAGAGTACTTCATAAGATATTCATTTCAAATCTTTATCCACGTTCTGGTAACAAAACCGAACTCATTGCTTTTATGGTTCGTGTTTTGCATTCTCGTTGTCTCTCTGGTGCTAAAATATGCCTCCCTTCTTTAATCTGTCATTCTATTATTCTCGTCAGGCGTCACCATCCTCGGACATAGTGATATACCCTTTGGTTATTTCTCGACTATGTTAGCAAATCATATGCTCATAGCCATGCCTACTAGAGAAAAACCCATCCACCATCTCCTTTTAATAATTCCAATCTTAATAAGATGACTTTAGATTTGGCTAGAGGCCAAGTGGATGTTGGTAGCAGTGGTGGTGAAGCGGTAATGCTGAAGCTAGTGATCTTCCTGAGGACGTGAATATGGATGACTTGTTTGAAGAACTTGAGTCAGACTCGGCTGATGATCCTGATTTTCAGCCTTCTGATTTTGATGAAAGATTGAATTCTCTTCAAGAGCAGGTGGCTCAAATTCGTGTGACTCAAGACACACAATTTTCTTATATGCGTAAATATATGAGGCGAATTGCTAAGGGATTACACAAAATTGATCCATCTAATCCTGCACCCTCTTCTGGTTCTGACTGAATTTTTTTTTGGTCTGTAATATTTACTGATATTAGCTTGCATCTCCAAATTTTTTTTGTTGGTTATGGACAATTTTTCTCTTGTTTCAACTACTGCTTTCATTCTTCTTCCTTTGTCATTTTGTGACAAAAAGGGGGAGAGGTTTGGTGTGTGAAACTTTGTCATAACTTTGTCATTTTGATTTTGATGTTATTTTCTTGTTAAACTTATCTATGTGCTTTTATTACTCAGGGGTTCTATTACTCAGGGGGAGTTAAACTTCTCAAGAGTTATGGGAAAATGATTATTGCTTATCATGTCTATACATTGCTTTATCATGTCTATACATTGCTTATCATCTGTGCATCTGTGCTTGCTTTGTACTTCTCTTATGTCTATTGGAAGTATTATTACTTGGTGTTTTGTCACAAATTTGACAAAGGGGGAGATTGTAAGGGTTATGGTCTCATACTCCTTTGGTTGTCAAATTTTGATGTGTCAAAACATCTATTTGTGTCTTGTGCTGGTATGATGATTTTATACTTCAAGATGCTACAAGTTGAAGCACAAGATGTTAAAGTTCAAAAAGCTACAAGATGAAGCTCAAGATGTCAAAGCTCAAGATGTTATTGTTCAAGACTTCAAGCCTGTTATTGTTCAAGATTTCAAGCCTGATATTGGTTCAAACAATCTACATTCGTTGAATGGTTGAAGTTCAATATCCATACGACATGTTTCAGGTTTAAATGACCTTAGGTTGACCCTTTAAGTAGGTCATTTTGGATACATAAATCAAATGTTTATTCTACATAAGCTTAGTCTGTTCCAAGACCAGTCCTAGCTCTTGTTCGACCATTCCTAGATTGGTTCGACTAGTCCAAGAAATTCCACGATCAGTCTATGTTGTTGAAGATTTTTCGGATTTTTGGAACGCCCACGACGATCTGGAGGTCCTTCGACCGGTCGTAGGTTGGCTTCGACTCGTCACGATCGGTCGTGGAGCTACGACCGAAAATCCAAAGAACCTATTTCATGGTCCTACGACGGTCGTAGTGACCCACGACCGGTCGTAGGTGTCCCACGACCCAGTCGTAGGGTACACACGACCAGTCGTGGAACGGCTTTCAAAGATCGCGCTCAATTTTTCAAAAATCTATTAGAGCTACGACCAGTCCTAGGTTTCTAAGACCAGTCGTAGGAACAATTTTTTCTTCTATAAATTGAACACGAAATTCAGAGTTTTTACATCCGAAACTCCATTCCATTCAAGAATTTTCAAGTAATCACTCGAGATAAGTCTGTGTTTATTTTAAGCTAAATTGTGCTTATTTAATATTCCTTTTGCTAGCTTATTTAATTTGATTTTGTTTCTCTATTCCAATCTTATTTGAAAAGAGGAATTATATTATTCCTTCTTCTTGGAATCAAAATCAAATATAGCTACGCCCAACAAGTCAAAATCTAAAATCTATTAGAAGTTAGAACCCTATGAATGTGAGTATTGGAAATTGAACTTTGATATTCAATCATCTACTCCGATTGGTTCTCTTAGGCCGCTAAAGGAGAAATCCAGGTATTTTACAATTTCAGTAAAATTCATTTATTTTGGTTTTGTTTGAGGTTGAGCAGGAAAAATCTCATTGTATTGGTTGTCCGAGGAAAACCGAAAACTCGAGAAAAAGGGGTTTTGAATTGTGTGCTTCAAGTGAAAAAGACACAATTGTAAAGGTTTTGGTGAACTGTGAAAACCTATTTGATAGTGAACGCTAATATCCCCGTATGAGGATATTAGGAGTGGAGTAGCATTCTCGTGTGGTTGTTGTAAAACAGTTGGTGTACACAGCGAACCACTATAACTCTTTGTCTTGTGGATTGAATGCTTGCTTAATTTTCATATCTTTTATCATTCGATTGTGTGGAATGTACAAGTGGATGAGAATGTTGTAACTATTTACATTTTCAAGCAAGTGTGGGAATTGTTGTAATAATTTAGATCTTTACTTCTGCATTTATTTTCAATTCCTTGCTATTTCATTTACTTATATTAACATTGAGTTCTTGATTCAAAAGAGGTTCTAGAAATAAGGTTGTCCTACCATAAGCCCTTGTTTATTATGGTGTAAGGTTGTCCTTAGAACTGAATTTGTATCAATCTCTCAATAATTATTTATCAAGGTGATTTATATTTAGCATTGTGAATTGATTCATTATTGTATGGGTATTGATTTATTTTAGTTCCGCTGATTTATTTTTATTCAAGACACTGCTTAAATTTGGCATAGTCCTATTCACCCCCCCCCTCTAGGACATATAGCTTGGCCTTTTCAGTATTTTACATTTATTGTAAATTCCATTATTTTAGTTTTATTTGAGATTCGCCAGAAAAATCTCATTGTGTTAGTTATCTGAGGAGAGCCAGAAAACTCAGATAGTGTGGGTTTTTGGATTGTGTAAGCCCAAGTTAAAAAGACACAATTGTGAAGGTTTTGGGTGAACCTGTGAAAACCTATTTGATAGTGAACGCTAATATCCCCTGTGTGAGGATATTATGAGTGGAGTAGCAAGCTATGTAGCTGTTGTTTAACAGTTGGTGAACACACAGGCGAACCACTATATATCGGTATGTTTTGTGATTTGAATGCTCTTTTAATTTCTATATCTTTAATCATTTTGATTTGTGGAATGTATATGTGGATGTGAATGTTGTAATATTTACATTTCAAGCAAAGTGGGGAATGTTGTAATAGTTTAGAATTTATTTCTTGCTATTTCCTTTATTTCCTTTCTGTTTGAGTTTTGATATTGAATTTGTTCTAGTAAGGTTGTCCTGCCATAAACCCTTGGTTTTTATGGTACAAAGGTTGTCCTTAGAACAACATTAGTATCAAGCTCTTTATTTTGAGGTTGCTTTACATTCCTGTATTGTGGTTTGTTTTTATTTTGTTGGCTATCCTATTTCAAATTTTTCGCTATTATATTTTAATTTGGCATAGTCCTATTCACCCCCCCTCTAGGACATATAGCTTGGCCTTTTCAATATATTGTATATCCAGATCGTCCGTCTGCTGCCAGCAGCACCTGGCTGCTGTCTGACGTCAGTAAGTCTGTGGACCCGATCATAAGATATGTGTTATATCCCAACTGTCTATTTGTAAGGATGTCAGCAAGTTTCGTGGGTCCCGCCTGATATATTTGTTTCATCCTAGCCGTCCATCTAGATGGGACCCACCATGATATATTTGTTAAATCCACACCGTGCAGCTGTGAGGCCCACTATGCATGTGTGAGGCCCACCTGTTGTATATAAGGCCCGCGTTTGAGGTCCGATGAGATGTACACGCGGCCCATATGATGAGGCCTAGTGTGATGTACGAGAGGCCCATGTGATGAGGCCCATTGTGATGTATGAGAACCTTGTGTAAAGCCCATTGTGATTGTATAAGGCCCATTATGATTGTATGGGTCCAATTGAGATTGTATGAGGCCCATTATGATTGTACGAGGTCTGTTGAGATTGTATGTGGCCCATGAGTGAGGCCTGACGTGTTGTATATGAGGCCCATGTGATGCGGCCCACTTGATGTATGTGAGGCCCATGTGATGCAGCCCACTTGATGTATATGAGGCCCATGTGATGTGGCCCACTTGATGTATATGAGGTCCATGTAATGCGGCCCACTTGATGTATATGAGGCCTATGTGATGAAGCCCATTGTGATGTATATGAGGCCTATGTGGTGAGACCCATTGTGATGTATACGAGGTCCGTATGATGAAGCTCGTCGAGAAATATATTAGGCCCTTGTGTGAGGTCCGTTGTGTTGTATATTGGGCTCTTGTGTAAGGCCCATTATGTTGTATGTGAGACCCTTATGTGAGGCCATGGGCCCCACTATATGTTTGGCCCTATGAGGGCCACTCTTTGGGAGCAATGTTGGTTGAATGTCCACATTGATGGGCAATGATGGTTAAATGTCCACATTGTGACCTTCCCTTAGGCCTCGTTAGGCCCATTCGTGATATGAGTAGGCCGTCTAGGCACATCCTTGACATGAGGAGAGTACATCATCATCATATAACATGCTTAGTATAGCTCTATGATCCATGCTCATATGCATCATATGTATGCTCGATATGAGGAGTGATTGATCATAACACATGCCATTGGGCAGATTATTAGGAGACTCCTTGAGAGACGAAGTTGCCCTACATGAGCACATGGTACACACAGGTTTGATGTATGACTAGATGGTATAATTCATGCATCTCGCATCTTCTGATATGACCACCGTATGCCCTAGTGACATCAGGGTCATGACCTCCATAGGCATGTCGTGAATGGCCAGATGAGACACCAGAAATCTTTTTTTTTTTACACGGGGTGTCATAGATGTCCCTGGGTAAAAGTCTATAAACCCTCTTGGTACTAGAGGACGCCCCAACGTCTAGACCGAGTGGATATATATGAGCGCATGAGGGCTGTATACTATTAGGCCGCGACTCCCATTGTGTCGTGGTCGGTTGGGAGGGGTTGTGGCCTTACCCACCCGAGGGAGTAGGCAATGTTAGGCTGAGTCTGACCAGCTCATAAATGGGTCCGCTATTGATGAGCCAGACTAATATTGGTAGGCCGATAATGAGGTTTCTTCCACTTCCCAGTTGTGCGCTTGATGGGGCGGCAAGTGGTGTAAAGTGTACTAAACCCCGATGATGATCCTAGAGATGTACGGTACTGATATGTGGACTTAATGAGCAGGAGTTGCATACTCAACATTTTACTCATTCATTCATTCATTCACTATCCACTGGGGCTGGTGGTGTGCAACTAATTGTTATGTGTACCTTCGCAATGACCAGGATTTCTGTTGGGGTGCGCGACTAACCTAAGGTTAGGAGTTTACCACATTGAGTCTGTCTATCCAAATTTAGGTATACGACTGGTTTGGATAGAAGTCCCTAGTGATGGACCCCATAGCCTACAATACTATGTACAATCATCCTAACTTCACACTCTAGCTTGGTCATTTCATTCGCACCGCATATTGCATTGCATCTTCAGCACATAACATTTGGTTTATTATACTTCTGTATCGTATAGCCTAAATAAGGTTGATGGTATTATGGACTTACCAGGATTTACATATTGCATTTCATCCTTAGTATATGATATTTGGCTTACTATGTTTTCGCATTGCATACTTTGATATTAAATGACTTGTAGACTTGCCGTTATTCCACTTATACTGATAGTTGTGTGTATGACACTTACCTTACGCACACACTTACACCACCCTCTAAGCTTTCTATAAGCTTATGCATGATAGATGCGTGTAGGTGGCGTTAGGTCGTAGTAACGTTGAGCTTGGAGCGTGCAACTATTTTCTGGAGCTTTGATTTTCTATATCTGTATTTTTGTTTCAGTACTGTATTCAACTGTTTATATTAGTGGATATGCAATGATGATGTTGCCTTTGTGATTTGGGTAAACTTGTGGTTATGCTTCTTATGAGATAAACGTACGTAAAAAAATCCTCCTTTTAGGATCCCAAGATCGGAACCTGGCGTATGGGCACTGGGATTTGAGAATGGGGTACTACGGAGGTTGTCGGCACCGAATTTGATGATCGGGAATTCTGTGAGCCCGTTTTCTGAGGTTAGGGCGTGACACAGTAACTTTAGAATTGAATCTCTCAGGAAGAGATCGTAGTATCTTTGCACAAACTTTGCTTTCCGGGATTCCATCTCGTAGACCCCACATAGAATTTACTATGGCATTTAGTTTCATATAGAAGTCCATGAAAGTTTCATTTTCTTCCATACGAATTCCTCAAATTTGGTAGTGAAGATTTGAACTTTTGATTTATTGACTATAAAAGTTCCTTCATGTGTCATTTCAAGAATATTCCAAGCTTGCTTAGTTGTACCACCTGAAATAATTCATTTGAATTCATCAAGAGATAGAGCGCAAGTTATGGCTTTTAAGGCTTTAGCATTAGCACTGCTTTCACTTTTCTGAGTTGCAGCCCATAAATAGAATGCAGCTTCTCTCATAGATTTAGTTTCATCATTGCCTAATACTTCAGTCATAGGTGAAAAGGGCGAGCTCTTAGTCCTAAAAGGGGGGGGGGGGGGTTTGAATAGGACTATGCCAAATAAAAAAAATTGTGGAATATAAATGCAGATAGCTGAAACAAATAACAACCTCAGTTGCAATAGTATTGAGAGGTTGATACAAACGTTGTTCAAAGGACAACCTTATACAAAAACCAAAGTTTATGGTAGGACAACCTGATTTCTTGAACTTAGTAAGGATAAAAAATTCAAACTAATACAAGAAGTGATTGAAACAAATGTAGTTATTACAACATTCACCACAAGTACATGAAATAAATACAAGCATTCACCACACATAAATCACATACACCATCAATCACCAAACTTTAAGAATTATAGTGGTTCGATGTGTACACCAACTGTTCTAAAACAACCACACCTACTCCACTCCTAATATCACAACTCACGTGATATTGGCTTTTACTATAAAAGAAGGTTTTCCAAGGTTCACCTTAAAACCTTTACAATTGTGTTTTCAATGGGCTACCACAATTAAAAACCCCACGCTGAGATTTTCTAGCTATCTCAGTCAAAACCACAATAAAGATTTTTTGGCAATCTCAAAAACCAAAAGCTATAAATGAAAATACTTATCTGAAGATTCTTCTTCGATGTAGCTTAATAGAACCACTTCTTTGAAGATGAAGATGTCCAATGTTCAATCACACAAATGGAAGGGTTCTAGGTCTAAATGAAATTTAAATTAATCCAGGCTTGGGCTACTTTGATTCAATTTCTTGGATCTTAAAAGGGGTAGATCAGAATTCCCTTTTATCAAATCAGATTGAAGTAGCAAGAGATCAAGAAATTAGAAATCAAAAAGCTATAAAAAGAATCTTAAATTATCGTACAATAGCTTGACAATCACGGGAACTTATCTCTCAGAGTGGTGGCTTGAATTGGCTTGGAATGAATGAAAAAAGCTGAGAAAAGTCCTCTATATAGGCTGAAAAATGGTTCCCTCGACTGGTATAAGGTTAGCCTCGACTTGTCCTGGGAGTAACCAAATTTTAAAATTTATGGTGCGATCGGATAAAACTGACCCTCGACTAGTCGAGTGGGGCTCAAAATGGTTGCTGGAGTTCGAGTCGAGCCCGGCTCGACTGGTTGAGCCAGTCTCCACGACCGGTCAAGTAGGGTGCTCGACTGGTCGAGGACTTACTAGAAAATTTTGAAAATTTGAATTTAAATCTGGACTGGTCTAGAAAAACCCTGGAGTGGTCGAGCCAGTGCTTAGACTAGTCAAACATTGACTAAGACTAGTCGAAGCAAAGCCTATAATAAGCACAATGACCTAAATTAAATATGTAATATGAATGACCTAAACCTAAGGTCTTTCTAGGGTCATTTATACCTGAAATGTTGAACATTGAACTTGTAGCTTTGGTAGATCTTCTTTTTGAAGAATTTGAAGCTTGAATTTGTATACTTGAAACTTGATCTTTTTCTTGACTATGAAGTGTACTTGAACTTGATCATGCATTTGAAGTAGCACTTGAACTTAGTCTAGAACTTGAACATGTAATTGAACTTGGTCTTGAACTTGAAGTTGATGTTGGACATGAAGTTGATGTAGATAGAACAATCTTCATGACTTGTAACACATCTTCGTATGAAAGCGAACTTTCTATCATGAACAAGTCCATCATTTCAAAGTGGTTTGTCACTACAAAATTTGACAATACAGGGTGCTTGATATACAACATAGCACTTACAATCTCCCCCTTTGTCAAATTTGTGACAAAACCAACTTAGAAGATTTCACAATAATATGCAAGTCCACAAACATCACAACTCCACTTCATGATATGACACTCTTTAAAAAAACTCCCCCCTCAATCTACTCCCCCTCAATCTGAGCTTGGTGACTTGTAGAGTACCTATATTAACAAATACATATTTCCTAAAAAAAAAATGCAACTCTACACCATACACCATATAATCTCATGAACACAACTACAAAACTACTAAATTCTCCCCCTTTTTGTCACAAGTTGACAAAGGAGGATAAATGATAGAGTGCAAACATAGCTGTGATTATGATAATAACAGAGAGTAGTAGAAAAAGAGTTAAAGTTAAGAGCATAATTAAGCACAATATCAACATCAGCAAATTATACATAACAAGACTAAAAGAAAATGAAAGTTAAAGTTTAACATTAATACATGCCCAAAATATCAAGAAAAACTAGTCCGATCCAGATGAAAAAGGAGGTGGAATGGATGGATCAGTCCGATGCAGTCCCTTAGTTATGCGTTGAAAATACTTACGCATATATTTCATTTGACTATCCGGGGATATTTTCAGTGCATCCACCTTCTCCTCTAAAGCGCGAAGGCGCTCATCATACTCAGGTGGCTAATAATTAGGATCAGCCTCAAAATCATCTGATTCTAACTCATCAAATATATATTCCATCATGGTATCGGTTGGTAGCGCATCTTCTTCTTCAACTTCCTCTGCTTCCCCATCCCTTTGACTAGGATTGAGCTTCAGGTTCATCTTGTTTATATTTGAATTATTGAAAGGAAGAAGCGAAATAAGAGCCTCACCAGGTGGCATGACCACATTATAATGCAAAGCTATGGTGGTCATCAAGTAAGCAAATGTGATATAGCTGTGGCCTGGGTGAAGATAAAATTGAATAATAATGGAATATATCAAAGAAGGAAGACAAATAGGAATACCTGACACAACGGAGTGAATAAAACAAACCATAAATGATGTCAATTTAGCTTTGTTACCAGATCGGGGATAGACATTTGAAATAAAAATGCGATGCAAAACTCTATATTTAGGCAACATTTGGTTGGCCAGGAGCACATTTTCGGCACTCCATTTCGAGTCCATGTTACATAATTTGCAGGTTAGTGTATGCTTTTCCAACTTAGTCATCCTTTCAGCTAAGGTTGGTATTGGAATACCATCATCATTTATATTAACATCAAGTAAGCCCGAAATTAAGTAACGGTCGACTTTAAATGATCCTTCTCTAAAGACAATCGTGAAGGTCAATTCATTAAGAGATACATCGCTAATGTAAGTGAACATCCCTTGTGTAGTGGAGCGGTATGCCGGTCCGCCCCAATTCAAGATGTTCTCCCAACCTACAGCGGTAAGGAGGGGAAGAATATGAAATTGAGAAAGGTGATTTGAATTGACCGACCGCTCAACAATAACCTCGCGATGATGAAGATCCCACACATACTTGGGATCCTCTTCGGGAGGACAAAGGGTTCACACCCTAATTAGAGTGGATCGTGAAGAGGAACTCTAGTAGCTTTCTTCTTAGGTCTTTCTTCCATTGCAAGATTAAAAAAAAAGAAATGCAACAAAGGAAATAAGGATTTCAAACCCAACAGATTTTTAACTAGAAATCCTTAGAAACCACTAGAAAAGCTCAAATCAACCCAATAATCTAGCAATATATGATTCAAAGAACCCAAATATGAAAGGAAATAAAAAATGGAGCACTTACTAAGCACTAATCGAAGATGGGTTCGACGGGTTGGAGAGGGCAAGTGAGGAAGATGAGAAAATGGGTGAAAAAGTAATTTTCTCACTCATAAAGGGGTCCTAATCACACAACTCGACCGGTTGAGTACATGCTCGACTCGTCGAGCCACGACTGGTCAAGTATGTGCTCAACCGGTCGTGTAACGTCTAAAAATTCAAAATTTAATTCAATTTTATTCAAAATTATTTGCATGAAAATATAAAAAAAATAAAATATGCAAACATGATAAACTCAGTTAGAATTACACATACCAACATTCATTTTCAACTTAGAAAACCTATTCCTGTCAAGTGGTTTAGTAAATATGTCCGCAAGCTGATTTTCCATTTTAACGTATTCTAATGAAATGATTTTATCTTCTACTAATTCCCAAATATAATGATACCAAATGTTAATTTGTTTGGTATGGGAATGCTGGATGGGATTTTTAGAAATATTAATGAGCTAGAGTTATCGCAATACAAAATCATTGTATCTTGCACAATACCATAATCATTGAGCATTCTTTTCATTTACACAAGCTGGGTACAAGCATTTTCGGCTGCAATATATTCAGCCTCAGCTGTGGATAATGATACAGAACTTTGTTTCTTGCTGTGCCAGGAAACTAATCAATTCCCAACATAAAAACATCCACCACTAGTAGATTTTCTATCATCTATGTTCCCAGCCCAGTTGGCATTCGTATATCCACCTAATTGAACATTATTATCATGCGGATACCAAAGGCCTAGATTAGTCGTACTTGCGACATATCTAATAATATGCTTGACTGAGATTCCTTAGGATCTGATTGATATCTAGCACAGATACCTACACTGAATGCTATATTAGGTTGGCTCACAGTTAGGTATGACAAACTACCAATCATATTATGATATAACTGAGGATCTACACTTTTACTTGTTGCATCCTTTGAAAGCTTAAGAGTCGTACTCATAAGAGTATTGAATTTTTTGCCATTCTCAAATCCAAATTTCTTAACTAGGTTTAAAGCATACTTGGTTTGAGAAATGAAGATTGTCATGCCCCAACGGTCCAAAAAGATAGATGGATAGATTGTCTACAATACATACATCGAGGTGGGCCTGTTGCACCACAAAATGGGCCTGATGAGGCAACCCATGGTCCAACTAAAATAGATGGGCAGCAATGTAAATACATCAAAGTGGCCCTGCACAATGGGCCTTAACTGGATGGCCTGGATACACAATACACATCATGGTGGACCCCATGTCCCATGGACGGTGTGGACATACATCAAGGTAGGGTCTACTCTAGCTGGACTAGATGGTGTAGATGAAATACGTACAACATGGTGGGCCCACGTCTAGCCCGTCTGGATGGACGGTACAAATATACAACACATACTACAAGGTGGGCCCCACCTATCTAGCAAATGGATGGTGTGGATAAGACCCATACATCACAGTGCGTCCCATGCAGTACACCATTCAGAGATGGACGGTGTGGATATAGAATACATACATTAAGGTGGGCCCCACCCCCACACGTGCAGCACGTGTGGGGTGGGCCCTACGCGCTGCCAAATGGATGGACGGTATGTATATAACACATACCTCATAATCAGACCACAGAACATACTGATGTCAATACAGTAGCTAAATGCTGCTGGACTACTAGCCTAGCGTCCAGCAGATGGACGGTATAGATATAAAATACATGCATTGAGGTGGGTCCACACGTGTGGCCCACCTCAACTTTGAATAAGTTGATATTTGTGTTCTCACAACCCCCATACAGGCGTCCTGGACGTCCAGCGGACGGACAACCTAGATGGATTACATCATCAGGGCGGGCCCACAATCTGGCCGGGATGGACGACATTCAAGGTGGGTCTCACATGAGTGGCCCACCATGGCTTGGATCAAGCTAATTTTTGTGATTTCCTTCACCCAGGTTAGCCCGAATAAGGGCAGCAAGTGGGCTTCATTTGCTAGACGTCCAGAAAATCTCGACAGTCCAGATTGTTGAACACATCGGATGGGCCACACATATCATCACCTTAAAAAAATGAGAAAGAGGGAGAGAGAGAGAGAGAGAGAGAGAGAGAGAGAAGAGAGAGAGAGAGAGAGAAGAAGAAGAAGAAAGACTGGCCAAGGGAGGGGACCCTGCCACTATGGGCCCCTCAAAAGCTCCAAACCGTACATCATGATCATCATATGGGTCCCATGCATTGCATGGCCCTATAAAAAAATAAAAAAAAATCTGAGGTGGGGATGCCATCCCCACCATGAAATCAAGGTATAGATGACCCATCAATGCCATTGATTAACTCAAAACATCATGATGGGGTCCAAGGAGAATGGCCCCATCATGAATCATGCATGCATCATGGATGCACTGTTGGCCACATCCAAAGGGTCAAGTAGGATCTCCACCATTGATTGGTAGGTCCTACATGTCCCTAAGCAAAAAAATTAAAGAAAGAATGGAAGATCTACCCTAAATGTGGCACCCAATGGCTGGATTTTTGGGGGTTGCTTGGATGTCCCAAGCTCTTACAATGTAGGAAATGAGAGAGAATGGGAGAGGGAGAGGGAGAAAAGAGTAATGATTGCTAGCTCTCTTAGCTAGGCAATCATTCGATGTGTGAGAAGTATGGGAGAAAGGGCATCATTACTAGCATGCCTAGGGCTATGAGCTAGGGTAGGGTGGCTATAGCTAGGGTGATGTCATCACCCTCATGATTACCTAGGGAATGATACCATATGTGATAGGTGGGCCCCGTAACATACGGTCCACAACCATAATAATGAGTGTACCACATCTTATGATCTAATCATCGAATTGGTGCACGAGATGTGGCGTCAGAACCGTGGCGATGACGTGGTCGCAATGGCATAGGTCTTGGGTTAAGTCGGCTCAGGTTTACAGTATGTGACTTAGGGTCGCGTGCAAATGTTGTCTATGGGTCACAGGTTGCCGGAATTTGACGAGATGGATCACGAGATCCTAAGAAATGAAATGGACACTAGGACATGGGCCTGACAAAGATACCGTCTTCTAATTGTTTAACTTGTAAACCTAGGAAGTAGTTCAATTCTCCCACCATACTCATTTCGAACTTGGATTTCATCAACTCTGCAAACTCAATGGACATGTTAGAGCAAGTAGAACCATAGATAATATCATCAACATAGATCTATACTATTAGTTTGTATTCATTGATTTTTTTTTTAACAAAAAGAGTTTTATCAACACTCCCCATAACAAAATTATAGCTTTATAAGAACTTAGTCAATTTCTCATATCATGCCCTGGGAGCTTGTTTCAAACCATAAAGTGCCTTTTTAAGGCAATACACATGATTAAGAGTGTTTAGGGTCCTCAAAACCCTTAGGTTGTTCAACATAACCTCTTCATGTAGATCACCATTTCAAAATGCACTTTTAACATCCATTTGATAGATCTTAAACTTTTTGAAATATGCAATGGATATGAATAATCTGAGTAATTCAAGACGAGCTACTGGGGCAAGGTTTCATCATAATCGACTCCTTCTATCTAAGTGTACCCTTGTACAACCAGTCTAGCCTGGTTTCTTATTATATTCCCTAACTCATCAGATTTATTTTTGAAAATCCACTCGGTTCCAATTATATGTTTATCAGATGGTCTTGGAACTAAATACCATACATCATTCCTAACAAATTGATTTAGTTCATCTTCCATGGAAACTATCCAATTTTCATCAGTGAGAGCCTCTTTTACGTTGGCTGGTTCGATTTGGGAAGTAAAACACACATAATTACATATACTTTCTAGTTGTTTTCGAGTACGCACACCAGTGAGAGGGTTACCTAGTATTTGATCAGTAGGATGGTCTTTAACTAATCGTAGTTCAGTATTGATTTGATAAGATGAGGAGTAAGGTTTATTAATTACAGTGACTTCATCATCTTCTGAACTAGATGTTGGTGTGTTCAGGTGATCATCAATAACAACATTTATAGACTCCTGAATAACACCAGTTCTCTTGTTAAGAACACGATATGCTCGACTATTCAGAGCATAACCTAGGAATATCCCTTCATTTAAGAATTGATTGACCACATATTGATGGGTTCTATACACACCCTAAGACGACAGACTCATGGGCCGGGGATGGTGGTCATGGGACACTATGCCCGTGCCGTCGGCCTACACTGGTGACGAGCCCCCATAGTGACCTTGAGCGTCATTAAACCGGCTGATTGTAACTGGACTAATAATGAGTTGTTTAATCATGCATACATGGCATAGACTAGCATCTATTGCTAACGTACACGATGCATGATAAGCGGTCATCTTTCGGTATGTCTTAGATCATTATGCCTCGTGATTGTACTGGAACGTTGCGCTGATGACCAGTCATATTCTACACACGTGATGCACTATTGACCACCCTTTGCATGGGCAATGAGCCGAATGTCCGCACGGATGAGTAGCCTCAGGGTGATGATTGCATTCACGCATCCATGTATATAATAAAATTGTATCTGCTATGTTTTGATTACCTAAATGTTTTATGTTATTTCTAGTCTAGGGCGACAGTGTGTAATCTTGAGGAAAAATCACACTGAGCTGGCCACTCATTCATCAATGTTCAACCATACAGAGGATACAGGGTTGGATGGACTTGCGGTGGATCCAGAGGTGGCCGAAGTCGAGGAGGAGCCTTACAATGACGAGCCGTACCAAGAGGCGGCTACTTATTTTGGACTAAATCAGTAAACTATTTGTTTATTATCATTTCAGTTCATTTTGAGATTTGAGGTTTTGTATGTGGGCCCCAGCTGAGTGGCCTAAGACATTGTTATTGCTTAAGCTTCATTTATACTACGCTTGGTTCTGTTAATTGCACTTTAATTTGTTTTGATTATCCTTTTTTATCAGTTAACACCCGGGTTTTTAAGAAACGAGTTGTATACTCGGGTCTTAAAAATCGGGGCATTACAATGACCCTAGATTGACCATAGGTTAGCTCATATTCATTGCATATGCTATGTGGGTCATTTCATAAGTTTTTAGGTCATTTCCTCGACTAGGCCTAGTCTTTATTTGACTAGTCCAAGCTCTGGCTCAACTAGTCCAAGAGTTTTTCGACCAGTCCAAGATTTGTCTTGAATTTTTAAAATTTTCTATTCGACCCTCGATCAGTCATGGAGATTGCTTGACCAGTCGAGTGAACAATGCTCGACCAGTCTTGCAGGCTCGATTCAAAGTCCAGCAAGATTTTTTGGTCCCACTCGACCAGTCGAGTGCATTGCTTGACCAGTCGAGCAGGCCACTCGACCAGTCTAGCAAGACACTCGACTAGTCGAGTAACGACCTTATCTTATCGTGTTTTGAAATTTGTTTAGTCCTTCAACCTGTTAAACCGACCCTTAGACTAGTTGAGTGAACAATATTTTCACCTATAAATAGAGGATGACTTTCAAAGTTTTTCATTGATTTCAAGCTATATCAAACCATCACTCTGAGTGATAAGTTTCTGCATTTCTTAAGCTATATTGTGTTCAATTTAAATTCTCTTAAATACCTTTTTGCATTTGATTTTGTGATCTCTATTCAACTCAATTTCATTAAAGAAGGGAATTGTGATTTTTACCCACTTTGAGATCAAAATCAAATCAAGCTAGCCCAGACTGAATTAATTTAAAAATCATTTAGACCTAGAACCTTTCATTTGTGAGATTGGACATTAAACATCTTTGTCTACATCGAATTGGTTCTAACGGGCTTCGTCAGAAGGAGACTTTTCGATAAGTACCATTTAATCTTTGTGTATCTTTTTTGGTTTATGAGGTTGTGCCAGGAAAATCTCATTTTTGGTTTTGTCTGATGTAATCCAGAAAATCTCAGAGTGTGGGGTTTTTGTAATTGTGTAAGCCCATCTAAAGACACAATTGTGAAGGTTTTAAGGTGAACCTTGGAAAGCCTTTTTCATAGTAAAAGCCAATATCCTGTGGGTGTGGATATTGGGAGTGGAGTAGTTGTGTGGCTGTTTGCTAATAGTTGGTGTACACACAAACGAACTACTATAATTCCTGGAGTTGTGGTGGATGATTGGATTTGTTTATGTGTGTGAATGTTGTAATCTACTTTATGCACTTGTGGTGAATGGTGTAATTTACTTTATGCACTTATGGTGAATGTTGTAATAACTTAGTTTATTTTCTTTGCCTCTTTATTGGTTTGAGTTTTTAATACGTACAAATGTTCTAGTAAGGTTGTCCTGCCATAAGCCTTTGGTTTTTAGTGTTAGGTTGTCCTTAGAACTCAGTTTATATCAACCTCTCAAGACTAGTGCATTAGAGGTTTCTATTTACTTGTGCTACTTTATTATTTAATTGTGCTATCTATCTTTGTATTCCGCATTTATTTTTTAATTTGGCATAGTCCTATTCACCCACCCCCCTCCTCTAGGGCTTTTAGCTTGGCCTTTTCAAAGTCTCTTGAGAAAAGCATAACAACTACTAAGAAAGAAGAAGAAAGACTTTTGGTGGTGGCTCTCCACCCTTTGGCTCCACTCCTTAAACCCTAGATGATGCCTAGGAACATCCTAGGGATTCCTATTTCTAGCTGTGAAGCTCCACCTTACACACCAACTTGGAATTTCCGCAATCCGTTGTGAAACCGCCTCAACTTATGCAGTTCGCAACTTTTCCGCGTTACGCTTCTGTAGGACCGAAGTTGGGTTCGGTCGGACCGAATTAAGATTGAAAATCGTACTTTCTCGCTGGACAATTTTGCACGATTTTGGTTGCACCAAAGTCAGTCCGCAACTTTTCCACGTTATGCTTCTGTAGGACCAAAGTTGGGTTCGGTCGGACCGAATTAAGATTGAAAATCGTACTTTCTCACTGGACAATTTTGCACAATTTTGGTTGCACTAAAGTTGCCTTTGGTCGCACCGAAGTTACCTTCGGCACACCGAAATCTCATCTGAAGTTTAAGTGCAGAGTACTTAGATGGGACCGAAATTGGCTTAGGTGGGACCGAAGTTGTTTTCGGTCGCACCGAAGTTGGCTTAGGTGGGACTGAATTAAGCCTAAAAATCTTGATTTCTTGCTGGACTGTTTTGTGTGATTTCGGTTGAACCAAAGTTGGCTTAGGTGGGACCGAATTGTTTGATTTTTCTTCTATTTAACTTGTGCTTTTGCCGATCTTTTCTCCATCTTTCTACTTGATTTCCTTGGATCTTTGGCATGTAAATTCTTCATTCTTGGTGTAAGGCCTGTGTCTTAGTACCATTTCATTTCTTAGGATCCCGCGACCTGTAGATAGCGTTTGCGAATGACCTCAAGTTGCATCCTATTAACCTGAGTCGGCTCAACCCGAGACCTATGCCATTGTGACCATGCTGTCACTGCGGTTCCAACGCTGCGTCTCGTGCGCAAATGCAACGCTTAGATTGAGAGTTATGGCCCGCGCATTTTTTCGGTTGCGGACCACGCGTTGCGGTACCTAGCTATTCCTGATAAAGTACTTTTTCCTTAAAATCATCATTAGGATGATGTCACCCTAGGCTACTAGCCTAGGGGTGACATCACCCTACCCTAGTAAGCATGCTTGTGATCATGCTAGGCATACTACTCTCTTTCCCATAAGCAATGATTATCCTAGCTAGCTACCTCTCTCTCTCTCTCTTATCTCTCTCCCTCCCTCTTTTCTTTCTCATTTTTCCCTTGCTAAAAACCTCTAAATGTCTAAGCAAGCTCCCATTTTTAGGCATCTCTCAAGCTCTAGCCCTCCTAATCCAACCGTCCCAAGCCTATCACCACCATTAAAACCCTTCCTTTGAAGCATTAGATCCCAAGGGTGGAAGGAGTTGAAAAACCAAGGTGGGTGCTTCTCTAGGTTTGGATCATTGGTTTTCTTGCTTAGAACTTTAGGTTTTCTTGCTTGGGGGTATGTAGGACCCACTAATCAATGGTGGAGATCCTATTTTACCCCCTAGGTTTGGCCAATGGGCCACCTTGGTTGTATGTACAAGCCATGATGGGGCAATTCTCCATGGACCCCATCATGATCTATTACTTGATCTAGGTCATTGATAGGTCATCTAGACCCTTGATCGCATGGTGGGGATGGCATCCCCACCTCAGATTTTCTTATGAAAAGGCCCATGCATGCATGAGACCCCTTGATGTATGGTTTGGATTGTTTGGAGGGGCTCATAGTGGCGAAGCCCCCTCCCATGACCGTAATTCTCTCTCTCTTTCTCTCTTCCCTTCTCTCCTTCCCTCCTATTTTCCTTGATGGGGGTGGTCCACCTGGTGAGCTCAGTTCACTTAGCCATCCAGCAGGGTCAGACGCCCCAGCTGTCCATTTTCTGGATGCAGGACGACCCACCTTGCTGTCCATTTTGACATGCAAGGAGAAATGCTATTATCAGCCTGGTCTGGGGGTACCTGTGGCCCACTCAAGTAGGCCATATCATGATGTATGTGATCTTATTTACTCTGTCCGGCAAGTTTTATAAGTGCACATGCGCAAGAACAGTTCTTTGCCGCCAACTTTCGTGCCCACCTTCTGTGGCGACCTTCTGGCGTAAGAAACCTCATAACAGCTTGATTTTCTTATGATAGTGGGGTGGCCCACAGGCGTGTGGACCCCACCTTGATGTATGTTGGAACCCATGATGTCTAGCATAGGGAGTACGCCCCTGGAGTGGGCCTAGTAGGCCTGAACGGTCCACCTGCTGGTACCGTCCAGCAGGCCTGGACGAAGGGATAACACAAATATCAGCTTGTACTTAAGCTGGTGGGCCACACGTGTGGACCCACCTTAATGTATCTGTTGTACCTCCACCGTCTAGCACGTGGACGGTGGGCCTGGCTTGATGAATGTGTTATATCCACACCGTCCAGCTAGGACGATGGGACACCCTGATGTATCTGTTTCATCCACACCATACCGTAAAACCCACCTGTTGTATGTGTGGGGTCCACCATGATGTATTTGATCCAGCCGTCCAGCGGCTGTGGACCCCACTTTGATGTATTTGATCAACTCCATCAAGCAACCTGGGACGATGGGATCCACCATAATGTATTAATTGTATATCCCAACTGGCCATCAGTTGGTGGAGCCCATTGGTGATGTGTGAGGCCCACCATATCTTTGTATTCCATCCAGGCTGTCCAGCTGTTTAGACGCCCAAACAGGGCCAGCAAGTAGTGGGCTTACTGTCTAGCACGACGGCCCACGTTGTTGTATGTATTTTATATCTATGCTATCCATCTGATGGGGCCCATTCGACAAATGTAGACCCACCATGAGCTATGTATTCTATCCAGGCCGTCCGTCAGTGGTCTGCCAAGCAGGGCCCACCTGCTAAATATGCAGGGACCACCTGCTGTCCATTTTTATATCTATGCTGCCCATTTTGTAATGCATGAGGCCCACCTTAATGTGTGTTGTAAGCACACCGTCCATCTATTTTTCTGGACAATAGGGCTGGCTTGTGAGGCCCACCTTAATGTATATGTTATACACGCTACCCATCCATTTTGCCGGATCATGGGCTGACTTGTTAAGCTCACTATGATGTATGTGTTACACACACTATCCACCCATTGTGCCTAGATCATGGGCTGTTTCGTGAGGCTCATTGTGATGTATGTGAGGCCCATGTGATGAGGCCCAATGTGATGTATATGAGGCCCTTGTGCGAGGCCCATTGTGATGTATATGAGGCCCTTGTGTAAGGCCCAATGTGATGTATGTGAGGCCCATGGGATGAGGCCCATTGTGGTGTATATGAGGCCCTTGTGTGAGGCCCAATTGTCACTATGATGTATGTGTTACACACACTATCCACCCATTGTGCCTATATCATGGGCTGTTTCATGAGGCTCATTGTGATGTATGTGAGGCCCATGTGATGAGGCCCAATGTGATGTATGTGAGGTCCTTGTGTGAGGCCCATTGTGATGTATATGAGGCCCTTGTGTAAGGCCCAATGTGATATATGTGAGGCCCTTATGTAAGGCCCAATGTGATGTATGTGAGGCCCATGGGATGAGGTCCATTGTGGTGTATATGAGGCCCTTGTGTGAGGCCCAATTGTGATGTGTAAGGCCTACCATGATGTATGTGATAAGATTCATGCCGTCATTCATTTTCTAGCTAGTTTAAGGGCCATGGGCCCCATTGTGAGATAATCTCTATAGTGGGCCGCACCTTGGGAGCAATGGTGGTTAAATGTCCACGTTGTAAACCTCCCTAGGGCCCGCTGTTAAGCTCATTAATATCACTCCCTTATTGGGTTATCCCAAATCATTGGGCCCCCATAATTGTTAGGCCCATTCTCATCTTCCCTTAGTGGGCTAACCCAAATAGTTGGGCCCCCATTATTGATGGTGCTTCCACCATGTCTTGTAGATTTGTCCAAGCCATAAAGCCCATCTCGTGCTTATTGGGCCCCATAAGAAGCCTAGTTTACTACGTGATGGAGCGAGTGAGGAAGCCCACTCCTCGTTCTTAGGCCCATTCTTGATATGAGTAGGCCATCTAGGCCCATTATTGATATGAGGAGAATTCATCATCACTGTAAATGGAAGGATCTGTGATATCAGATTTGGTATATCCACTGTTGAGGACTGATCTTGAGATTTTTTTCTAGATCCACAGTCCTTCTGTGAACCCCGTCATGTATTTGGGATGATTAATTTGCTAATTTACTTAAGCTAGTAGGACACACTGAGTATGTACTAGCATAACATTATGATAAATGCCCATACGCATCATTTATATGCTTGTTATAAGGAGTGATTGATCATAGCATAAGCCATTAGGCTGATTGTTTATGGGACTCCCTGATAGATGGAGATGCCCCACATAAGCGCACGCGGTACGCGCAGGATTGATGCATGACTGGATAGTATAACTCGTACATCTTGCATTGTGTGATATGATCACAGGATGCCCCAGCGACATCAGGGTTGTGGCCTTTTAGGCATAACATGGATGAAACAATTGGATACCAGAAATACTTGTTTCTAGCACTGGGCGCGATGGATGTCCCTAGGTGTAACACCCCGGATTTTTGCCAACTTGGAGTTAGATGTCCTTAGGCAATGGGTCGATTCTAACACCTTATGAACTTTTCAGAACCCAATCCCAAAGTCCGAAATCCCCTTTTTACCTATTTCCTTCAAAATCTCACCTTTCACCACCTTGTCCTTCAAAATTTTCTAAGTAGTTTCACATTAGACACTAATCCTAAAGTTTAGGTGATGAAGAATAATACTTAAACTAAAAATTATCATAAATAGTAAATAAATAAATAAAATGTTTTTTTGACCATTAAAATTTTGGAATCTCATGAAATAAATAGGTTATTTGGATAGATCAGCTTCTCTTACCCCAAAATCATATATTGCATATCGAATAACTCATCTTGGGTTACAAGATATGCTCATTTCAAAAATCACATGGCGGAATCACCACTGGATGGTCAATGGATCATGCACCCCGGTCCAGCTGGCCGGGAGGGCCACAGAGGGCCGAGCGGCCCGTTTCCTACGATTTTTTTATCATTTTTCAGCCCGACTTCAAAAAGTCATATCTCCCTCGTTATAACTCTGATTTAGGTGATTCAAAATCTAGATGAAGATTGATAAGTCTAGTTTTATATAAAAATAATTAAAAAATATAATAAAAATATTAATATAGTTAAATAAAGGTCGTTGTGACAATGGCCCGAAAATTATTAATTTGGACAGCTGTTGCTTCTAGAATTTTAGAATTTTTCTACGATACGAAATCTAATGATATTTGGTAAAGATGAAGTGGACTTGATGAAGAACTACTAGAAAAATAATTAAAATAATATACTAATTAAAAGTGCCAGAAGGGGGCGTAGAACTGCCCTAGGACCTTATTCTATCGTAATTATGGCATAATTTAGTTAAGTACAAAACTGAATACTCAGTAGAATTAGGTTGAACCACTTTAAATACGAACTGCAAGACCCAAAACTTGTAGAATCTTTAACGCTACATTACCCTATAACCTAGGATCAATCTCATTACCCAGTTGCTCTCGGGAGCATCACAAAACTCCGTAACAGACCTGGACTGCACGTCGAAAGTCCGATTACCGTGAAACTAAACGATTATGACCGCCTTGCTGGGCTTGACAACCATCTCAGAAATCAAGTCCTAATTGTGTCAAGAAATGCGCAACTTGAGCCAGGAATACAGTGTGTGAGGAACGTGAATATCTTTCGAAATAAAATCCAAACTTAAGTAAACTGAGACGTGTCTCTTGTAGGCCAAATATAAGGATTCAGACCGTCGGAATCTGACCCAAATACATCCTCAGATCAGGAGAAATTTCTCACACATGTCAGTGCATTTGTAGCCCTGATCGAGTACCGGTGACCGTTGAACTGAAACTGGTCTGCCACGGTTGATCTGTAAATCTGATCGGACCGAAAACTTAACTCAACCTAGATCCAATGCCAGCGAGCTTAAGTTCGACTACACGTAGAAAAAGGGCCTCCAAAAGTGCTTCGTTGAGCCGAAATAGATGGGTTTTAGCTATAACCTAAGTATACCATGGCCCTGGGGCCATTCCCATCAGTTCTGGGCCTATATAAGGGCCTTAAACCCTCTCACTCCCTTCACATACGAATTTCTAACCCTAGGTGAGAAAAGAGAGAAGAAAGAGAGGGAAAGAGAGTGAGAGAGAGAGAGAGAGAGTTGGAGATTCATTCTAGGATTTGATCCCGTAGCTCCACGCACTTAGCCACCCTATTTGTATCACAACTCCGGCATTTCCAACAATGTACTTGGGTAAAAAAAGCTAACCCTAATCTATTTTAGGGTTTCAGATAGTGTAAGTTATGAAGTAGCTAATCTAATTCATGTTATAGGTTGCCAATCCGTCGTTGCAAAGACTGAGTGTCTAAAACGAATCCGTTACACGTTTACCGGTGTAAGGTGTGGACTATATACGTTTAGGTTATGGTTTTCAAGGCTTTCAATGTCGGTTAATGATTTATTACTGATGTGGGTGTCATTTCACATGCCAAATGCGATGTCTGTTTCGCTTTATGTATAGATATGAACTATGTTGAGTATAGTATATTTCATGTGGATGTTGAAATATTTGTATTATTATGGAATTTGGATTTGTGCTTGCCATGATTATCTATCGTGGTTATGTGCTTGTTATATATGCGACAACTCCTTGGTGAAGGGATTTGCCCTAATACGTAATATAACTAACATACGTCATGTATGTTGGAATGTGGTCTAAGTGTTTGTAAAAATGTCTGAATGAGTAAGTAGTTAGAAAAATTGGAATTTATATGGGTGTTGAGATGTGATTTCCCAATTACCTTAACTATGTGTATGATTTCCTCCATGTACCGTATATTATAGTGTCTGTTTTATTTATGGAATGCATACGTGTAAATTCGTGTTTAAGTTGTATTCCATAATATGCTCCAATGATTGTAGGATCTGAATTATTTATTCATTACTGCTTTGATTACCTCATATGATCATTTGATGAAATTGAATGTGGTTGGGGCTATTATATAGTCCAGGCAATCGGTAACAGGACTCGAATTGGTGGCTGAAGTTGGTTCGCCACACCGGATGTGGTCGATGAATCCGAGCCGTACTTGGAGTGTCGACAGTGGTTAGGCTACACGGAGTGCTTACACACTTCATGTCTATCAACTCAACGTGCGTTCGTACTAGTCGAGCTCGTTAAGTAACCTGATTGACCCGATGTATGTTCACCAATGTTGGACGCTACTTCTTGAATCTAAGGTACCAAACTCACCAGTAGAAAGCCAGTTTAACCTTGGTACCTCGATCCACTAAGACTCATGAGCCGGACATGGTGGTATGGGACACCGTGTTCGAGCTGTCGGCCTATGCTGGGGCGACTAGCCTCCCCGTAGTGACCAGTGAGCAATACAGCCTTGTGAGCCAAATACGGTGGTATGAGACACTGTATTCGAGCTGTCGGCCTACACTGATCAGGTGACGAGCCCTTTGTAGTGACCTCGAGCGTACTCCGAGCCTACGTTGAGGCAACGAACCTTCCGTAGCAACTAGAGTACAAACTAGGCCTACATTGATCAAGTGACGAGCCCTTTGTAGCGACCTAGAACCGCAACATCGTTTGATATTTCTGGAGTTGAACTTTTATGATGTCGAGGAGGGTTTCTCCTTTATGCAGCTATCAGGCGGGTCTATGTAGACCATGTTCTGATCGACGGGGTTACAGGGGTGCTGATAAGATATCATTACACTTGTTATTTTGCACTTTTGGAACACCCATGTATATTCATTTTGTTCATTTTTGGTGTATACATGTATATATTTAACCTGGTAACATGTTCATAGTCTGGAGACTTACAACAGTTTATATATTTTATATATCTATCACAGTCTTTTGCTTGCGTAATTTAACTGTCTCTGAAGTATGATATGCTGTTTTGGTATAATCTCACTCATATTTAATGCACTAACACGGACAACATTTAATCATCATTTCTATGTTGTATAAGTGATGCGTTGGAACTCGGGAGTGGAGCTTATGCTCGACCCCCGATTTTCAGGGTGTTACGCTAGGTGAAAGTCCCAGAATCTTTATGGTTCCAAGAGGATGCTCCATCGTCGAGACCGAGTGGATACATGAGCGCCCGAGTATCGAATACCAGTAGACCGTGTCTCCCACTATGTCGTGGTCGGTTGGAAGGGGGTGTGGCCTTACCCTCCTAAGGGTAGGTGACAAGGCTAGGCTGAGTCTAACTAGCTCGTAAATGGGTCCGCTATCGACGTGTCAGGTAGATATTGGCTGATTACTGGCTAGCGGATAGTGAGGTCTCTTTCACTTGCATGGTTGGGCATCTAGTTGGGGCGGCAATTTGGTGTAAAGTGTACGAAACCCCAGTGATATTCAAGAGATGAGTTGTATTGATATGTGGATTCAGATGAGGATTGGTATGCTTGAGTTGCATCTCGCATATGTCATTGACCATGTAGGCCTCGCATCGCATAGCCTCGGTACGGCTGTTAGCATTCATGGACTTACCAGCATTATTCCGCATACTTTGACATTGCATACTTAACACTTACCTTGTGCACACACTTACACCACCCTCTAAGCTTTCGATAAGCTTATACATGACCGTTGCATGCAGGTGACGATAGGACGCAGTAGCATTGAGGCAGGAGCATATAGCTGAGCTTCTGGAGTTGTTATCTATATTGTATTTTCCTTCATGCCTTGTACCTAAAAGTTTTTTATATTAGTGGATATGTGGTGATGTTCTTGTTGTTGTGGCTCGGTTATGCTTCTTATGAAACAAATTTATGCTAAAAATCCTCCTTGTAGGATCTTAGGATCGAAACCTGGTATATGGGTGCCAGGAGCAGAGAATAGGGTACTATGGAGGCTGTCGGCACCGAATTCGATGATTAAAAATTTTATGAGCCCGGTCCCTGAGTTTGGGGCTTGATAGGAGTTGGTATCAGAGCATAACTTGGGAATAACTAAGAACAACATCACATATCTGCTATGAACTTAGGACGAGTAGGTCCCGAGTACATAAACTTCTGATTCAGTTCCCTATAGTAGAAACCCTTGATAGGCCCCTTGTTCCTTTCTACAAGACATGGCGCATAAGAGGGTAATGCGAGCGACCCGAGCGACTCCTGTTCCCATGCCTGAGACTCCTACAGACCCTGCGCCCCCATCCAAGACTAGTGCCACCCCTACCATGTCAGTTAGTGCCGATCAGTTATAAAAGATGCTCCAGGTCATCCCCGGAACAGGCAGAGCAGGAGCGCGCGGGCGCCCTGTTGTAAGATTTTCTTCAGCTCGATCCCCCACGATTTCAGGGAGAGCCCGATCTGATTGTGGTCGAGAGATGGCGCTCCCAGGTGGAGAAGATGTTTGAGACCATGAAATGTATGACCTGGCGGTGGGTCTCATTGGTAGTGTATTTGCTTGAGGGTGAGGCGAAGCATTGGTGGACCTCTGTCTCCCGTGCTGCAGGGCCTGATTTCGTTTGGACATGGGAGGACTTCGGGGACTGGTTTGACCGTAAGTTTTTCCTCGACTACATCCGACAGTGGCGTGCACTAGAGTTCGAGACTCTGGTGCTGGGGGATATGATCGTAGCTCAGTAAGAGGCCCGTTTTGTCGCAGTATCAAGGTTCACACCGTACTTAGTTGATGATGTGGGGTGGAAGGCCCCCCGTTTTCAGAACGGCTTACGTTATGGTCTTAGGGGCCGTGTTGTTGGCCATATGC
The DNA here is from genome assembly GCA_030180095.1 of Magnolia changhungtana. Taxonomy (NCBI): domain Eukaryota; kingdom Viridiplantae; phylum Streptophyta; class Magnoliopsida; order Magnoliales; family Magnoliaceae; genus Magnolia; species Magnolia changhungtana. The sequence goes on from JASAUF010000293.1 coordinate 804,911, forward strand.
TTCAGACCTTTGAGGTGGTTATTCAGAGAGCCCAGGTTTATAAGGCTGAGTTGGTAAGTTCGCAGAGGGACCGGGGTCAGAGAAGAGACCAAAAAAGGAGGGCTCCCTCCGGTGGCTCCCAGCAGTAGCAGCCCTGATCATAGTAGAGGCATACAGCCCTCCTGGTCGTCAGAGCACCAGTAGCACTAACAGCACCCACAACACAACCTTAGAGGGCATTTCCGAGTACTTGTTATGGATGCAGTGAGACGCGACACTATAGGTGGGAGTGTCCCCACCCTTAGCAGCAACTGAGAGTGCCAGATTATCAGTATCGATGCCCTTGGGGAAGACCGCAGTGTTAAGCCAATTCTATTCGTCTTGCCCTGTTTTAGTAGGGGAGACCTTCGTGCCTGCCGATTTGTTTGTATTGCCGATGTCAGAGATCGATGTCATCCTGGGTATGGATTGGCTCACCGAGTACCACGCCGTATTGGACTTCTCCGCGAGGACAGTCACGTTCTGTATACCCGGCTTGCTGCAGTTCCAGTTCATAGCAGAGCCTAGAGGAGAGCCGCTATCTTGTTTGATGTCGTGTGCCATAAAGGAACCCGGAGTAATGAGCATTGATCAGTTGTTGATTGTCTGTGATTTTCTCAATGTATTCCAGGAGATCCCAGGGTTGCCATTGCACCGATATATCGAGTTTCAGATTGATCCTGTGCCCTGTATATCGTCTATCTCAAAGGCCCCGTATCGTATGGCACCGTTGGAGTTGTGGGAACTACAGTAGCAATTGGACGAGTTGCGTGAGTTAAGCTTCATCCGTCCGAGCAGTTCACCATGGGGAGCGCCAATACTATTCATCAGGAAGAAGGATGACTCATTGAGGCTCTGCATGGATTACCGCTAGCTCAAACGGGTCATGATCAAGAACAAGTATCCGCTCCCGAGGATCGATGATTTATTTGATTAGTTGCAGGGTGCACAATTCTTTTTGAAGATTGACCTGCGGTCTTGTTACCATAAGATTCGGGTCCGAGAGGAGGACATCCTAAAGACAACTTTCAGGACACGCTATGGCCACTTTGAGTTTCAGGTCATGTCCTTCGGATTGACCAATGCGCCTGCTGTATTCATGTAGCTGATCAATGAGGTCTTCCGTCTTTATCTCAATCAGTTTGTTGTGGTCTTTATCGATGACATTCTGATCTATTTAAGGACTCGCAAGGACCATGAGCAGTATTTGAAGCTTGCCTTGTAGACCCTCTGTGCCCACCAGCTTTATGCAAAGCTGGAGCAGTGTGAGTTTTGGCAGGAGGAGGTGAAGTTCCTCGGTCACGTGGTGACGAGGTAGGGTGTTATAGTGGACCCCTCGAAGATTGATGCAGTGCGTCAGTGGGGTCAGCCCATGAACGCGTCTGAGATCCACAGTTTTCTTGGTTTGGTGGGCTATTATCGACGTTTTATTGAGAGATTCTCTCGTATCACGGCACCATTGACCAGGTTGAGCCGGAAGGGCGTAGAGTTTGTGTGGAGTGACGCTTGTGAGCGAGCATTTGAGGAGCTGAAGGACCGCCTTACGTCCGCTCCTATCCTCACTCTTCCCTCTAGGAGTGAAGGATTTGTGGTGTTTACCAATGCCTCACATGTTGGTTTGGGTGTTGTCCTGATGCAGCATGGGAAGCCAGTGGCTTATGCATCTCGCCAACTCAAGGTCCATGAGCTGAATTACCATACGCATGGTTTAGAGTTGGTAGCAGTCGTCTTCGCATTAAAGGTGTGGAGACATTATCTTTATGGGGTTAGGTTCGAGCTCTTCTCTGACCACAAGAGACTGAAGTACCTCTTCTTACAGTTCAAGTTGAATATGCGGCAGAGACGTTGGATGGAGCTCCCGAAGGACTACGATTTTGATCTTCAGTTCCACCCGGACAAGGCGAACGTGATAGCAGATGCCCTCAGCCGTCAGCCATGAGGCTTGGTGGCACATATGATGATTCAGGAGTGGAAGATGCTCGAGGTATAGCAACGTATGACTTCGAGTTTGATCTGCAGTCTTCTATCGTACAGTTATCAAGTTTATCAATTTAACCCTCTGAAATTGTGATGAAGACCGCAATACTGGAAGTAGGAATAGGTCAAAGTTTCCTAGAAGGGGGTGAATAGGACTTTATAAAATTTTATGACAATTTAAAATCCTATTAACATAATCTTGATCTAATGTGCAATTATCAAGGTATACTCATTTTAACTCTACAGGCTTTCAAGCCAAGTAAAGGATCCAATCACAAGATTACTCAATATTTAAACAAGATATGACACTTAGTCCATGATGGATGAACTAAGTGAAAGTGTGTGAGATATGAATCTTATCAGTTCCAGATATTCATATTGTCATGTTTTCATGTGATCATTCAAAGTAAACACAATAAGAGAATATGCAAATATCAGTCCCAAACACAGTCGTTTATAGTGGTTCGGCTATGTGCCTATTCCACTCTTGGCGGACGCACTCAACCCTTGAGTGTACCGGATTTCACTAACGGAGGTTTCAAATCAGGTTCACATATAACCTTTACAACCTACACAAGGTTGACTCTAGGCCCTACACAAGGTACCTACACATGGCTACACAAGGCAAATGTTTATGCCCTACACAAGAGCAAAGGTCCTATACAAAACACCTAGGTTTAATGCCCTACACAAGAGCAAAGGATCCACACAAGGAACCTAGATTTTATGCCCTACATAAGAGCAAAGGATCCACACAGGGAACCTAGGTTTTAGGCCACTTAGGCTAAGGATCCACACAAGGAACCTAATTTAGACCACACAGGTCAAGGACTTACACAAAGGACCTGAGCTTATGCCCTACACAAGAGCAAAGGTCCTACACTAAAACTTAAACGTACTCTCCCGTCGGAGGCCTCTTATGAGGGCTTGTAAAGGTGAGATGTACCTGTGACCCAATCCTACACAAGAAATGATCAACAGGGTCTATAGACTCTAATGAGTTACAGATAAGTAGATGAGCCCTGCTCTACGCATTGATGAAGATGCTCTCCCTTGATGATGGAGATTATTCAGTTCCCTTGATCCACAACACTGATGATACTCCAATGTAAGGCGACGGGGTTGGGTTAAGGTTTTGTTGGAATCCACCGAAATGAATGTTAATCATTGAAGAGACGGATTGATTCCAAGGTCTTAAGCATTCAAGGGATCCCAACTCAATGATTTGCCATTAAGATGATAGCTGGATGATCCTTGAATGGGGAAGTTCATTCACCAATCCACTTTATTGAATATCAATGATGAGGGTGTATTGAAGGATGAATTCCCATGAGAAAAAGGCTTACGATGATGACATGCAATTACTCTCTCAAAGCTCTCTTTTTTTTTTTCTCAATACAGTAACCAAGAGCAAGCTCTCCTTATAAAGGTAAAAAGCTCCAACGAAAATAAAACTGTCAGAGGTTGACTGAGTTTGATGTCATCGAACCTGATTTGATGTCATCGAACATATACTTTCGATGCCATCGGATATCAGTTCGATGATATGAAATCAACTGAAAAACATTCTGGGACTTTTTGATCGAAGATCAATGTTATCGAACCTGATTCGATGTCATCGATATTTGAACTTCAATGTCATCGAATAATAGTTCGATTCCTCGACGTTATACACATAAGAGCTTGTTGGACATTTTAAAGGATGACTACGATGTCATCGAACCTAATTCGATCTCATCGAATTTCAAATTTTGATGTAATTAAATCCTAGTTCGATTCATCGATCAATATTCCTTGAAAGCTCGCTAGACACTTCTTTGTCCTTTTACGATGTCATCGAGGCTCCCTCGATATCATCAAAGTTTGAATTTCGATGATATCGAGGATATCTCGATTCCTCGAACATTTCCATTTGATTTTCCTTTTAAGCTTGTTGGACATAGATGTGTCCGGATTCGACGTTATCGAACCTTGCTCGATGTCATCAAAATTTGAATTTTGATGACATCAAATCTCATTCGATTCCTCGAGCAAAGTCAGAATATTTTGTAAGAAGATTTGCTAGACAATGCTCTAAGTTTTTTGTTGTCATCGACTCCCCTTCGATGTCATCGAATACTGATGTTCGATGTTATCGAAGGTATGTCGATTCATCGAATATTCTGTCCAAATATTATGATGTTGCTAGACATAAAAGATCTCATTTCAATGTTATCGAAGTCTGTTCAATGTTATTGAACATGAGTGTTCGATGTTATCGACGTAAACTCGATGTCATCGAACAAGGCAGAAAACTTAGAAAATTTTCTTGTTTAAAAATAACTTTTCAGTTTTAACTCATATGTTGTTCTAAGGCTTTTAAGGATTTATTTACCTGGGTGTTTTGGGACATGGGATGTGAGGTTTAATTTACCTGTGATGAGCTCAGAACACACATTCAGTTGAGGTAATGGCTTGAACGATCTTCATATGGGGCTCACTTGACTCATCGACTTAACCCTCATGCTAATTGACAAAACATGGCACTTTTAATCTCCCCCTTTATCAATTACGTGATAAAATACAAAACACCTAGAACAATACTTAGAGCAACACCCTAAATTGTGTGTACATGAACTTTACATAATTTTATAGATAATCTATTGAGTTCACACATAGCATGAGTCTTCATATAGCTGCTCTCCCTATCTCCATCACCTGTATCACCATGCATATAAACTATACACACAATTGTTCTCATGGTGAGATTTGTTCTCCCCCTTTTCGTCAGTCATTGGCAAAGGTTAGTATATACCAATATTAGATCGAGTGATTAAAGTTGAATTTGAAGAAACTAGGAGAACCAATGTAATAGGAGGGTCATGTGGGGATCAACTCATGATAGGGAATCCTCATTCCATAGAACAAACAATCATAATTCAAAACATGTAAGCATATCTCCAAAATGCATAAGATAGATAGTAGAGCAATTAACATTCCATATATGACATTATAGACACAAATATGCATTTGAATATAAAGCACTAAAATCATCATTCCACAACATAATTAAACACTTCTATGGGCATATAATAAACAGTAATTAACCAATCACCATTTTTCACAAAACGTTCACTCCCATAGATATTTAATTTAAAGCTCAGAAAGATCATTAATTGATAAGAGCAATCAACTTAACTGCCCAAGCTTGGCAGTGAATAAGTGTTTAAACCATCCAAAAATTATCATCCGGCCCATCCATGGGCCACAACAAAAAGAAATATCCAACCAATTTGCCCATCCATGGGCATAATCAGACATATGCACAACCAACCCAAAATATCCCATCAGTTTTAACATTTTTAGCCCATCCATGGGCCAGACAACCAAAACAAACTGTTAACCTATCCAAGTTAGTTGACCAACACATACACTCGTACTTAGGACATTTAAAAAAGATACTCATGTCCTAAGTATGAATGATCAATTGGTGTATGTGATGGTAAAATCAACACTACCGCGCTGGGGCCAAGTCTGATGGAGCTTTGTCGTCACGCCTGCACATTAGTAAGTCCACAATGTGTTGGGCGATGCATTGTAGTGCAACAACCATCTGCTCCAGCCCTAAAAGCCGCTCCTCTTGTCGATCAAATCAGTCCTCAAGTCGTGTTAAACCTCGTAGGGTTACCCCGACCCGATCTTGATGCCACTTTTGTCGCTGTGTCTGTGCAGAGTCAGGAGTGGTTGGAGTTACTCATGGTCCCTGTGTTTCTCCTTCGGTCGGTGATGCTGCTTCCCCCATTTCGGCTTCAGCTTGTGTTTCTACCTCATCCTGTCCTTCTGTGAGTGGATGAAACTTGAGGTCCGTCTTCCGAATGTTTACCTTGTTGAAATGTTGTAGAGGATGCTCGGGATCATCCGTTAAGGACAGTCCCAACTCATTGCTCAGCATATGAATGATATGAGGGAATGAGAGATAAGTTGTTTGGGATGTGTGGACAACAACAACCAATTGGTGGACGATTAAGGAGGGTAAACACAATTTGACACCAGATGCAATGCTATATAGAACAAGAACCATGAAGCAGGTAAGATCGGCTCGATTTGTCCCCCTAGGATATACATTCGTAGAGAAGATGTCATGCGAAACTTGGTATTTTGGAAGATGTCTGCCTTAAGTGCATTCCCTTGATACCAAGGGACATCTCTACCATAGCATAAGAATTTGGTGACCAGGGATCGGACCATTGGGTCATCAAGATCAAGGTTAGACAGGCCGACAGGAGAAAGAGTGAGACCAAACAGCTTTTCAACAGACTCGGTCGTGATTTCTATGTTCATTTCCTCGACTATGACTATTATAGAGGGAGGTTCAAGAACTGGAGAGTGACAGTATGCACGAAATCGGTAGGTTTGTTCGTCATGGCATGGTCCACCAAAATCCAAAACAGGAGACCAATCGACGGCCGACAATAGAGATTCTATATCAAATGCCCAAATACACTCCCTATCCACTTTACGCTCATGTACTAGACTTCGCCCCATATATTTTTCCAACATGTTGGCGTGGGGAGGCGGAATCACTAGAGTGGGAGGAGGTACTGGAGCCACATATGAGGCTTTACTGCACGACGACTTTCGGGCAGTGGTGCCTCGGCGGCGATCGGGGGATTCCGAAACCTTAGCTCTTTCTCGTGGAGCCAAGGTCTTTTTCCAAGTTGGCCGTGATGATTCTCATATGACTGGAGCTTTCCCTTTGTCCTTAGACATGTTAGATTGGGCAACTACAAATGCAAGTGAATAGATGAAGGGAAAAACTAAGTAGAAGATCGAGAAGATGAAGAACAACAGAAATTTCCCAAAATCTCTTTTAATAACCTAGGATAGCCCAAATAAAGGAAGAATACCTTAAGAAATTGATGGGATATACCTATGAGTCTTTCGGATTTGAGTTGTAAAGGACTGCCCCTGATGTTAATGGCTCCAAGGAAAAGCAGTGGGGAAGATGAAACAACAAAATGAAAACAAAAGAAAATTTCCTGCTCGCCCACATTTTATCAGCGGGCATATTTGATGTCATCGAATCTGATTTGATCACATCGAGTGCCTCTAATCGATGTTATTGAAGAGGTGTTTGATAACATTCAACAATGTGCGACGCTTCTGATATTGAGAGTGCTTTGATGAAATCGAACTTTGCTTGATGTCATTGACGAGTCATTGTCCGACTTATCGGGTTTAAAAATAGACATGTTACTTGATAGATTGGGCTTTATAACTACAAATGCAAAATAGTGAATAGCTATGTTCATATTGAAATTGGAGGTAAAACTAATATCATAAGATCAAAAGTGCAGATTTCTCAGATGCCTAGATGCCATGACTTGGAAATTATCTATGCTCAAAAGTGATATTAATGATGGATCAACATTCCTATTGCCTTTTATGACATAGCATTGGTCACTAGTGCAAAGACCCTTCATAATTGATTTCCGATAGTCCGAGAAATTGATGGGTCACATATTTGAGAAATGCTTAGAAGGTTGTCTCCTTCTATTGAGCATTTCTAATTCAACAATAGTTCCATGTCCCATTACATTAGCGGTGTGTCCATCTCCAAAGGTGACCTTCCCATCATCAAGATTTGAATAATTTGAGAGAAGTGATTTGTCACCCATGACGTGTCTTAAGCACCACCTATCAAGGTACCACTTTACATTATTACCTATATATATATATTTTAAATGAATGGGTTACAAGGAAATTTCTCTTATTTTTCACTACCCATTTTGTGATAGTTTTTCTTGGAGAAGTTGTTTTTACTTCACTATGGGCTTGTCTGGGAATGTTGGGTAACTAAATCACATTTCCTTGTTTCATTAATTCCTTTATTTTCTGATTCAGTTGAGACACTTGACTCAATAGCTCCTCCATTCTCTTTGTCATTATAAGTGGAGACGGATGTTTCTTTCCTTTTGGCATGAACCTTGGTGGACTCTTGACATTCTGTATTGTTCTTCCAGTTGGTTTATATTTACCAATCAAGTTCAAACCGGAATCGAGTTAAGTCCTACCAACAGTAAGGCATTTAAATTTGTAGTGGCCTGAGTCTTCATGTGAGTGACAAATAGGGGTAGCCCTTGTGTTACTCCCTCAAGCAGCAGTTTTCTTAGTCACTTGTGCTGCAGGAGTGGGACTTGGTTTAAAGTTTTCATATCCTAATCCTCTCTTGTCTTTTTGTGGTCTCCCCATCCCTAAAAGTCTTTCTAGTTTTTCACTACTTTGGGAAAATTTTTAACCAAGCTTAACAGATTTTTCTGCATAAAAAAATAAGTGTGTGATTTTCATTCTTAAGATGCATGTTTTCATCTTTCAATAATTCAACCCGTTTGTTTAGTTTTACTGTCTCAGATTTGAGAAATGAATTGATTCTTTCTAGCTTTTCATTATCTAAGTGGTATTGCTGAAGATCATTAATTAAGTGTGTATTGATCTCCAAGGTTTTATCTAGATCCATTTGCAGTAATTTATTCTTATTTTCATAGATACCAAGTCTTTTAAGGATATTGATGCTATGTATGTAGAGTTGATCATAGGCATCATGTATATTATCCTTTTTTTTTCCTCTTCTTCTTCTTTCTCATCATCTGATGGAGATGTCCCTTTGGCTCGTGGTTCATCAATTTCCTCAGTTTCGAAGGGAGTGTTTGTAGGTGTGGAGGCCATCACTCTTTGAATTACTAAAATTGGAGTTTGATTCTTCAGTGTCATCCCAAGTGGCTGCCATGGCCTTTGTAAGTGCTATGTTTCCTAGCTCCTATTATTGTCAAAGTTTGTAGTGTCAAAACCTCTTGGAATCTGTGTCTTGTGTAGCGCATCTACATATTTAAGACTATGCATCTCAAGTACAAGAACAAAGGTCTTTACCTCAAGAACTTCAAATGTAAGATCAAGAGATATACATGCTCAAGTACAATATCATGAGAAAGTCCACTCCTTCAAGCTTCAAAGTTCAAGGTTTCAAAACTATATCTAAAGGCAAGACAATAGTCTTTACTTTCTTTCTCAAAGTTCAAGTTGGAATACAAGACAAGTACTTCAATATCAAGCTTCATCATATGTCAAGATCTCAAGCTTCATGAACTTCAAAGAATGACTGTCAACTGAAGCAAAAGAAGATTCAATGTTCATACGTTACTTATAAGGTATGAATGACCCTAAATTAACTATAGGATAGGTCATTTTGAATACATAATTTAATTGGGTCATTTTATAAGTACATAATCTGTTTTTTTTACTAGTCTTAGACTATGTTCGACTAGTCCTAGCAGTGGCTCGACCAGTCCTAAGTTTGTTACTTATTTTCGAAATTTTTTGTTAAAGCCTCGACCAGTCCTGGAGACTTCTCGACCGGTCGTGTGAACAGTGCTCGACCAGTCTTGCAGGCTCGACTCAAAGTCTGACAATTAAAATGAGTCCCACACGACCAGTCATGGACAAGACTCGACTAGTCATGGACAGGACTCGACCGGTCGTGGAGGCTACTCGACCAATCGATCAGGTCCTTCGACCAGTCATGGAACGGTTTTATCTTATCACACCTACATTTTCAAAAGTTTGTTGGTCCTTCGACTAGTCGAGCTGACCTTAGGACCAGTCGAAGATGTGATTTCTGTACTTATAAATAGAGCACGAATTTTAGAGTTTGATATCCAATTCAAGCAAAATCAATACACCACTCTAAGAGATAAGTTAGTGATATTCTTAAGCTATCTAGTTCTTATTTTATATTCTCTTTAATTAGCTTTTTGCATTTGATTTTGTATTCTGCATTCCAATTTTATTTGAAAGAGGGATTGAAGTTTTCCCATTTCTTGGAATCAATATCAAATCAAGCTAGCCTAAGGTGATTTAATTTAAAATCAATTTAGAACTTAAAACCTTTTCACAAGTGAGTGTGAACATTGAACTTCTACGTTGAACTTCTACTCCGAATTGGTTCTTTTGGTCTGCATCAAAAGGAGAATATCCAGTTAAGTATTTTATAGTTTTTGTAAATTTACTCTTTTGGTTTCATTGAGATTGTGCTAGAAAAATCTCTTTCTTTTGGTTTGTCTGAGGTGATCCAGAAAACTTAGAGTGTGGGGTTTTTGAATTGCGTAAGCCCACTTGAAAGACACAATTTTGAGGGTTTTATGTGAACCTTGAAAAACCTATTTCATAGTGAATGCTAATATCCACTGTGTGAGGATATTAAGAGTGGAGTAGTTGTGTGACTGTTTTTCTAAATAGTTGGTGTACACACAAGCGAACCACTATAACTTCTGGTATTGTGATGATTGATTGATTATTTCATTTTGTAGATGTTGAAATTTCCCTTTATGCATTTGTGGAGAATGTTATAATTCTTTTTATGCAAGTGTGGGAATGTTGTAATAGCTTAGTTTCCTTATTTGCTATTTAATTCTTTATTCCTCTGTATCGGTTTAAGATTTTGATACACAAACCGTTCTAGGAATCAGGTTATCCTACCATAAGCCATTGGTTTTTGGTGTAAGGTTGTCCTTAGAACAACATCTGTATCAACCTCTCAATACTTGTATACTTGAGGTTGTTTTACATTTCTGCATTATGAGATTATTTAATTACTATCTTTATTTATATTTGTTTAAATTCCACATTTAATTTTTAATTTGGCATAGTCTTATTCACCCCCCTCTCGGACTCTTAGCTCGGCCTTTTTAAGTGGTATCAAAGCCTAATAGCTCGTTTTAATTATTATTTCTTTTGGATTAATTTCTTGAGCTAATCGATCTGAACTTTGTAAGATGTCAAATTTTGATAGCTTTTTAGTCACTAGGCCTCTACCATTTGATGGCTCCAATTATGCCTATTGGAAAGCCAGGATGAGAACCTTCTTAAAATCTATGGATGAGAGCGTGTGGCAAGCCATAGTAAATAATTGGACCCCTCCTACCACTGAAGTGACTGGTATAGATGGATCTATAACTGTAAAAGTAACACCTTATTTTACTTGGACCACTCTTCAGAAAAGTGAGAGTAGTGCCAATGTAAAGGCTCTAAATGCAATTACTTGCACACTATCACCGGATGAATTCAAAAGAATTATATCCTGTGATACTACAAAGCAAGCCTGAGATGTTTTGGAAATGACACATGAGGGAACAACAATTGTCAAAAAATCTAAAGTCAAAATCCTCGCAACCTTATTTGAGGAAATACGTAAAGAAGAAAGTGAAACTTTCATGGACTTCTATATAAGATTAAATGACATTGTCAACTCTATGTGGGGTCTCGGTGATAGAATCCCAGAAAGTAAAGTCTGTGCAAATATACTACGCTCACTACCAGAACGGTTCAATTCAAAGGTCACTACGATCCAGGAACTTCGTAATACGGATAATATGAGGGTAGAAGAATTAGTTGGTTCATTACAGACCTATGAGTTAAACTTTAAAGCTCCTAAAGGTAAATCCATCGCCCTCAAATCTTCTAAAAGTATTTCTCATGAAAATAGTAATTCTGATTTAGAAAATTCCGAAGATGATATGGCCTTTTTAACTAAAAAGTTTTATAAGATTTTCAATAGTAAAAAGAGGGTTGATTTGTAAAAAACTAATGAAAAGAAAAGATTTAGATCTAAAACTTGGAAATCATTAAAAGACAGTCAATGTTACAATTGCCATGAATATGGGCATCTAGCTAACAAATGTCCTAAAATGGACAAACTGAAAAAGAAAGGTATGTTGACTACATGGGATGAATCTTCCTATTCCGAAGCTTCTTCTGAGTCAGAAGATTCTGAAACCGAGTCGAGTAATGGAGTTAAAGCCCTTATGACTCTAGCCAAGTTCACTTTTTCAGATAATGATGATTCAATAAGTGAAGAAAATCTGAATAGTGATCATGAAAATGAAGAAGATCTTCAAGATGCTTATAATGCCCTATACAAGGAAAGTTGTAAAATTGCGGTAAAACTAAAACTTCAGAAAGAAAAGTTTTCAAAACTTAAAGAAAATTTTGATAATGTTTTTTTAGAAAAATCTCACATTTCAGATTGTTTTGAAAAAACTAAGTGCGACTTAGATTTCAAAAACTCCCAAATTGAAAACTTAAAATCTGAAAATGAAAACTAAAACTTGAAGTCTCTTCACTTTTGAGTTTAAAAGACACTTGGAGGTATGCCCAAGGTGATCTAAAAATTTTCTTTTATGCTTACTTGTCCATTCTCCGCTCATATGCTTACTCTGATAGTTGAAAAAAAAAATATACTTAAATTTGACCATCCTTTAAGGTTAACACTCGAGTTTTTGGGAAACGAGTCATATACTCAGGTCCTGAAAAGTTGGGGCATTACAGTTATTCGACGTACAATATATGATTTTGGGGTAGGAGAAGCTAAGCTATCCAAATAACCTGGTTATTTCCTAAGATTCCATCAGATTAGTGGTTTAAAGTCCATTTTATTTGTATTTTTACTATTTATAGTAAATTTTAGTTTAATTATTGTTCTTCATCATTTAAACTTTAAGATTTGTGTCTAATATGAAAGTACTTAGAAAGATTTGAAGAGTAGGGTGCTGGTATTTTTGAAGGAGATGGGTTGAAAGGGGGATTTGAGACTTTGGGATTGAGTTTTGAGAAGTCGATAAGGTGTTATGATAGACCCATTGCCCAAGGACGTCTAACTCCAAGTTGACAAAAATTCGGGACGTTACATGAATCGAATGAATTACGTGACACGATTTGTTTATGGAGAGACTATTTGTGACATCCAATCCCGGAAGTGATGTAACATGTATTGTGAATTACATATATCGATTTGTGCACCACTACTCAAAATCCATGGAATTACGCGTTGACGAAGAGGGTCACTACCCGAAGCGCATTACGTCCATGATAAAATATATGAATCACTAGATGTGATACCTCTAACACATCACTTGTGTCAAAGGGGAAATAAATTGAACCATGGGAGTTTTGGAATTCCAAGACACATGCCCAAGGAATAAAGGGAGGTATCACAAGGCTAACCTAATAAAGGAGAAAAGTAGCATTAAGTTATCTCAATAAAAAGAAGAGTAGCAAATAAGCTAACTCAACAAAATAAGGGGACAGGAGCAAAAGGCCAACTCATTATAGAGTGGAAGCACACGTCGCTCTCAAATTTGGTAAAGGGCAAGGTTTGTATCCATCACCCCACATAAATTCATAAAGATCACGCATAATTAAAATAATACCTTAACCATAATTCTCAAATGATAAATAATTGATAATGGTAAATCAAACAATTATATGAAGGATTCACAATAATATGGAAGCATGAAAAAATAAGATATATCATATCAAATTAAATTAACGTAAGCTTAAAGGAATCCCTCACCTTAGCCTTAGATCTAAACCTTAGGTAGATATCCATGTAAGAAAACTTGTACATGAATCACGACATCGCTTTAGCAAAAGGGAGACACCACACGTGTAGAGAAAGAAAAGGATGATGGGCGTCTAGGCTTCTCTCTCTCTCTCTCTCCATTGGATGTGGGAGTATGAGCATGTGGGTGGAGCACACACCCCTTATATAGAAGGAGTGAGCATGTGAGAGGGGTGTGTTTCACATCCCACTTGGATTGGGTTTCTCTAATTTGACCTTTTCTGACGACCTTTCTTTAAATCTAATTCATCCATTGTGTCAGGGTGGTCGAATAAAGCCGACACATATGATTTTCTTGGTGATTCGAAATTTAGATTGGCCTATCTTGAAAATTCTCCTAACGGGTACCAAAACGAACTTGATCTCAATTAACAGTCCACACTTAATTATCAGGGTCCGATTTTGGGAGAAAATGCGTAGTCAGGATAGGCAACCGGTTTGACAAAATTTGTTGGTTGATTGATGGTGGAAAAAGGCCTAAATCTAAAATTTTACCTTTCGTACCAAAAGGAAAAAACTGGCTTCAACATTCAACGACTTAGAATCATAGATCGGGATCTAAATTTTGTATAACCTCGTAGTCATATGAGACCGAAGTGTGTTCCAAATTTGAGTTGCGATGGATGACAGGAAGTGGTTAAATCGAAAGATCCAGATTTATCAGGAGTTGGTAAGCCTCGAAAGAATAAGTTCGCGCCTAAGGAAAAGCCTACCAAAGTAGGGTCTTGATATTTCACACTTGGTCCATATGATGGGCAATCCAATTCATTCATATGAAGGGAAATATCCTACTACGACTACCCACGAGGTTTTTTATAACACCCCGTACTTTTTAGTACTCGGGAGTTACCATGAAGATGTAGATTAGTATAAACACAAATCTAACTAAATAAAACGTTTACCTTTATTCTAACACGTAGTTGATTGTTTGGAGTAATTTTCATCCATAAACCAGGTCATATGATCGTGGGTTATCAAATTAGACAGTCCAATCATCATTACATTGAAAATTTAAAATTATACACAAACTTCTACTTATAACAACTCAATCTTGACAAGACTTAGCATGACACCTTGTTAGGAAGGGTGAACGGTCCACTTTCAACATTAGGTCATGGATCGTCTTATCAACCTTACATCTATAAATTCGGCTCTTGATTCATAAGATCCACTGATCATTGAGTCCATAACATCCTGCATAGTGATCCACTATGTGAATGTACTAATCAAATAATCTAGGTATTAGATTAAGCATTATAGTCCACTCAGATGGTTCTTAGGACTACTAGGACCATTGATAAATAATTTTGAGACAAAGCAAACCATTCCAATCGTCTACGATCTCTTGGGCCAGGTCTACTATTTAAACCATGGAGCCTCCTAAACAGTATGGATTTTAGAAAATTACATCTGCATGACTCAAAATTGCCAAGTCCATTGTTCACCAGCTTCAAGATTAAGTTGGGAGTAAACACAATTGGGATTTACAAACCTTAAATCCCACTAATAATCATAGTGTGGATAGCCCTTGGGCCTTTAAAACCCTTTTGATCGGTGATGATCAAATCTAAGAAGAAATCTGACCATCGAATTAGCGAGAATCATTAGTCGGCCATGAGATTACTAATTATGGCCACTTATAATTGAAATGATTTAATCTTTTTGATTAAAGCCCTATAGGGGCTGAGTGAGTAAATGGATGGTGCTGATCAGGATGAGACCCATGTAAACAACTTAAAGGAAGATAATAGTAATAATAATAATGATATTAAAAACATTGTAAAGAGGGTATTTAATATTATAAATGTGTATATTAGGCCATCTGATCCATAATCCAGCCACTAAATTATAGTTAAGTAGTCTCGTAGACCCTTTGTAACGTTGATGATAAGTTTAGATGTAATCTGACCATCGGATCGAGGTAAATCCACAAATATGATCTGAATCAAGTCATAGAGCCCACTTGAGCTTTGGATCTGCCTGGTTTTTGGTTAGAGGACCTAATAAGAGCCTCTAAGGAGAATGGATGGAGTAGATTTCATTAGGACATCATGGTGAGCCCCACACTTGCATGCGTGTACACTAGGGCTTGGTACACCCGTTGTGCACCGGACCTACTAGCTCGGTCAAACCACATTCGACCGAGGCTACCCGAAGAGGAAGGGATTCTCCTTCCTTTTCGGTTTTTCTTTCCCAATGAACGGACGAGTGTCCTTTTGAGCATCAGGTGGCCCACCAACTGAGAACCAGATAACTGATCTGAACCGTCCATCTCATCCACCACTCGAATTCTACCAGAACCATGCCCTCCACACGAGTTCACGCATGCGCGCATGCACACAAAGGAGAACCCAAGCAGAGCTGCGTGCGACACGTTTCCAAAAATGAAAACCGTTTTCGTTACTAGCTTAGCAATCCACGTGCACCCCTCATCCTCCATCTCAACTATTCCTCTAGCAATGATCCTTGCCCCTCGATTAGCGCCGAAAAAGGAGGGACAGTCGGCTGCTAGGCAAAAAAGGATGCGAGGAGTTTTTTCCTTTGGAAAATCGTGTTGGCATGATCCCAGCCTATCCCTAAACTCCATAGGTATCACACCCCAAATCCAGGAACGGTGCCCCAAATCTGGCACTCGACTTCCATATACCAAGTCCTGAGTTCAGCGCACTACAAGGAAGATTTTTTACTAAATTATATATATATATATATATGTATGTATGTATATAATACCCGAGCCTAAAGATCCATGATCATAATACCAAGCAACAATCTTCGTTATAAATTTTGACAGTTACAAGTACAATGCTTTTCTAATAGGTACACAACGTCAATATTACAAAATCACAAAATAGATGTAATGCATCGAGAAAGATATGTCCTCCAAGTTACTCCTGCCCTTAAAAAAAATGTGAAATAGGAAGCTTAGGCAAAAAGCTTAGTGAGTACACTCGTGTGTGCGTAGTGTACAAGCATACAGTAACAATCAAATATCAGAGTACACAAACTGAAGCATAGTGACCAAGTAATGCTATATAAAGCCAAGAGGATATAATGTAATGCAAGAGATGATATGCCAAAGTATATCAGGTGTATGCAGGCATGCAAATCCTCCTCTAAAAGTCCACATCACAATATAGTTATCAACACTGGGAATGATCGGGGCCTGGTATCAAGAGTAAGTCTGAAACTTGTTGAATAGAGGCCTCGCATACCTGCCTTGTCAGTGGGGGGCCTATAGCCATACCAATACCCACCCAGCACCCTGGTAGCGGACCCATTTTGGGGGCTAGTTAAACCCAACCACATTCGCTCCAACTCTTCAACTAGGCATGGTCGAACCTCTTCTCACTCGACCGTGTGACGGGAGTCAGGCCTACTACGGTCTTCGGCATCAGGAGACCCATCGCATCCACCAGGTCTTGATGATGAGAGTCAAGCGTACCACTCGAGGTTTAGGGAGTTTCACCCAGGGGTCTAGGACCCAGTATAAGAAACCCAATTTTTTGGTGTCCATGAATACCAACCACGATGCCACTGTGGTGGTCTCATCAATATAACCACGATGTTGTTGTGGTGTTCAATCCATCTCATGAGGATGTTATGCAAAATGTAATGTAATCCACAAGCACGCTATGCAGTATAATTACACTCAAGCAACATTATGCATGTAAGCCACATATGCATACGGTGTAACACCCTGAAAATCGGGGGTCGAGCAGAAGCTCAGCTCCCGAGTTCCAACGCATCGCTTATGCAACATAAATAATGATGATTGAATGTTGTTTGTATTAGTGCATTAAACATGAGTGGGATTATACCAAATCAGCATATCATACTCCAGAGACAGTTAAATTATGCAAGCGGAAGACTGTGATAGATATATAAAATACATAAACTGTCGAAAGTCTCCAGAGTGTGAACATGTTACCAGGTTAAATATATACACGTATACTTAAAAAATGAACAAAATGAATAAACATGGGTATTCCAAAAGTGTAAAATAATAAGTATAATGACATCTAATCGGCAATCCTATAACCCCGTCGATCAGAACATGGTCTATATAGATCCGCTTGATAGCTGCATATAAGAGAAACCCTCATCATCATCATAAAAGTCTGACTCCGCTTCATAAGCATCGCCATCATCTGAAACTAAAACAGGGTTTGGTTGGTGTTTAAAATATCATCCCGTAACGTGGGAGTGAGTGATCAACTTAGTGGAATTATAAGGTAAAGGTTAACATGTTATCAATTCAATCAAGCAGTAATGATAAAGCAATACAATCAAGCATCCCTAGGTACTCTGATTAATACAAACATGATATGTATTAATGATTGATGCCCTTTCCTACACTCCCTTAGTGTCTTCATCTCACGGTGCGCATGGCAACCTCCCAAAATGCTCTTCCTCGCCAAAGCACATGCAGTGCGGTGCATGCTCATGTTAGCCAATACTTAATTAGATTGATTCATACAATAGTGTTGGGAAGCTAAGGTACCTCCCTTATATTAATTTCCAAACAATGATCCATTCTAGGGTTGTCAGTCCTAGTAAATCTCATACGATGTTGCGATTCTAGGTCACTATAAAGGGCTTGTCACTTAATCAGTGTAGGCCTAGTTTATACTCTAGTTGCTACGGAAAGACTCGTTGCCTCAACGCAGTCTCAGAGTATGCTCGAGGTCACTACAAAGGGCTTGTCACCTGATCAGTGTAGGCCGACAGCTCGAATACAGTGTCCCATACCACCGTATTCGGCTCACGAGGCGGTGTTGCTCACTGGTCACTACGGGTAGGCTTGTCACCTCGGCGTAGGCCGATAGCTCGACTACGGTGTCCCACACCACCATGCCCGGCTCATGAGTCTTAGCGGATTGAAGCACCAAGGTTTAAATGGGATTTTCACTAGTGAGTTTGGTATCTTAGGTTCAAGCAATGGCGTCCATACATGGTGAACATACATCCGGTCAATCGGGTTACTTGAAAAGTTCGATTGGTACGAGCGTACGCTGAATTAATCGACATGGAGTGCTAACCACTGTCGACAATTATCGAACCACTCGGATTCACCAAACGCATCAACTGTGGTGAGACTAGCTCGGCCACTCAAACAGGAATTGTTACTGATTGCCGGGACTACGTTGTAGTCTCAAACACATTATGATGTAAGAAATATGTACATGTGGTAATCATACAACACTTAGCAACCATTGCAACCATGGATAACATTTGAAAATACAATGAAACACATATAACATGCCATGTTATATATACATATTCTACTCAAACACACCATATATATTTACAACTACTTGAAGGAATTTATGTACATAGCTAAGGTGGTTGAGAATCCTATCTCAACTACCTTATTAACTATAGTTCATCTAGCAACAACTCTTTCGGGCATTTTATCAAACACTTGACTACACATAACCGACATACATGACGTATGTTAATTTCAACATATAATAGGGAAAATCCTTTCACCGAGGAGTTGTCTAATACACATCAATCATGTTCTTACATTCCATACACATGGCAGACATAAATCATGATTCCATATTCATTCAGTCATTTCAACAAACACTTCGACTACACACTATAACATACATGACGTATGTTGGCCATAACATGTATTAAGGTAAGTCCTTTCGCCAAGGGGTTGTCGCACATACAAAAACCCCATATCCACGACGGATAATCATGTCAAACACGAATCCAAATTCTATACGAATTTAATCATTTCAACTAACACATGGGATACACTATACTCGACATAGTTCATATATATCCGTAAAGTGAAGGAATCTTCGCATTTAGCATGTGAAATGGCACCCAAATCAGTTATAAATCATTAACCGACATTGAAAGCCTTGACAATCATAACCTAAACATTTATAGTCTGCACCTTTCATCGGTAAACCCGTACCGAGCTCAGTTTGAACACTACATCTTTATGTACGGCACGACGGAAAGCTATAGGATGAAATAGGTTAGCTATTTCATCATTTACTCTATTTGAATCCTTAAAACGGATTAGGGTTAGGATTTTTTACCTGAAAATGGAATCAGAATAGCCGGAATAGCGATTCGGTAGTCGTAATTAAGCACGTGGAATGACGGGATTGAATCCCGAGAACAAATCCTAACTCTATCTCTCACTTTCCCTCTCTTTCCTTCTCTTTCTTCTCTCTTCTCTCTCTAAGGTTTAGAAATTTGTATGTGAAGGGAGAGAGAGGGTTTAAGGTCCTTATATAGGCCCAAAATTGACCGCAATGGCCCTAGGGCCATGGTATAGCCAAAACTTGACTGTTTCAGCTCAACCGAGCTGTTCCGGAGGTCCCTTTTCTACATGCGGTCGGACTTAAGCTCCCTGACATTGGATCTAGGTCAGGCTAAGTTTTTGGTTTGATCGGGTTTAGGGATCGACCGCAGCGGACTCATTTCAGTTCAACGGTCATCGGTACTCGATCAGGGTCACAAGTACTCTGACACATGTTGGAAATTTTTCCTGATCCGAGGGAATAATTGGGTCAGATTTCGATGGTCTGAATCCTTAGATTCGGCCTGCAAGTGAACTAACTCAATTCACTTAAGTTTCAATTCATTTTCTAAATATATTCGTGTTTCTCACACACTTCACTCCGGACTCAAGTTGTGCGTTTCTGGGTACTAGACTTGATTTCTGAGGTAGTTATCAAGTCCAGCAAGGCAGTTGTAACCGTATAGTTTTGGGGTAATCAGACTTTAGACGTGTGGTCCAGGTCCGATACGGAGTTTCGGCGTGCTCCCGAGAGCAACCGAGTTTTGAGATGGATCCTAAGTTTTTAGGTAATGTAACATTAACGGTTCTACTCGTTTTGGGTCTTACAAATCGTATTTAAAGTGGTTCAAGTTAATTCTACTAATTATTCAGTTTAGTACTTAACTAAATTATGCCCTAATTACGACAGAATAAGGCCCTAGAGCAAGAGAGGCTGATCTTTCCAAATAACTTATTTGTTTTGTGAGATTCCATAAGGTTAATGGTCAAAAGCCCATTTTATTTATGTATTTACTATTTACAGTAAGTTTTAGTTTAAGTATTGTTCTTCATCATTTAAACTTTAGGATTTGTGTGTGATGCGAAAGTACTTAGAAAAATTTGAAGAATAGTGTGGTGAAAGGTGAGATTTTAAAGAAAATAGGTTGAAAGGGAATTTGAGGCTTTAGGATTGAGTTCTGAGAAGTCAATTAAGGTATCATGATCGACTCATTGCCTAAGGACGTCTATCTCCAAGTTGGCAAAAATCCAGGGTGTTACAATCTACCCCCCTTGAAAATAATTTCGTCCCCGAAATTGGCTAAGGGTAATGAGTACAAATTCTATTATTCCTTTTGCCTAAGCTTTATGGGTTTCAAGTTTATATGCATGGTGGGGTGTATACTATTCATGCTAGTTTGGGTCACTTTAGTCTACCCTCCTTAAAATTGTTTCACCTTGAAATTGGCTAAAGCTCCTATTGGGTCTGTACTCAATGAACACCTTGTAGATACACTGACATTGGCTATTGCAATTTAGCTGCACCTATTGTTAGGCCTATTCTTTAATATGAATTGGTTGAATACTTGAACCCTAATTTCTTTCCTTCAAAGACTTCATTATTGACATTCTAAGGAAGATTCAGATCCTATTTAATGACCTAACTTTACGTATAACCTAGATCAATTTCCTTTGATCCTGGGCCAGTGGGGCAGGGGCCAACCACGCTTCTGCTACGCCACTTTGATTTAACAGATGTATTAGCTGACCTAAGTAGATTGGACTCATAATGTTCTACCCCCCTTAAAAATTATTTTTACTCTCAAGGCTCAAGAATTTATGTCCTGATCTGTATGTCGAAACAAGGTGTAATCTAGGACCTATCCTTGACATGAAATGGGATACGATCTCCCAATACATTGGTCTTGCTTCCATCGATGATGTGTACTATGGCATTGATACCTATGGTTATAGAAAAGAGCTAAAAAAAATGATAGGCGTTGTGGTTGATTTCAGGGACGGGTGTGAGTTTGTGGTAAGATGTCCAATTCTACCAAAGAATGACTTTAGCCACAGTCCCGACTTTCCCTTTCTAATCAGGTTTGATTTAATACTGTAAGATAATCTATAGATTATTAGTACATAAGAAATTTGGACAAAATAGGTTAATGGGCAGACTATCTTTCTAAGTTCATATGCACAATATGGTGCCAGAATGGTCTATGGTTCGGGACCTAATTTCTAACTATATGTTGTCCATTTGAGAAGTTTCTTAGGCCTAGATAAAAAAATCTCTATTGGCTATATATTCTTAACACTTCCCGAAGATGAAGTAATAAACTTTTGCTTGTAAGTGGTCGGGCCAACACGAAAGAAAAGTTGTGTAGTGGGTCTGAGCCGGATACATTGACCTTCTGCCTAGCTAGGACAGAAAATTTGTCATATCAGTTCTTAATCCTAGTTGATCCTGATCTTCTGCTTGATCAGAGCATTGAGTTCATTGCAACTACCAAGATTGCGAATTCGATTCAAACTGTGAATACTTCCCTTATATATAGTTTCTCTACTCCGTGTTCCTGATTGTAATAAGTCCTTGGGAAGGTAATTCCAAGGGGTGTGTTGACTTGACCTAACGTTAAATCCAAGGGATATATAAGTTTTCTCTAATCGTGAATGGTTTCTAATCAAACAAGCTTCCTAAGAGTTGTAAAAGAAACCCATAAGTACAAGGGGATCTAACGAAGGAATGAGGCCTCACTCCAACCTAATCAAGCCAACTAACTAAGTCTATCTTTCAATTATCTTAGCATATTCAGTCCTTTACATTCCTTAGTATAGCTAGTAACCTAGCCTTAACTTATGAGTAGCGGTATTCCAATAGTTGTAATCAAAGTCTACGCTCATACGCTAGATGATTTCATACCATTTCTAATATAAGAAATTGTTTTATTGCTTAGGGTCAAGAGTTGTCTGATTGGAATTGAGCTGTCCGAACTTGAATTTAACTACACTCGAGCACTACACACATGACCGTACCAGCTAAGGAGGTTTTAGGGTTCACGTTATTAATTTCTTGGGTTTCCTATACTGTCAGATTTTTCGAAATCTAAGAGTACTAACTTTAGGTCCCAAAACTCTAAATGTCCCAACATTTAATGGTCATTGTTGTTTATATACTCTTTATTCCCAAGATCCTAGTTATCTCATTACTCCCCTCTAAATTTTAGTTCTCTCATTACTCTGCTCTAAATTTCTTGGTTTGGGTCCTTAGGCCCCATAGGGTCCATTTTTTCTAACTGTACGTACACATATTCATGCCTTTTTGGATTTATTTTGAGTTCAAAATTGTCAAATACAACTCCAATTCGTCGACTAATGCTCTAAATGTGATTGAGATCCATTCGTATGATCTTGAACGCGTATGGGCTAAACCACTGTAGTTAATCTCGCTTGTCGGCGAAACTTGGGATTCTAATATAATTTCTAGATTCCATCGCCCCCTTCCTAAGTTAGAGTGCGTCAGAATGCATCGTGATACCATAACCCAGGTCCAGTTTAATCCAAATCATGCTCTGATACCATTTTGTAACACCCTAAAAATCGGGGGTCGAGCAGAAGCTCAGCTCCCGAGTTCTAACGCATCACTTATGCAACATAGATAATGATGATTGAATGTTGTTTGTATTAGTGTATTAAACATGAGTGGGATTATACCAAATCAGCATATCATACTCCAGAGACAGTTAAATTATGCAAGCGGAAGACTTTGATAGATATATAAAATAAATAAACTATCCTAAGTCTCTAGAGTTTGAACATGTTACTAGGTTAAATATATATATGTATACTCCAAAAATATACAAAATGAATATACATGGGTGTTCCAAAAGTGTAAAATAACAAGTGTAATGGCATCTAATCAGCAACCCTATAACCCCGTCGATCAGAACATGGTCTACATATATCCACCTGATAGCTGCATATAAGAGAAACCCACCTCATCATCATAAAAGTCCGGCTCCGCTTCGTAAGCATCGCCATTATCTGAAACTAAAATAGGGTCTGGTTGGTGTTTCAAACACCGTCCCATGATCAACTCAGTGGAACTATAAGGCAAAGGTTAACATGTTATCAATACAATCAAGCAGTAATGATAAAGCAATACAATTAAGCATCCCTAAGTACTCTGATTAATGCAAACATGATATGTATTAATAATGTATGCCCTCACTTACACTCCCTTAGCATCTTCATCTTACGGCGCGCATGACAACCTCCCGAAAGTGCTCTTCCTCGCCAAAGCACATGCGGTGCGGTGCATGCTCATGTTAGCCAATACTTAATTAGATTGATTCATACAATAATGTTGGGAAGCTAAGGTTGTAACAACTCGTAAGTTTTCGTACACTGGCTCGAGTATCACCTCGACCAGAAATCACTTAGGATTAAATCCTTTAGAAAGTTGACAAAGTTAACTATGTACTAAACTAGATTAGACATGAAATCCGTTTGAATCGCTTTAAGTACGATCGACAAGATCCAAAACTTGTAGAATCCTTAACGCTAGGTTACCCTAAAATCTAGGATCAAACTCATTACCCGTCTGCTTTCAGAAGCACATTGAAACTCCGTATCAGGTCTGGACGGCACATCGGAAGTCTGAATAATATGAGGTTGAGGACTTAGGACCGCCTCGCTGGGCTTGACAACCATCTCGGAAATCAAATCCAGATAGAGTCCCACGGCTGTTCGCTTGAGTCTGGAGCGAGGGAGTGTGAAAACTCATGTTTCCTTTACAAAAGAAATATCTGGAATAGTGATCTGAGACTTGATACTTGCGGTTAATTTGTAAGCAACCAGACCGTCAGAATTTGACCCAAATACACCCTCGGATCAGGAAAAATTTCAGGAACATTTTACATGTACTTGGAATTTCGGATCGAGGCCCGCTGACTGTTGAACTGAAACTGGTCTGCCAGGTGTGATCTGGGAATCCGACTGAGACGAAAACTTAATTCCACGTAGATCGAAGGTTAGAGAGCTTAAGTCCGACCTTTGGCTCAAGGAGGCCCGCCAGAAACCCTCTTTTGAGCTGAATTAACGCCGTTTTGGTTATAACCCAAGTATACCTTAACCTTAAGTCTACTTTGGAGACTTTTTAGGCTATATAAGGGCCTTAGAACACCCTCTCTCACAGCCATACGAATTTGAAGAAAACCCTAGAGAGAGAAGTGAGAAAAGAGAGAGAAAGAGTGAGAGAAGTAGGAGAATCTCCCTGTTGCTGTTTCCTATCCCTACCCTAGCTCCACCACTCCGATCTTGCCGCTTTCCTGGCGATATCGACTTCATTTTGAGGTAAGAAATCCTAATCCTAGATCTGTTTTGGGGTGTGTAGGGTGTAGGTTATGAAATAGCTAACCTATTTCATTCTTTAGGCCACCAAACTGCCGAATACGGAAGCCTAGCAAACCTAGCTGATCCGTTGCGATTCCAAGGTGTAAGGTGAGGACTTTAGGTGTATAGGTTACGGTTTTCAACACTTTCAATGTCAGATAATGATAGATTCATGATCTGCATGCAATTACACATGTACAAAGTGCTTTCCATTTTCTGTTTCGATTAACGATGTAGATTATGGAAATTTACATATTCTAGGTATTCGTAGAAAATACCGTATACGTATAAATTTTGAAAATGTGTTTGACATGATTATTTGTTGTATGAATATACGCTATATGGATAAAATACTTATTTGATGAAAGGATTCGCCCAAATACATGTTTTACTAATATACACTATGTATGTAGAAATACTGTATTGCAGAAAGTACTGTATACATATATATTTTAGAGATGTGTTTGCCATGATTATTTGTTGTATAAATATATTATATGTGCATAAAATACTTGCTTGGCGAAAGGACTCACCCTAATACATGTTTGCTAACATACACTAAGTATGTTGAAATAATGTATGTTAAGTGTTTGTGAAAATGCTTGTGTGAGTAAGTGTTTGGATGTTGATGCCTTAGGTAGGTGTTGAGATGGGATTCTCAACTACCTTAGAGACATGTATGATTTTCCTCCATGTGGTTGATCACTTTAACCACTTATGAAATATATGTGTTTGTATTCCTATTTATATAGTGCTTTATAACATGCTTTATCACATGCTTTATAATATGCTTTATGATATGCTTGTTAACATGCTCAACTGATTGTATGATTTTATTTATGTAATGCGTATGTTTAAATTCATGTTTAAGTTGTATGATCCGTCATGGGTGATGGAGGAGTGGAGCAATGAGTGCGTGCAACAGCCCTGGCAGCCCTAAACGGATAATATCAGACTTTGATTGTATGATTTGAATCTTGATCCATTACTGCTTTAACTATTTGTAAATGAATGTGATTGGGGCTATTGTATGGTCCAAGCAGTCGGTAATGGGATCGAATTCGTGGCTGAGATTCATTCGCCACGTAGGACGTGTTTGACGAACCCGAGCCGTGCGTTGCTTGTCGGCAGTGGTTAGACCACATGAAGTGTTTATGCACTTCATGTCGTACAACTCAACGGGCGCTCGTGCTAGTCGAGCTCGCCAAGTAACCGGATCTGTCTAATGTTTGTTCACCATGTTTGGACGCAACTGCTTGAACCTAGGGTACCAAACTTACCAGTGAAATCCCGTTAACCATGGTACCTCGATCCACTAAGACTCATAAGCCGGACATGGTGGTATGGGACACCGTGGTCGAGCTGTCAGCCTACGCTGGGGCCACTTGCCTCCCCGTAGTGACCAGTGAGTAACCAGACTCGTGAGCCAATTATGGTGGTATGGGACACTATATTCGAGCTATCGACACCTACGGCGAGAGCTGAATACGGTGAGACCTACATTCGTGCTGACGGGCGACAAGTCCTTCGTAATGTCTTCGAGTATACTCTTAGGTCTGTGATTGGCGACGAGCCCTTTACAGTAACTAGAGCATGAGTTGGGCCGAGTACGGTGAGACCTGTATTCGAGCTGACGGCCAGCGATTGAGCCGAGTACGGTGAGGCATGTATTCGAGCTGACGGCCAGCAATTGAGCCACATACGGTGAGATCTGTATCCATGCTGACGGGCGACGAGCCCTTTGCGATGCCTTCGCGATGCCTCTCAAACCAAATATCGTATGAGATTAACTAGGATTGACGACCCTAGAATGGATCATGTTTGAGAATGATACAAGGGAGGTACCTTAGTTTCCCAATACTCCTATTTGAAATGGACTAATAACTACTCGGTAATCATGCTCATCATCGCACCACATGTGCCTAGTAGATGTGGAGCACTGAGGGAGGTATGCATCCGCGAACGTAAGATGATGTCGCATGAGGGTGGTTTGGAAAGGGCATTCATCATGTCATTTCATACTTGCATTTAATGAGAGTAGTTAGAATTGTTTGATTGTACTGCTTTATCATTACTGCTTGATTGAATTGATAACATGTTAACCTATGCTTTATTATTTCACTGAGTTAGCTACTCACTCCCACGTTATGGGATGGTGTTTTACACACCAACTAGACTCTATCGTAGGTATAGAGGATGCGTTGATTCAGGAGACAGAGCCAGAGTACGATGAGGACCAGGACGAGTTCTCATACATGCAGTACTCTGACGGCTACGCTTAGGCCGACTGGATCGCGGGGATTTTAGGATCTATCTCTTAGTTGTATTTTGACCCTTTTTATTCAGAAACAATACATGTATATGGATACTCAGTTAGTGTTCTATATGGATACTCAGTTAGTGTTCATACTCTGGAGATCAAGATGGTTTTGTTCCTTTACGTACATTATATATACAGTTTCAGTCTTCCGCTTGCCTTTATACTATTGATCTGGAGTATAAATTACTGTTTTGGTATAATCTCACTTATGTTTATTGCTCTAACACAGACAACATTTAATCATCATTATTTATGTTGCATAAGTAATGCGTTGGAACTCGGGAGTTGAGTTATACTCGACCCCCGATTTTCAAGGCGTCATAAAATACCTCCCTTATATTAATTCTCAAACAATGATCCATTTTAGGGTCGTCAGTCCTAGCAAATCTCATACGATGTTGCAGTTTTAGGTCACTACAAAAGGGCTCATCACCTGATCAGTATAGGCCTAGTTTATACTCTAGTTGCTACGAAAAGACTCATCGCCTTAAGGCAGTCTTAGAGTATGCTCAAGGTCACTACAAAGGGCTTGTCACCTGATCAATGTAGGCCTACAGCTCGAATATAGTGTCCTATACCACCGTATTCGGCTCGCGAGGTGGGGTTGCTCACTGGTCACTATGGGTAGGCTCGTCACCCTGGCTTAGGCCGACAGCTCAACCACGGTGTCCCATACAACTATGCCCAGCTCATAAGTCTTAGTGGATCGAAGTACCAAAGTGTAAACGGAATTTTCACTAGTGATTTTAGTACCATAAGTTCAAGCAATGGCAGTCATACATGGTGAACATACATCGGGTCAATCGGGTTACTTGACAAGTTTGATTGGTACGAGCGTACGCTGAATTAATCGACATGGAGTGCTAACCACTGTCGACAATCATCGTATGACTTGGATTCACTGAACGCATCAACTATGGTGAGACTAGCTCGGCTACTCAAACCGGAACTGTTACCGATTGCCTGGAATACGTCGTAGTCCCAAACACATTATGATGTAAGAAATATGTACATGTGGTAATCATACAACACTTAACAACCATTACAACCATGGATAGCATTTGAAAATACAATGAAACACATATAACATGCCATGTTACATATACATATTCTACTCAAACACACCATATAGATTTACAGCTACTTGAAGGAATTTATGTACATAGCTAAGGTGGTTGAGAATCCTATCTCAACTACCTTATTAACTACAGTTCATATAGCAACAACTCATTCAGGCATTTTGTCAAACACTTAGACTACACATAACCGACATACATAACGTATATTGATTTCAACATATAATAGGAAAAATCCTTTAACCGAGGAGTTGTCTAATACACATCAATCATGTTCTTATATTCCATACACATGGCAGGCACAAATCATGAATCCATATTCATTCAGTCATTTCAACAAACACTTCGACTTCACACCATAACATACATGACGTATGTTGGCCATAACATGTATTAGGGCCAGTCCTTTCGCCAAGGGGTTGTCGCACATACAACAACCCCATATCCACGATGGATAATCATGTCAAACACGAATCCAAATTCTATATGCATTTAATCATTTCAACTAACACATGAGATACACTATACTCGACATAGTTTATATATATCCATAAAGCGAAGGAATCTTCGCATTTAGCATGTGAAATGACACCCAAATCAGTTATAAATCATTAACCAACATTGAAAGCCTTGAAAACCATAACCTAAACATTTATAGTCCGCACCTTTCACTGGTAAACCCGTACCGAGCTCAGTTTAAACATTACGTCTTTATCTACGGCACAACGGCAACCTATAGGATGAAATAGGTTAGCTATTTCACCATTTAATCTATTTGAATCCTTAAAATAGATTAGGGTTAGTATTTCTTACCCAAAAACAGAATCAGAATCGCCGGAATAGTGATACGGTAGTGGTAGCTAAGCACGTGGAACGGCGGGATTGAATCCCGAGAACAAACTCTAACTCTACCTCTCACTCTCCTTCTCTTTTCTTCTCTTTCTTCTCTCTTCTCTCTCTAAGGTTTAGAAATTCGTATGTGAAGGGAGAGAGAGGGTTTAAGGTCCTTATATAGGCCCAAAATCGACCGCAATGGCCCTAGGGCCATGGTATACTTAGGTTATAGCCAAAACCTGACTGTTTCAGCTCAATGGAGCTGTTCTGGAGGTCCCTTTTCTACATACGGTCGGACTTAAGCTCCTTGATATTGGATCTAGATCAGGCTAAGTTTTCGGTTCGATCGAGATTGGGGATCGACCGCGGCGTACCCGTTTCAGTTCAACGGCCACCGGTACTCGATCAAGGTTACAAGTACTCTGACACGTGTTAGAAATTTTCCCTGATCCGAGAGTGTAATTGGGTTAGATTCCGACGGTCTGAATCCTTAGATTCGGCCTGCCAGCGAACCGACTCAATTCACTTAAGTTTCAGTTCATTTCCTAAATATATTCGCGTTTCTCACACACTTCGCTCCGGACTCAAGTTGTCGTTTCTGGGTACTATTAGGACTTGATTTCTGAGGTGGTTGTCAAGTCCAGCAAGGCGGTCATAACCATATAGTTTCGGGGTAATCGGACTTTCGACGAGTGGTCCAGGTCCGATACGGAGTTTCAGAGTGCTTCCGAGAGCAACTGGGTTTTGAGATGGATCCTAAGTTTTTAGGTAATGTAGCGTTAATGGTTCTACTCGTTTTGGGTCTTACAGAACGTATTTAAAGTGGTTCAAGCTAATTCTATTGATTATTCAGTTTAGTACTTAACTAAATTATTCCCTAATTATGACAGAATAAGGCCCTAGGGCAGGAGAGGCTGATCTTTCCAAATAACCTATTCGTTTTGTGATATTCCATAAGGTTAATTGTCAAAAGCCCATTTTATTTATCTATTTACTATTTACAGTAAGTTTTAGTTTAAGTATTGTTCTTCATCATTTAAACTTTAGGATTTGTGTCTAATGCGAAAGTACTTAGAAAAATTTGAAGAACAAGGTGGTGAAAGGTGAGATTTTAAAGGAAATGGGTTGAAAGGGAATTTGAGGCTTTAAGATTGAGTTTTGAGAAGTCAATTAAGGTATCATGATCGACTCATTGCCTAAGGACATCTATCTCCAAGTTGGCAAAAATCTGGGGTGTTACAATAAGACAACCCTAATACCAATCGGGCTCCTCTGCCAACCACATCCGATCTGCAATCCGCGCTCATCATGGAAAGGATATACATGTAATATCAGCATCGGCATAAACATAAATTACAATGTAGCATCAAGTGAGCTTTAAGGACTTCAACCCAAGTACCGTGCCCGATATATTCGCTTAGGGACTTCAACCCAGGGATTGTGCCCACGGTCTCTCGCACTAGATAACATTCACACATACTCCATCAAGTGCACACTGCACCAACATCCTCTACCACATACTCCATCATATGCACCCTGCACCAACATCCTCTATCACATACTCCATCATGTGCACCTTACACCAACATCCTTTACCACATGCATATGATCTCCGCATGATCAAACTATGCACACCATGCACTCCTCATCTATGATGCATGTACATGTATGCATGCGTGCAGATGCAATATGCACAAATATCATCAGACCAATCAAAATGATCACGGTACCAACATGGTAAAATAGTATTCTAATGTGCACTCTCCCCCATGATCATGGGGTTGTACGAGTGTCCACATCTTCCACGTCACAAGTGTACCCCAACCACATAATAACATAATTAGGATCAATCCATCATTCGGTACCAATCGCATGGCCAAAACCTCATACAGTGGCACCAGAACAAGTTGTATATCAAACACATGCAAGTGATGCACACATACAATAACATGTCTCAATTCCTCATGTAAAGATCCATAATTATTCAAGAGCTAGTTCGTATCACCAACATACTCATTCACAGTTAAGAGTTAAGTGGTTCACCTCATCATTCCTGTGGTAAGTGGGTACACAAGTCTTACGCTAGTACACAATGCTATGTGCACCATCTATGACTCAAGGTAATACATACGGTCCTTACATCCAATTAAACACCACCCAAGCATATAAACATAAATTAGCATTACCATACAATACAATCATCGCATCTAACCATACACGCATCATCATCACCATAAGTATCACATTACACAATTACCGCACATATGCCATCACCACATGCATAATTAGATTTCAATCCAACGCCAAAACATGTCTAGTTATCATTTCAAGTGGACTAAGGCCTAGTTCATTGCCACACTTGAATGGATCGGTTAGTGGGTCGCTACATCCTAATCTTCTAGCTTATTGGGTGGTCCATTCAATTACCACAAATGGTTCATTCGAGGACTCAATCATAACTCATTCACAAGGCCCAAATGCAACTTGGCATACACACATCACGAGTCTCATGCACTTACCAAGAGGCTCAAACATAGGCTCAATAAGCACTTTTCATGGAGTCTTACGTTCTTAGTAAGAGGAAGTAACCTATGGGATCGTTAGGTTTACCTCTAATGGGCCCACAAGGCGTCCACTCAAGGTAGGCTTTAAGGCTAATGGGCCCACCACTCTAACACCATTGTGAGCATTTTAGTGGAGTCCACAAATCAAGCTCAATATTATTAATATGATGGGTCCAACAATCAATTTGACATACGTCCTAAGTTCACATACCCAAGAGGTTACACCATCAACATAGTTCACAAGTCTGAGTAACCATACAATTCTCATATGCCCACATGGTCTTATGGCTACTCCATTATCAGAAATCCATATGGTTGAGAGGCCACACAAATGTCACTCTACTTGTTATAATAAAAGACTTAAGGTTAGATGGTTACGTACTTTCATTACATCATAACTCACATAATGGGGCAACTGCTTTAATAAACTTTCACATGGTCAGGCGGCCAGTACCACAATTTCACATAGTTTAGTATGTATACAATTACTATCATGATCTAGTGTTCACATTTCAAAATATCTAAACATAATAGAACAATCATAATCCTACACACGAATACAAGGCTACATTAATTATGTTAAGTCTTAGGTGACAACTGCCCCACACTTCACATGGCTAATAATCCGGGTTTAGTGTCACATAATGAACAGACTAAGGGCCACATTTAATCACATCACATATAGTTTAGCGGTCCTTACTTCCGCTTTACTAATGAGTTGAATGTAGGGATCATATTCATGTCAAATAATATCGATTTGAGGATCACTCTATTATCAAGTTGTATAATCCAACCTATATCATAATTCTCATGACTAAGAAAATCTGCACGTACAACCCAATTGTTCATGGTTTAGGTGACCATGGCTATCCCCATAAGCACGTGGTCATATCATTGGGTGGCCACCAATGCCACCTGATTTCATGTAGTTGGTTGGCCTTGTGTGCATTTCACAATCATACAATTAGATGACTACATATACTCCACAATTGCATATGATTAGGTGGTCATACATATGTCACATGCCCACATGATTAAGGGGCCAAACACGTATATAGTACCCTCTCACCACTAGAGTCCACGCATTGTTATAATTGAACACGTTTATGGGTTTAAACACATGTCATATGATCTTACTATTTAGGGCCGCACTCTAACCAAAGTGCCAAGTGGTCAAGGGTTGTCCACTCATTATATAATTATCTAATCTAAGGCAGTAACTCAATCTCAAATAAATTAGGGTAGATAGCACATCACATGATCATGTGGTAGTAGACCACTCATGCCGCACAATTTCACGTGGTTTAAGACATCATATACATTACAAGTTCATATGACTTAGAGGTTGCCCGAGCATCACTAAATTTTATGGTTAGGGACCGTAAGTTCACATGTTAGTGGTCACCTAAGCATCACATAATCATAAGATTTGGACTATGCGTTCATCATAGTTGTATCAATTGCGGGCTATCCACGCACTACATAGTCACATGATTGTACACTGTTAATATATATAGTAATTTTAACAAAGATCCGGACCATTCACATATCACATTTGCAAACAATCCAATTTGCATAATTAAAGGGCCGCTAATCCATTGTGCCTACACATGGACACATACATGTAGGGTGGATTCTATGCCAACGAGTAGCATGGATAAGATGTATACACCAAGATGGATCTCGCCATGCACTAAAATAGAACATTCTCACGGCAAGGTCGCCCAAGAGTTTGGGTGGTAAAATATATAACAGTGGGTCTTGTACCTCCCAACCTATCGAGATGGATGTTGTGGTTAAATACATATATCAGGTGGGTCACACGGTCTAGTGGGTCCACCACTCAAGTAGGATATTAAATCAACATCATGATGAGCAGTAAGAAGGCTTTAATAGTGGGTGCAACCCACTGCTTGCAACGGTGGGGCCCACCAAGATGGATGGATGGTTGATGGATCCCATAATCACATTGGGTCTATAGATCTTGGGATCCACGCTAAATCGGTATGGAGAAATGAATGAACGGTTAGGATAGAACATATATATTATGTTGGAGCCCATGGGGACCTCCCATGAGGTCAAGTTGTGTGGGGCCCACCGTGATGCGTGTCAACCCTAAACACCATCAGTCAGATGCATCAATCCATGGTGGGCCTGGGGCTTGAAATCAAGTTAATCTGTGACTTGTGTGGGCCACGCCACACACAAATGTTGAGAGGGTTACCCTCCATTAAACATTCATAATCATTTGTTGGGCCCACCAAGACGTGGTTCATAAATCCAACCCATCTATTTTGTGTGTCCCACTTGGTTAAGGGGTTAGACCAAGTTTCAGATGCATCCAAATTTCAAGTGGACCCCAACAAGTGCTTTTATATATTTTATCCAATTTTCACATGATTTTAAATGGTGTGGGCCACCTAAGTCCCGTGTACAACTGATTTTTAGGGTGACCCATAATCTAAAGGGAACCCATCAAATGCATGGTGTTGATGTTTGACATACATCACGGTGGGGCCTGTGGTGGGACCCATGGTCCCTGCCTCTCACAAGCAGCAGGACGCTGACCGTAAGGGTGTCCAACCCTTTTCTTTTTTCTTTTTCTTTATCAAGTGCACATGTGTGCATGGGTGTGTATGTGTGTGTGTGGCCAGCCTAATGGGCCACACTTGGACTGTTTGGATGGCATACAAAAATTTGGTGGGACCCACTATCAATGGGTCCACATGAGGTCTATAAAAAATTATTTCTATATGTCTTCTCCTATGCATCCACACCATTAATCATATCATTATCATCAACACCATCTCCACCATACATAAACACAAGGAAAACAAAATAAGAATGAGTGATGAGGGTGTACTCACCTTAATGGATTAGATGGATGGTTGAGATAGATGGTTGGGTTGGGATTGATGGAGTTGATGATGGCCCACCAAGATCACATCTCTCTCTCTCTCTCACCTCCTTATTGTAGGAAAATGGTGAAAATGTTAAGGGATGGAGGAGTATTTGTAGAGAAATGGATAAAAATGTGGTTAGGTTAGGTTGATGTGATTATGGTTAGCTTAGGCCAGGATTATGGAAATTTGTGCATGATTAGGACTTAATGGTGTATTAAAGGGACATGGGGTGTTATGGTGTAATAAGGTCATGCATAGGATATGGTATGGAGAAGAGTTGACTTTGGACACACATGAGAGAGGGGGGGTATGGGTGTGTGACATCACACACATGGGTAGAGATTCTCTCACCCATGTGTGGCATGGTGCATGTGTGCATAGCATGTGTGGAATGGAATATATAGCGCCATGCGGATATGATACACCAATGATTCCTCGCAGTGTATCTCACTAACAGAGCATCGTACAGATGCACGGGTGGTACCTCCACGATCGCGGCGATGGGGTAGTCGATATGAAATAGGTTTCAAGGCCTTGGGGTTCCTGTCAGTCATGTGTGCACTATGCACAGCTAGTTCAGGTCTCGCCAAGGGCGTCGATCATCGTGCACGTAGGCATAGAAAATGTACGGAATGGACAGGGTCTTACAGTAGGCTCATCATGACTGTCTAAGATAAGACAATTCCAGAGATAGTCGAGAAATTCCTCCTCCATGCGAGAAGGAAGACACGGCAGATTATCTCATGAGATGTTGCACTCGAACGAAATGTAAGTCAAAACGTGGACCCCACACTAATCATGGGTTCCATTTGTCCTGTCCAAACGGTGTAGATCACCATGATAGGCCCAAGAAAAAAAATGTCATTGCAGGCGGCACCATCTTCCTCATTCAACCCAAGAACCCATTATCATGACATGGGCCCCATTTCAAGATCAGAGTTACTTTTCTGGTGGGCCTTAGGTATGGGAATCCATCCTTCATAATGGATCAAACCCATGCATGTAGGAGGATGTGAGCAGGACCGCACCAATCCCGACCGTTCACTGTAACGGCTAGGGCGACCCTATGCCTATAAAACCAATTCCATTTCCTTGGGATTCACACCAAGAAATTCGGAGAGAGAGAGAGAGAGAGAAAGAGATGGAGAAAGTGAGAAAAGAGGGAGAAAGTTTGAGCGTTGGCGCTGAGCTCGATGTCGCATTACATCGAGTCAACCAAGCCAGCTTGATTTGGGTAAAGTTAGGGCAGGTCCAGAGGCCCTAGGCTCTGATGAGGAAAAGAAAGGGAGAAAGGGGGAGTGAGGAAAGGAGAGAGAAAGAGAGATCAGGGGGAGTGTTAGATGGGTTAGAACACAACCAGTCTGAGTTAGGCCACGGCCTCCAGCTAGAGGACCGTTCACTGAGTCATGGCCCGCGTGGACGACTGCCTTCCTTCGGACCTGCTGCATAGTTCTTAGGTTCAAACATCGACCGGGAGCATCCCGCCGAGTTGAATCTAGGCAATTGCAGTGACTAGTGCAACCACTATCTAGATGAATCCGCTTGCCACCAAGTGAACGAACTCGAACCAGTTTGAGTTGAATTGTTTCTAGCACCAACTAATGCTGACCCGACAGCGAGTTGGGTCCCTAACTCTAGTGGGTGTTGGACTCACTTGTGGTATGCCTGGGACACCACCATTTTCCCGGGACTCGTCGCCTTCAGGTTGCGCAACAGCTAAGGCTGTTAGGAGTACAGTTCCACCTAAACCAACTCCTAGTTTGAGGATGAGCTAGTGTGCGGCAACTTGGCTAGTTCAAGGACTTGGTAGACTCGTCCCATGGAAAAGGAAGCCAACAAAGATCATCCTTTATACGACCACGTTTGGCCAGGTAATGATCCCAGCCACGTTTAAATTAGTTGCATCAACTTGATATTAGCAATCCAAAACTGCCTCGTTAAACTAGGCTTGTATCCAGCTAGTTGCACTCCCTTAAACCTACACAACCGGTTTTTCCTCTATCGCCTTTTAGCTATCAGAGCCGGAAAAAGTCTACTCCGAAGGTGATGATCTCTTCCCCTTGAGCTTTCCACTTTCCTATTAGTTTAAGTAATAGTTTCTGTTTTAAATTTCAGTTGATAATTAATATCTCTATTGCTTGCGTTAGTTGTTGGATTTGACTTCTAACTTATATGCTCAATATTTATCTTGTATAAACATATGTATGTTGCACTTGTATACT
Source organism: Magnolia changhungtana (assembly GCA_030180095.1). Taxonomy (NCBI): domain Eukaryota; kingdom Viridiplantae; phylum Streptophyta; class Magnoliopsida; order Magnoliales; family Magnoliaceae; genus Magnolia; species Magnolia changhungtana. The sequence continues at coordinate 841,675 of JASAUF010000293.1, forward strand.
TCTCATGTCTATGGATTACTTATGGATTGCTTATGGAACTTAAACCGGTACCTCTATCAGTGGAAAACCCCACTTGTATATGCACACCCATACTTGGGATGTAACTTGACTGATTGTGACTATAATGGGCCCCCGACCTAGTGGTCATTTTACCTAAGTTGTTGTGGGCTTACCATCTTTCATATCCTTGTGCCCTCTTTGGTTTTGATGTGATATTTGCCCTTTGCGCCTTTGATGTGATATCTGCCCTTTGTGCCTTTGATGTGATATCTGCCCTTTGCGCCTTTGATGTGATATCTGGCCTTTGCGCCTTCAATGTGATATTTGCCCTTTGCGGCTTTGATATAATATTTTCCATTTGCGGCTTCAATATGATATTTGCCCTATGTGGCTTTCATTTGATATTTGCCCTAAGTGGCTTGATGGATTATTTCTGTATATCTATGCGATGGTAAGATCTACTTATGGTTGGCCACTAGTCATGAATGTTACCATTAAACATCCTAATGTTGGAGTCTCATGAGCCGGGGATGGTGGAATGGGACACTATGACCGAGATGTTGGCCTACGTTAGGTGACGAGTCCCCTGTGTGACCTTTGAGCTTTCTTAAATTGGCTGGTTGTAATCGGAATAATAATGTATGGGTTAATCATGCATTCATAGCATACTAGCGATGACGGGTGGCTAATTCTACATGTTATAGCACGTGCCCTTAGACTTAGTGGGGTATCATTTCGCTAGCTCCCAGACCATCGACTATCGACCTATGTACATGATGTACGATGGCTTGGTCATTATGTTGTACGTGATATGCTGCGCTGATAACCGGCCATATGCATGGGTGATGAGCCCAAGTCCAACTGGATGAGTATCCCCAAGTTGATGTACATTCACGTATCCATGCATTTAAACAAGACTACATCATGTATTGTTTTGGATGTTTTATTCTTTAAAACTATGCTTGACTAATACAACGGTGTGTAATCTTGAGGGGAATGCACACTGAGCTGACCACTCATTCATCAAATATATAACTGTACATGTCACGCCTCGAAATCTGGTACCTGGGTATATCCGACCCCGATTCCATACCCGGAGGCATGACTTATGTTTTGTATGTTTACACCTCATAATCCACACGTATATTGACAAAATGATCTCATTCATAAAATGCAATAATGAAATATTGAATAACCAAACGTTTACTTAAAGAAGAATAAAATGTCCATGTTCCGACTATTCATGATTATCATCAAACACATGCCATCGTAATGCTATCATACTATGTTTAATGTTCATTACACTTATTTAGAAAATAAAAATAAATAAAAGAAATTTCTTTAAGCTCCTCCATGAGATCCCGATCCTGAAATTTTAAAATCCCAACAGGGTAAGCTGCGAAGCCTAGTGATGAATCTCAACACAGGTTTCAAAATAACCTCATATAACATGAATAAAATGTATTAAAAGATACAATACCTATTTAGGTAAAGTAACAAATGAGGAGATTTAATAAACAAAATATTTCAATGTAAATTCAAAGAAAAATGAATGAATGAAATCAACATATGTTATACTCCATAATAACGTGTACGGTTTATTCTTTTTAACACCAGGGCCAGTTTACACCGGTTGGCCAACACCTACGCCAATACAACACCTAGCCTGGCAATGGGAACCTCTCGCATAACATGCTCACCCATCTAAAGGGCACTTGGCGAGGGACCCATTCGTACGTTAGCTGGTCAGACTACTACCCTACCGACCTGACAGTGGGAACCTTTTGCAATCCTGATATGCTCACCCACTCAAAGGGTACGGTAGAGGTTCCAAAAGGTACCAGTTGGGTTTCTGGGACTTTCAACGCAAGGGTCTTGATTGCCCCACCTATTTACGCTTTAAGGATTTTCAACCCAGAGGACTTAATCGCCCCACCTATTTCTCGTGTTCCAAAAACTGTTCGAAGTATATATAATTTTAATATTTCATGAGCAAAATATTTCTAAGGACAATTTGTTTCTAATCATTGTAGATTGTTTGTACATGATTTAAAGTTCGACGTAAAAATATATTTATGCAATGCAATCCATCAGATCCGATCCGATAGTCCGGAAAAGTATATTGAACTTGAAGTTTCTAAAATAATGCTTTAAATTCTGATAAAAAAATAATAATAAACGAATTATTGATGCATGGGCAAATAATAATCTAAATTTAAAGTTGATTCAAGACTTGCTAATTAAAATAAAGAGAACTATAAGAAAAATCATGTTAAATAAACACAACAACTATGAATCAAATGAATAAATTAATAAGAGAAAATGCACCATTATTGAATTATTTGCATAATAATAAAAATAAAAGGAAACAAAGTGGAATTTATTATAAGATAAATAAATAAATAAAAATATCAAGTGAGAGAAAAACTCAACTTTTTCTTAAAAAGTATTTTCTTTTCTTCTTTCTTTTTCTTTTCTTTTCTTCCTCTCTCTTCCTTTTCTCTCTCCTCTTTTCTTTCTTCCTTTTTTTTTTCTCTCCTCTCTCCCTCTTTTCCAACGTGAATGTCCAACAATACTTTTTTTGGTTCTCTCTCTCTCTCTCTCTCTCTCTCTCTCTCTCTCTCTCTCTCTCACTCTCCTCACTTCCTCACCTCACCTCACCTCACGTTTCACAACCTACCACCTCACATTACAATTCCTCTTATCCTATTTATAGTGACTCATCTCACTAGCTATTACACACGTGGGGAGAAGGCAACGGTTGTTGCTTCGATTTTCATCTCATTTGGTCACGTTTTTTTTTTTATTATTTTGTTTTTTTTTTAAGATTTAAACAACGTGCACCATTAATGTAGTGTAAGGCTTTAGATTTAAACAACGTGCACCATTAATGTAGTGAAAGGTGCCATGCATTGCATGCATGTCACGTGTGTGGCACATGTGTTTGGTCCATATATGTGAGGTGTGGTTATGATGAGTGTGCATAGTGTATAGTTTATGATGCATGCATGGGCCACTTGTGTGTGCATGAATATTATGTATGTGATGTGTTTGGTGCATGTGTATGGTTATGATGTACTCCATGGTGCATAAATGGTTGATGTATATGGACGGATCAATGTATAATAAATGGATAGATGTATGTATGGATAGATGGATGGATGTGCATGATGTATGATTGGATGAGTTCATGTATGATCGGGGAAATGGATATGTGATGTACTCATGTATTAGTGGTGAGATGGATGGTCAATTTAGATGGATGGACAAGTAGTTTGATGATTTAAGCATGTGGACAGTTAGATGATTGTATCGTTGGATGGATGGTTAAGTGTATGGTTGGATTTATTAGTTAACGAACGGTCGGATCAGATATGTCCAAATCAATGGTTGAGATTGAACCAGTTGATCTTGTAGATCGATGGTCACATCGGACTAATTGGGTATGTCGATTAATGATTAAAATTCGACGGTCAAGATTTATTTGGGTTATTACAGTACAGGTAGTACAAGTGGCTTAAATGATATGCATGTTCAGACTTGATGAGAAGAAGTGTATAAGTGTCAGGGATGCATGGTTGTATCTGCTAAGAGAAGCTGCATGATCTCGCGGCTCAAATTTATATACATTTTATTATTTCTCATGTGTATATTACGTAATCTTTGTATTTGTTAATATGGAGACATTGGTTTGTATAAGTCATTATGGGCAGAAGCTCGTATATTCTAAATGCAAATAAAATTTTCCTTTATGTTTGATTTGTCCATCTTTCGCTAAACTGCTAACTCTGAAAGAAAAAAAAATACCTGGATTTGACTATCTTTAAAGGTTAACACGGGTTTTTGGAGAACGAGTCATATACTCGGGTTCCAAAAACTCGAGGTGTTACATTTCTTCACTCGATGGACACCAAAATCAATAATTAAGGGGTTGATTTGTCAATTGAGTTACTTTTACAATAATTTAAGGGCTAAAATTTGACATGTATGGTTAATTTATGATACATAGTTATGGTATAAAATTTCACATCAAACGGATCATGAGAACTATGTGATCTACAATTCAAGGGTCTAGGTTAATGGTATTTTCGTAATTATTCAGATATGAGAGTTTTGAGAAATCTAATAGTTCTACATGGTTATAGGCACATTTCTAAGTAATTCTTACAAAAGAAATTATATCTAAATCATTATGAATAAAGAATTATTCACCAAATTAATTAGGGAATGTATACATATCAACCAACATAATAGATGTTAGATGACATATTAAAAATAGAAAAACTTGATGGTTAGTACTATGATCATGTATACAAGTGGGTGTACGGTCAGTTTTGTAAACGGATAATCACAAGTGGGTTTTTGGAGTGATCAAGAGGCAGAACATGTATACCGTTAGATTCAAGTGACTTGTTCACATGTGTAAGTTTCTCGTATTATAGTTTTGATGGTGGGTTAAACATATTCATAGGTAGTGATCAAGATGAAAGGATCGGAATCTCAATTTGATATGTGTACGAGCAGATGTAGATATTTGGTAGTCAGTTTACTATGATCGGGTGGTCCAAACTCAAAGTGGACGGTCAGATTTCTTTACCTATCGGTGGATAATTGGTTGAACGGTTGGTTATGATGGACAAGTGGGAATACTTGGACATACGATGATCTTGTCTTAAAATCAACTGTCCGGTGGCTTGATCTATTGATGAAGATAATTCTCAACGGTCAGATTCATGTTGGAGAATAGATGCAAGGTTATGATAGATAAATTGGTATCATACACATGTAAATATTAAATTAAATTTAATGTTAACACTCGAGAACTTTCAATATTTAGGTATTGAAAAGTTCAGGATGTTACAACAAATCAGTGCACTAACACAAAAAATCTTGATTTTAAAATACAATAATTATTCAAAAAGCTTTGTAAATTCTCCCAAATTAAATACGAGTTTTATGAGAACTTTATTTGAATTTCGTTATAACCCAAACATGGCATTCATGGGACTTCATGCTCTTGAAAAATCTTAGAAATTCAAGATTATGATTACTATTTGTTTCGACAAGAAACGAATGTATTGTGGTTGGGATATCTATATTCGATAATAACGAAGAAAAATGAAAGAACAATCATTATCAAATATTTTATTGATTCTGAAATTCGTTTATATCCCCATATATCCCTTGATTCTAATACAAAGTATATTCAATTAATACAACAACATGAATGAAAAATAGTCAGCATAATGATTTCGGCAGCATCCCGTCTTGCGGCACGTTTATCTTAGCGATAGAAGGGTTATGTGAATTCGAAGATCCTTCATTTCCTCTTAATATGCTTGGAATATGAGTTATATATGAGTTATAAATGATAATCTTGAAGGAGATAATCAGATTCCATAAAAGATTGTCATCCTTGCGTGGGATTCCGAAGACATGTAATAATGTTTCACTGCATGCATAACAAAGGCATTGTGCGCCCACGCAATGGATGCCTGTTGCGCAGCCACACAACGGGTGCTCTTCTTTGTCTTCTTCTTCTTCTTCTTCTTCTTCTTCATGGAATACTTGGAAAAGATCTTAGAGAATTCTCGAATTTCCCTTGGTCTTTCTAAGCTCCGCACTTTTGAATGAATGAAATGAAGGAGGGAGGGGGGTACTTATAGGCCACCGCACATGTGAACCCTCCAACCCGCGCAAGACCTTTACTTTGCGCGGTCACACGAAAGGCTCATTGCTCGCCGTGCAATAGACCATCATCTGGTCCGCACAACACATCTGTCGCACGCCGCCCAATACATATGTACTACATGGGCGCAAATCTGCTTCTTTGTTACTTTGATTCTCATTCTTTTATTACTTCTTTCTTTCTAATTTTTTAAGCCTTAACACAATTTTCTTTTCTTAGAACAAAAAAAATCGATCCTTGACTTGTGACTACATTTTATTTTAACCATTTATTCCATGCCTACCTTGGCCTATTTGGATTGCGAATTACACTAAGTAATGTATTGTAAAATTACAATGATTACAAACTATGATACACATATGCAACTAAGGGGCCTGTTTGGATCACATTAAATCACAGTAATGTAATGTAATGGATAGTAAAAAAGTAATAATTACCATTGCCACTATGTTGGGAAGTAAAACCGAATAAGATACTTAATGCATTACTCTTTCATTTACACTACCAATATGTAAAGTACTTTCATTAGTTAAATACATTTAGATATAATTTTGTCCATATGTGTTATATCCACACCATTTATCTATGTTGCAATATCCTTTTAGAGCATGTCTCAAAAAACGTGGAAGATCCAACACTTATGAGAGCCTCAAGAAGTTTTCAATGGATCCCTAATGTTATCTTTCATGTGGTCCATTTTGAATTTGTATCCGCCTGATTTTTTATCTCATTGTGTAAAATGATTACATAAGATGGATGGACCACGCGGATATAACACAAACATCATGGTGGGCCCCACAAAACTATGCCACGTCAACTAACATACCATGTTCATATCATGTGGAGATTCCAAGAGATTCTAGTGATTTGACCGTTGGCAATATCAAATCAAAGGAAAGCAATAATGATATAAGTTTTACTATAGATTACTATAGTTCCAGTGATGCAGACACAACCTATTATTGCATGCAGGGTGTATAGTGAGAATTACACTATTAAATGACTGTAAATGGGAAATAATTATTTAATCTTCTAATTGTGTGATGACATCATGCATATTTGATTACAATGATTATTCTATTACCTTGTTTGTTTTACTACGTAAAAATGGTAGTTGTATAATATGAAAATGTAATGAGTGCAGTATACTTTTTCTCATATATTTGATTCTTGATTTATGAGTCATAAATTTTCTTGAAACAAATAATTAGATATAATTATGGTGGGTTGTATACTTGGTATTTCATAAATTGAAAAACCAAACAAGCCTTTAATGTCAAATTGTAGAAAAAATTACTCATAAATTGTAATAATGCATAATGATGAGACATAATAAGTGTCTGCAAGAGAGGCAGCTTGCCGAATACTTTCACATTTATAATGTAGTTCGCATTCTAGAGAATTAAGATACAGAATGTGTAAGCATTTGGAGTAAAAATTTAGTGCCCACTATGATATATGCGTCTCATTCATATCGTCTGTTCATTTTTCCAGCTTATTTTAAGGCATGAGCCCAAAATTAAAGCATATCTAAAACTTAAGTGGACGACACCACATAAAATGGTGGGAGTTGAACCTCCAGCGTTGAAATCTTTGTAGGATCCATGGTGATGTTTATTTTTCATTCAACCTGTTCATAAGGTCACGTAGACATGGCTGAAGGGAAATCATAAATATTAAGTTGATACAAAACTTTCAGAAGTTTTCAACTGCTTGGCCGTCAACTCCCATTGTTTCCTATGCCGTCAACTAGGGCTGTACATGAATCGGGCTAGCTCAGTTAACTCGCTCGACTCGGCCTGAAAAAGCTCGACTCAGCCCGACCTGGAACTAGTTCGGTCCGAGACAGGCCATTTTTTTCAGCTCGAAACTGAGTTCGGGCCGAGTTCGAACAAGTCCCAGTTCGGCCTGATTCGATCCGAAACCCGACTCGACCTGGCCTGACTCGGCCACACACACACACACACACACACACACACATATATATATATATATTCCTAAATCCTTACCCTAACCATTTGAGACAGAGAAGTGAGAATAGCGCCCGACTCATGAACTTGCTGTAAGGTCTGAAACTGGCTAGAACTCGGCCCGAACTCGTCCGATTGCTAACTGGGCCGAGTTCGGACTGGACATGTTGGCCCGGTGACCGGGACGGGCCGGGTTCGGGCTGGGTTTGGCTTGTGACTGGGCCGGGCCGGTTGAGGTCAGTTCGACTCGGTTCGGCCCGATATACACCCCTACCGTCAACTCAATCTTTAGATATGCTTCAATTTTGTATTCATGCTTTAGGGCCTGTTTGGCCAGGCAGATCCCACGGTATTAGGAGGGATGGGATCGGCAGATCCATGAGATATGAGCAATCCCATGGATCTTAAGACAGTCCACTGACATCACCATTATTACCTTAAAATTGATCCTATCCCTTGGTCGGATGGATTGGAAGGTAAAATCCCGGGATATGCAGGGCGTGCCAAACAGACCCAATGAATTTGTCCCGGGATATAAGCAATCCCATGGATCTTAAGACAATCCACTGACACCACCATCATTACCTTAAAATTGATCTCATCCCTCCTACCACCATGGGATCTGCCCGCCCAAACGGGCCCTTAAGATGAGGATTTTAGGTGGTAAAATAGATAAACGGCATGGATGAGTCACATGCGTCGAGCCCTCGCGGGTTTTACTGGGTAATTGAGATCTCTTGCTCTCCCTCGTTAGTGTTAGAATCAGAACATGGCAAAGCTGTCAACATCTTAAGGGGATGGACAGAAATTATCCAAGTAACCAGTACTTAATTTTATCTGCGTAAGTTGGACAAACAAACCGACCTGTATATATGCTCGGAGAGAAATTTCGCACTGTAGTGCAATGTAATTTGTAATTCGCAATCTAAAACGGCTTGGATCGGGGTTCTGGTTCTGATATGTCACGTGCATTATAAAAAGCTCTGTGCATTGAAATGGATAATCATAGGCTGTCAGCCTATCAAAACAACTGGTCTAAGGAGTAAGTACGGAGCTACTGCAGTACGTCAATCACGTGACCTTTTTAACGCGTCTCAGTCTATTTACGTCACATGCTAGGTTGCAGGGGCAATAAATGACTGCCCGAGATTTCAATTTCTCTGGCACGACGGGGAACGCGGATTACGTCCTACCCCCGCCCGGACAGTAATCCGTCCGGGCAGCGCTCCGTGGGGATCACTCTGATGTAAGTGTTTTATCCACGCCGTTAATCGTTTTTCTTATATCATTTTAAGAAATTCGCAAAGATATGAGGCAGGTTTATGGCTTAAGTGGACCACAAAGTAGAGATTTAACGTCCACCATTAAAATTTCTTGGAAGCTAGAGAAGTTTCAGATCAAGCTGATATTTGTTTTTTCACTTCATCCACGTCTAATTGGATGGTAAAAAACACATCACTTTGGCCCTTTGAAAGGTTTCAATGGAGGGTGTCATTATCACTGCAGCTTCCTTGCGTGGTCCACTGGAGCTATGGGCCCGCTTAATTTCTACAATTACACCTTAAAATGATTTAAGAAAAACGATTAACGGCGTGGATAAAACAGTTACATCACCGTAGGCCCACGGATCCCTGCCCAGACGGTAATGCGGGGTTCGGACGCAATCCGCGTCCCACGACAGGGAAGGCAGTCCCGCGACAAGACGATTTCTCCAGACCCTACACCAACACGTGAGTTAGGCACAACTTTACCAATATTTTGACAACTCTCGTGTGAACATTCAAGTCAATCCAGAACGTCCAATTCTCATGATTTCTGGGCCACACAATCTGGACGGTTTGAACTTGCAATAAAAATGCCCATTCTAGGGTGGATGAGTTGATATAATATATAACGAGGTATGCTCACCTGCGCACCTTCTTACGTTGGCACCCGTGCCACTTTTGCACACGTTTTTATCCACATAATTTGGACGTGTTGCGCCCTTGTAAACTACGTGAGACTAATTATCAGTTTGATCCAAAACTTTAGCCACCGATAACAAAAAAAATAAAATAAAATTGCAAATTAAGTTAGAAAACTCATTCCTTTTTCCGGGCCCACCAAAGATTTCGTTCGCACTAAAAGTTTTGCTTGCGAGGTATCAAAGGGTACCGCATCAGGTGAATTGTACAAATTCTATGTTTAAGACACGTGTGAAAAGGTGTGCACGGTTGCTCATATAAGAAGGTGAAGGGGTGAGCATTCCTGGTTATATATATATATATATATATATATATATATATATATATATATATATATATATGGGAGAAGGTACAATGCGCTCGAGCTAACGATAAGCTCCCGTGAGGTTGAGTTGTGTGGGCCTCACCGTGATGCGTGTCGACCATCAACACCATGCATTTGATGGGTCCCCTTTAAATTATGGGATATCCCAAAAATCAGCCGTATACGGAACTCAGGTGGGCCATACCATCTAAAATTATGTGAAGACACCGTTAAATCATATAAAAGCACTTAGTGGGGCCCACTTTAGTTTTGCATGCCCCTGAAACTTGGTCTGAGCCCTCATTCAAGTGGGACACACATAATGGATGGGCTGGATTTGCAAACCACATCTCGGTGGGCCCTTAAAAATGGTTATGAATGTTTTAATGGTGCACGACCCTTCTCCACTTCTGTATGTGGTGTGGCCCACACAAGTCACGGATTGACTTGATTTTTGAGACCTTAGCCCACGATGGAATGGTGCATCTGACTGATGGGGTAGATGTTCGAAACGCATCACAGTGGGGCCCACACAGCTCGACCTCATGGGACGGACTAGTGAGGTGGAGCGCATAGTACCTTTTTATATATATATATATATATATATATATATATATATATATATATATATATATATATATATAGCGGAAGGTGAGACGCTTATCTGCGAACCAGTTCGCATGGACTACGTACGAACTTTTTTGAGAACTCATCATATCCGATGAGTCTTGAAAATCTGAACGGTCCACATGAAGCAGAACCTCTTGAAATCCCTTGGTACAAATTTTTACTTTGAAATAAAACTTCGATGGGCTATGAAAAATGCAAACAGTTTCTTCCCTTGATTTGAATTTCTCCTTGCTATGGTCCATCGGAATCTTAGATCAGGGTAAAAATTCACCCCCTCAAGTTTCATGGGATTCCGCATCTTATGGACTGTTCGGATTCGACACCCATGACACGTGTGCAAAGGCGCACACATACGTAGGTGCGTAGGTGAGCATGCCTATATATATATATATATCCATCTGTTTTTCCACGTGATTTTAGAACTTGAGCCCAAAATTGAGGTACATCCAAAATTCACTTGAGCCACATGATTTAGGGCCTGTTTGGTCGGACCAATCCCACAGTATTAGGAGGGATGGGATCGCGATATCCCGGGATATGCATGACGAGCCAAGCAGACCCGGTGAACTTGTCTTGGGATATAAGCAATCCCATGGATCTTAAAACAATCCACTGACATCACCGTCATTACCTTATAATTGATCCCATCCCTTGGTTGGACGGATTGGAAGGTAAAATCTCGGGATATGCCAGGCGTGCCAAACAGACTCAGTGAACTTGTCCCGGGATATAGCAATCCCATGGATTTTAAACTAATCCACTGACATCACCATCATTACCTTAAAATCCATCCCATCCCTCCTAATCCCATGGGATTCGCCAGCCAAACAGGCCCTTAACAAGATGGGGATTGAATGCACATTGTAAAAGCATTCATAAGTCCGTACAAATTTTCAATCGAGCTAATATTTTTGTGTTTTCAATTCACCTTAGTAGGAATAAGGTTATGAGCAGTTTGGATGGCATACAAAGATCACCGTGGATGCAGGAAAGTTACAAAAGTAGGCATTTCCTTACTTTTCCTGTGGTGTCGCTCACTTGATTTTTTGATGTGCATCGTTTTTTTATTTTTGAAATATATCTTAAAATGATTTAGAAAAGAAGATGCGAGTAGATTTCTCGTAAACATCAGGTTGGGCCCACCTAGTTTCCCGATGCAGGATGTTACTGCCTTCAGGTCGTTGGCAATCGGCTTCCACGAAAGAGAAACAACTGTTCGACTTTTGCGACCCTACCGTACGCAGTCTGAGTAGCAAGCTCGTAGTACAACTCGGAGCGTGAGGAGCATCAATGCTCATCTTCCCACAACATGTACCTACAGCAGCTATATAGCTCGTGTGAGGTACACCAGCCAATCGACTTCCCTCCATGGGCTACATGATGGAAGTGGATTGGATGGTGTACTACACACCTATGTAGCTGGTGTATTAACGTCAACAAGTTTTGTAGGTCCAATCATGGGAAACGGATTGGCTAATCCCCCTGCCACCAACCAATGGCTGGTGGTCGGTGCTTCATGGGCCCCAACATGGTGTATGTGTTTCATCCGTGCTGTCCATCTACTTTTACAGATCATTTCATGGCATGAGACCAAAAACGAGGTATATCCCAATCTCAAATGAACCACATTACAGGAAATAGTGTTGAATGAACTTCGACCATTAAAAACTTTTTGGGGGCCATATAAGTTTTGGATCAAGCTGATATTTGATTTTTCCCTTCATCTAGGTCTGTATGACCTAATCAATAGATTGGATGTCAAATAAAAAATACGGTGGCCCTTAGGAAGATTTTAATGGTGGATATCCAATGACTATTGTTTTCCTGTGGTGTGGTCCACCTGAGATTTAAATCCCTCTCATTGTTGGAACCAAGCCCTGAAATGATCTTTAAAATGGTATGAATGGAATGGATGAAGCACATACATCATGGTAGAGCCCACGAAGCACCGACCACTAGCCACGGGGATGGTGTCAGGGGGAGTAGCCAATCCATGCCCCCAATCATGAGGTATGTGTTATATCCAAATCATCCATCCATTGGCTAGCTCATCGTAAGGTTTGAGCTAAACAATAAGATAGATTTAAAGATAAAGTGGACCATACTACAAAAAGCAGCAGGGGATTGAACGTCTACCATTGAAGCCCTTCTAGGGTCACAGAAGTTTCAGATCAATATGAAATTTATTTTTACTCTTAATTCATGTATTTGTGACCTTATGAATAGTTTAGATGGAAAATAAATGTTATAGTGGGCCCTACTAATTTTTTAACGGTCAAAATCATTATCCTCGCTGCAATTTTTAGTGTGGTCCATTTGAGCTTTGGATATGATTCATTTTTCGGTTCGTGCTCTAAAATGATCTCGAAAAATTGATCAACAGTGTGGATATAATAAATACATCATTGTGGGCTCACGTAACTTTGATCTCCTTTGAATCGTTCATACAACTCTGAGCTGGAGGAGCATCGGCGCTCATCTTAGTACGACACGTATCTACACCAGCTATATAGCTAGTGTGTGGTACACCAGCCAATTTGCTTCCGTATGGGTTTCATCGCACTGTCCATTCATCTTACCATGTCATTTTACAGTAGAAGCTTAAAAATATACAGATTCTAAGCTTAAGTGGGCCACACGGTGATAATGATAGCCACTGTTGAAACCTTATTAGGACCTACCATAATGGTTAATTGCCATTTGTCATACTACAGGTTTATAACGTCACGTAGACCAAGAAAAAGACATGTATCAACTTGATACAAAACTTTCTGTTCAAATGAAACCGTCTACCATGCGGAAAGGGAATCCATGAGGTATAGACGATGGTACAAACGTGACCCACGCGGGCACTTAAACGAGTAAGAATAACGCTGCCCTAGGGAGCGGATTAGGTGAGACCCGGACTCACCCAAGATGGTGCGGTCCTTGCCACGGCCCCACCTTGATGCATTTATTTTGTATCCATGATGTACATCCATTTTTCCATATTATTTTAGGACATTAACCTAAAAATGAAGCAGATCCAATTATCAGATGAACCATATCATAGGAAACTTTGGTGATTGAATGCTTTACCATTAAAACCTTCTTAAGAAGCACCTTAATGTTTTCTATAGTGTTTATTTTCGGTCCACTCCGTGGATAAGATCACATAAGCCTAGTGTGGATGTTGGGATCCGGGCTGAAATTGACTCGAGGCCATTTTTTCCACAAATAGTCTCTATCAAGGGTTTTTTGTGCTATGATTGATTGGTTAAGTTGGACTAGAGTCACCACTAGCTAATTTCTTCGTCTTTACAGTCGGCTAAACCCTATAGAAACATTAGGATATGGATCTAAAGATTTATTACCCTAAAAAAAAACTCTTTGCTTATGCGATTAGAGATTATGAGTAAGGGATCACGGTTACAAAGAGGGAAGGTGTTAGGCACTCATTCTTTGCATATATATATATATATATATATATATATATATATATATATATGTATGTATGGTCTCTAATTCGCGAGATTTGATTGTTTTTTAAGGTGAGGATTCAGTTCTCATATATGAATGTATGCAATGTGTGACAAAATATGAAGTAATTGGTATATTTTCTGTTGGACAGGGTCTGATTAAATTAGCAAGCCTCAGATCATACTTCCAAGGCAATTTGGTGCAAAGTGTGTTGAATAATGAGATGAATGTTGCACTGTGCAAATACTATGGTTAGTTAAAACTTGATAGAAAACAGTTGGGTATACGGTAGTGTTGCAACGATCATATCAAAGGACTTATATTGAACTTGGGTCTGGCTCAAAAGGCTAGTATTAGGGCTTGACATAAGCTAAACTCTCTTCCTCACTCTCACTCTCCTTGGCAGTATGGATGCTTGATTGTGGATTGGTAAAGAATAGTAATGAACGATTTTTTAAGATGCTTCTGGATTGGTAAGGAATGGTAAGGGATTATTGTTTTTAGGATGATTGAAATGTGAAGGAAAATGAAGTATTTATAGCCCTTTAGCTTGGTTTACTAGTAATTCCTGCACAGCTTGAGGTTGAAAAGGGTTTAGATCGCTAGGATTTGAGATTGCCATGTGACAAAATCTCATATGTTGGTTTAGATTGTATAAGGTATAATTTTGGCATAAGAGAGGGGCATCAGAGTAATTTCAAAGTTTTACACATGCATAAAATAGACATGGAGGACAGCTGCACACGAGTGAGCAGCTGGCCAAAGTACGGCTAGTGTAACTGAATTCCTGATCACTGGGTGTCACGCCCCAAACTCGGAAACTGGGCTCACAAAATTCCTGATCACTGAATCCGGTGCCGACAGCCTCCGTAGTACCCCATTCTCAACTCCTAATGCCTAGACGCTATATTTCAATCTTGGGATCCTACAAGGAGGATTTTTTTCCAACGTACATTTATCTCGTAAGAAACATAACCACAAGTTTACCTAAATCATAAAGCAGCATTATCATCACATATCCACTAATATAAATATTTGAATACAAAGCTGAAAGGGAAATACATATATCAAAAATCAGGGCTCCAGAGGACCGCTGCACGCTCCAAGCTCAATGCTGCTGTAACCTAACATCACCTGCATGCAAGCTTATAGAAAGCTTAGAGGGTGGTCAAAGTGTGTGCGATGCACGTGCCAAGCATATAAATATCAGAGTAAGCGAAAATACAGCAAGTCTATAAATCATTCAATATCAGAATATGCAATGCATATTGACTATGCAAATGCGAAATCATAGAGAGCTAAATATCAGATGCTGATGATGCCATGCAATATGCAAATCTTGAAGAGTCACGAATACCATCAACCTCATCTAGGCCATTCATCAAACCTGCGCGTATCGCGCGATCATGTGAGGATAACTTTGTCTCACAAGAAGTCTCATAAACATCTCAGCCTAATGGCATCTGCTTTAATTAATCATCCATCACAACATGCATACGAATGATGGGGGTCCAAAGAAGGACGACGGATCTAGTCTAAATATCAAGATAAGCTCATTAATTTAAAACGTGTCATGATAGTTAAGGAAAGAATCCAGCTTATAGCCACCACAACATTGGAGGATGCCCCCGATGTGGGACAAAGTTCTGCCTTCACTGTGTGCATAGTAGACTGTCAATCACTAGTAGCTCACTCAGGTCCTCATGCCCCGCCCACTCAGTGTCCATGTAACATCCCGAAAATCGGGGGTCGAGTAGTAACTCAACTCTCGAGTTCCAGAACATCACTTATGCAACAAAATGAATGATGACTGTATTAGAGTAGTGAACATGAGTGAGATTAAGCCAAAACAACATATCATACTCCAGAGACAGTTAAATTTGCAAGTGGAAGACTGTGATAGATAGATAAAATATATAAGCTATGATGAGTCTCCAGAGTGTGATAGCATTACTAGGTTAAATAATTATAAGTACAATCCTAAAATATACCCAATGTGTAAGGTCCTCTAGCCAATATCCCAGAAAGTCCCGTCGATCAAGACACGGCTCACAGGAAGCCGTCAGAAGACAACCAATACAAGCAGGCATCGTAGTCATTGCAAAGGTCCGGCTCCACCTCAGAAGTAGCGTCGCCATCTGAAATCAGACAATGTCTGGTGGGTGTTCGAAACACTGTCCCGTAACGTGGGAGTGAGTAGCTAACTCAGTGGAACAATAAAGCATAGGTTAACATGTTATCGACTCAGTCAAGCAGTAATGATAAAGCAGTACAATCAAACACTCTAACTACTCTTATTAATGCAAGTATGAATGACATGATGTATGCCCTCACTACACCCTCCCTCGTGCGACACCATCTCACGTTCGCGGCATGCTTTCTTCCCTCAGTGCTCCACATCTTCCAGGCACATGCAATGCATGGTGAACATGATTACCAAGTTGTTATTAGTCCATTTCAAACAGCAGGATCGGGAAACTAAGGTACCTCCCTTGTATCATTCCCAAACATGATCCATTCTAGGGTCGTCAGTCCTAGTTAATATCAGACGATGGTGTATTTTCTAGGTCACTGCAAAGGCTGCCAGGGCTGTTACGCACAAAGGTTACACCACTCCCCCATCACCTCTTAAACAATTCATCACTATACAGAAACAGGCCTAGTTCATACTCTATATACCGCGACAAACTCTAAGGCTCACCGCGATTTCAGAGTATGCTCGAGATCACTACAAAGGGCTGCCAGGGCTATTGCGCGCATTCGTTGCACCACTACCCCATCACCTTATCAATGTAGGCCGACAGCACGAATATAGTGTCTCATACCACCATAATCGGCTCACGAGTCTGGTTGCTCACTGGTCACTACGGGGAGGCACGTGGCCCCGGCCAGAGGCCGACTCGACCACGGTGTCCCATACCACCATGCCCGGCTCATGAGTCTTAGCGGATCGAGGTACCATGGTTAAAGGGTTTTCACTGGTAAGTTTGGTACCCTAGGTTCAAGCAGTAGCGACCAAACATGGTGAACATACATTAGACACATCGGGTTACTTGATGAGCCTGACTAGCTCGAGTGCACAATCAATTAGACGACATGAAGTGCATAAGCACTTCGCGTGGCCTAACCACTGTCGCCAACTGACATACGACTCGGGTTCGTCAAACACATTTTACGTGGCGACATGAAACTCAACCACGATCTCCAATCTGGTACCGATTGTCTGGACTATATACATAGTCCCAAACTCAATCAATTCTCATCCATAACATGTGGAGTAAAGCATGATAAACAAAGTAATTCAAACATACTAGTAGACATGTTATAAAGCATGTTATAAAGCATGATATAAGGCATGTTGTAAAGCACTACGTCAATAGGAATACAAACACATATATTGCAAGTAAGCGGTTTAAGTAAATAACCTCATGAAGGTAATCATACATGTCACTAGGGTAGTTGAGAATCTCATCTCAACACTCTCCTAAGGCATCAACATTCAAACACTTGCTCACACAAGCATTTTCACAAACACTTAGCATACACTATTTCAACATACATAGAGTATGTTAACAAACATGTATTAGGGCGAATCCTTTCGCCAAGCAAGTATTTTATGTACACATAATATATTTATAATCATGGCAAACACATCTCTAAAATATACATGTATACGGTACTTTTACAATATAGTATTTCTACATACATAGTGTATATTAGTAAAACATATATTCAGGCGATTCCTTTTGCCAAATAAGTATTTTATCCATATATCGTATATCCATACAACAAATAATCATGTCAAACACATTTCCAAAAAATATACCTATATGGTATTTTCTACGAATACCTAGAATATGTAAAATTCCATATTCTACAACTTTAATCGAAACAGAAAACGGAAAGCACTTTGTACATATGCAATTGCATGCAGATCATGAATCTATCATTATCTGACATTGAAAGCATTGAAAACCATAACCTATACACCTAAAGTCCGCACCTCGTTTCGTAGAATCGTAACGGAGTCGATAGGTTTGCTAAGCTTCTGTATTTGGCAGTTTGGCAACCTACAGAATGAAATAGGTTAGCTATTTCATAACCTACAACCTTCACAACTCCAAAACAGATTAGGGTTGGGTTTTCTTACCTAGAAATGATGCTGGGATCACCAGGAAATCGATGAGAAAGGGGTGGTTGAACACGTATAGCAGCGGCAGGGGGATGCTCCCACATCTCCCACACTTTCTCTCTCTTTTCTCTCTTTATCTCCTAGGGTTTTCTCAAATTCGTATGGCTGTAATGAGAGAGGGTTTAAGGTCCTTATATAGCCTAAAAACTCCCCGAAACAGACTTCTGGACAAGGTTTACTTAGGTTATAACTAAAGCGAAACTTTTTCAGTTTAACGGAGGACTTCTGGCGGGCCTCCTTGAGCCAAAGGTCGGACTTAAGCTCACTAACACCGGATCTATGTTCCATTAAGTTTTCGTTTCAGTCGGATATCCAGATCACGCGTGGCAGACCAGTTTCAGTTCGACGGTCAGTGGGTCTCGATCGGAGATTCCGAGTACATGTAAATGTGTATGAAATTTTTCCTAATCCGAGGGTGTATTTGGGTCAGATTCTGATGGTCTGGTTGCTTAATACTGATCCACAAGCGACGAGTCTCAGATTACTATTCAAGATATTTATTTTGTAAAGAAACATGTGTTTTCACACATTCTCGCTCCGGACTCAAGCGAACAGCCGTGGGACACTGTTTGAGTTTGATTTCCGAGATGGTTGTCAAGCCCAGCGAGCCAGTCCTAAGTCCTTAACTTCGTGTTAATCGGACTCCCGATGTGCAGTCCAGACCTGATACGGAGTTTCAAAGTGCTCCCAAGAGCAGTTGGGTAATGAGTTTGATTCGAGATTTTAGGGTAACCTAGCGTCAATGATTCTACAAGTTTTGGGTCTTGCAGATAATATTTAAAGCGATTCAAACGGATTTCGTAGCTAATCTAGTTTAGCACTTAGTTACTTTGTCTCATTTCTAAAGGATTTAATCGTGTAAGATTTTTGTCTGAGGTGGTACTTAGTCCTTTGCAGTTTGTATATAAAGTGATCCAAGTTATACTACTTAGATAGTTTAAGATAGTGTTTAGGGTGAAAGTTCTTAGAAAAATTGAAAGATCAAGGTGGTGAAGGGTGAGATTTGTGAAGGAAATGGGTTCAAAGGCGGCTTTAGACTTTGGAATTCAGTTCTGACAAGTTAATGAGGTGTTAAGAGCGGCCCATTGCCTAAGGACGTCTAGTTCCAGGTTGGAAAAAATCTGGGATGTTACAGTCCACCTACGTGCGCCCGCCCACATGTGATCACATTGAAGGAGCGTCACAATATCCTCCACCGAGGGTAGATCCGAGTCTAAGTGCAATAAGTGGGCTTCCTTACCCTCTCTATCGCGCAATAAACTAGATTTCCTATGGGGCTTAATAATTAGGGTCAACCTATTTAAAAAATGATGAGAATGGGCCTAACGAGGCCTAAGGGAAGGTCACAATCAGGACATTCAACCATCATTGTCCATCAATGTGGACATTTAGCCAACATTGCTCCCAAGGAGTGTCCCACATAGAGCCAAACGTATCGTGGGCCCATGGCCTCATACAAGGGCCTCATACAATCACAATGGGCGACATACAGTTTCATTGGGCCTCATACAATTACGATGGGCCACATACAATCTCAATGGGCCTTACACAAGGGTCTCATACATCAAGTGGGTTGCATCACATGGGCCTCTAATACAAAACAGGTGGGCCCCATCACATGGGCCTCGTATGCATCAAGTGGCTCATAAATACATCATAATGGGCCTCACTAAATGTAACGCCCTGAAAATCAGGGGTCGAGCAGGAGCCCAACTCCCGAGTTCCAATGCATCACTTATGCAACATAGATAATGATGATTAAATGTTGTCTATATTAGCACATTAAACATGAATGAGATTACACTAAATCAACATATCATACTCTAGAGATAGTTAAATTATGCAAGCAGAAGACTGTGATAAGTATATGGAACGTATAAGTGGTTGTAAGTCCCCAGAGTATGAACATGATACTAGGTTAAATAATTATATGTTTGGTTCCAAAATATACAAAATGATAAAGTATAATGTCGTCTAATCTATATCCCTGTAGCCCCGGTGATGCAACTCCAGGTCTACATAGACCTGCCAGAGAGTTGCAAATAGGAGAACTCCTCCTCGTCATCCTAGAAGGCAGGCTCCGTCTCGTAAGCCTCGTCGCCATCTGAAACTAGAATAGAGTCTGGTTGGTGTTTTAAAACACCGTCCCAGAGTGGGAGTGAGTGATTAACTCAGTGGAGCTATAAGGCAAAGGTTAACATGTTATCAATTCAGTTAAGCAGTAATGATAAAGTAGTACAACAATCATATCCTAAGTACTCTTATTAATGCAAGAATAATATGCAACAATGATATATGCCCTCGCCTGCACTCTCTTAGGGACATCATCTCACGATCGCGCATGCAACACTCCCAGTAAATGTGCGCTTCCTCGCCAAAGCACATGCAATGTGGTGTATGATCGTGTTAGCTAAGTTCTTATTTAGGCTTATTCATACAACAGATTAGGAAGCTAAGACACCTTCCTTTATATCATTTACCCAAACAATGATCCATCTAGGGTCGTCAATCCTAGTTAATCTCATACGATAGCAGTTCTAGGTCACTACGGAGAGGCTTGTCACCTTAGCACATGCCTAGTTTATACTCGAAGTTACTATGGAGAGGCTCGTCACCTTAGCGTAGTCCTAGTGTATACTCGAGGTCACTATGAGAGGCTCGTCACCTGATCGTAGGCCGACAGCTCGAATATAGTGTCCCATACCACCGTATTCGGCTCACGAGTTTGGGTTGCTCACTGGTCACTATGGGGAGGCTCGTCACCCCAGCGTAGGCCGACAGCTCGACCACGGTGTCCCATACCACCATGCTCGACTCATAAGTCTTGGCGGATCGTGGTACCAAGGTTAAACGAGCTTTTCACTGGTAAGTTGGTACCTTAGATTCAAGCAGTAGCATCCATATATGGTGAACATACATTAGGCCAATTGGGTTATATGGTGACCATACATTAGGCCAATTGGGTTGCTTAACAAGTTCAACTGGTACGAGCGTACGTTGAATTGATCGACATGGAGTGCGTAAGCATTTCGCGTGGCTTAACCACTGTCAACAAACAGCGTATGACTCGGATTCATCGAACGTGTCTTGGGTGGCGAAAATGACCTTGACCACTAATTCAAGAATCATTACCGATTGCCTAGACTACGTAGTAGTCCCAACCACGTCCAAACACAATAGGCATTCATGTGTGATAGTCACACAGCAGGTGACAGCCAATTCAAATATAAATCTTATTTGAGCATTTCAACAAACACACAGTGCACATATTATCATACATAGGCATTTCATTCATAAATCATGTAGTAGTAAGATAGGTTACATGAAGGAAACTGTAGCTATAGATAAGATGATTGAGAATCCTATCTCAACACCCTCATTAAATACACCTCAACAAGTATTTTCTCATTCAGGCATTTTATCAAACACTTAGACTATACATATCAACATACATATAATAAATTAATTATAATGTATTTTATAGCAAATCCTTTCACAAGGGAGTTGCCACACGTACAACAATCATATATTCTCAGTCATTAAACATGGCAAGCATAAATCATAATTCCATACTCATTCAAACATTTCAACAAACATATGGAATGTATTAAAATCAACATAGTTTATATATATATATGTAATATATGGAAAACATCGTATCTAAGCACATGTGATAGTAATCAAGTCAGTCATAAATCATTAACTGACATTAAAAGCCTTGAAAAACATAACCTAAACATTTATAGTTTGCACCTTCCGTACGTAAACTCGTATCGAACTCAGTTCGAATGCTATACCTTTGTCTACGACAGAACAACAACCTATAGCATGAAATAGTTAGCTATTTCACCATTTACTCTATTTGGATCCCTAAAACAGATTAGGGTTAGGATTTCTTACCCAAGTATATAGTCGAAATCGCCAGTATAACAATGTAGGTAGGATGATTCAGCACGTGGAGCGATGGGATTGAATCTCGGCAACTATCTCTCACTCTCTCTTCTCCTCACTTTCTCCTTCTCTTTTCTCTCTTCTCTCTCTTAGGGTTTTGAAATTCGTATGGAAAGAGAGAGGGGTGAGTTTAGGGCTTTATATAGGCTCAGAAGTGAACTCAATAACCCCAGGGCCATGGTATACTTAAGTTATAGCCAAAAGTCGACTATTTCAGGCCAACGGAGCTCATCTGGAGGCCCCTTTTCTACACATGGTCCAGAGAAAGTCCCCAGACAATGGATCTATGTCGGGTTAAGTTTTCAGTCTGATTGGATTTTCAGATCGACCGTCGGGACCAGTTTCAATTCAACGGTCATCGTCACTCGATCAGGGCCACAAGTATACTGACTTGTGCAGGAAAATTTTCCTGATCTAAGGGTGTAATTAGGTCAGATTCTGATGGTCTGAAACCTTAAATTTAGCCTGCAAGTGAGTGACCCAATTCACTTAAATCTGAGTTTATTTTCTAAAGATATTCGCGTTTCTCACACACTTCGCTCCGGGCTCAAGTTGTACGTTCGGGATATTATTTGGACTTGATTTTCGAGGTGGTTGTCAAGCCCAGTAATGCTGTCATAATCGTATAGCTTCGTGGTAATCGAACTTTCAACGCGCGGTCCAGGTCCGATACGGAGTTTCAATGTGCTCCTGAGAGCAACTGAGTTTTGAGATTAATCCTACATTTTTAGGTAATGTAGCATTAGCGATTCTACTAGTTTTGGGTCTTACAAATCGTATAGAAAGCGGTTCAAGTAATCTACTGATTAATTCAGTTTAACATTTAATTAATTTTCGTCTAATTTCTAAATAATTCGGTCTTTAGTGATTTTTGCCTGAGGCGGTACTCGGGTCTTTGTAAGGATTTTTTCAAGATGTTACAATCTACCCCACTTAAAGAAAAATTTCATCCTCAAAATTAGTACCTTTTCGTACTCCTTGAGAATTTGAGGGTAGTTCTTACGGACCTCGCCTTCTGTTTCCCAAGTAGCCTCTTCCTTAATGTGATGCGTCCACAATACCTTTACAAGTGGAATCACTTTACTGCACAACACCTGTTCCTTCCTATCTAGGATTCGTGTCGGTCGCAGTACATAAGTAGCATCCTCACTCGACTATACCTGCTCCCATTTGATAATGTAGGAAGGGTCAGGAACGTATTTCTTCAGCATAGATACATGAAATAAGTTGTGCACGCTTACGAGTGGTGTGCGCAAAGCAAGGCGGTACACAACCACACCCACTCGGTCTAGTATCTGGAATGGGCCAATGAAACGTGGCGTGAGCTTTCCCTTCTTGCCAAACTGAAGGACTCCCTTCATGGGAAAAACCTTGAGAAACACATGGTCCCCAACTTCAAACTCTAGCGGTCGCCGCCTCATATCGACATAACTCTTCTGTCTGCTCTGTGCTGCAAGAAGTCGACGCCTGATAATGTCGATCTTTTTTGAGGTCGCTTGCACTACTCTGGGCCAATCAAACTCTTCTTGCCAACCTCTGCCTAGCAGTACGATGCTCTACATGGACGCCCATACAGTGCTTTATAGGGGGCCAGACCAATACTCGCCTGAAAGCTGTTGTTATAGGCGAACTTAGCATACGAAAGACAGTCATCCCAATTGTCATTGAAATCAAGCACACAAGCTCGCAATGTCTTCCAACACCTAATTCACTTGCTCTGTATGCCCATCCGTCTGTGGGTGGAATGCGGTACTAAACTTCAGTTTCACACCCATTGCTTTCTGGATGCAAGTCCAAAAGATAGATGTGAACCGCGTGTCTCGGTTCGACACGATCTCCATAGGCACTTCATGTAGACGTACTATCTCCTTGATGTAAAGCCTAGCCAAATCATCTGCAGAGTTCGAAACTCTAATAGGGAGGAAATGGGCCGATTTCATCAACCGGTCCACAATCACCCAAATGGAGTTATGTCCCTTCCTTGTCTTTGGTAAACCTGAGATGAAATCCATAGAGATGAAATCCCATTTCCATTTAGCTATGGGCATGGGCTGAAGTAGTACAGGAGTTCGGTGGTGTTCGGCCTTGACCTACTGGCACGTGAGATAATAGAACACATAATCTACTATGTGGGCCTTCATGTTGTCCCACCAATATGAATGCTTCATGTCTCGGTACATTTCATACTACCTGGATGCATTGCCATTTTCGAATTGTGAGCAGCTTCGAGAACTTCCCTTCTCAAGTCATGAAGGTTTGGGACGCATAGGCGACCACGATAACGTAAACCCCCATTCGTACCAACTCTCCATTCCGAGTCTGCATCGCCAGTGGCTCGCTTCCTCAACTCTAGTAACCCTTCATCTTTCTTCTGAGCCAAAATGATTCAGTCGTCGATAAGTGGTTGTACACGAATGTGTGTGACGCTCTCAAACGATTCCTCTACCGTAAGCTTCTACTCGAAGTCTCGTACAAATTCTACTATGTTCCACTCGTCTATCATCAGCGAAGCCGCAAATGCTATCGTCTTCTTGCGGCTCAATGCGTTTGCCACAAGGTTAGCCTTACCAAGATGGTAGGAGACCTCGAACTTGAAGTCCTTCAAGGTTTCCATTCATTGCCGCTGCCTCATATTTAAGTCCCTTTGTGTGAATATGTACCTAAGTCTCTTGTTGTCGCAAAAGATCTCGAACTCCTCTCCATAGAGGTAATGTCTCCAAAGCTTCAATGCAAAGATGATGACCGCTAACTCTAGGTCATGCATAGGGTAGTTTTCCTCGTGTTTCCTCAATTGTCGCGATGCATAGGCGATCACCCTGTCCTTATACATAAGGACACAACCCAAACCAACACGAGATGCGTCAGTGTATATTGTATACTTGACCCCTTGCTCTGGCAATACTAGCACAAGAGCGGATGTTAACTTGTCCTTCAGTTCCTGGAAAGCTACTTCTGCCTTCTCATTGTAGGAAAACTTGAGATCCTTCTGAGTTAGTTGAGACAACGGCCTGACTATCTTGGAAAAGTCCTTAATGAATAGATGATAATAGCCTGCCAGTCCCAAAAAACTTCTCACTTCTATAACCGAACCGGGCCGCTCCCAATCCTGAACCACGGTCACCTTAGCAAGGTCCATAGCTATTCCTTCCTTAGACATAGGAACTTGACTTCTTCTTTCTAAAAGTCACACTTCTTATACTGAGTAAACAATTGGTTCTTCCTTAAAGTATTAAAGACTGATCGCAGGTGCTACTCATGATCTTTCCGACTCTTAGATTATATCAGGATGTCATCTATAAATACGATGACAAAATGGTACAGATACAGCCGAAACACCCGGTTCATCAGGTCCATGAACATGGCTGGTGTGTTTGTGAGTCTAAATGACATCACAAGGAACTCGTAGTGCCTAAAGCTGGTTCTGAATGCTGTTTTCTGCATGTCCTCATCCCTGACGCGCAACTGGTGATACCCTGACTGTAAGTCGATCTTCGAAAAATACTGCACCCCTTTTAACTGATCGAACAAATCATCTATCCTAGGTAAATGATACTTGTTTTTCACTGTCACTTGGTTCAACCTACG
This sequence comes from Magnolia changhungtana, assembly GCA_030180095.1. Classification (NCBI taxonomy): domain Eukaryota; kingdom Viridiplantae; phylum Streptophyta; class Magnoliopsida; order Magnoliales; family Magnoliaceae; genus Magnolia; species Magnolia changhungtana. The sequence continues at coordinate 867,419 of JASAUF010000293.1, forward strand.
ATAATTAATACACAATCGCAGTGAACCATCCTTCTTCACAAACAACACAGGTGCTCCCCAAGGAGATACACTCGGTCGTATGAAGCCTGCATCCAACAGATCATCGATCTGTCTCCTTAGTTCCTCCATCTCACATGAAGGCATGCAATACGTCAGTAGAGATATATGTGTCGCACCAGGCACTAGATCAATGGTGAAATCGATCTCACGCTGAGGAGGTAATCTAGGTATATTTTTGAACACGTCGCAAAATCTTGAACTACTGGTGTGTTCCCAAGTGTCAGACCATCAACATTCTTTAGCAAGGTAACATAACAACTAATGCGGTATTACTAACTGACCTGAACTGGGAATGTAAAGGTCGTGCCCTCAGGTCCATTGGCTGTCACCACCCTAGTGTCACAATCGATCTCGACCTTCATCTTGATGAGCCAATCCATACCGAGGATCACATCGTAATGACATAGCGAGGCAATAATCATGTCGATGAGTACTGTTCAACTCCCTAAGTCTATCGAACAACCCTTACACATCTTGGTCGTATCTGAGAACGTCCCTATGGTGGTAAGGAGTCTCAACCCAACCATAGGACTAGTTTCCAACCTTAGCCGCTTGACTGTTGCGCATGAAATGATGGAGATAGTGGACCCGGTGTCCACCAATAAGAAGACTGGTGTACCTTATATATGCGTTGTGACTTTGAAAGCCATCGATGCTGTGACTGGTGTCTCGGATGTCTTAGCTGCAAGTGAGTGGACACGAACTTGTTGAGAACGGTTTGGTTGCGGTGCCATAAGTCGCTGAGGTGGCCTAAATCGAGGTGTAAGTGGCCTGTAAGAAGGTTGTGCAGGTAGTATTAAACGTAGAGGTAGAGCTGAGACAGCTAGTGGCATCTGACGGCTGATCCTCTGAGGGGGCATAAAGCTGTTATCCCTCATTCTGGTAAAGCAATACGTGTCAGCATGACCCGACTTCTTACAGTAGGTGCACCACATGTCGGGTTACCTCAGCTGTATCGATGGAGCCGTAAGCCGAGGAGGCGAATCTGCACGTGGCCTCTTGCCGAGGAACGGTCTGCTCGGTAGATCTGGTCGAGGCCTCTAACCTATGGGCACATGCGTACGAGATAGTTTGTCTCCGTCCTGCTCAGCCTACAGAGACATGTTCACTAGCCTAATATAGTTGGGTATGTTAGCGCAACACATCTTCGAGTGTATCTCGGGTCGCATACCCTCAGAAAACCGTCGCATACGCATCGGCTCATCAGCCAATATCAACGGAGCATACCTAGCCAGCTCCGTGAATCTGTTCTCGTACTCGAAAATAGTCATTCCTCCCTCTAGAAGGTGAAAGAACTCTCCCTCCTTCTCATAGCGGTATGTGAGGAAAAAATACTTCCCGTGAAAGCGTGTCTCGAAGGCCTCCCACATCCATACATAGCCGATAGCAATGGTCTGAAGGACGCTGTCCCACCAGAGGTTGGCCTCCTTCTCGAACATGTATGTGACCAGCTCAACCTGCTCTGCCTTAGTGCAGTGTAGCGGCTTCAGCATCTTAGAGATGCGGTCAAGCTAATACCTGGCCTCCCTGGGTCTGTGAGTACCTGCAAAAGTACGAGGTCGGAAGCACTAGAATCGCTCGAATAAGCCGCTAGCTGTCACATTTCCAACAGGCTGCATAGGTGGTGCAAGCGGAGCCATGTGCATGTTTTGGGCAATGGCCCCCGTAATGGTGGCAAAAAATTGTTGCTGCTGCTGCATCAAGAGCATCATCTGCTCCAACCTATCAGGAGGAGGAACCGACTGTGATATGGGAGGCATCGAGGTAGACGCACGGTTCTACTCAGGAACCGGTGGTGCAAAAGGTGTTGGCCCATTAATGGGGCCAGTGGCTGGCTGAGAATCTGGCACAGTCTCGTAATCTAGGCCCAAACTGGGGTCCGTATGGCTATCGCTGAAGGAAGGTACCCCGTCACTCGATTCACCAAGTGTAAGACATACCATGCTCCGAGTGACCTTAGGTGGCATTCCTTATATACAATATAGGGTGCAACTCATGTAAAATTCAGCATAAACAAACATACACTCATCCACACATCATTCACATTCCAAACCGAAAGAGACTTCATGCATTTCATTTACCAAAATTGTCACAATATATGAGATGTAGTATTACATGAATTATGAAAGAAGATGCATGTGAGCTAATCTACCAAAGCTTTAAACACTAAACATACTAACAACCAAACAAGTCTACTAAGGCTAGTACAAAGGAAGACTAATAGCAAAGCAAACTAAAAGACAACCACACATGTGACTAGTCATCCGATTCTGGAGATGGAGGAGGGGCACCCTTGTTCTGGATGCAGCACAGGATACCTTCAAGGTGCGAGACACCTTCTTAAATTTTTGTTTCATGAAGGTCTAATTCTCTTCAAGCTTGGCCCGGGTCTCACTGACCTCCTGTCGCAGGGCAACCTGGCCCTCCTTAATTTAAGCCAAACGGGCTTCCAAAGCAGCCCGATCACCATCGCACTCATGTGTAGCAGGAGGAGAGCCCTCATCTGTGTCTTGGGCCTTCTCTTCTTCCTCTTCCTGCCCTACCTCTTCTTCACCTTCTCCTCTATCTCATCTCCGCCTTCTTCATTACTCTCTTCTTCTTCACTTCCCGTCTCATCCTCACTCTCATCGAGTCGGGCCTGACATTGTCGTGGCCCTATATTCATGTTGTTGAGAGAAGTGTTGCTGATGAAATGGATCGGTGCAGGAATTTCTGTGCCAAGTCTGTAGCCGAATTCATGAGCAAGCTTGCATATGAGTAGGCCAAATGGGAGTGAAATGGTTATCCTAAGAGAGCGTGCAGTCTGAACTATCTGTTGTAGTACATACGTAGGCAGGCACAGGTTATCTCCCTGCTCGGCTCAGTACAGAAAGTCTACCATCAGATGTGTGTACTCGCTACGATTGTTCAATCTGGGATACACATTGTGGGTGAAGATGTGGTGGAGCAGGCGGGAGTCAAGAGTCATTCTAGATGCCAGGAGGTAATTTCCTAGATTCCAGTGGACCAGTTGACCACAAAGAAATTGCGTACGGCGATCTTTTTCACATGCACTCCTGAGGTCTTCTCACTAGCATGAACCTCTCCACGCGGCATCCCCATGATTCGGGTTATCAAACCAACATCAACTGTGGCTTCCCACCTTCCCACGAGAATTTTGAACTGTAAAGGCTCCAGCGATGACTCTCATATATGGGCGTAGAAGGCTCGAACAGTGCTCTCATTTGCACGTGACTTGCCCTTAAATATGGGACCCTATCCGGCGTCCAATAGGCGATCCATCACCGGATAAAGCTCGAAGAGCTTCTCGTCCACGTGTGCTTCAAAAAGAACCCTACAGCCTTGAAACCTTCCATGTGACATATCCTCTAGTAGAGCTCTTTCGAGGGGAGCCTAGGGATCGAGATCCCGCTTCATCCTTATCTCCCGATTGACGCTTGTACTTGCTGCTGCGCCTTTCTGCCTCCTTGAACAGGTAGGGCAGCTAGGCCCGGCTTCATCCATGGAAGCCCTCTCCTTCCCCATGAGAGAATAAGTGTGGAGAGCGAGAATATGGCCACTACGAGCTCGAAAAGAGCCATGAAGGTGAAGGAAACTGGGGAGGTGGAATGGGTTGTGAATTTGAAGATGTATGAGACATAAATATGGTTTTGTGTACTAAAAGGGGAGGAAATTAGGGAGATAGAAGATGAGTTTTGATGAAGATGGTGGAGGGGTGTATGTAATGAAGAAAAAAGAAAAAATATGAGAATAGAGGGAAGATTTGAGAGAGAAAAATGGAGTTTTTTGAGAGATTGGAAAGCTTGGAGGTGTGTAAGAGAGGGAAAGGAAGCAAATGGGAAGGATATAAGGGGTCCCACACGTTTTCATGGGGCCCACAGCCATGTACATGTGCCTTCCCAACAGGCCTGGATGACCTGATCGGTGAGGCCTCACCGATCTGAAGATGGCATCGCCGGTCGCTGGACTGTGGAGTGAGGGCTCGCCCCAGGGGCGATGCTATTTCCCCCCGGGGTGCCAAAAATGCACGGGGTCCACTTTGTTTCCCCTCGATTTGCACCGTTTGGGCCCCCGAGTCCGTTTGAGTCATTTTCGGTATCCATCTCGCATATTTTCACAAGTTTCGGGTGGTTTGCGTGTGGAATAGGCTGAATTACGGTCTAAACCTGTCGATTGACGGTCTGAAAAAGGATCAGGGCCATCTCGCAGGATTGCAGATGCCCACGGGTCCGATTTCAACGGTCAGTTTCACCTGTCGGCGAAACTGGGAATTGTACGACTGTTTCTACGTTTTATCGCTCTCTCTTAAGTCAAAGTACATAAATGTGCATCGTGTCAACATAACCCAGGTCCAGTTTAATCCAAATCATGCTCTGATACCAACTTGTAACACCCTGAAAATCGGGGGTTGAGTAAGAGCCCAACTCCCGAGTTCCAACGCATCACTTATGCAACATAGATAATGATGATTAAATGTTGTCTGTATTAGCACATTAAACATGAATGGGATTAAACTAAATCAGCATATCATACTCCAGAGACATTTAAATTACGCAAGCGGAAGACTGTGATAAGTATATAGAACGTATAAGTGGTTGTAAGTCCCCAGAGTATGAACATGATACCAGGTTAAATAATTACATATTTGGTTCCAAAATATACAAAATGATAAAGTGTAATGTCATCTAATCCATATCCCTGTAGCCCCGGTGACGCAACTCCAGGTCTACATAGACTCGCCAAAGAGTTGCAAATAGGAGAACTCCTCCTCATCATCATAGAAGGTAGGCTCCATCTCGTATGACTCGCCACCATCTGAAACTACAACAGAGTCTGGTTGGTGTTTTAAAACACCATCCTAGAGTGGGAGTGAGTGATCAACTCAGTGGAGCTATAAGGCAAATTTTAACATATTATCAATTCAGTCAAGCAGTAATGATAAAGCAGTACAACAATCATGTCCTAAGTACTCTTGTTAATGCAAGAATGGTATACAACAATGATGTATGCCCTCGCCTACACTCCCTTAGCGACATCATCTCACGATCGCTCATGCAACATTCCCGGTAAATGTGCGCTTCATCACCAAAGCACATGCAATGCGGTGCATGATCGTGTTAGCCAAGTTCTTATTTAGGCTTATTCATACAATATATTGGGAAGCTAAGATACTTCCCTTTATATCATTTACCCAAACAATGATCCATCTAGGGTCATCAATTATCACGCCCCAAACTCAGAAAATGGGCTCACAAAATTTCTGATCGCCGAATCCGGTGCCGATGGCCTCTGTAGTACCCCATTCTCAGCTCCCAGCACCCATACGCCAAATTCCGATCCTGGGATCCTACAAGGAGGATTTTCAGTATGAATTTTTTTTTTTTTGTAATGGAGCATAACCACAAGTTTACCCAAATCACAAAGGCAACATCATCATCACATATCCACTAATATAAACAGTTGAATACAATACCGAAAGGGAAATACATATGTCGAAATTAAAGCTCCGGAGGACAGCTGCACGCTCCAAGCTCAATGCCGCTGTAACCTAACGCCACCTGCATACTCCAAGCTTAACGCCGCTGCAACCTAATGCCACCTGCACGCATCTATCGTGCATAAGCTTACAAAAGCTTAGAGGGTGGTGAAAGTGTGTGCACAACATAAGTGCTAAGCATACCATAAAGTCCATAAATCATACATCATCGGAATAAGCGGAGATATCGAAGATCATGAATCATACGATATCAGAGTAAGCGAAAATATACTGGTAAGTCCATGAGTGCTATCAGCCGTACCAAGGCTATGCGATGCAAAACATAATAAGACAATAACAGATGTGGAGGATGCAATGCAAATCTTGACGAGCCATGAATACCATCCACCTCATCTAGGCCGTATAAGTGCAAAAACATAGTAACCCAAAATGTTAAGTACTGCGAATGCAATGTAATATACAGTGCGAATGAAATGAACATGCTGGAATGTGAAGTCGGGATGATAGTACGTAGTATTGCAGGCTACGGGGTCCACCACAAAGGACTTCTATTCAAACCAGTCCCATACCTAAATTTGGATAGTCCGACTCAATGTGGTAAACTCCTGATCTCAGGTTAGTCACGCGCCCAACCGAAATCTTGGCCATGTGAAGGTACACGTAACAAATAGTTAAGCATAACCAGCCCGAGTGGATAGTGAATGAATGGATGAATGGATATGTAATTCCTGGTCAATAAGTCCACATATCAGTACGGTTGCTCTCTGGGGAAATCATCGGGGTCTATTATACTCGACATCGACTGCCTCCTCCCTAGCTGCACAGCCCAGTGAGTGGAATAGACCTCACTATTCGCCTGACCAGTAGTCTGCCAATACCTACCCGGCTCATCGATAGCGGACCTATTTACTAGCTAGTCATACTCAGCCTAGCTTTTAGCCCCCTCACTTGGGCGGATAAGGCTACACCCCCTCCCAACCGACCACGACACAATGGAAGACGCGACCTACTGGTATTCGGCACTCGGGTGCTCATGTTCCACTCGGTCTAAACGTTGGGGCTACTCTTGGCCTCGGAGGTTCTGGAATTTTCACCCAAGGACATCCTAAGTACCCATAGTGCTAGAACCAAATATTTTCGGTGTCCCATCTAGCCATCCACGATGTGCTTGTGGAGGCCACGACCCTAACGTCGCTAGGGCGTACAATGATCAAGTCACATATATGCGAGATGCATGAGTCACACTATCCAGTCATGCAACAATCTTGCGCGTACAATGCGATAATGTGGGCACTTCATCTCATAAGGAGTCCCGTAAATAGTCTGCCCAATGGCGTATGCTATGATCAAACATTCCTCATATTAGGCATACATATGATGCGTGTGGACATGAATCATGGAGTTATACTAAGCATTTTATAAAGTAACGAACTATCCTTACAACGCAGATGGGCCTTGATGGCCTACACACAACAAGTATGGGCCTACCAATGGGCCCTAGGGAGAGTTGTAATGTAGACATTTAACTAACATTATTCTTACAATGTGGACGTTAAACCAACATTACTCCCAAGGCATGGCCCGCCATAAATGCCATTACATAACCCATGGTGGAATCACACAATGCAATAGACCTTGTATACATCCCATTGGGCCTCGACCCATGGGCCTTCAATACATCAAATGGGCCTCAACCCATAGGCCCTAATACATCACAATGGGTCTTAACCCATGGGCTCCAAGTACATCACCATGGGCCTCAACCCATGAGCCCTAATACATCACAATGGGCCTCAACTCATGGACCCTAATACATCACAATGGACCTTAACCCATGGGCCCTAATACATCACAATGGGCCTCAACCCATAGGCCCTAATACATCACAATGGGTCTTAACCTATGGGTCTCATATATATCAAAGTGGGCCTCGACAACGGGCCATAAATACATCGAATGGGCCTAATCACATGGGCTGAAAATATATCACAATGGGCCATAACATATGAGTCAGAAACACATCACAATGGGCCTTGTCAAATGGGTCGGGAATACATCTCAATGGGCCTCAACCCATAGGCCCCAAATACTTCAAAATGGGCCTCATATATATCAAGGTGGGCCTCAATAACAGGCCTCATACATATCAAGGTGGGCCTCCTCAAATGGGCCTTATAAATATTAAGGTGGGCCTCAACGGATGGGCCATAACTATATCAAGATGGGCCTCCTCATACGGCAAATGGCCACATCACATGGGCTATATGTACATCAAATGGGCCACACCAATTGGGCCCCATGCATATCAAATGGCCCATACCCAAGGTAAGTGGTGATAATGATTTCCACCATTTAAATTCTCAAGGCCCATAATGATATTTATTTTCTATCCCAATCTGATCATAATGTGATCCACTTGATACTGGATTGGCCTTATTTTTAGTCTCAAGCCTTAAGACGAGCTTTCAAATGGTTGAACGGCTTGGATGCAACACATGCATCATCGTGGGTCCCATAGATGGATGGATCGGACTCATTCTTTAGCTCATGCCCAAAAATGAGCTTTCAAAATAGATGGATGGTTTGGATGCAGCTCATGCATCATGGTGGGGGTCCACATGAAGGCCCACCATTCTGTATATAATATAATATATAATATATAATTTATATATAGTATATACAATATTATATATATATATATATATATACACACACATACACACACACACACACACACACACACACACACACACACACACACACACACACCGTGGGCTCCACCGTCGTAGAACACATAAATCACCGTGGGCTCTATCGTCCACTGGACGGTGGAAATAAAACACATCATTGTGGGTCCCACATGGGGCCCACCTTAGTGTTTATAAGCGATCCAATCCATTCATAAGGTCACACAGTCCTGGACGAAGGGTAAAAACAAATTTCATATGACCCAAAACTTCTGTGAACAAAAAAAAATGGGTTCAATGGCAATCATACAATCACCATTGTTTCCTATGATGTGGGCCACCTGAGCCTTAGATGGGACTGATATTTGGAGGGAGGCCCACTGCCTTAAGGGCCTACAACATGGATGGTGTGGATTCTCAAACCACATCACGGTGGGGCCCACTTTTGGGGACCCACGGCCACCAGTGGACGTCCAGCGGTTAGCCTGGGCCGTCGCTCTGTCGGCGCAACAACAGCTTGCTACCCTTTTTTTATTTTTTATTTTTTTGAAAATTTTGGTATTTCCCTGGTTTTTCACATGTGGGGCCCACATCAAGTGAATCCACCCCAGCCAATGGATTCTACAGTCCATAACCCATCCATCAAGCCCAATATTGGGCATCTTTCGACGTGTAGAAAAAATAAGGTGAATTTAAACAGTGAAAATCACTGGTTTCAAAGGTATGGCCCACCAGAAGTTGGATCAGTTTCATTTTTTGGCTCAACACCTAAAATGAGTTAAGAAAAGGGATGGACGGTGTGGATTGAAGTCGTACATCAAGGTGGGCCCTAAACAAGTGACCCACCCCAAAAAGCTTATGAACCAAGCTAATATTTGTGTTTTCTCAGCCACGTCCAGCGTCCCTAGTTGTTGGACGGTTGGGATGTAACACATACATTCGAGGTGGGCCCGGCTTAGGTGGGCCACCACGTGGAGTATGGTGTGGGTCATATACACATGTAAGGTGGGCCTTGCCCACAAATGGATTGGGTCCAAACCGTGCTTCATGGTGGGGTCCATTCGGGTGGGCCACATGGCCATTCCATCATACACAAAATAAATAAATAACAAGAGAGGGAGAGAGATAAAAAGAGAGTGGGACACGCGTGATGGAGGGACCCCGACACTATGGGCCCTCCGTTTCAAATATCCAATCATACATCAAGTGGATCCCAATACATGGGGGCCCATTAAATCGAAAATCCAACGGTGGAGATTCCTTCTCCACTAATATAGACGGTCTAGATGATCCCTATTCAAGATAGGAAAGTAAACATCATGATGGGGTCCATGGAAAATGGCCCCATCATGGAATGATATTGATAATTAAGGTGGGTCATCGGCCACATTAATAGGGTCCCAAGTGAGATCCATACCATTGTTCGGTAGGCCTCACTCGGTCCACCATAAAAACATGAAAAATCTAGCTTAATAAGCACCCACCTTCTATCTTCTTGGTCCGTTGGAAAGCCGGTCACCTTGTGCTCCACTTTGATGGAGGGTGATGAGAGATGGATGGCTAGGATGGAAGATCTTGGGATGGGAAAGTGGACCACACAAACTCTTTTCTCCCTTGAGAAGGGCTTGGACGTGAGCTCTCTTGTTGCTTGGGGAATGGTTGGGAAATGTGAAGGGAAAGAGGGAGAGAGAGAGATTGTAAGAAGAGGGAGTGATGGGTGTGATGGGTGAAAGGGTGAGTGATGGGTGAGGTGATAGATGTGTTGACTTTTGGGGTTTGCTTGACTTGTGGAGAAAAAAAGCATGGGGGTGCTTTGTACTTGACATGAGGGGTGATTGATGGGATTTATTTGACATGTTGTAGAGATTCTCTTAGGATTGCAAACGTGCAGCGTTTTCTTCGAAATAAATGCTGGCTCACATCTCTTAGCCAGGGTATCGGATCAGTGCGCAAGACGCGGCACCGGAATCACAGTGACGGTGCGGTCGCAATGGTACAAGTCTGGGATTAAGCCGACTCAAATCTATAGGATACAACTTAGGGTCGTGTGCAAACGTCGATCATAGGTCACAAGTTGTCGGAATTCGATGGGAAGGATCGCGAGAGTTGACGGAACAGTACAGGCTAGGATACGGGTCTTATATCAATCCTAGTTAATCTCATACGATAGCAGTTCTAGGTCGCTACGGAGAGGCTCGTCACCTCACCGCATGCCTAGTTTATACTCGAAGTCACTATGGAAAGGCTCGTCACCTTAGCGTAGTCCTAGTGTAGACTCAAGGTCAGTATGAGAGGCTCATCACCTGATCGTAGGCCGACAACTCGAATACAGTATCCCATACTACTATATTCGGCTCACGAGTTTGGGTTGCTTACTGGTCACTACGGGGAGACTCGTTAACCCAGCGTAGGTCGATAGCTCGACCACGGTGTCTCATACCACCATGCCTAGCTCATGAGTCTTGACGGATCATGGTACCAAGGTTAAACGAGCTTTTCACTTGTAAGTTAGTACCTTAGATTCAAGCAGTAGCGTCCATACATGGTGAACATACATTAGGCCAATCGGGTTGCTTGACAAGCTCAACTGGTACGAGCGTACATTGAATTGATTAACATGGAGTGCGTAAGCATTCCGCGTAGCGTAACTACTATCGACAAACAACGTACGACTCAAATTCATCGAACGTGTCTTGTGTGGCGAAAATGACCTCGGCCACTAATTCAGGAATCATTACCGATTGCCTTGACTACGTAGTAGTCCCAACCACGTCTAAACCAATAGGCATTCATGTGTGATAGTCACACAACAGGTGACAGCGAATTTAAATATAAATCTTATTTGAGCATTTTAACAAACATATAGTGCACATGTTATCATACATAGGCATTTTATTCATAAATCACAAAGTAGTAAGATAGGTTACATGAAGGAAACTGTTGCTATAGATAAGGTGATTAAGAAGCCTATCTCAATACCCTCATTAAATACACCTCAACAAGCATTTTCTCATTCAGGCATTTTATCAAACACTTAGACTATAATATCAAGATACATATAATAAATTAATTATAACATATATTATAGCAAATCCTTTCACAAGGGAGTTGCCACACGTACAACAATCATATATTCTCAGTCATTAAACATGGCAAGCATAAATCATAGTTCCATACTCATTCAAACATTTCAACAAACACATGAAATGCATTAAAATCAATATAGTTTATATATATATATATATATATATATGTAATATACAAAAAACATCGTATCTAAGCACATGTGATAGTAATCAAGTCAGTTATAAATCATTAATTGACATTGAAATCCTTGAAAACCATAACCTAAATGTTTATAGTTCGCACCTTCCATCGTTAAACTCGTATCGAACTCAGTTCGAACGTTATGCCTTTGTCTATGACAAAACGGCAACCTATAGTATGAAATAGGTTAGCTATTTCACAATTTACTCTATTTGGATCCCTAAAACAAATTAGGGTTAGGATTTTTTACCCAAGCACAGAGTCAAAATTTCCAGTATAGTGATGTAGGTAGGATGATTCAACACGTGGAGCGATGGGATTCCCGACAACTATCTCTCACTCACTCTCTCTTTTCCTCACTTTCTCATTCTCTTTTCTCTCTTCTCTCTCTTAGGGTTTTCAAATACGTATGGAATGAGAGAGGGGTGAGTTTAGGGCTTTATGTAGGCTCAAAAGTGAACTCAATGGCCCTAGGGCCATGGTATACTTAGGTTATAGCCAAAAGTCAACTATTTCGGGCTAACGGAGCTCATCTGGAGGCCCTTTTTCTACATACGGTCTAAAAAAAGTCCCTAGACAATGGATCTATGTCGGGTTAAGTTTTCATTCCGATCAGATTTTCGGATCGACCATGGAGGACCAGTTTCAATTCAACGGTCATCGTCACTCGATCAGGGCCACAAGTATACTGACCTATGCAGGGAGATTTTCCTGATCCAAGGGTGCAATTGGGTTAGATTTTGATGATCTGAAACCTTAAATTTGGCCTGCAAACAAACGACCCAATTCACTTAAATCTGAGTTCATTTTCTAAAGATATTCGAGTTTCTCACACACTTCGCTCTGGGCTCAAGTTGTGCGTTTCGGGATATTATTTGGACTCGATTTCTGAGGTGGTTGTCAAGCCCAGTAATGCGGTCATAATCGTATAGCTTTGCAGTAATCGGACTTTCGACAGCGGTCCTGGTCCGATACGGAGTTTCAATGTGCTCCCGAGAGTAACTGGGTTTTGAGATTGATCCTACATTTTTAAGTAATGTAGCGTTAGCGATTCTACTAGTTTTAGGTTTTACAGATCGTATAGAAAGTGGTTCAAGATAATCTACCGATTAATTCAGTTCAACACTTAATTAATTTTCATCTAATTTCTAAAGAATTCGGTCTTTAGGGATTTTTGCCTGAGGTGGTACTCGGGTCTTTGTATGGATTTTTTCGAGACGTTACACTAAATGGGCAATAAACACTTCACAATAGGCCTTATCAAATGGGCCACAAATACATCACAACGGGCCACATACCTGGGCCTAATACACATCACAATGGGCCTTACTAAATGGGTCGGAGATACATCACAATGGGCCTCACCATATAGGCCAGAAATATATCACAATGAGCCACGTCCTATGGCCTAATACACACCACAATGGGCCTCATCACATGGGTTGCAATTGCATCAAGGTGGGCCTTAATGGATGGGCCACAAATACATTAAGATGGGCCTCATGGATGGGCCGCACCAATAGGCCTCAAGTAAGAGCTTGGATTACACCAAAAATCATTTCAATAGTTGCGAGTGTAACATGTGTATCACTGTACACTATCATTCTATGGGGTACATGGCTCACTAATGATGATCAACACTATCCAAACATTGTCTATGTAAATCAGTACTGTCCAAACATTCTCTATGTAAATCAGCACTGTCCAAACATTGTCCAGCACCGTCCAACACAATCTGGATGGTGTGGATGAAATAAATACATCATGGTGGTGTCCATACTGGTAAAACAGGTGGACATTGTGGATATCAGTCCCACAAGACTGCTGACGTCAATACACAGCTTTATAGCTGGTGAGGTGGCCCATGTCCAGAGAGAGATAGATGGTTTGGATGTAACACATACATCATAGGAGGTGGGTCCCACCCGTCCAGATTGTTGGGCGGTGTGGATGAGACCCTTACATCACAGTGGGGTCCCTAGAACTTGCTAACGTCAATGACACTAGCTGTACAGCTGGTGTGAGATACACCAGCTAATCCACTTCCACTCCTCGATGGGTGGGTCCCACGTAGGGCCACCAATATGTATAATATATATATATATATATTATATAATAATAATAATTTATTTATTTTATTTTTATTATTTTACTTTTTTTAAAAAAGGGACGGCAAGGTCCAGGCCTTGGACGGCTTGGATATTACATCATGATGGGCCCCACACGCTGCCATGGTGGGGTCCACGTCCAATGAATGGACGGCTAGGATATAACATATACCTTATGGTGGGATCCACTATGCACGTGGCTGGACGGTGTGGAACTCACACGCCACATGGTGGGCCACAAATCTTGCTGACGTAAGTCAGCAGCTAATGGCTGCACGGTACACCAGCCACTCTGCAACCAGCGTCCATGGATTTGACGGACGGCTGGATGTACACAAACATCATGGTGGGCCACACATCAGAGAGAGAGAGAGAGAGAGAGAGAGAGAGAGAGAGAGAGAGAGAAACGTGAAGGGGGAGGGACCCCGCCACTATTGGGCCCTCCCTTAAACAATGCATACATCAAGATGAGTCCCACTATAAGTGAGTCCTAAAATCATCAAAACCAAATGCTTATGAACACCCACCTTTGATCATGGACTTCTCCTTCCACCGATGCATTCTAGAGCTCCAAGGGATGCATTTCAACGGTTGGGATGATCTTTGGAGGGTGGGATTGGATGGTAGGAAGGTGGGCCACACTAGTTCTTTCTCATGGAGCTTGGATGTTTCTCTTGGGAGCTTGCTTGAAAATGGAGAAATGAGAGAGAGAGAGAGAGAGAGAGAGAGAGAGAGAGAGAGGGTGGGATGTAAAGAGAGAGAGGTGGATGGGTGTGAGTGATGGAGTGATGGGGAGTGAGTGATGGGTGTACTTGATAAGGTATGGGTTGTAAGAGAGAGTTGACTTTAGGGGTTGCTTGGGGATGGGACATGTACTTGACATGTGAGGTGATGTGTACTTGATTGATGTGATTGATTTGAAAGTTTCTCTTGGGTTTTGCAAAGCACAATATTTTTCTTAAACTGAATGCGGGCACACATCTCCTGGCCCGGGTATCGCCTTGGAGTGCGAGACGTGGCGTCAGAACCGTAACGACGGCGCGGTCGCAAGGATACAAGTCTCGAGTCAAGCTAACTCTGATATACGGGACACAACTCAAGATCGTGCTCAAATGTCAATAATAGATCGCGGGTCGCCAGAATTCAACCGGGAGGACCGCGGAGGCCTACAGAACTGTACGAGCTAGGATACGGGTCTCACAGAGAGAGATAGAGAGAGAAACGTGAAGGGGGATGGACCCTACCACTATTGGGCCCTCCCTTAAACAATGCATACATCAAGATGGGTCCCACCATAAGTGGGCCCTCAAATCATCAAAACCAAATGCTTATGAACACCCACCTTTGATCATAGACTTCTCCTTCCACCGATGCATTCTAGAGTTCCAAGGGATGCATTTCAACGGTTGAGATGATCTTTGAAGGGTGGGATTGGATGGTAGGAAGGTGGGCCACACTAGTTCTCTCCCATGGATCTTAGACGTTTCTCTTAGGAGCTTTCTTGAAAATGGAGAAATGAGAGAGAGAGAGAGAGAGAGAGAGAGAGAGAGATGATGGGATATAGCGAGAGAGAGAGAGGTGGATGGGTGTGAGTGATGGAGTGATGGGTGTACTTGACTAGGTATAGGTTGTAAGAGAGAGAGTTGACTTTAGGGGTTGCTTGGGGATGGGACATGTACTTGACATGTGAGGTGATGTGTACTTGATTGATGGGATTGATTTGAAAGTTTCTCTTGGGTTTTGCAAAGCATGATGTTTTCCTCAAACTGAACGCGGGCCCATATCTCCTGGCCTAGGTATCACCTCGGTGTGCGAGACGCGGTGTCGGCGCGGTCTCATGGGTGCAAGTCTTAGGTTGAGTCGACTCAGATTGACAGGATACGACTCAGGGATGTGTGCAAATGCTATCTACGCGTCGTAGGTCATCGGAATTCAACTGGGAGGACCGCGGAAGCCTATAGAACGGTACGGTCTAGGATACTAGCCTTACAGCTCTCTCCTCCTAATAAAAATTTTGTCCTCAAAATTTACAGAACAGACAAGGGAAGAGGAAACATCATCAAGTATATATGTCAAGGCACAATCAATCTACAAAAGGATAAAGATAGCGCTATCTAATCTCAACCTCACCCTCCCAAGAGGCATCATCAATACTATGGTGATCCTACTGAACCTCAAATCAGAAACAATTGAAACTGGGATACTATGTAGCCTCACAATCTCAATGGTAGGGAGCTATATCAGAAAGTTCTAAGTTATTCGAACTCGGGGGTCTAATTATTCTAAGTTCTCAATATCATAGAGTGCAGGGTAGCTATCAGGAGATATGTGATGTTGTCTTTAGGATTCCCAAGTTATGCTCTGATACCATCTTCTGTCACGCCCCAAACTCGAAAACCGGGCTCATAAAATTTCCGATCGTCGAATCCGGTGCCGATAGCCTCCGTAGTACCCCATTCTCAACTCCCAACACCTAAACGCTAGATGCCCATCCTGGGATCCTACAAGGAGATTTTCTTTCCAACGTACATTTATCTGGTAAGAAAAATAACCACAAGTTTACCCAAATCATAAAGGCAACATCATCATCACATATCCACTATTATAAACATTTGAATACAAAGCTGAAAGGGAAATACATATATCGAAAATCAGGGCTCCAGAGGACCGCTGTGCTCTCCAAGCTCAATGCTGCTGCAACCTAACATCACCTGCACGCATCTATCATGCATAAGCTTATATAAAGCTTAGAGGGTGGTGAAAGTGTGTACGATGCACGTGCCAAGTATATAGATATCAGAGTAAGCAGAAATACTGCAAGTCTATAAATCATTCAATATCAGAATATGCAATGCAGATCGACTATGCAAATGCGGAATCATAAAGAGCTAAATATCAGATGCCGATGATAGTATGCAATATGCAAATCTTGAAGAACCATGAATATCATCAACCTCATCTAAGTCATACATCAAACCTGCGCGAATCGCGCGATCATGTGGGGATAACTCCGTCTCACGAGGAGTCTCATAAACATCCCAGCCCAATGACATCTTCTTTAATCAATCATCCATCACAACATGCATACGAATGATGGGGGTCCACAGAAGGATGGTGAATCTGAAAAGGCCGAGCTATATGTCCTAGAGGGGGGGTGAATAGGACTATACCAAATTTAAAAAATAACATCAAAATTTAAATAAATTAAATACAGATAGCAATAGACAATTCCACAATGCTGAATTTAAAGACAACCTCAAATGAACGAGTATTGAGAAGTTGATACAGATGTTGTTCTAAGGACAAACTTACACCATAAAAACCAAGGGTTTATGGTAGGACAACCTTACTAGAACAGTTTGTGTATCAAAAACTCAAACTGATATAGAGAATAAAGAAATAAATAGCAAGGAAAGAAATCTAAGCTATTACAACATTCTCCACACTTGCATAAAAGAAATTACAACA
Source organism: Magnolia changhungtana (assembly GCA_030180095.1). Taxonomy (NCBI): domain Eukaryota; kingdom Viridiplantae; phylum Streptophyta; class Magnoliopsida; order Magnoliales; family Magnoliaceae; genus Magnolia; species Magnolia changhungtana. The sequence continues at coordinate 884,506 of JASAUF010000293.1, forward strand.
TTCTCCACAATGGAAAAAGGGAAATTACAATCATCCACAAAAAGAAATAAACAATCAATCCACAAGACCAGAAATTATAGTGGTTCGCTTGTGTGTACACCAACTGTTTAGAAAAACAGCCACACAACTACTCCACTCCTAATATCCTCACACAGTGGATATTAACATTCACTATGAAAATAGGTTTTTCCAGGTTCACCTAAAACCTTCACAATTGTGTCTTTTAAGTTGGCTTACACAATTTAAAAACCCCACACTCTGAATTTTCTGGATCACCTCAGATAAACCAAAACAAAGAGATTTTTCTGGCACAATCTCAATGAAACCAAAATACAGAAATTTACAATAATGTAAAATACCTGGATATTCTCTTTTTGATGCAGCCTGGAAGAACCAAATCGGAGTAGAAGTTCAATCTCCAAACTCACTTATGAAATGGTTCTAGGTTCTAAATTGATTTTATATTTAAAGCACCTTGGGCTAGCTTGATTTGATTTTGATTTTAAGAAATGGGAATACTTCAATCCCTCTTTCAAATAAAATTGGAATGCAGAAATTCAAAATCAAATACAAAGAAAGCTAATAAAAGAGAATATTAAATGAGCACAATATAGCTTAAAAAGATCACTAACTTATCTCTCAGAGTGGCGTATTGATTTAACTTGAATTCAATGAAAAACTCTGAAATTCGTGCTCTATTTATAAGTGAAGAAATCACGTTCACGACTGGTCCTGAGGACACCACGACTGGTCGTAGGACCAACAAAATTTTGAAATTTTGAGCGCGATAAGATAAAGCCGTTCCATGACTGGTCGTAGGCCCTTCACGACCGGTCGAGGGGCCTCCACAACTGGTCGTTACCTGTCCATGACTGGTCGTGTGGAACCAGATTTAGTTGCTGGACTTTGAGTCGAGGCTGCATGACTGGTCGAAAATGAGTCGAGCACTGTTCACACGACCGGTTGAGCAGTCTCCAGGACTGGTCGAGTCTTAACAAAAAATTCTAAAAATTTGTAACAAACTTAGAACTGGTCGAAGAATTTCTTGGACTGGTTGAGCCAGTGCTAGGACTAGTCGAACAAAGTCCAAGACTAGTCGAAAAACAGTTATTCACTTATAAAATGATCTAATTGAATTATGTATTCAAAATGACCTACCCTAAGGTCAATATAGGGTCATTCATACCTTATACATGATGTATGAACATTGAAACTTCTTTTCCTTCAGTTGATAGTCATTCTTTGAAGTTCACGAAGCTTGAGATCTTGTCATAGGATGAAGCTTGAACTTGAGTCTCTTGAAGCTTGAAATTTACTAACATTGAAGCTTGAACTTGAGTATCAAAATCTAGGAACGTTGTCTTGACTTTGTATGAAGCTTTGAAAATCTTGAACTCTTGAAGCTTGAAAGCTTGAATTCACAATTGATGTTGTAGATGAACATGAACAAGTAATCTTTCCTTTGAAGTTTTTGAACTAAAGACCCTAATCCTTGAGAGATGCGCAAACTTCATTATATAGATGAGTTACATAAGACACAGATTCCAAGAGAGGTTTTGGCACTACAAAATTTGACAATTATAGGAGTTAGAAACCATACCACTTACAAGATCTAGTCCAAATATTAAGATAAGCTTACTGATTTAAAACGCGTCACGATAGTTAAGGAAAGAATCCAACTTATGCCACCACAACATTGGACGATGCTCCCGATGTGGGATAAAGTTCTACCTTCCCTGTATGCACAGTAGCTTGCCAATCACTGGTCACTCGCTTAGGTCCTCATACCCTACCCACTAAGTGTTCGCCCACACGTGCGCCTGCCCACATGTGATCACAGTGATGGAGCATCACAATATCCCCCACCGAGGGTAGATCCGAGTCTAAGTGCAATAAGTGGGCTTCCTTACCCTCTCAATCGCGCAATAAACTAGACTTCCCATGGGGCTCAATAATTAGGGTTAACCCATTTAGAAAATGATGAGAATGAGCCTAACAAGGCCTAAGGGAAGGTCATAATGAGGACATTCAACTATCATTGCCCATCAATGTGGACATTTAACTAACATTGCTATCAAGGAGTGGCCCACATAGAGCCAAACGTATCGTGGGCCCATGGCCTCATACAATCACAATGGGTCACATACAGTTTCATTGGGCCTCATACAATCACAATGGGCTACATATAATCTCAATGGGCCTTACCCAAGGGTCTCATACATAAAGTGAGCCGCATCACATAGGCCTCAAATACAAAATAGGTGGACCCCATCACATGGGCCTCGTATGCATCAAGTGACTCATAAATACGTAATAATGTGCCTCACTAAATTGGCCATAAATACTTCACAATGAGCCTTATCAAATGGGCCACAAATACATCACAACGGACCACATACTTGGGCCTAATACACATCACAATGGGCCTTACTAAATGGGCTGGAGATACATCACAATGGGCCTCACCATATGGGCCGAAAATATATCACAATGGGCCACGTCCCACGGCCTAATATACACCACAATGAGCCTCATCAAATGGGCCGCAATTGCATCAAGGTGGGCCTTAACGGATGGGCTACAAATACATCAAGATGGGCCTCGTGGATGGGCCGCACCAATGAGCCTCAAGTGAGAGCTTGGATTACACCAAAAATCATTTCATCACTGTACACTATCATTCTATGGGGTACATGGCTCACTAATGACGATCAGCACTGTCCAAACATTGTCTATGTAAATCAGCACTGTCTAAACATTGTCCACATAAATCAGCACTGTCCAAACATTGTCTACGTAAATCAGCACTGTCTAAACATTGTATACGTAGATCAGCACTGTCCAAACATTGTCCAACACCGTCTAGCACAATCTGGATGGTGTGGATGAAATAAATACATCATGGTGGTGTCCATACTGGCAAAAGCAGTGGACCTTTGTGGATATCGGTCCCACAGCTGCTGACATCAATACACAGCTTTATAGCTGGTGAGGTGGCCCACGTCTAGAGAGAGATGGACGGTTTGGATGTAACACATACATCATGGGAGGTGGGTCCCACCCGTCCAGATTGTTGGGCGGTGTGGATGAGACCCTTACATCATAGTGGGGTCCTTAGAACTTGCTAACGTCAATGACACCAGCTGTATAACTGGTGTGAGATACACCAGCCAATCCACTTCCACTCCTCGATGGGTGGGTCTCACGTAGGGCCCACCAATATGTATAATATATATATATATATTATAATAATAATTTATTTATTTTATTATTATTATTTTATTTTATTTAAAAAAAAGGGACAACAACGTCCACGCCCTGGACGACCTGGATATTACATCATGGTGGGCCCCACATGCTGCCATGGTGGGGTCCACGTCCAATGAATGGACAGCTAGGATATAACATATACCTTATGGTGGGATCCACTATGCACGTGGCTGGACGGTGTGGATCTCACACGCCACATGGTGGGCCATAAATCTTGCTGACGTAAGTCAGCAGCTAATGGCTGCACGATACACTAGCCACTCTGCATCCAGCGTCCATGGATTTGACGGACGGTTGGATGTACACAAACATCATGGTGGGCCACACATCAGAGAGAGAGAGAGAGAGAGAGAGAGAGAGAGAGAGAGAGAGAGAGAGAGAGAGAGAGAGAAATGTGAAGGGGGAGGTACCCCGCCACTATTGGGCCCTCCCTTAAACAATGCATACATCAAGATGGGTCCTACCATAAATGGGTCCTAAAATCATCAAAACTAAATGCTTATGAACACTCACCTTTGATCATGGAGTTCTCCTTCCACCGATGCGTTCTAGAGCTCCAAGGGATGCATTTCAACGGTTGGAATGATCTTTGGAGGGTGGGATTGGATGGCAGGAAGGTGGGCCACACTAGTTCTCTCCCATGGAGCTTGGATGTTTCTCTTGGGAGCTTGCTTGAAAATGGAGAAATGAGATAGAGAGAGAGAGAGGATGGGATGTAAAGAGAGAGGGGGATGGGTGTGAGTGATGGAGTGATGGGTGTACTTGACTAGGTATAGGTTATAAGAGAGAGAGTTGACTTTAGGGGTTGCTTAGGGATGGGACATGTACTTGACATGTGAGGTGATGTGTACTTGATTGATGGGATTGATTTGAAAGTTTGTCTTGGGTTTTGCAAAGCACAACGTTTTCCTCGAACTGAACGCAGGCCCACATCTCCTCCCCTGGGTATCGCCTCGGCGCGTGAGACCCGACGTCGGCGTAGTCTCAAGGGAGTCTTGGATTGAGCCGACTCAGATTGATAGGGTACGACTCAGGGATGCGCGCAAATGCTATCTACGCATCGCAGGTCGCCGGAATTCGACCGGGAGGACCGCGAAAACCTACGGAACGGTACGGTCTAGGATATGGCCTTACACTGGTTGTCGCTCGTTCTTCCTTCTTGTTTTAGCTTCGGAGGCAAGTTTCTCTTGTATATGTGGACAGCTTTGGTCCTCCAAATCTATCTTGTTGTCTCCAATTTCCTCCAATTTGGGTTTTGGAATGGGCTTGGGCCAAAATGTGTTTATGAACTTGGCTTGATAAGGTGAGTTGGCTGGGTAGGCTATGTGGGCTGACCGTGTGAGTTGACTTAGTGAGTTAACTCAAGGATTGACTCTATAGGTTAAAAATTTCCTAGAGTTTAGGTTCGGGACTAGGTTTAGGATTATGTTGGGTTATTCCGACTGCGTTAACTAGCTTCGGGACTGCGTTTAGGATTGACTCTATAGGTTAAAAATTTCCGACTGCGTTTAGGATTGACTCTATAGGTTTAGGATTATGTTGGGTTATTTCGACTGCGTTAACTAGCTTCGGGACTAGGTTTAGGATTATGTTGGGTTATTCCGACTGCGTTAACTAGCTTCGGGACTAGGTTTAGGATTATGTTGGGTTATTCCGACTGCGTTAACTAGGTTCGGGACTAGGTTTAGGATTGACTCTATAGGTTAAAAATTTCCTAGAGTTAGCTTTGTAGAGTTCGGGTTCGCTTAAGGTTAAGGGTATGGATTGGGGTTTCTATTCAATCAAGCTTATCGGCCCAATGTGGGGTGTCTACATATGCCCCTCTTTGGCAGAGGTTGTGTACAATCAAATACCAAAGTGAGTGGATACCCCACCTTCCATAGTCAGATTAAAATGCAGTCTACACTCATTGCTTGCCTTTGTATTTGAGTCAGTGTTCACCACCCCAAGTATAAGGTCGCTATGTAGTAATAATCTCGGTAAGACCGAGGTCGAACCCACATGGACTGAACCTTGTACATATTCTGAAAGTAACTAGAATTAGAACTAGAAGAAGATGTAATCTAAATCAGGAGAAATTAAGAGAATAATTGTGAATTATGTAACTAAAACTTGTAAAATTCAAAGGTGGGAAATTAGGGTGCCAAGGATCCACTTGTAGCAATTGGGAAGCTACCTCGTATGATTCAAGGACACAACTGGAATCAGAGTCCTATCTTATCTTGTTGGTAAGAAGAGATTTGTCAAATCTCTAAACTTCTCATGGATCTAATCATCAATGGATGAGAGTGGTGAAGATTTTGAAGTGATTCCGTCACCTAACCATGCCTAGGAGACAAGGCAAACAACAATAATTTACCAAACCCACATCCAATCATAAGAGAATTGTGAAAGTTAGGAAGGATTCCATTACCCTACCATGCCCAAGGGACGATGATGAACAACAGGATTGCCTAATTTTACAATCTCAATTCAGGAAAAAGATGATATTCAAAGCAATCACAGATCCATTGTAATTTGAGTCACAACAAACCATTAAAAATTAAAAATATTCCTTCATAATCAAACTAGAATCCAAGAGAGTTCAATAAAACATGAATCAAAACAAAGTATACATCCCAATCATGCTACAAACTTCACCTCTTAGCCCTAGCTAAGAGGTTTAGCCGATCATAGACATGATCAAACTAAAATCTCTTAAGGAAATTAAAGGAAAGAAGAAAATAAAGAAGAAAAGGAAGAAAAACTCAATGGAGACGGCCCGCTCCACGACTCTCTCTCTCTCTCTCTCTCTCTCTTTGCTCTTCTCCACGTCCAAGAATTCCCTTCTCTTTCTCTTTCTCTTCTCCTTTTATAGGTAACAATGAGGCAGTTGTGCGTGCGCAAGAGGCTGGAGTCGGTGGCGTGCGTAAAAGCTTACATAGCTAGTGAAAACCATAAAAGCTCTTGTGTTTGATCCCTTTTTTTGGGATGGATGTCCATCCGTTTTCAAGATCTGATCCGTTCAGCGCCCTTGGGGATAGTCGGTTGCCCCTCGGAAGGTTTTGAACGGCTGGGATCGTTGGTCCGATCCTAGCCAAGATCACAGAACAACCTACAACGTGCGCTCTCTCTAGAAGTGCGTAACTGACGCACAAGACTGCGCTGACATGCTTAGTGGGCCCCACAATGACGTTTTTGGAGAAATCCACCCCATCCATTGGATTTCTAGAGAGTTTTCGGTCAGAAAGGGGTGGTTTTGGTCAAGTTTTGGTGCAGCCCACTGTATCAAATCACGCTGTCGTTCTTCCTGCGTTTGACGGTGATCCTCTTGTGTATACATGCATGGGAACAAAAGGCCATCATGGTTGTGGTCGGTGCTCCCCTAGGTCGAATGGACGGTTCAGATCGTCCATCGAGACGATGGTGTGGCCCACTGCATGTAAGACTTGTATCCTAAACCATACTATTTCGTAGGCTTCCACGATCCTCTCGATCAAATTTCGGCGACCGCGATCTGTTATCAGCGTTTCTGTGCGACCCTAAGTCACATCTCGTATTCGAGAGTCGGCTCGACCTGAGACTTATACCCTAGCAACCGCGTCGTCGCCGCGGTTCCGATGCCGCGTCTCGCGCGCCGGTCCAATACCCAGGCCAGGAGATGTGGGCCCGTGTTCAGTTCGAAGAAAACACCGCTAGTTGCAAAACCCAAAAGAATCTCTACAAGTCACATCCATCAATCAATCAATCCTATCAAGGGTCATGTACATGTCAAGTACACATCACCTCACACCCATCTCCAAGCAACCCCATAAGTCAACAAACCCTTACACAACCCATACCTTTTTTACACAATCTCCCTTAAAAGTCAACAATTTCTTACACACCCATCACTCACCTCACCCATCACTCCATCACCCATATCTCTCTCTCTCTCTCTCTCTCTCTCTCTCTCTCTCTCTCTCTCTCTCATTTCTCAAAACTCATTTCCATGCAACCAAAAGCTCCAACGTATGAGCTTCCCAAATCTCCATGAGAGAGCTTTGTGTGTGGCCTACTTCCTACCCTCTCATCTCCCATCTCAACCATCAAAACTTCATCATCCTCTATGTAGATCGAAGCTAAGGAGCCTAGGAGTCTAAAGAGCTAAAGGAGGAGTGCAATAGGTGGGCAATCCACCGTTGATTTCAATTTTAGGGTCTACTTGTTGTGGGACCCACATTGATGTATACAATGTAGAAAGGGACCCATAGTGGTGGGGTCCCTCTCTCTCTCTCTCTCTCTCTCTTCCTCTCTCTCTCTTGTATGGATGGTGTGTGTGTATGGCCCATCATGAAGTAAGTATTTCATCCATGCCGTCCACCGAGTGGGCCCACCTAGCAGTCCATTTGGACGGCCTGATCGAAGGAAAACACAAGTATCAGTTTGATCCGAGGCGGAAGTGGGCCACATGTGTGGACCCACCATGGTACATGCACTAGATCCACACGTGTGGACCCCACCATGTCAGCGTGTGGGGCCCACCATATCATGCATGTACATCTAGCCGTCCGTCCAGGCCTGGACAGGACGCTGGATGCATTGTTTATATAGATATATATACACACACACTGGAGGTAAGCTCCACGTGGGACCCACCTTTAATATGATGACTGCACCGTCCAGATGAGTCTGGACGGTGAATACAGCACCTCCTGCCCCTGTACACGTATATGATATATATTATTATATTAGATATAATATTATACTACATGTTATATGTTGCAGTGGGCCATTATGTGGACCGCACCCTGATGTATATCCGTCCAGTTGCTGGACGGTGCAGCAAGCGTGATAGCCATGACATCCAACCATTTTACGGGTGGCCCACCTTGAAGTAAGCCATGCTGTCCATCCATTTTACGGGTGGCCCACCGTGATGTAAGCTATTCCATCCATCTGTTTTTATGGGTGGAGACCAGCGTGATATTGTTTGTATACACGCCGTCCATCCACCATCTGGACGGGTGGAATCCACCGTGATGTATATTTGTATCCACGCCGTCCATTCATTGGCAAGTTTGTCTTTGGCTCGAGAAAAAAAATGGAGCAGATTCAATCCTCTGGTGGGCCACGCAGGTGGACCCCACCCCTGATGTTTATATTACATCCAAACCGTTTATTCATTTGGTGGACAGCCACCTATGTGGATCCCACCTTAATTTATGTGATTCATCCAAACCGTCCATGCATTTGGGCTTGAAAAAAAAAAGGGGGGCAGATCTAATATCAAGCGGACCACCCTAGAGAAAACGGTGGTGTTAAACACCCACCATTGAAACCCCTTTTGGGTTACAGAAGTTTTGGACCAATATGATATTTGTTTTTCCTTTCAATTTGGGTCTCTGTACCTTATGAACCGACTGGATGGGAAATAAATGTTATGGTGGGCCCTCTAAAATTTTAACAGTAAAAATCATTATCACCACTGATATTTGTGGCATGGTCCACATGATCTTTTGATCCAATTCATTGTTAGGATAATGCTTTAAAATGATCTTTATTGATGGATGAATGGTGCGGCCCAAGTAGTGCGGCCCACTCGATGTTTATGTGGCCCATTGGTGTGGCCCGTTGATGCGACCCATTTGATGTTTATGAGGCCCATTGGTGCGGCCCGTTGACGCGGCCCATTTGATGTTTATGAAGCCCATTGGTGCGACCCGTTGATGCAGCCCACTTGATGTATATGAGGCCCGATGTGATGTATTTATGGCTCATGTGCTAAGGCTCATTATGATGTATGTGCAGCCCATAGGTGAGGCCCATAAGTGATGTGTATTGGGCCATTGTGTGAGGCTATGGGCCCACTATATATTATATATGGCTCTATGTGGGTCACTCCTTAGGAGCAATGTTGGTTTAATGGCCACATTGATGAGTAATGATGGTTTAATGTCCACGTTGTGACCTTCCCTTAAGCCTGGTTCGGCCCATTCTCATCGAGGCCGATTATTGATTCCGATTTCGATTGGTAGAGGCCGATTGTATAGGCCGATTCTGATTGTCGAGGCCGATTGTATAGGCCGATTCCGATTGTCGAGGCCGAGTATCGAGACCGATTCTGATTTGTCGAGGCTGATTGTACAGGCCGATTCCGATTGCGAAGGCCATTTATCATGACCGATTGTCGATTCCGATTGACGTGACTGATTGCTGATTCCGATTATTGACCGATTTCGATATTACGGCCGATTGTTGATTAGCGATCGAGGCCGTTTATCATGATCGATTTTTGATTCCGATTGACGTGACCGACTTGCTGATTCTGATTGACGTGACCAATTTGTCGATTTCGATTATTGACCGATCTCGATTATCGTGGTCGATTGCTGATTAGCGGTCAAGGCCGTTTATCATGACCGATTGTCGATTCCAATTGACGTGACCGATTTGTCGATTTCGATTATTGACTGATCTCGATTGTCGTGGCCGATTGCCGATTAACGATCGAGGCTGATTATCATGACCGATTGCCGATTTCCGATTGACGTGATCGATTTGCTGATTTCGATTATTGACCGATCCCGATTGTCGTGGCTGATTACCGATTAATGATCGAGGCTAATTATCATGACCGATTGCCAATTTTCGATTGACGTGACCGATTTTTCGATTCCGATTATCGATCGATTCTGATTGTCGTGACCGATTTGTCGATTCCGATTTTCGTGGCCGACTGCTGATTCCGATTGACTTGGCCGATTTGCCAATTCCGATTGTTGAGGCCGATTATCGATGTCGATGCCGATTACTGATTCTGACTCCGATTGTCGAGGCCGATTCTGATTCTGATTTGTCAAGGCTGATGTATAGGCCGATTCCAATTGTCGAGGCTGAGTATCGAGGCCGATTCCGAGTGTCGATTCCGATTGTTGAGGCCGACCTCGATTGTCGAGGCCGATTCCTATTGCCAAGGCTGATTGTCGTGACCTATATGATGTACATGCGACTCGTAGTCGAGGCTCATTGTGACACGTATTGGGCCCATGATGCATGACCCATTTGATGTATTTAAGACTCATGTGTAGGGCCCACATGTCAGGTATTCATGGCCCATAGAGAAGGTCCATTGTGATGTATTCATGGCCTATGGGCAAGGCCCATTATGTTGTATATTAGGCCCATGAGCAAGGTCCACTTGTTGTGTATATGTGGCCCTTGAGTAAGGCCCATCGTGTTGTATATTAGGCATTTGTGTGAGGCCATGGGCCCATCATATGTTTGACTCTATGTGGCCATTCCTTAGGGGCAATGTTGGTTAAATGTCCACATTGTTGGGGCCGATTGTTGATGCCGGTTATTAATACCGATTATGAGTATGTGACAGCATAACATCATAATACATGCCCATATGCATCATCTGCATGTTTGTTATGAGATGTGATTGACTATTGCATATTCTACAGAGCAGGTTATACATATGGCTTCTTGATAAGCGGAGTTGCCCCACATGAGAGCATGACATTAAAAGGGCCAAGCTATATGCCCTAGAGGGGTGGTGAATAGGGCAATGCAAAATAAAACTTAAAACAACGGAATAATAAAAGATATAAATAACAATGCTGAAATAATAACAATCTCAAAGTACATGAAATATGAGAATGCTACTAAATCAGTTCTAAGGACAACCTTACACAAAAAACCAATAGCTTATGGTAGGACAACCTTATTTCTAGAACGATCTAGAAAACACAAATGATATGGAAAATAAATCAAGAATAACTTAAAGAAACAAATCCTAAGTTATTACACCATTCAACCACACTTGCTTGAAATGAAAATTACAACATTCATCCATAAAAGCAATCCACAATAATAAAAGAATGAATGAATAAAGAAATCGAGCACATCCACAACACAACGATATATACTGGTTCGCCTGTGTGTTCACCAACTGTTAGCCAACAGCCACACAAAATGCTACTCCACTCTAATATCCTCACACATGGGATATTAGCATGCACTATCAAAATAGGTTTTCTGAGTTCACCCAAAACCTTTACAATTGTGTCTTTTTATCTCGGGCTTACACAATCCAAAAACCCCCACAATCTGAGTTTTCTGGCTCTCCTCAGATAACCAATAACAATGAGATTTTTCTGGCAAATCTCAAACAAAACCAGAGAAAGTAAATTACAAAGTAAAATACTTGGATCTCCTTTTGAAGTAGCTGAGAGAACCAATCGGAGTAGATGAATGATACGTCGTTCAATGTCCAATACTCACATAAAGAATGGTTCTATGTCTAATTGATTTTAGATTAAATCAAGAAGAGCAAGGTCTATTTGATTTTGATCCCAGAAGAAGGAATATCATAAATTCCTCTTTTCTAAATAAGATTGGAATATGGATCAAAATCACAACAGAAAAATGCTAACAAAAGGAATATTAAATATGCACAATAGCTTAAAAAAAATAATCACTACTTATCTCAGAGTATAGCCTTAAATCGCTTGAATTGAATGGAATGGAATGAATAAAATCTGAAATTCGTGCATTATTTATAGCCTCAAAAATCCCATCTTCGACTGGTCTTAGAATCCTAGGACTGGTCGTAGCGTCAAAGATTTTGAAAGATTTCCGCGGGATTAGATTTGCTATACTCACGACTGGTCTTAGGTAGCCTACGACCGGTCGTGGACCACCTACGACCAGTCGTGAGACACCTACGACCGGTCGTGGTACTCGAGAAAAGTCGCTGGAGTTCGAGTTGTAGAACTACGACTGGTCGAAGGATGAGTCGTACGACTTCCCAGGACTGGTCGAAGAAAGTCCAGGACTAGTCGAAGGACAACCAGAAAATCGAAAATCAGAACAACTAGGATCTGGTCGAGAAACCTAAGACTGGTCGAAGCAAAGCTGGGGCCCTGGTCTTAAGATTTCTGGGGACTGGTCTTAGAATAGTCACACCAAGTAAATTAAAATATTCGGATTATGTATCCAGAATGACCTATCATATAGACCAACCTAAGGTCAATCTAAGGTCAAACAAACCTTGAAGTGAGATGGACATTGAAGTCTTGAAGGTCTGTATTCTCAGATGATCTTGAAGTAGAAGCTTGAGTCGAGTTGATGGTCTTTCTCGAGCTTGGTACATTCTTGACTTGTCTTGATGAAGTCTTCTAATCTTGAACTTGATAGAAGCAAACTTGGAGTCTTCTATTCTTGTAGACTTCATTCATGACATGTCTTGCAAACATTCTTCATTTATGATCTTGTCTTGAAAACATTCTTCATTCATGATCTTATCTTGAAGCAGTGTGTAGTCATAAACAAGAAGCACAAGAAGTACAAGACATATAGGTTTTGGCACTACAAAATTTGACAACCAAAGGGATATGAAATCATAGCACTAACAGACATGCACTGGATTGATGCGTGATTGGACTGTGTGACTCATGCATCTCACATTTGTATGACATAACCACCATACGCCCTAGCGACATTAGGGTCGTAGCCTCCATAGGTATTTCATGGATGGCCAGATGGGACACCGAAAATCTGTTCTGTATGGGGTGCTATAGATATCCTTGGGTGAAAGTCCCAGAACCTTCTTGGTTCCAGAGGTTGCTCCAACGTTTAGACCGAGTAGATGCATGAGCGCATGAGGACCATATACCTTTAAGCCGCGTCTCCTACTATGTCGTGGTCGGTTGGAAGGGGGTACGGCCTGCCCGAGAGGAGGGGGCAATGCTAGGCTGAGTCTGACTAACTCGCGGAATGGGTCCGCTATCGATGAGCCGGGCCCGATATTGGTAGGCGGATAGTGAGGTCTCTTCCACTCACCTTGTTCCGTGCGATAGGGCAGCAATCTGGTTTGGAGTGTAATAGACCCAGGTGATTTCTTAGAGAGGAACCGTACTGATATGTGGACTTATTGAGTAGGAGTGCATACTCATGCATTGGTTTCATTCACTATCCACTCGGGCTGGTGGTGAGCAACTAATTGTAGTGTACCTTCGCATGGTCAGGATTTCGGTTGGCCGCGTGACTGACCTGAGATCAGGAAATTACCACATTGAGTCTGACTATTCAAATTTAGGTATGAGACTAGTTTGGATAGAAGTCCCTTGTGATGGACCCCATAGCCTGCGATACTACGTACTATCATCCCGACTTCACTCCAGCTTGGTCGTTTCATTCGCACCGCATATCACATTGCATCCTCAGTACTTAGCATTTTGGGTTGCCATGTTTTTGCATTGATATGGCCGTTAGTACTCATGCCTTGCATCGCATAGCCTTGGTAAGACTAATGACACTCGTAAACTTATCAGTATATTTTCGCTTATTTCGATATTGTATGATTTATAGCATTGTATCCTCGGCATCTAATATTTGGCTCGCTCTGATACGTCATTTGCATAGTTGATTTGCATTATGTACCTTGAAATTGTATGACTCATGGACTTGTCAGTAGTTCCGCTTACTCTGATTACTCTGATATTACTTACTTGGCACTTACCTTATGTACACACTTTCACCACCCACTAAGCTTTCTATAAGCTTATGCATGATAGATGCGTGCAGGTGGCATTAGGTTGCAGCAGCATTAGCTTGGAGCGTGCAGCAGACTTATAGAGCTTTGATTTTTGACATATGTGTTTCCCTTCCAGCATTGTATTCAATTATTTATATTAGTGGATATGTGATGATGATGTTGCCTTTGTAATTTGGGTAAACTTGTGGTTTTGCTTATTACGAGTTAAATGTACATTAGAAAATTCTCCTTGTATGATCCCAGGATCGGAATCCGGCATATGGACGCTGGGAGCCGAGAATGGGATACTACGGAGGTTGTCGGCACCGGATTCGGCAATCGGGAATTTTGTGTGAGCCCGGTTTCCGAGTTTAGGGCGTGACACTATACGTCCTAGCGGGACTCACCTCCCTTTCTGCGTAAGACGTCAGGTTAACCCGACTTTGACCTTTCATCTCGGTCCAGTGCGCAGCTGGTGCGTGTGTTCTGTGCACAGGCACTTGAAAGTGGGGTCCATCGTGATGTTTATGAGAAATCCGCTTTGTTTATCCATTTTGTCATCTAATTTGAGGGGTTGAGACTAAAATTGAAGCATATCCAAGTATCAGGTGGGCCCTAAATCAGTGATTTAGTAGCTGATCTGTCCGTTGGGCCACTTCCACAAAGATCAAAGGGCTGAATTTCGATGTGTACGGTTAATTTGGGGTCCTCAAGCCAAATATAAAGTTTCGAGCCAAACAGATGGTGTGAACCTTGTGATCTTACATTTAGGACGATTTTCAGGCCTCTTTATCGTTAATCACTTAGTTTTCTCGGATCTTTGGCGTGTAAATCTTTCGACCTCGGTCTCCTAGGATTCGTCCCTTGCTTTGGTGATTCTTGAGCAACAAATCCATGCTTTTAGTACCTTTTTTCAAACTAAGCTCTTAAATTCACCTTACAATAAAAACATGATTAAAATATAACATTAAGCATTATTATGTACGTAAAATCAAGTAATAACTGGGGTTTAATATGCAATATTTGACCCTTAACAGTCAATTGATTGTTCGAAAGTAGATGACTTGCACATATCACGGGAGTTTAGGAAAAATATTGCGATTGTCCCTGTGCTTTCATAGCTTTACGGGCAACCAGTCGTAATATTTTCTCTCTTGATCCATACTAACATTGAAAGAACTAAGTACATTAGAGCCCATTCACTTTCTGCGGCCTTAGGAGGATACTGTCTAGAATTGGAATATCCGTTGATTCCCATATCACCTCAAGAGTACTTGTTTCATTTTATCGTCAAAGTAGTTAGCTTACCATGTGTTTTTTTTTTGCGGCCTTACAAGGATCTCACTACCTCAACTTGGACTCAATCAAGGTACACAAATATCCAAAACTACGTATGTGCGGATGATCATTTTTGTGCAGTATGCTGGTTTTGATACTTACATTACAATTTATCTTTTCCACCTTTTCAAATGGTTTCTTCTGACTAGGACTTGATTTATCATCAATTTGTAGCATTAACACTTACTACGGTCGTTCTGTCACTCTGAGTTCAGAACGACCGTACTTTGTGCACATGTGGATCCAACGGTTCTGGGGAAGCTGAGAATCATTAAATCTTTTTTGCTTTTGCACTTGCCCCCACCTAGAGATATGGAAGATCTCTTAGTGCCTTGGAACTCGGGCACTCTTATTTGAAATTTTCTAATAGAAGCCGCCCCACACTGAGGAGTGATACTCTATGGGGGGTTTTTATTGCAAATGATTTTTAAAAATGATCTAGCCTGCATAATTATCTCCACTAGGGATACTTATGGAATTTTCGATGAACTAGTTTTTATCGAAAACATGCAAAGGACCTATCTGTCTTCTCATGGTCAGGTGGCTGAGTTAGGAATTTAGATATGCCGGGGATGATAATTGGATATGACAATTCAGTTTATTTTCCTTTGCCCCAACCATGATCAAAATTGGTTGGGCAATCTTGATAAAGATTCTGATATATGTCAATCAATTCCATCATCTCAAATGTCGTAGTATGACTTATTAGGGATAATTAAGATTTAGAACTCCATTGTGGATTGAACCTTTCGTGGATGCTCTATTGGGGGTATATTTTTTAATATTTTTGAAATGATTTAATCCATCAAATTGCAAATAGTTACAATTAATGTTGATTTTTATTGAAATATCTTTGTGCTTCTTGGAGATGATCCCATCGATCCGATCGTGAAATCGACGATCATGATCAATACCAGTTTTTATTGAAATATTTTTGCACTTTTTGGAGATGATCCAGTCCATTAGATCACGAAATCACCGGTCATGATCCATGCTAGTTTTAAAAAAAATTGTGCTTTTTGGAGATGATCCAGTCCATAGGATCGCAAAATTGACGGTCATGATCGTTGCTAGTTTTTATTGAAATATTTTTGAGATTTTTTAAAATGATCTAGTCCATTGGATCGCGAAATCGATGGTTGCGATCAATGCTGGTTTTTATTAGAATATTCTTAAGATTTTTAGAAATGATCCAATCCTTCAGATCACGAAATCGACAGTTGTGATCAATGCTGGTTTTATTCGAAACATTTTTGTAATTTTTGAAGATGATCTAGTCCGTTGGATTGTGAAAATCGACGATCATGATTGATGTTGGCTTTTATTAAAAAACATTTTTGTTATTTTTTAAGATGATCCAGTCCATCGGATCACGAAATCGACTATCACGATCGACGCTGGCATTTATTGGAAACATTTTTATGATTTTTAAAGATGATCATGTCCATTAAATTGCAAAATCGACGGTCGTGATAGATGCTAATTTTTATTAAAATATTTTTTTGATTTTTAAAGATGATCCAGTCCATTGAATTGTGAAATTAACGGTTGTGATAGATGCTAATTTTTATTGGAATATTTTTGTTCTTTTTGAAGATGATCCGGTCCATTGGATGACGAAATCGACGGTCGCGATCGATGATGATTTCTATTAGAATATTCTTTGAGATTTTTGAACAGTAAAAAAGTTTTTCTTTCTCCCTAGTAACTACCCTTTAGTTTCTCATGAGAAATTCAAATTTGAACTTATTTTGAAAATTCCCTCCATTTTTTGAATTTATTCCTCTCTTCTATCATTTCTCCCTTCCATCCATGCAAGATTCTCTTGCAAAAAACCTTCCCAAGGCTCTTTTCTTCCCAAGGGAAGAGGATTATGCCTAATCCCATCATCTGGAAAGTGACGAGCGGCCCACTGGATGCCGCTCATCCTCCCTTTGCCCACTAGTTTTTTTTTTTTTTTTTCTAGTTGTAGTTAATGGGGTGTATTGTCCATTTCTATATAAAATGGGCCAAGAGGTGGCCGTCCTATCATCTATTTCAAGTTCCCCACTCTCTCTCTCTCTCATTTTCTCTCTCCCTTCTTCATTCCCGTCTTCTCTCCCTTAGCTTTTGATATTTTTTCCTTCTGGTGGTGGCTCTTTTGAAAGCCCTTGGACAACAAGATTGTGTGGGTAAGCTTCCCCCTTCATTTCCTTTCTTTCTTTTTTTTTTTTTTTTTTTTTTTTTTTTTTTTTTCTTTTCATCATTCTCATGTTGTTTTATTTTTTCCTTCTCTTTTCTTGTCTCCATAGGTGGTGTTCGGATCAATCAAAGGAAACTAAGAGCAAAAAGTTCAAGTGCTTCTCAAGATACCAAGGTGGTGTGTGGATATTATTGATGCCGAAATTTGGTTAGCCCTCTCTGGATCAATAGGCGTGCACAAAGAATAGACAAGGAAGACCCTAGATCATTCAGGGGACCCTCCGATGCCAAAGTTAGGTATGGAATCAGGGTCTTAGTTGAATGGAGGCCTTATGGTTAGAGATTATGCGTACCTTTCACCATTGGGGGTACTCTTATTTATAGATGGAGAGAGGCGATGGTGTAGAGGGCCTTTCCCTATTTTGGTAGGGATGGATTATAGTAGGATTCAGACTATTTGCTTCGCAAGGAGATCTTTCCGGATCCTTGGCTAGAATCTTGGGTAGAGCCGTATCAAAGTCGGTTTCCTGGATCTTCAACTGAGATCACAGACAAACTAGATAGAGGTCAGGTCGAATTCCATTAAGGGTGGGTTTAGCCGACCTGAGGTGATCCAAACTGGTCCACGCAATTGAGGTTGGGTCGCATTTGTCAGAAGATGGGTCATGCCGTCATGAGGTGAGTAGCTTTCTATTTTCAGATCTTGGTCGATCAACAATTATCCCGACCTTATGCTGAGAGGTCGAGCTCAGCCTCTCTCTACACTTGGTCGAGGAGATGAGGGTCGAGATTACTGACTCACACCTACTGCTATTTGAAGTGTTGACTTGGCCTGTATTAGTTGGCCGATCTATTTTTCCCAAAATAGTAAGCCCCCTCTACTTTCGAATTTATGTAGCGAACTTCGACAACTAATTTTATTTTGGCTAGGTCGAACTAATGTTAAGATCGGGCTCGGGATCTAAGCGGAGCTGAGTTCATAGTCGATTAGGATGAGCCTAAGGTTGATCTCGAATTGGGGTTGTGACCCATGAAGATGGAATCCAGTTTGGCTTTGAGGTCGAGTTAGCCATGGCTTGTGTTTACCATTGAGCAGGTCGGGAGGTTAAGAAGTTAGATCGCTCCATCACAAATGATAAGAAGGCAATGAACGCAGAGCTCAAGGTGAAGTTTAATGATCACAATGTATCTTCGGATCGTCAGGAACGACAGCGTCGCTTGATTTTTGGATGTTTGGCTGAGCGCTAGCTGTCCGTGGATCGGCGCTCGAGATCGTTGCTTGCCACGTGTCCTGCAGGGAGGACATTCGCGTGCTCAGGTATTGATTGCAAGTCATTAATGCACTGGGCTATATGTGTATATAAAGAGGGGGAGGGGCGTTCAGTCCTTCACTCTTACCATTTCGCTCTTTGCTCTCCACTGGACTAGGCAATTTCCGATTAGTTGGAAATCCTCTTTATTCCCTTTCTCTGGTAGCTTTTTCCTTTTTCTGGTTGTTTTCTCCCTTTCTCTGGGCTTCGTGGTATTGTCTCGCTTTGCTTGAGATGTCGAATTGGTCTAGGGTGAGGTCGGTGTTGGGAACTTTTCACAACAATTCTTACCATTCTCTCGAGGATACTCGGGCTAATATACAAGTTCCCTCTTCCTCGAAAGAGATGGAGTTTCATGGACTGAGCGAGAAAGGATTTTGGCCAGAGCTAGAGGGTCCTCGTGCTTAGTCCAGGGAGGTCGGCACCTTCAGGTCTGTTCTGACCAGCGCCGTGCTAGATCGGTTGAGAGGGGACTATCAGATCCTCGAGTTGATGGTACTTCGAGCCCCGAAGATTGGGGAAGTACCGGGTCAGCCTCGCGAGGGTAAGATGGTCATCTATGTCATAGCTCTGCAGTGCGGTCTTTGCTTACCCTTGTATCCCGTGGTCCAGAGAGTCTTCGCGATAGTGAGGTTGGCCTTGGGTCAATTGATCCCAAATGCCTGGAGGGCATTGGTTGGGACTTGCGTCATTTGGTAGCAGCTCGGCTCTCCCTAGTCGTCTGTTGAAGAGTTCTTGTACTTGTACAAGGTGAAGGTCAATTCTGTGAATTTGGGGTGGTGTTACTGTTTTGAACAAGAAACAAATGCATTTGATTCGGGGGATTTTATTCACTTAATAATTAACAAAAGAAGATAATCACATCATTTATTCTTGTTCCAAGTTCTTTTACATCCTTTCTCTCTTTTGATTCCAAAATAGAGTACTCATGAAATCAAAATATTATATTTAAAGAAATGCAACACATGGTATCTTTGTAACATGATGTGTTGAAACATCATGTACTGATAAGGAACATTGTGCACTGAAGGCAAGGCCATTGCGTGCTGGAAACATTGTGCGCTGGAGGCTATTGTGCGCTGGAGGTGTTGTGCGCTCTAGGCAGTTGTGTGCTCCAAGCTGTTTTGCACAGCAAGTGTTGTGCGCTGCGCAACGGTTTTTTCGTACAACGGACAATGGGTCCTACCTTTCTCTCTCTTAGGTCTGCTCCTTTCCAATTGGTTACCAATGACCCCTTTTAGAGGAGTCGGGGGTATTTATAGCCTTCTCACACGTGTGAACTCGTCATGTAGGTTTTGTGCGGTATCCTTTGTGCGTGGACTCTGTTGTGCAATCTTCCCTTGTGCGGACTTCGTTGTACGAACTCTGTTGTGCGAACTCCGTTGTACTGCAGTGCACATTGGTCTTCTGTGCGTAATAGCTGCCGCGTAGCAGTTTGCGCACAAAGGCTCTTTCCGCATAGCAGCTTGCGCACAATGAATGTTTGATGTTTCTTCTTCTTTTTATGCCTCAACAGATGCCCCCTTGATCCTACATTTTTTTAATCTTTAAACTATAAAATAAAAAATGTGGGATCAATATTCTAATAATTTTAACCATTTTCACTTTCCTTTCTTCATTGTGCGCCCCATTAATTCTAGCGCACAATGCACTAGCGCACAATGAGCTGCACACAATGATTTGCACGCAATGAGGGGAACTCAGTCTATAAATACCCCTTCGTCATTCCTTTCGTTCACTTCTCCTTTTGCTCACCCCGCCCCTTTGCGCGTCAAACCTCTTTGTGCACAACGAGAACTTGTGCACAATGACATCTTGTGCACAACAAGCACTTGCGCATAAAAAGAATTTTACGCACAATCAAAGGTAGTGCACAATGACAACTTTTCTGCATAGCATTTTGCACGCAACAGCTGCCACACAGCAGTCTGCGCATAAAGGCTTGCGCACAACAACTCTGTGCTTTTAAGGACTTAGACAAATTTTCCCTTTCTCAACTTTTCAGACTTAACAGAGTCTTCCCTTTGATTCTGATTCATTTGCTAATTCCTTGTGTAGGTTCTGATGGCCAGTTCCAAAAAACCTCATGCCTCCCTAAGTACTACTAGGCCCTCCGACTCACAACCAGCTGAAACCTGTATTTAGAAAAGACCCAGGTCGGCTGAAGGTTACTCTTCCTTCTTTAAAGAACCAACTCAAACCATTATCAACTTTGCCAATCGTATCTAGCGTCTATTTGACCACATCCATACAGCTATGTTCATGAAGGAGATAGAGGGTCCCCCTACTTCAGGTTAAGAATCGGATTAGGACAACTGGTTGAAGTCTACAACCAATATCCATACAGACGACACTCGTCTTTCTGCCGCTGAGGCTTCTCCCCCTCCTACGATTTCGAAGAGAATGAGGGAAAAGAGTAAAGAGGAAACCTTTCAGGAAAAGATTCGAGAACATAACCAGAGGCATTTTCAGAATGCCTGGGATTCGATCAAGTCAAGTGCTGATGTGATCAAATTTTGCAACCCTTACAAAGACGAGACTATTACTAATCCTTCCAGTGTCACCGATCCATAATCCAAAGTAAACCGACCGACTATATGACACAAAATAGATTCCTGTATGTGTCAAATTGGGTGATCAAAGAGCCGCAAATCCTCGAAGGTTATCTCATGGAGAAAGGCTTAGTCCAGAAGACCGGACAAATATCATACATGCGCTTCCTTATGCCATGTTACAACCCTCATGCCTTATCCCCCACTCATTTCTTTGAAATGATCCAATAGCATTTTCGGGACCGTGACTCCCTGTGGGGTAAAGAAGAATTCAGGACATGAGGTCTTTAGAGTGATCGTCCATATTACAGCGCATGGACCAAGGCGATCTTGAAGAAGTACGAAAATGTTCTTATTGTAGCAAAGATATATCATGCCATAGAAGCCACCTCAGAGTTCTTCAAGAAGGATACAATGATTTATAAGGGCTTTCTAAAGTACTGGTCCCCCACCACGAATTCTTTCCACCTTCCGGTCGGGGAAGTAAGCATCACTGTGGGATCTATATAGGATGGCTAGCCTTCCCATCTCCGGATCTTTCTTAGACGAATACGTTCCTATGAATGAGGAATTCGCTTATGTTTCTCCCAACAGGACGACTAAAATTTCAACATCAACAATCGAGCTCTTCCGTGAAATGCCTTGCTTCCTCGATGTCCATAAAATATCCCCTCTTAATTGGCTTGCACATTTCTCCCGATACTTGATGTAAGTGTTTTAACATTCTTTTTATCTTTCAGATGACATTTGCCTATAGATATAAATTGTTAATTCATCTTTCTTCCTCCTCCCTTTTTAGATTCCCTGGCAGCCATTATGCCGAACTGGAAGCTTAACGTAAAAAGATAAAGGGCCCGACCAAATTCACCACCGAAACTGAGTTAGCTGCTTTCTTGGCCTACTGGTTAAGCTTAGTCGTGCTTCCTAGCTCAAAAAGCTTAGACTCTATTCGGCCAACCTTATTTGTGGCGGCAGATGCAATGACAGAAGGTAGAAAAAATATTCTCTGGCCCCTCCTATGTTATGCTCATTATATGGAGCTTTTGGTCATGCTGTGGCACACTGCTCAAGCCTAGTAATAAGAGTTTCATCTTCTTTCACTCCATGACACTATTTCTCCGGCTGGCTCGACATTTATTTCCCTTGGACTTATGGTGATTCGGAAAAGGCCTATGTCCATCTTGATCATCTACCTTTATGGCATTTCTTGAGGCGAAAGATGATAAAGAAGGGGTATACCTGGATAGTGGATAAAATTGACAACATGGAATACATTGACTTCTTCCCTTTCTATTTGGATTACCAAGCTAAATACAAAGATGTTGAAGATAATAATGACTTAGAACCTGTTGAGAGAACCTTCTTTCTTTGTATTCGTTTTTACAGCCTCCTCCTGCGAGAAGGAGTAGAATTCTGGCGAGAACCATACTATCCAAGTCGATTTGCCAGATAATTTGGGTATGATCAAGCTATGCCCCAGGCAGGGGAGGAAGTCACACAGACAATGAGAAGCTATGGAGTCGGCCCTTATAATTGGGCTCTAATATGGAAGCAACTCTTAACAAGAAATTTTTGTTCTCGATTTCTTCTCCCAGGGTATAATCATCGAGTGACGGCTTCATATTCCTGGGTGCGATGGTGGGTGCATCATTACTACTTGGTGCGCAACTGTTTTCTGGTGGGCGACCCATCTGGGTTCTTCCTCCACGCCTAAGGAATTATAGACCAGAACAAGGGATCAGATATTTCAACGAGAAAGACCAGCCGGTTGTTCTGGGACAACTTCGTCGTAAAATTTTCGTAGAAGAACCCATGAGATAAATAAAGCTACCGAATACTTTAGAAGGATGGATTCCTTTTGGTTCTCTTTTGGATTTGGTAAAATGGGGAGAAAGACCAGCCACTCCTCGTGATGAATTTGAAACTACAGGCGGTATTCTGTCCTTCCCTACTCGTGAAGGAGGAGATTAGCCTACACACCCTACTCCCGCCATTCCTCCTGCTACAGAGCCCATCACTTCCATGATTTCTCCCATTATTAAACATGCAACTACCGTAGTTGTCTCTGCTACAGATCATGTAGCAACCACAGCAAGTCGTGCTATAGTCATAGCCTCTCCTGCCGTGAATCGGATTACTATTACTTCATCTCCTATGACTCGGTCGTGTGCCAAGTCATTGTCTCCTGAAGTTTTGGCACAACAGGTCCCTTCTCCTACTTAGGGTACATGTCTTCTCCCCGTGAAGACTACTTATAAAGGAAAACAAACTATATCAGAGGAAGACAGTTCGTCAGAATATTCAGCTAATACTGCCAGTGACGATACATCTTCTCCCACGAGCTTAACTGATGAAGGGGATACTTTATTAAATGCGGATACTGATGCTGAAGTGGATATTGGAGAAGAAGGTGACGTTAGAGCCAAGTCTCCGCTTCCTAATGCTCCAATTACTTGTCTGGACACTTCTCGTCCGATTACAATGGACTCCTTAGAAGAGGAGCAACTTGATTATGGAGAATTGGGCTATTCTCCTGGCATGAATATCTTCCTTCTTTTGACGCCTCGTATTCTCCATGTATTGTGGAAACCGCTGATGTAGTTGCTCATGAAACATCTTTAAGGGATACGGATGCTCAGTCATAAAAAATTCAAGCAACAATGATAAATATACTTCCACCTCACAACACAGGAGTAACTTTGCCAGTAGTCATCGCAACATCTGATGCCCCCATTCAGACTGATAAATCTCCTACGTGCATCCTCTCCCTATCCAGCCAGTAGCCCAAAGTTTAGAATTCCTCTCCGATTCGGTTGATATCCCAACTCCGACGACTCTTGACTCGAGTAACGTAGGGGTTCAGGAACCTTCTTTCAACGTCGCTGTGACTACGGATGTACCTAAATCTGCAGCTCTAGAAACTTGTTCTGTTCAAGTCACTTCCATTGTTGCCCCTAGATAAGGTGTGTATCTTCTCTTTTCTTCTTTTCTCACTTTATATCGTTATATATGTATCTTCTTTTGAACTCATAACCTCTTCCTCTCTTTTTAGCTTTGGTTGCGCCAACTCCAAGCAGGTCCGATGGGTCTAACTTAGTAGCCACAGTTTTTGATAGACTTTCATTGGAAAAGGTGTCCCCTCTTATGCTAGGATTGTTCAAGAATGCAATTTCTGTCATCATCAATGCTTTTAAAGATCCAGCCCAGTAGCCCTTTTTAGACAGTGCTTTAGCCATTCTTACCCATTTGGCTCGTCTAGCGCGAGTCAATGTTCAGTCTCTTCACGACTCCTTGTTACAGTTCTATGACTCCACCAAAAACTTAGAAGCTGCGGAAAGTATAATCATAGCTCCAGAAGTTTTAAATCGTCAGAAAGAATTGTCACTACTTAAAGAAAAACTTTCTCGTTAAGATGATGTCCTTGCTAATTGCGATGCTGTTAGTCGATTCATGAGAAGTTGAAAGTTTCTAATAGAAATAAGATGATCATTGATGATCAAATTGCTATTCTCGAGAGAGAGATTCTGCTACTTTAAGGGTCAGAAAGAAGCAGAAGATTTAACTGTTTGTCAAATTAAGGAAGAGCTTGAAATGAATACACAAGTTGTTAGTATCGAGCAAGCTGAACAAATGAAGAATAAGGAGGCTGCTGCTCTTTTGAAATCAGAATTGGTTGGCGTTCCTGATCAAACTGAGATTATTCTTGAGGCCAAACGCACGACTGCTGTGGCACAATTTCAATTAAAAGAAGAATTATAGCGTTACATAACAGTATTAAGCATAGCTGAAGATCTGTAAGGATTGTATTTTCCATATAAATTCCTTTTGCGTTATGATTCATAGACAGATTATGGTGTCTTATCTAGAGCAAAAATGCATTTGTGGTAATACAATCATCGATTTTGGGATACATGTTGATGCAATACTTTCATATTCATGCTTCATTATTTACGCTATTTATATTTATGCATTGTACAACGACCCTATATGATGTTTTATTTCAATGGGCAGAACTATTTCATTTTAAAGTTATCTCTGTTAGCTTTGTACACAGTTTAAGCTCTTGAGTAGTGCATCAATCATAGTTTTTTAGACTCATAAGTAGTTGGAGTCGGGTCTTATGCGAATGGTCTCTCTAACTCTCATGAGTTCTTTGGACTTATCGCGGCCAAGGAGTTCACAAACCGAGGTCCATCAGAGGGGCCCAGTGAAGCTATCGGATCTATGAACTTAATGGGATTTACGCTCAAGGTTGCCCACAGTAACTCTCTAGAGTTCACGGGGCGCACATGGCTACCTTTGATACCAAGTCCAGGGCTGCTAGTCCATCAATGAGGGGGTATTTTTATTGAGACCGTATTCTCGTGAGTAAATATTGAAATCAAGCCAAAGACCTAGGGGGGGGGGGGTCTTATTTTACTCCCCATTTTTCTTTATCTGTAAGTTCAGACCCATTCACAGGAGGGTATTTTCATCCTAGTCTATGAAGTTGTCGGAGAGCTTACAAACGGTAATGGTCTCACGCGTGACTGACCTTTGAGGCTTTTATCATTGGCTCCGTTCGCTGCCCGCATGAGTATGCACGTGATGTGACCTGTATGGGCTTTTTAGGGCCGCTGGTTCCACACTGCTATCCTGGATAATATATATAGGTCTTATGCATAATTGGCCGTATAAAGGCTTGGCTAGGCTGCCTTAGAAGGTAGCTTACTGTTGCCCTTGATAATCTTGTTGATATCTGTTCTTTATATCCAATTAACTTGGCGATAATAACAATTCACGTGAATAATCAATAATGATGGCGATGGCTGGGACTTCGACAATATGCTTGAAGTTTGCCTTTTATTCATCATTTGTGAAGAAAGAATACAAGGCTCTGCCTTTAAAGGCTATTTCACCATTTCATTTGTAATTGCTCCCTTTTAATGTAGAAGCATTATCTTGATAATCTTCTAGATCAAAATTTCACCCACTGTTAGGGATGATATTTATTAATGAAGCGAGCATTGACCGGTATATTGATGCCTCGGCCGTCTTGATCTGTTACTTTGTATGCCTCATTAGAGTAAACTTCGGTTATGATATACGGTCCATCCCATTTGGGATCAAACTTGCCCCCAGTTCTTCGAGTGACTACTATTGGCTTTTTCAACATCAAGACTAAATTCCTTTTATTGAAAGATCGATGTTTAACCTTTTTATCAAAAGTAGCAGAAATCCTGGCTTGGTATAACTATAATCGCTCCTGAGCTGCCAGTCTTTTTTCATTAAGAAGATCCAACTCTGTCATTCGTATCCTTACATTCTCATCATCTGTAATTTGCTGATGCACTACTATTCTGAGTGAAACAACTTGTATCTTGATCGGTACGACAGCTTCCACACCATAGACTAATGAATACGGAGTAACTTGTGTTATTGTCCGATGAGTAGTCTTGTAGGCCCATAGAGCTTCCTGCAGCTTTTTGTCCTAATCGTGCTTATTCCCAGTTACTGTTTTCTTCAATATTTTTATGCTTGTTTTATTGAACGCCTCCGCTAACCCATTTTTTGGTGGGTAATAGGGCGTTGAGAATGACTGGTGAATATTGAACTTAAGACATAGCTTCTCCATGCCCTTGTTCTTGAAAGGGGTGCCATTATCTATGATAATTTTCATTGGGATACCATGATGATATATTATCGCATGCCTGATGAAATTAACAACATCTTTCTCCTTAATGCTTTGCAGCGCAATTGCTTCTATCCATTTGGAGAAATAGTTTATTGTCGCGAGTATATACTATTTTCCTCTGGATGATGGCGGATTTATGGGGCTAATAACATCGAGTCCCCATGTGGTAAACGGCCAGGAGGTTACTGACTGATGAAGTTCTTTAGGGGGAACGGGTATGATGTCACCGTGAATCTGACACTCGTGACATCGTTTCACATAGTCTATGGCATCCTTAAACATCGTTGGCCAGTAATATCCCATTCGATGCACTAGGTGGAACAAATTCCTTCCAGCCTGGTGTGCTCCACATTCTATAGAATGCGCTTCTTGCAATACTTGCTCTGCTTCCTCTTTGTTCAGGCATCGTAATAGTACCTCATTATAAGATCCTCTATACAATACCTCATTACACATAATGAATCTTTTTTTATCTTTGTCGGATCTGCAACTTTTCTTCTTGATCTTCTGGTAAGATGTCGTACCTGAGGTAATCAAGGAAAGGCTGACGCTAGTCTTCTATTGTCCCCTCTAAGCATTATATTAGGTGTGCTTCTCTGGTTTCACCGATTATCTCTGCTGAAGGCAAAAATCTCCTTTCTTTGATCGTCACTTGCTGGGGACTCCGGTTTGGACATGCTAACGCTTCTGCTAAACTGGCCAAAGCGTCCGCTTTTGCATTCTTGTACCGCAGTATGTGCTTAATTTCAACATTCAAGAATTATTCCAATAATCATTGTGCTTTCCAACAGTATGGCAGAAGTTCTTATTTCTGAAATTGCAGAGAAGACCGCACTAGTTGAAGAAGGAATATGTTAATATGTCCTAGAGGGGGGTGAATAGGACTTTTTAAAGTTTTTACAGCTTTACTTAGAAATCCTATTTCACTAATCCTACGAATATGCAATATATCAGGATTACTCAAATGTAACTCTACTGGCTTCCAAGCCTGGTAGAGGATCCAATCACAAACTATTCAAGAGATAACAATATACAACTTAGTTTATGATGGATGTGATTGTGTATGTGTTGGGGTGTGATCAGATATATAAATATGAATACATTGACATAAATCACACATACAAAAGAAGAGCAATCACAAACATAGTCATTTTTATAGTGGTTCGACTACTTGTCTACTCCACTCCCTGTAACCGCACTATTGAGTGTACTGGATTTCACTAAGGAGGTTTCACAACGGTTCACATCAAACCTAAGGTTTTCAATCAGGTTCACCTTAAACCTTTACAAGCTATACTGAGGCTGACTGTTTATGCTCTCACGAGCAAGGGTCCATACAATGCACCCACTTTTAGGCACACCGGCCAAGGATCTTTCATAAGACCCTACCGGAGGTTTCTACATGGTTCACCTCAAACTCGAGGTTTCATAGCGGTAGACCTCAAACCTATGGTTTTGCTGGTTCACCTTCAACAGGATGTTTATGCCCTCCACAGATCAAGGGTTCACACAATGCACCCACCACGTACACTCCCGCTGGAGACCTCCTTGAGGACTTCAAAGGGTGAGAACCACTTAAGACCCAATCCTACAAAGGAATGATCACAAGTGTCCTCTTGGACTCTAGATACTTACAAATAAGTTGATGAGTCCTGTTTAGCACAATGCCGAAGATCTCCTCCTCCTTGTTGACGAAGAGTCTTCTACTCCCTTGATCCACAACACAAAAGATGAACCGATATATGGTGACGGGTTGGGTCAAGGTTATGATGGAATCCTATTCTCTGAAGGTTTTCCTATAAGGAAGATAGAGTAGTTCCAATCATCTAGGCATTCAACGCATCCCAGCTTAATGATTTGCCATTAAAGTAGTAGCTGGAGGATCCTTGAATGTGGAAGTTCATTCCCCAATCCACTCTATTGAATATCAATGGTAAGGGTGGATTGGAGGATGAACTTCCCTGAGAGAAAGGGCTTTGGGTATATGATCTAAGGTTAAACACTCAAAAGCTCTCTCTTCTTTCTCTCCCAGCAACAATAGACAAGTCCTCTATATATAGACAAAAGGTTCCAACGGATATAAAACGGTCACATTTATGACTGAGTTCGATATCATCGAGCGTATACTTTCGATAGCATCGATGGTCTACTCGATGACTCAAACTCAAAGTCATATGTTTTTGAAACCTTTAGCCAGTTGGTTGATGAATCGAAACCACTATCGATGTCATCGGATTTCGAACTCCGATTCCATCGATGGTAGGTTCGATCCATCGACACTTGAAAAATGAGAGAGACTTGACATGAAATATTTCAGGTTTTTTAGGATATAATCGAGGGTCAGCCGATGTCATCAGAATTTGTATATTGATAATATCGAAGGCAGTGTCGATGCATCAATAAATCCAATAGATTTACCAGTATGCTCGCTAGACAGTTTGTGTCCAGTTTCGATGCAATCGACTCGGCCTCTATATCATCGACATATGTATATCGATTTCCTCGAATGACCCTCGATCAAAGTTTAAGACAACCTAAAATATCTGCTGGAAGAAATGCGCGCCCACGGTCGATATTATCGATGGACTTCCGATCTTATCGATATTTGATTTCAGATCATATCAGAAGGCGCATCGATATATCGAAGAAATTTGAGATTTTCTTTAAAAAAAAGGGGTGCTGAAAATCTACCTGTCGATCTTATTGAGCCACTTTCGATGGGCTCGAGATTTGAGTATTCGTTCAGGTATAATGTGAGGTTACTGGACATATTTGGTCCTCTTTTTGATGGTATCGATGAAGCATCGAGGACTCGACAACGCAAGTTGATCATATCGAGGGTGTTTCGATAAAATCGACAAGGCAAGAAAAACTTAAAGATTTTTCTGTTTTAAAAAAGTTTTCTCACCTTAAAACCCTATGATTTTCTAACTTATTTTTAAGGGTTTAATTCACCTGGTGTTTTGGGACATGGGATGTGAGGCTTCAAATTTACCTATGGCGAGCTTGCACACATCTGGTTGAGGCAGACGCTTGAATTGATCTTCATATCAGGCTCTGTAGGCAATCTAACTCAACACTCACGTAACTTGACAAACTAGGGCACTATCAATCTCCCCCTTTATCAATTACGTGACAAAAAACCAAAACACCCTAGAATACTCTAGACAAACATACCCTAAATTGTGTGTACATGCTTTTACATAATTTTACAATTTCTAGCCCATGTACACAACCAGTAGCTGTAGCTGCTCCCCCTGATTGTAAACTCCCCCTCGCTTGTTACAGCTACTTCCCCTAACACCTGCACAACATTTATACAATTTTTCATTCAGGGTGTTTGCAAATGTTCTCCCCCTTTTTGTCAGTTATTGACAAAGATATATCAGGTGACATTGACTGAAGAGTGAATTGCTTGGGAGAACAGACCAGGCAGAAGCAGATCAATTGATGTATAATAATTAACTCAGTTTAAGCAGACATCAATTTCAGAATGTATGGATGCATAGTAGATCAGATAAAACAGTGATATAGCAGATAGAATAATCAGTAAAGAACAGTACTTGCATACCATATCAGAAACTTGATAAACTAGGGAAACTCAAAACAAAATCATGGCAGTAAAGATAAGAATTATACTCAGCCATTACCAAAATGAACCCAAAATTTCCAACTATCCAAAATAAACTGCCCAAGATTGACAGCAAATTAACAGTTATCCCAATCAAAATGTCATAAAAATATTTAAAAAATCTGTCCAAAGTTTTGCAGTAAGGTATTTAGTCAGGGCAAAATAGACATTCTCTGTAATCCGTCCGCAGTTGTACTCCTTGACATGAGCTCAATGTCCATGAGGATTGCTCTATGTAAGCAAGTCCACCATTTGTTGAGTAGTGTGCTGGAAAACGTTGACCTTCTCTTCAATTGTGGTGAGGCACCTTTCACAATTGTACAATCGTTCCTCCATCCCTGCCATCCCATTCAAAAGGTGTCGTTCTAAATGATGAGTCTGGCGGTTCGTGATTGACTCTGGGCTGACCATCGGTGTGCGATTTGACCCTTCATGTGTAGGCTGAGTCGATGGTTGAGCATGTTGGACACCCCTTGGCATGGGAAAGCGAAGCCTGGGGGGAGATGAAGAGACACACAGTTGTTGGGCTTCCTGGGCTGCATTACTGTTAAACCATGCTTCAGAATGCGCAGCATCAGATGTGGCAGGAAGCCCCACATGATGTGTTAATTTGCATATGAGTACGGGAAAGCACAGTTTCGCCTGATAATTACCTTGGATTACACGAATGATTTGCTTGAGGAGAAGAGTCGGCAGGCACACTTGATTTTCTTGATGTATATCATACAACACATTGATCTTAAATGGAGATAGATGATTTCTTTCGACATCACAGGGATATACATTAGATCTAAAAATGTTATGAAGAATTTTGAAAGTGGGTCCAAGATAGTTGATGTGAAGCAAATTGTCATCATTTCGTGGAACAGTAGTACCTTGATATAATGCATGAGTAATTTCTCCCCATACACCTAGACCGTTGAGATTCCTGTTAGTTACTGGAATCCAAGTGACATCAAGATCTAGAAGATGAGCCAGGGTGATCGGAGTGATGATCTTTGAATAATGTGTAAGATCGACCTGAATGTTAGGGGGATCATTACTAGTGACATGACAGTGATTGAAGAATTCTTGAATCACCCCTAGTTGATACGATCCTCCAAGATTGAGGATGTTCTGCCAACCTATTACTTCCAAAAGTAAGTCCACTCCAAAAGATTCAATAGCACTATTGAGTATTAGACATTCAACAATGGTGAATGGACGTCCTTTTATCAGAATATGTTGACCCCCACTGGATTCTGATTGCATGTTCTTTAATTGTAATGAGTGAAGAGACTTACCTTTCCCTTTGTTCATGATTTTTCAGTGTACGAGACAGGTAAAGGTAAGGATGGGCAATAAGAGGGATTTAAAGGGAACAAAATTCTTTAGAAAGTACCGACCAAAAGTGAGATAGACCCTGAATGAGGAATGGAAGGATAATACCCATTTTTGAGAGGCTTTTGAGACCCACCAATGGTCTTCTGACTGTGGATTCGAGTAGAAACGAAAGCAAAAACCTTTTTCCAGAAAAATAAGATTTTTCCACCCGACCTCCTTTTATCGGGCAGCAGACTTCAATTTTATTGAACTTGCTTTCGATTATATCGATGATCCTCATTTGATGTTATCAGCAAAAGCTTTGATAGTATCTCGATCTTGTAACTTTCCTCATTCTGAAGGGATGTCGATGATATCGATAGTTGATCGATTTAATCGAGAATGCTCATGACTTATTGATAGTCATATCGAAGATGAGTATTTTTCATTAGCCCAAATATCGACAGACAGATATGTATAGTATGGATCATCTTTGAATCTAACATATACACAACAAAATTTTGTACAAGTCAAAATTATAAACATCAAGATGTTTATGTACAAAAAAATTAAGGTGAGGAACCTTAGATATATCATTTAGAGCTCAGCAAAAAAATTGCATCATTTTACCAAACATCCAGATCTAGATGCCAGATCTAGACTTGTTTTTCTCTACTCAGTACTTCTAGATATCAGTTCTTTCTATGCCTCTGATAGCGTAGCAGTGGTTACTTGTGTGATGACCCTTCATTACTGATTTTCCTGATTGGTCTAGGATTTTGCACTCTTGTTTGTTAAATTTAACCACATGCCCATTATCACAGATTTGAGATATGCTTAGGAGATTATGTGTCAGACCTTTTATGTAGAAGGCATTTTCATTTTCAAGCAACTGAATTCCTTTTATAATTCCCTGTCCAATTACTTTAGCAGTGGTTCCATCTCCATAGGTGACTATCCCATTATAAAGATTCTTATATTTTGAAAGAAGGGACATGTCACCTGTTACATGTCTTGAGCAACCACTGTCAAGGTACCACTTAGTGTCATTGCCTGTCAAGTGATTTGAGTGAGTAGCAAGACAATTATTCTTTTCTTTAATTATCCACTTTGTGATAGAGTTCTTACTTGTAGTAGATTTGATTTTCTTATCTGATTCAACTACTTGATTAGTCTTTGTGTTGCTACTGGAGGCATTAAAATTTTCAAGCATTTCTGTTCTATACCCAGTTTTAGCTCTGACTTTCTCATGTCCCAAGCCATTTTTGTTACCTCCAGATTTTCCCATACCTAAAAGTTTTTCTAACTTCTCATCACTCTGGGAAAACTTACATTTTTGCTTGACAATTTTTCTGGACTCTTCTAGATTAAACAGGAGTGTATGATTTTCATTTTGAAGGAGCAAATTTTTGTCTTTTAATTGCTCAACCTGTTTGTTTAGTTTCTCGGTCTCAGATTTGAGGAAGGTGTTAATTCTTTCAAGTCTATCATTATCTGAGTGATGTTGCTGTAACTCATTGATTAGATGTGTATTGATTTCTACAGTTGTGTCCAAATCTTTTTGCAGCAATTGTTTCTTGTTCTCAGATATTCCAAGTCTTTTAAGAATGTTGATGCTATGAATATAAAGTTGATTATAAGCATCTTGCAGTTTATCCTTTTCAATTTTTTCTTCTTCTCCAGTTTCTTCATTATCAAATGAAAATGATTTAATGGCTTGCTGTTCTTTCTCGTTCTGAGAATTACTGGAAATGATTGAAGTAGTGGAGGCCATGAGTATTTTCAATGATTTCTGATCTCCATCGCTTTCTGAGTCACTAGATTCTGAATTTGACTCCTCAGTATCATCACATGTGGCAACCATTGCCTTGCCCTTAGTTTTTCTATTTGGGCATTCAGTGGACAAGTGTCCATACTCCTTTCAAGCATATCATTGTGGTTCTTTGGTTCTTTTACCAAATTTGCTTGCAGAAGGTTTATAGTTCACCTTTCTTCCCTTGAAAGGATGACCACAATTCTTTTGAAAGAATTTCCTGAATCGTTAGGCTAGCAAAGCCACCTCCTCATCTTCATTTTCATTTTCGCTCTCACTGTCCTCATGTAGTGTTTTCTTAGAAGTTTTCAGGACAGTTGTTTTGGATTTAGGGATTTGTTTGAAGTATAGTTCGAAAGTTTGTAGGGAACCTACCAGTTCTTCTACTTTCATCTCATCAATGTTCGTACACTCCTCAATTGTTATAACCTTGGGATTAAATCGTTCTGATAGGGATCTTAGAATTTTCCTACAAATTTTTGGTACCAAAACTTTCTCTCCCAATCCACCCATGGAGTTATAAATAATATTCAACTTGGTGAAAAACTCCATAAACGTCTCATGCTCTTCCATTTTGAGACTTTCGAACTGTGAAGTCAGAAGTTGTAGTTTGGACCTCTTCACAGTGCTTGTGCCTTCATGGGTTGTTTTCAATAGATCCCATGCTTCTTTGGATGTCTCACACATATTTATCTGATTGAATATATCCTGAGACACGGCATAGTAGATAGCATTCATAGCCTTAGCTTCAGATGTTTGCCTTTCTTTGTCGAATGCTGTCCACTTTTCTTTGGGTTTGAGTTTGGGTTTTGTGATGGTTGTGCCACTGTCAAGTATAATTTGTTCAGTAGGTGGCATATATCCACTTTCAACTATATCCCAGACATCATGGTTCAAAGATCTCAGAAAGTAGTGCATCCTAGCCTTCCAGTATGTATAATTTGAGCCATCAAATACTAGAGGTCTAGTGACTGATGAGCCCTCTCCTTTGGCCATATTCTCAACTTTAGTCAAGATCACTCTCTAGGCGGTGAAGCCCTTAAAGAGAGACCCTATCTGATACCAAATGAAATTGCGGAGAAGACCGCACTAGTTGAATAAGGAATATGTCAATATGTCCTAGAGGGGGGTGAATAAGACTTTTTAAAGTTTTTACAGCTTTACTTAGAAATCCTATTTCACTAATCCTACGAATATGCAATATATCATGATTACTCAAATGTAACTCTACTGGCTTCCAAGCCTGGTAGAGGATCCAATCACAAACTATTCAAGGGATAGTAATATATAACTTAGTTTATGATGGATGTGACTGTGTATGTGTGTGGGGTGTGATAAGATATATAAATATGAATGCATTGACATAAATCACACACACAGAAGAAGATCAATCACAAACACAGTCATTTTTATAGTGGTTCAACTACTTGTCAACTCCACTCCCGGTAACCGCACTAAACCCTTGAGTGTACTGGATTTCACTAAGGAGGTTTCATAGCGGTTCACCTCAAACCTAAGGTTTTAAATCATGTTCACCTTCAACCTTTACAACCTACACTGAGGTTGACTGTTTATGCTCTCACGAGCAAGGGTCAACACAACGCACCCACTTTTAGGCACACTGGCCAAGGATCTTCCATAAGACCCTATTGGAGGTTTCTACATGGTTCACCTCAAACCCGAGGTTTCACAGCAGTTGACCTCAAACCTAAGGTTTTGCTGGTTCACCTTCAACTGAATGTTTATGCTCTCCATAGAGTAAGGGTCCACATAACGCACTCACCATGTACACTCCTGCCAGAGGCCTCCTTGAGGACTTCAAAGGGTGAGAACCACTTAAGACCTAATCCTATAAAGGAATGATCACAAGTGTCCTCTTGGACTCTAGATACTTACAAATAAGTTGATGAGTCCTGTTTAGCACAATGCCGAAGATCTCCTCATTCTTGTTGACGAAGAGTCTTTTGCTCCCTTGATCCACAATATAAAAGATGAACCGATATATGGTGACGGGTTGGGTCAAGGTTATGATGGAATCCTACTCTCTGAAGGTTTTCCTATAAAGAAGATAGAGTAGTTCCAATCATCCAGGCATTCAACGCATCTCAGCTTAATGATTTGCCATTAAAGTAGTAGCTGGAGGATCCTTGAATGTGGAAGTTCATTCCCCAATCCACTCTATTGAATATCAATGGTAAGGGTAGATTGGAGGATGAACTTCCCTGAGAGAAAGGGCTTTGGGTATATGATCTAAGGTTAAACACTCAAAAGCTCTCTCTTCTTTCTCTCAGAATAACAATAGAGAAGTCCTCTATATATAGGCAAAAGGTTTAAATGGATATAAAATGGTCACATTTATGACCGAGTTCGATATCATCGAGCGTATACTCTCGATAGCATCGATGGTCTGCTCGATGACTCAAACTCAAAGTCATATGCTTTTGAAACCTTTTGCCCGTGGTCTATGAATCGAAACCACTATCGATGTCATCGGATTTCGAACTCCGATTCCATCGATGGTAGGTTCGATCCATCGAACATTGAAAAATGAGAGAGACTTGACATGAAATATTTCAGGTTTTTTAGGATATAATCGAGGGTCAGCCGATGTCATCGGAATTTGTATATTGATGATATCGAAGGCAGTGTCGACGCATCGATAAATCCAATAGATTTACCAGTAAGCTCGCTGGACAATTTGTATCCAGTTTCGATGCAATCAACTCGGCCTCGATATCATTGACATATGTATATCGATTTCCTCGAATGGCCCTCGATCAAAGTTTAAGACAACCTGAAATATCTGCTGGAAGAAATGCGCGCCCACGGTCGATATTATCGATGGACTTTCGATCTTATCGATATCTAATTTCAGATCATATCGGAAGGTGCATCGATATATCGAAGAAATTCGAGATTTTCTTTAAAAAATGGGGCACCAAAAATCTGCCTGTCGATCTTATCGAGCCACTTTCGATTGGCTCGAGATTTGAGTATCGATGATATCGATAGTTGTGTCGATACATCGATAATTCATCTAGATATGTTGTGAGGTTGCTGGACATATTTGGTCCTCTTTTCGATGGTATCGATGAAGCATCGAGGACTCGACAGTGCAAGTCGATCATATCGAGGGTGTTTCAATAAAATCGACAAGGTAACAAAAACTTAGAGATTTTCCTGTTTTGAAAAAGTTTTCTCACTTTAAAGCCCTATGATTTTCTAACTTATTTTTAAGGGTTTTATTCACCTGGTGTTTTGGGACATGGGATGTGAGGCTTTAAATTTAATGTGGTGAGCTTGTACACATCCGGTTGAGGCAGATGCTTGAATCGATCTTCCTATCAGGCTCTGTAGGCAATCAGACTCAACACTCATGTAACTTGACAAACCAGGGTACTTTCAATTTCCTTATTTTAAAATCGGTCATTAACTAATTTATTACCAGCATAGAGTCTCCATAAATTCACAGTGCTTTCATGTTCAATTCGCCAACGATTTCCATTCTGATAATAAGGGCGTTATATTTGGCCATGTTATTTGTGCATGTGGTGCCCAATGCGAACGAGTATGGCAATAAGTCACCTTGAGGGGTAATAAATATTACTCTAGCACCTACTGCTGTTGCTCGAGCTGCTCCATCGAATAACATTTGATACTCACTCATTAATTCTACCACCATGACTTGCTCATCAGGAAACTCATCGAAGACATCTTCGCTATCATTCACAGGGTGAGCTACTAGGAAGTCTGCTACCGCTTGGCCTTTCACTGCTCTTGCTGGCTCCTATCTGATAGCGTATTCTAACAATAGTAGCATCCATTTTGCTAGTCTTCCTAACAACATCGGTCTTATCATTAAAAACTTGATGGGGTCTGCTCGAGATATCAAAGTTATGTCATGAGACAGACAATAATGCCTTAATTTCTGGACTGCAAATATCAATGTCAGGCATACTTTCTCAATCGGCGTATAATTGCATTCTACACCTATTAAAGTCTGACTTAAATAATAAAGCGTTGCTTCCTTCCCATTTTCATTCACCTATGCCAACAAGGCTCCTAACGAGTTTTCAGCCGCTAATATATATAGGATGAGTGGTTTCCTTTCACCGGGGCTATTAATACTGGAGGCTGTTTCAACAATTCCTTTATTGATTTGAAAGCATTCTGACAGGATTCGTCCCATATAAACTCTGTTCCTTTCTTCATCAAATGAGAGAACGGCTAACACCTTCCTGCTAAGTTTGAGATAAAACGACGGATATATGCTAACTTGCCTTGCAAGCTTTTCAATTCTTTCAGTGTTTTCGGTGGTGGCATATCTCGGATAGCTCTGACCTTTTCTGAAGAAATCTCAATGCCTCTGTGCCTTACTACAAAACCTTGAAACTTTCCTGACGATACTCCGAATGCATACTTAGCCGGGTTCATCTTCAATTGCTTTTTTCTGAATCGGCGAAAGACCGATGCCAAATGCTCGCGATGTTCTTCATGATAGTTTGACCTACCAAATCATCTACATAGCATTCAACATGCTTATGCATCATATCCTGGAATATACTTTGCATTGCCCTTTGATACTTTGCCCTTGCATTTTTGAGACTGAAAGGCATAAACTTTATAACAATATATTCCCAATGGAGTTCTGAAAGCCATTGCTTATTCATCTTCTGGTTTCATTCTTATCTGGTTATAACCAGCATAACCATCCATAAAGGACATAACAGCGTATTGCGTAGTACTATCGACTAACAATTTGGTGATTGGTATTGGGAAATCATCTTTTGGACATGCCTCATTTAAATCTCTGAAGTCGGCACAAACCCTAGTCTGCCCATTCTTCTTTTTCACTGGGACAATATTTGATATCCATCTAGGGTATTTAACTTCTCTGACAAACCCGACCTTTATTAACTTGCTTATTTCTTCTTCTATCTTGGGAACCAGGTCTGGGTGAAATCGCCTCTTTGTCTGCTTAACAAGTTTTTTATCTTTTGAGATATTTAACCGGTGCATCGTAACTGTCGGTTCTAAACTTGGCATTTCTGCATACATCCAAGCAAAGATGTCTTTATTTTCTTTCAAAAGGCTGATGTATTGATCAACTTCTTCTTCTGACAAACTGGCGCTTATAAACGTATTTCTCAGTTCTTCTTCTGTTCCCAGATTTATTTCTCTCAAACTATCAATTGTCGGTTGCCCCCCATCTTTCATCTACTTCGGAGCTATTTCAGGCTTTTTGACCATTTCAAGGTCTGTTTCTTTCATCTGATCGACTATTACCATATTTACCGAAGCTTCTGCCCCCAATCCTCAGAATTTTTCGTGCTTCTTCTGATTTACCATAATCGGGATCTGCATTCCTTTCCCATAATTTAAACCAATCAGTTCGTTGTAGTCAAAGCCCATTTTCTTCATGATTTTTTGACTTATCGGGCTATACCTTTCAAGTTCCTTAGCTGTTAATTTTCCATTTCCCATACCACAATCGGCTGTCTCTCCTGTCTTCACCTCTAAAGGGGCGTAGAATTCAATCAGTTCCGGATATTTTATGTTAGGTCTTATAAGAAATCTTTTTGAGATTAGAGGAAACGGTTTACTCCTTTCAGCATACGAGAGTGGTACCATGTAATTTGATTGTAAGATTTCCAATTGTTCTGGTGACAACAATGTCAACAGTGGTTGCCCTGGCTGTCATAAGTGTTTTGGCACAAAATAAAACTTCTTCATCGCCTTTTCTACCATAAGCGGCTCTGTTTCTTTTTCCTTTATTATTTCCATGCAAACATTTTCTATGCTTTGTGGGGCTTTGTTTTCATCATCTTTCTTTTCTTCTTTGTTAGCATACGCATCATAATAGTTCGCATCTGCAAAAAAGGCTTTGGCTTCCGTGTACGGTCTCGCATCTGCTAATACTTTATGTTGTACCCCATCTTTACAATATTTGAAGCACTGATGCAATGTAGAGGGTAGGATACTGTATTGATGCATCCATGGCCTCCCCAAGAGTAGGTTATATGTTGTTACCGCATTTATAACATGGTAGATGACATTTGTGGTTAAATCTCCTACTTTCAATACTATGATAATTTTACCAAGTGCCCGCTCGCCGTCTTGATTAAAGCCCTGTATCATCATTCCAGTAGGGTGCGGGTTCGAGCGTCGATAGCCTAATTCATTTAACATTGTTAACGACAACAAATTTACAGTAGATCCGTTATCGATCATTATTCGCTTTACCTGTTTCCCACGAATGTGACCTTCTATCATTAACGGCTGATTATGTTCCCTATCGCAGACTAAATCGTCATTAGAGAAGGAAATAACCGGCATACAATCTTCTTACTTTTCATTCTCCATCTCAGTCAATAACACTCCTCTTATATCTTCATCAGATAACGCCTCAATCAGGCTTTACCAAGAGTCTCTTAACAACTTCAGAGCGTCGTAGACACTCAATCGGACCGGAAGAACTTTTAGATGACTTATAACATCATAATTGACTTTTTTTACCCCTGTTTCCTTTCCCTTGTCATTGCTGTTGTTGCTGTTACTACTGTTAGCCTAATTCCCAGTCGTTCCCATTTTTGGCTTTTCATTTCTTGAATTTGACGAACTGACCATCTTTTTCCCCAACTGCAGGGTGGTCACTGCAACATTTTCCCCTATTTTCTGATCACTTACTTGATAGTCTTTTCAAATGGTGAGCACATTTGCTGTAGCAGTTCTGTCTCTTTCCTTCTCTTTTTCAATTATTATCTCGCCCCTGTTTATCATCCTTTGTATGATACACTTTAGCATATAACAATTTTCTGTCGAATGTCCTATTATGCGGTGATAATGACAAAAGTCCTTTTCTTTCGTATTGAAGCTTCTTCAAGCCGTTTTGATATGGGTAACTCAATCGTCCTTGCTTTCAACAATTGATTCATCATAGGGAGTACGTCTTCTTTTTCGAACATGAAACCCTCGTGAGAATTTAACGATCGAAGCTTTTTGTCATGAAACCTGCCCCTGGGGTGATTCGACTCCTCTCTTCTTTCTGTTATTTTATTCCTTGCTTCTCTTGTATCCTGATTTCTGTATTCTCTCGCATCGCAGCTTCTCCTTTCATGCTCTACCATATTTGTGATCATTTTTTGCGGTCCTCTCCTAACCAATTCACTATTGAATGTCGGTATTTTCCATGTCATCAGTTTTAATGCATGTGCTTTCATAGCCAAATCATGGAAAGTCCTGATGTCAGCACTGGTGAGACTGAAAGCTACCCCTGTTTCCATAGAATTTAAGCACATTTTCACCTGCTCTCTTTCCTCTGGCAATTTCCTACAAGAAGCACCCAAAGTCTTCCATCTGTCTATAAATTTCTTTACGGGCTCTCCCTCTCTCTGTCGTACTGAAGCTAGGTCTATAATACTGACATCTCGTTCTGATGAGAAGAAATTGGACATGAACGCATCTTGCATTTATTCCCATGTCCTTATTGACCCAGGTGTTAAACCAAAGTACCATTTGAATGCCTTATTTGTCAGAGATGATCCGAACAAGCGGAGGCAATACTGCGACACAGTGGCAAAATTTCCCATACTAGTAATAAAATGCATCAGATGTTCTTCTGGTGAACCATCCTCATTGAACTTCTGAAAATTTAGGTGTTTGAAGTTATTTGGGAATGAAATATCCTTGACTTCTTTTAGGTATGGCGTCCAATATCTGAATCTCCCCGTACTTTCGTATTCCTTTTCTGATCTGACTACTTCTTCGACAACTTGCTGTACTTCTTCTTGCGTCATCGCTCTCATCGCAGGGGCAGATCCAAGAGACCCGACTCTTAATGGCTATGACCCTTCATGGTGCTATTCCCGTTCATTTGCATTCTCGATCATCGGGGGCATTGTTATGTGTGCCACATTATGCGCCAAGGTCCCTAAAGCCTCCCAAAGGTTCCTGCATTCTTCCATTAGCGCTTTTTGTGCTTCTACCATCTCAGCAATGCGATCTTCTGTAGTTAAAGGAGACCCTCGATTTGTTCTGGCTACATAAATGGTAGCCTCTCCATTTCCGAACAAGGCGGTAGTTGAAGCCAACTGAGAGTGCATTGATGTTATGGGATTAGCCGACAAAGGTGATTCGTACGACTTTTGTCTGCTCACAGAGCTATTGACTGACTGGTGGGACATGAAGAGTGGTGATGTAGGTTCTGGCAAATCTATCAGTATAGTCTTCCCCTTCTATTTTCTCATCCACTGGAGTTCTTAGTAGGCAGAGCTGGGAAATCTTGTATCCTTAAAGGGACTGCTGTCCGTCTGGGGTATATTGCAGGCAGAGCAAGCTCGGGATGCTTCTTAGCTATATTTCGTGTTACTGGCCCCCCGACTCTTCTCTGCAGTGAACCCATTACCACTGTATTTCGGGTCCTTACCCTTCTACAAGTGACAACAATCCAGTCATCTCTTTCATCCTGTGCTACCGGTGAAGCAGTTATGACCGTGGCAGTCACCCGTGACTCCGTATGCTTAACTGTCATTGCTTTCCCTCTGCTACATCCAGTTTGCTTATCATCATATTCAACGACAAACCCTGTCGTAGTGAAATAAAAACTGTATTCCTTTGAATAGTTGCCATTGGTCAGTTGATTGTGTTATCTCTTCTTGCTAGATCCTTCCTATTATAAAATAACAGAAATTAGTTGATTAGTTTTTTTTTAAGACGATCGTACTCTATTTTAGAGATGAAAGGTAGGATGTTCCCGCTAAGAGTCGCCATTTCAGTTGCAATTATCTTCGATATAGCTCTTAAGTTAATGTTAAGTGAATCACGAAAATGAAATCCCCAGTAGAGTCACCATTTTGTTTCGAACAAGAAACAAATGCATTTGATTTGGGGGATTTTATTCACTTAACAATTAACAAAAGAAGATAATCACATCATTTATTCTTGTTCCAAGTTCTTTTACATCCTATCTCTCCTTTGATTCCAAAATAAAGTACTCATGAAATCACAATATTATATTTAAAGAAATGCAACGCATGGTATCTTTGTAACATATGTGTTGAAACATCATGTACTGATAAGGAACATTGTGCACTGAAGGCAAGGCCATTGCAGGCTGGAAACGTTGTGCGCTGGAGGCGTTGTGTGTTGGAGGTGTTGTGTGCTCTGAGCGGTTGTACGCTCCAGGAAGTTGTGCACTCCAAGCCATTGTGCGCAGCGAGCATTGTGCCCCACGCAACGAATGTTCCGCACAATGGACAATGGATCCTACCTTTTTCTCTCTCAGGTCTGCTCCTTTGCAATTGGTTGCCAATGACTCCTTTTAGAGGAGTTGTGGGTATTTATAGCCTTCTCACACGTGTGAACTCGCCAAGTAGGCTTCGTGCGGTATCCTTTATGCGAGGATTCCGTTGTGCTATCTTCCCTTACACGGACTCCGTTGTGCGAACTTCGTTATGTGAACTCCATTGTGTGAACTCTGTTGTGCTGCTGTGCACATTGGTCTTCTATGCTCATAAAGGCTCTTTCCGCACGATAGTCTGCGCATAAAGGCTCTTTCCACATAGCAGCTTGCGCACAATGAATGTTTGGTGTTTCTTCTTCTTTTTATGCCTCAAAAATTACTTCTCCGCCTGGGCTAACCAAGGTCAGGTACTCATCACCGGCAACTCTTCATCTAACAAGGGATGGAAAGACAAGTGGTTCTTCATGTTAGGGGAATGGGCAGATTTGGTGATCTGTGTCCTCGCTAAATTCACCACTCAAGGTCGAGAATTATTGAGTTGAAACTTGGGTTTAATGCAGTTCGGGTTTATGCTAATTTTTTCCCCTTTATGTGCAGTGGGCTCCCCTCATGTGCAACTCGAAGTCTCCTCATCACAGCTCTAGTGCATTGCTCGTGCGCGGTTATTGAAGCCTTCTCTTAGGAATTGGAAGGTACTGATCAGCCCCTAGTCCTTGTTCTAGGCTGGGGATATCTCAGATCACTCCCAAGCTGTTAGGTATGATGTTGGTCATGCTTTTTTCATCATTTGCCGAGTTCTGGTTCTTCCACTTGTTGATGCTTTCACCTTTGTAGATATATCTGGTAACCCCTGTCCTCCAAAGAAGATGAAGCTCCCTTCCCCGGTCGAGGCAGATCAGCTCAGGAAGCGGATTGTAACACCCCATACTTTTCAGTACTCGGGTGTTACCATTTAAATCAAATCTAGCATGAATGCATGATAAAACACATGTGATATATGACTTACACCACGTACGATTACTCATGATCCACCCTTGAATGACCCCTTACGTCTTAACGTAGGATTACATCG
This sequence comes from Magnolia changhungtana, assembly GCA_030180095.1. Taxonomy (NCBI): domain Eukaryota; kingdom Viridiplantae; phylum Streptophyta; class Magnoliopsida; order Magnoliales; family Magnoliaceae; genus Magnolia; species Magnolia changhungtana. The sequence continues at coordinate 928,391 of JASAUF010000293.1, forward strand.
ACACTAATTAGCCAACCCATGATCCAAATCCAACCGTTGAGGCATGTGATATCGCACCTAAGTACTTCGAGATCAGCCTATAAACTCAACCGTGCAACAACCTAACCATCAAGAATAGTTTGTACCCACCGATCAAACCGTCCATTAGTTGATATTAAGATAGACCATCACATCCTTAAAGAAATTTATTTCTAAGATCTCAATCACTTTGATAGACAAGTCAAACATCCTATCGTTAATATCGAATTTCTAAGACCATTCTAGATTAGGTTTGGAAACTACCTAACCATTAAAAATTTTTAAAATCTTAACATATTTAGATAGGTATAGCTACAATTTCCATAATAAATCATAATAAAATTCATAATCATGAAATGTGGCCCATTTATATAATAAGGATCCTAAAACTTAAGGTACCTACCACGAAATGTAGGTCCCACATGTTAAATATACGGATAAATAATAATAATAAAGTAAAATAATTTATAACCAAGCAACAAATTTCTACACTAATTTAGTAATATACTACATTGAGGAATTCATAGTAAAAACATACATATGATCCCCTTAGGGCTTTTTTATCATTGATTTTCAGATTTGAATCGATCCAACCATCGGATCGACGATAATTGGCAGTTAATGGCCATATTTTAGTCAATATGGTCCACCTAAGCTTTAGCTCTACCTTATATTCAATCTCCCACCTTAAAGTAGTATTACAAAATGAACTGACGGACTGAATCCATGAAAGATATCACAGTGGACCCCACACCCATGATGTGCATGCATAAATTCTGTACATTCGATATGCATAAAACTACATCTCGAGTCAATAGGACGTTGACTTGATAATAACAAAAAAAAAGAAGAGAAATCTCTCTTTCTCCCTGATTTCTTGCTCGAACGTCGTTTAAACGAACAGTGTTCATTTGCTCAAGTGTAGGCCTACCATCAGGGACTCTTAGCAAGATCCAAGCCGTCCATCACACTTCGGGCGGGCTTCCAACCAAAACCTGGGATTTTCACGAAAGGTTGTACCCATGCGTGGGCACACATCCAGATGCAGCAAGCCTGTGGATGCCAAAGGATTTTTCAAAAATGGAAAACTCCGTTTCTGTAAGGCTGGAGATTTACTCCTTTATCCTTTCCATCTCAGCCCTTCACCTCAGTGGATCTCCGCTGTGCAGTCCACGTCGACCTTAGGGCTTCTGTCGCAATGGAAAAGCTGCCGTAACTCCAATATGCGAAACCCACCGAGATTTGTGGACTGACGTCCAAAATGTGGACCCCTCGTTGATTAATGGTCCAATCCAGGCCACTCACATGATTCAGATCATAAGATTAGCCCTACGTTTGGAATCTGCCATTATCATGACCATCATCTTCACCGTCCATCCAAAAACCCACCTCTCTTAAGTGGATCCCATACTCTGATCAGGGATGTTCATTTGGTGGGTTAGGGTGTCAGAAGTCCACCAGATTTCCACCATGCAAGCAAAATTCGGAGCTGTCACCTCAAAATCTCATGGTTTGGATCCGTTAACCCGTAACTAATCTTCGATTAGTTGCATCTAAATCTTCCAGAAAAGGGTTAATAAAGCCTTATTAAAGGCACCCTTTAGGGAATCCTTTCCAAAAAAATGGAAAGAGATAAAGAGAGAGAGAGAGAGAGAGAGAGAGAGAGAGAGAGAGAGAGAAAAGGCGCCGCTTTGGGTGCCACAGTCGGTCGAGTCGACTCGGTTCGAATCAGGCAGAGTTTAACGCCTCTGTAGTTCTCCTAGTAGAAATAAAGGTAGAAGAGAAGGAGCAGAAGAAGAAGGAAACTAGGAAGAGAGAAGAAGGAGAAGGCGAGAAAGAAAGGAAGGGAATCTACGCTGTTCTTGTTGCACTAACCGACTCAGTGAGTTGGAACGTCGACCCTGGCTGAGTCCGCTGTTGTTGGACGTCTTCCAGCAACAGGAGGAGAAGAAGATACAGAGAAAGAGAGCGAGAGAGGAGAAAGAAGCAGAAGATGTTGGAGAGAGAGAGAGAGATAGCAGCACGCAGCGCTGAGTTCGTGCCGCATTGACTCGTTCAAGTCATGGGCTAAGTTATAGCAGAGCCAGGCTCTGTCCAAGCTTATGAAGTATGAGCAGAGGTTGAGGAAATAAAGAAATCAAATGAGAAAAGCAAAAGAAGGAATGAAGAAGAGAGAGGAAGAAATAAATCAATGTTGCTACACTAAGTTAACTCGAACCGAGTCGACTCAGTTGGGTGGAGTCAAGTTCTTTGCCGACTCCATTTTAGTTACTGGAAAAGAAAGAAGAAACGATTGGAAGATGAAAGATCAAACAAGAGGGAGTGGGGGTGTTGTCGGGTCTTTGACGAGTTGACTCATATGAGTTTGTTGAGATCAATCTCATGGCTGATCCTAGTTCACACGATTCGGCCTATCCTTGCAGTTGCTGGTCCGTGGCATTTGAGTTAGTGCCGAGTCACAACTGCACTTGAGTTCAGTTTAGAATTGAGGCGAGCTATTAAGGTGATCGAGTCAAGTCGTTGTGGGTAAGTAAACTAAATGAGCCTTTGTTTATTAATTTTGATATGGACTTAGATCTGATTCTAATTATTTTTCCATGGCATCCTATTTCACATCAAGTCATGACCAAGTGAAAATTGTGTTGTATTGAACTGATCAAATCAAGTGAACTTAAGTCGAATTAGATTGGATGGGGATGGCTCATATTTGCTTTCTAGCCACTCAAGAAGTCAATCCACACTTCTAAGGTGAGGATTACCTTCAAGCTTTGCTACATTATGATAGTTAGCACTATTCATTTATATTAATTGATTGCTTATTATAACATTAAGAGGCAATGATGATAAATGTTAGTCTCTACATGTGTGGTTATTTACAAATGATTGCTGATTGGACTTTAATTCAATTATATGAACATGTTATAGATCTCAATTACCTCTATTCTGATTTGGAATGAATGCTTTAGATATGCATGTGTTATATCGATATTATACATGATTTGTCATTCATGATCACTAGATGGAATGATTGGAGGTCTTAGAACTAGTGGCCACTTTGTCTAATAAATTAAATGGAACATTTGATGTGGACTTATCACCTTATAGAACATTTGTTGCCTAAGTGATTTTTGGGATAATCCATTTTATTACATCCTTGGGATGAGTTGTTTGCCCTATGAGGCTTGATTTAATATTTACCCTATGCGGCTTTAAGGAACCATCTTCATATAACCTTGCAATGATAAGTTCCACTTGCAGAACTATAATTGGCCATTAGTTGGGTATGTTACCTTTAAACATCCCCTTTGTTAGCCTTATGAGCTAGAGATGGTGGAATGAGATACTATGCCTGAGCTGTCGGCCTATGCTGGGTGACAAACCCCTCATAGCGACATTTGAGCTTTCTTAAAATGATTGTTTGAAATTCGAATAATAATGGTTAGGTTAATCATGTATTTTCATGGCATGTGGACTTTTTTGGGTGCTTAGTCCTCCTTGGGCGTACCTTTGAGTACTTTTCTGGGAGACTACTCCACCTTAGGTGTCCTTGTTGCATAGTCTTTTCTGGGTGACTAGTTCTCCTTTGGTGTATCTTTGAGTACTTTTTCGGGTGGCTAGTTCTCTTTGGGCGACTTCGTTGCATAGTCTTTTCCCGGTGACTAGTTCTCCTTAGGTATACCTTTGAGTACTTTTTCGGGTGGCTAGTTCTCATTGGGTGTACCTTTGAGTACTTTTCTAGGTGGCTAGTTCTCCTTAGGTGACTTTTTACCAGCTGGATGTGCATCCCCAGGTCTATGAGCATGTGCATGTATTCATATATTTAAACAAGATTATCTTTATGTAATTTGTTTAATGAATGCAGATCTGATGAACCTTATCTGATTTCCATGATAATCATTGTATAATATTTGTTATACACTATCTCTGATGACTATGCTTAATTATCTTGATGATATGATAAATCTTAGGGGTTATACCTCACTGAGATAGCCATTGATGTTATCGAACCATATTCAGTGTGCAGGAGACACAAACAATGCACATACTGGTGTTCATGTGGGATAGAAGGAGCCAGATGACCTTGCAACTCTCTTTTCTGATTTCATTTCATTTTAACTTGTATTTTTATGTTTTGTAATAAGTTAAGACATTAGTTTGTATAAGTTTTTGGGTAACCACTTGAAATATTGGATATGTATAATTAAACTCCCTCTTATACTTACTTGATTTGCTTCTTTCCCCCTAGTTTATTAACTCTAATAAAAAAATGTATGTGAAATTTAGGATATTTAAAGGGTAACGCTTCCGGGAATCGGGGTGTTACACGGATGAAGGAGGGAGCCCTCGTCGGGCTATGGTGCAAGCTCGACCTGTGACTCGGCCTCCAGCTGGGATCCCACCGCTTGCTGACCAGCTCAGGGAGGATGTCGCCACCACCACTGATGCTGCTCCTGAACTGAAGTGTATTCTCATAGAGGAGCTCCTATTCAGGAGCCTGAGGGAGTGATCCTTGCTGTTCCTGAAGTGGAAGAAGGAGCTTGCTTTGCTCCTGACACCGGTGTTCCTGCCCATGAGGAGGCAGTGGCTCGACTTCCAAGTTGGGCTCTCTGGTGAAGTGTTCACAACCCCAAGTGTAGGGTCACGATGTAGTAATAACTCATTAAGACTGAGGTTGAATCCACAGGGATTACACTTGTACATATTATGAAAATAACTAGCACTAGAAAAAAATCTAAATTGAAATCTGAATAATTAAGAATAATAGTGAATAATGTTGATTAAAAGTTATGTATTTAAATGTGAGAACTAGGGTGCTAAGGATCCACTTGTAGTTATTAAGATGCTACCTAACTTGATTCAAGGAACACAATTGGAATTGGAGTCCTATCCTAACCAATTGGAAGATAAATCAATTTAAATCAAATCTGAACTTTTTATAGACCTAATTCTCAATGGATGAGAATTGTAATGATAGGAAGGGATTCCATCACCCTACCATGCCTAGGAGACGATGGTGAACAACAGGATTTACCAATCTCACAATATCAAAATAGGAAAAGAAGATATCCAAAGCTATCACAACATCTATTATAATTTGAGTCACAATAAATCATAGAAAACTGAAAATGTTCCTTTAATATCAAACGAGAAATCAATGAGGTTCAACAAGAACAAGAATCAAAGCAAGATAATCATCCAAACACGCTACAAGCTTCACCTCTTAGCCCTAGCTAAGAGGTTTAACCAACCATAAACATGGTTGAAACCAAATCTCTTAAACAAAGTATGAAAAATAAACTAGGGAAGAAGAAAAACTCTTTGGCGATTACTCCACCATTTTTCTATGCTCCTCGAAACCTTTCCAAACCCGAGAAGATGCTTCTATGCTCCTCGAAACCTTTCTAAACCCGAGAAGATGCTTTGGAGCATCTTAGGGAGTCCTATTTATAGTTATGGAATTTCAACTTTCGCATCTAGTTGGAAAAATCCACAAACCTCCTCAAATTTACACAGTTCGTGTGAAATCTGCGTAATACTTCGATGCTATCGAACAATCTTCGATTGATCGAAGAATAGTCCAGAACTGTCCAATGGGCCTAAAGACGCTGTCCCACCATAAGTTGGCCTCCTTTTCAAACATAAAGGTGACCAGCTCAACCCGCTTTGCCTTAGTGCAGTTGTAACACCCCGTACCTATGATACTCGGGTGTTACCTTTTAAAACCCACGACTACTAAAACTCAACCTAATGACTTAACTTAACACAGGTCAGGATTTCCCAAGCAGCTTTGAGACGATCCGCTATGACTTGGGAGACTCAGCTTACACCTCACACCAATCAAAGAGGTAAGTGAGATTGAAAAACTTAAGCTCAATTAGTTTCTGAAACTATATATGTTAGTAGTACTTTGGAAAGTCAACCCACGAGAATCTGAAGGTAACCAATGGGACACCCCTACACCTCAGACATACATTTAACCGTCATAAACAAATATCAGACCCGTTCGACTGATAGATCACATCATGCGGGCCAAACAGGGCCCAGAAAAGCATGAAATGACCCACCTAAACCTCACAATAAACTCCAAACTGAATCACGGCCCTACACAGGGACCCCAAAGTGAATGATCGGAGAAGATCCATCAAAAACATCACAAGGAGGCCCCACACTCGATGCACGAGCATAAAGTACAAGGGTACATGAATTGCACTGGACAAGTTGGTGCGGTCAAACTGGTCTTGACCGAACCAATTTCAAAAGACACCATCCTGCCATTTTTCAAATATGTGAAACCGTTGGATTTGGAACCCCTGTTTGAGCCCACCGGACCACTTTTCGGGCAATCCTAACCGTCTATTTTGTCGGCGGGGCCCACTTCAACAAAACCGTATAAGCTTGTGGGCCCCTGTGAACCAACGAAGGAGATCACTGTCAACCGTCCATTCTCCTTGCCACGAACAACTGGATCCAGGAGAACATGATCAGACCGTTGGCAAAAGGGGGTGTCCTCCATCGTATTGCCTAGGAGATTACAGACGTGCGCACGCCACCTCTGAGGGTCTCTTTCCTCAAACTAAAAATGGTCAGGCAGGAAGGAAACTCCGCCGCAGTTTCCGTTTCGGGAAAAACAGTGGTTGCCACCATCTCGCCTGTTGCATGAGGACTTGTAGGGAAAATCTCGGCCGTTGGCTCCCCTCCTCCCTGCCTATTTAAGGAGGTCCAGCCCTCCTAAGTTATGCACAGAAAGGAAGGTGAGGTAGAGAGAGAGAGAGAGAGCAGAGAGAAAACAGAGGAAGAAAACAGAGGAGAGTGACGTTTCTCTTGGTGAGCTTGGAGCCCACTGCCTCCACTCAGCCCGTGAAAACCGGACTGAGCTGAGTCAGTGAGTTTTCACAGCAGCACCACAAGGGAGAGGGAAAAGAGAAGAAGCAGGTGAAGGTGGGGTGTGTGTGCGTGACGAGCTAAGCTTGGGTCGGACCTAACTCAAACAGGTGAGGCACCTCCCTTCACTCCTTCTTAAACGACTTTAAATAAGCTTTAGAAATAACTCCGTCACACCTCACCACACATATGCAAAAGCACCCATCAGGGGATTATACATATAGCGAATGACAGACTCTGTTTTGAATCTAAAAAAAAAAAAAAAAAAAGAAAAAAAAAAAAAAAAGAAACATGCATTCAGCATTATGTCAAAGTCGAAAAGGCTCGAGTAGGGCCCCTGTTTTAGGCCAAGCATGACATGAAAATGGCCTCAGTAGTGGTGAAACCTAATGAAGTGGCGGCTCTCAAACCAAATTTCGGTCGAGTCATAAAGAACGGATTGATATTAGCCCGAAAATAAGGGTGGAAATGGCCCTATCACGGGCTGTTTTAAACGGAGAAGATGGCATCCACCATGTTGTTGGATGAGCACTGGTAAGAATTGAGAAAACGACATGAGAAGAGCCATGGTGGTGCTGCCAATCAGGGCCTCCAAAACAACCGCAAGAGAAGCTGTTTCTCGACAGCCAAACTCGTTGCTTGTGGGCTCTGCCAAAATACAGGTGGGCCTCACTAAAAGGTTGGTGGGCTGCCCTGGTTTGGGCCCTTTGCAGATGTTGGTGGACCGTACCCTGCATCCACCGATGGGTCCCACCTAGCAGTAGTGGTGGGTCGCATAAGTGGACCCCACCTTGGTGTCATGGATCGTCTAGGCCGTCCATCAAAAGACGCCAGGCCCTGGATGTTCCCAGATAGTCCTGAACGTTGTTGCATTGAAGAGAAAAATATATATAATATTTAAATGCTTATACACGTGCATGAGGATTTTAAAATATTATGCAAAGTACCTTAAATGCAAGGTATGGTGTATAAGGATTTCATCCAAACCGTCCATTCATTTCAAACTTCAACTGGGTGGGCCACACCATCAGATGATCACGATGGTCCGCCCACATGGACATTCCCAGATCGTCCGGAACGGGACGTTGCTGCATGAAAGAAGAAAAGAGAGAGAGAGTATATAAAATAAAATTGTATGTCAGCGTGTGCAGTCTATAGAGACCACTCACACAAAAACTCGTCTAGCTGTCCATCTGTTTCCTTCTGGACAGTAGATTTCGCTGTTGACGAACATCGACAGGACTTGTGGGGCCTACCACCAGATAACGTTACATCTTGACCGTCCAAGGGATGGTGGGCCCCTGTAGTTGGAACTACCTTTGACGTCAGCAAGCTAGGCATCACCTTGAGGCACATACTGCTCTCAACCGTCCGAGTCAGGGACCTCACTTGCCAGGCACGGGTGGTGCATCGATCTGCACCATCTAAATATAGACTCATGTCCCTGGTGGGCCCCACCTTGTTGACGGGGGTTGACAGGCCACCCATCTAAGAACGTCAGTCCCTAGGCATTTTTCCTCCTATACATATGCATGTGTAATACATGCTTGAGGGATTTAAAATAATATTACTTTGCATCTGTGCATGCATATGGCCGGTGGGTCTCACACGTGTGGACCCACTTCTGACAAATGCATTCCATACATTGAGATGCATGATGTGTAGCATCCAGACCATCCATCCACTTCAAGCGGTCGGGACCTCCTTGTTCATCTTAGCCGTCCATTCCAGGTCATCCACCCATGGAGTCCAGTGATGGACGTTTGTAATATACATACATAAGGTATATGTATGCATGCAAACTTTAATTTATATTATATATGAGGCACCTCTAAGACATGAAATCCATCATAGCGGCGTAAGGCACGTAGAGTACATCCTAACCGTCCATCATATAACATATGCACGTGGTGAGCCCATGTGGGACCCACGCTGATATCACGCTCAAAAAAAGAAATATCAGATGCATGTGATATACATGACATTTAAACATCATATGAATGTGATATATGCAATATTTAACTAGTCAGATACATGAAATAATATTTTAATATATCTTATATGCATAAGATGTTAATATAACAATTACATATGCTAGACACGTGTGGGTGGCCCTGTGTGGAACCCACATTGATAAAGTCCCACCTGACACTCATGATTGAATCCAGACCATCCAAGGTCTGGACGTGGCCCACCTTAATACATCTACTTTCTCCAAACCATCCATTTGTGGACGCCGGCTCTGGATATGATCACCCAGATCCATAGCTTCACTGGCGGATTGGGTGGAGAATACCTCGTTTCAACACTTGAGGTCTTGGTGCCGATCCCTAGCAGGGTGACTAACGTGGGATGTATGTACCGACATGGGTAGCATCAACACCATCTGAACCGTTCAACACACTCTTAAATGCTCTCTGACCATATGGACTCTGCCTTAGTATTCGAGTCTCACCCAAACTGTCCGCCCGTACAGTAAATCCCACATTCATGATGTGTTGCATATCCGCACCATCCATGGGGATTCCACCATGATATATCTGTTACTCCAAGTCGAGAAAGTACCTGATAAATGTAAATTATAATTTTAGGGAATTACCTAAGTAACCCGGGACCACAAGGAGGCTCAGACCAAGTTCAACAACACTATCATACAGGTGATGACTTTCCCCATGGGCTTTCCATTTCTAACTTAGTTAAACATAGTTTACACCAAATTCCTACTATTGTGATACTTGTTTACATGCTAGCTAACCCATGAAAATGATTACTATTTCTTGTCTTGATGATACATTGACAAAAATCATTATTTAAAATTCTAATGTCTCCGTTTATGTTTTCATTCAAAATTACATAGTATCACATGTTATTTTTATTGCCTCTTTACATAACCTCATAATGCTACACGTGGGAGATTCCATGATTGTATGCAAGCCATACTTGGGATGCATTTAGACAAAATGCGTGTAAAATAGAGACCTTGAACCGGTGTCATTTTGATCAAGGTACCCTATTAGAACATCCCAAGGTGGAGGACCTTATGAGCCGGGGATGGTGGTAATGGGACATTATGCCCGAGCTGTCGGCCTACGCTGAGCCATGTGCTCCCCGTAGTGACCGTGAGCTTATTTAAATTGGCTGGTTGTAGTTGGACTAATAACGGGTTGGCTAATCATGCATGCATAGCACAAACCAGCATCTATTACTGTTGTACGTGACATACGGATTCGCCTGACTGGATGTTTTGCCCGGGGCACAAACCATCATCCATTGTCATCGTATGTATTGCCTGTCTGGATGTTTTACTCGAGGCATAGACCATCTACATGTTTTACCCGGGTCGACGATCGCATGGGTGATGACCCCAATGTCTGTCTGGATGTTTTACCCGGGACATATATAGGTCGTCTTGATGTTTTACCCGGGCCGACGATTGCATTCACGCATCCATGCATCTAATAAGACTGTATATTGTTTGTTTTGGATTACTGCTGGTTCTTCTTTTAACTATGATTGCTAAGGCGGATGTGTGTAATCTTGAGGGGAATTCACACTGAGCTGGCCACTCATCCATCAACTATCCAACTGTACAGAACATGTAGGGACAGAGGTAGAGGGCGTCGGTGCCAACCTTGATGATGCCACTGCGGAGCAATGAGAGGAATATTATGAAGACGAGCCGCATCAGGACGCAGTGACATATTTTGGTGTTAATCAGTAGTTTGATAATGGTTTAGTATTTTGGACTTTTGGAATTTTGTAACTAAGACCCCCAGCTGAGTGGGTCAAATATTTGGGCTCTCATGAATACACATGCTTCTTTGGGCTATCGCACTCTGAATTTATATTCCGCTGTTTCTCTGATTCATTAACTCCCAAATTTCTGAAAACGAGCCCCGTACTCGGGTTTTAGAAATTGGGGCGTTACAAGTTGGTATTAGAGCGGAGTCTGAGATAGCCTGGCTGTGGGATCTAAGTATACAAAAATCCTTCAGTAAATAACCTAGGACAAACGTAGAGATTCCCCTTAGAAAGTAGATAGGGTGAACAAATGTAGGAAACAAAACACATAGGACCCCTTGAGAAACATCAAGAACTTAGAAGCAGAAATCCTAGCCTCCCCTCAGAAAATTTAACTAGGAATATCCCTCTGTCGAGTAATGAGATAACTGACCGTAACACTACTTCGCGAAAGGCTAAAGACATTCCCCAAATAACTGAACCACGAACTTTGACTTCTCAGGAAATCATGCCGCCGGTGCTACGATCACATCGCACTGATACGGTCGATATCCACCCTATCCCCTCAAGCGAGCACCAAAGAGAGCGTAGTCCGGAGTATACCCCAGGCCTTCCACCGGGCATCGCGAATGCAGATAACGCGTCAGAAACGGTGGGAGATTCTCCTTCCCCACAGGACTTCACCACCGGGCTGCCATCATAATTCTTCGCACAAGGGACGCCGACTGTAGGAGCATCCGTAAGGGATCGGGTTGGGGTCAACAGTGCCTTCTTCGCAGCCATTGAGCATATGGCTGCAGCTATGCAGCAACAACAAGACGTATTCATGTGCCAACAACAGGATATGCATAATTTTATGATGGAATCCTTGGGAAACAGAGATCGCGGGGAGGCATCTCGAGAAAGGTACAGTCGAGGAGCGGACATCTTTGAAAGGTTCCTGAAGCTCCGCCCGCCAACGTTTGAAGGAACACTGGATCCCGTGCAAGCGGAACGATGGTTAGCAAGAATTTCTAAGATTATGCGGCCCCTGGAGTGCACCGATTCACAAATGGTGAACCTGGCCACGTACCTGTTGGAAGGTGAGGTGGAGATCTGGTGGCAGGGCTTGCAACGAAGCGTTCCACCCACATATGCATGGACGTGGGCTGGGTTTAAGACAAAGTTTCTTGAAAAATATTTCCCCCAGTCGTGTAGGAATGAAAAGATAGCTCAGTTTCTGAGACCGGAGCAGGGCAGTCTGACCATCGCCCAATATAAGGCCTGGTTCGATGAGCTTTCTCGATATGTGCCGAAAGCCCTGAAAGATGCTGAGTACAAATTACAGAAATTCAAGGAGGGGCTCAGGCAGGGAATCCAGTCGCGACTGTGTGCTTGGGACTTCGAAGACTTCACCGAGCTAGTGGACAAGGCGATGAGAGTTGAGAAGGATTTTGAACGCGCCCTGAGGAACCGTCCCTCAGCTAGGGAAGTCCCAGTCAGACCCAAACAGCCGCCTTCTGCCCCCTCTGTATTAGAGAGAAGAATCAGAGCCGTACCTGCAGGTGCACCACCCAAGCCTCCAATGAGAAACTGCGGTTATTTTAGTAAGACAAACCATGATACCCAGAACTGTTTTCAGAAAATGCGAGATCAGGGTATTTCGCTCCGGGCAAACCGACCCCAGCCAGGACCAGTAGCTGCCAGGCCAGCACCGAGGCCACAGATGCAGAGATCGGGACCTCCAGTCCACCAGAGGGCCCCTGCTCGCGTATTCGCTGTAGCAACTGCAGACACCGAGGATGACCTCCATCAGACCATTCACGGTACCGCTCATATTCACGGTACCCCTGTCTTTCTCTTGTTTGATTCCGGTGCAACCTTATCTTTCATGGACTCTACTACTGCAAATAGACTAGGGTTGAATATAACTCACATACATACCCCCTTAGTCGTAGCATCCCCGATGGGTAAATTCCTCGAAACAAACAAGATATGTAAAGATTGTCCCCTAACTCTTGCACACCATGAAGTGGCTGCGGATCTAATCCTCATGCCTATGAAACAATTCGACATCATCCTCGGAATGGATTGGCTTTCGCGAGTTCGGGCAGTGATGGACTGCCGCAATAGAATGGTCACCATAACCGTCCCTGGACAGGCCTCCTTCACTGTAAAAGGAAAAAGCAAGCACGGTAAGCTGGAAAGCTTACAAGCCCTGGAAGAATCAGAATCAATCGAGTCCGCTGTGAGCCAAATCCCAATAGTGCAGGAATTCCCTGAGGTATTTCAAGAGATACCAGGACTACCCCCCAAGGAGAGCGATGTAGATTTACGCATCGATCTCAAACCAGAGCGCCCTATATCGTTACCCCCGTTTCGAATGCCCCCTTGCGAAATGGAAGAGCTTAGGAAGCAGATAGATGAGTTGCTGACCCAAGGTTTCATTCGCCCCAGCGTCTCTCTGTGGGGAGCACCGGTCCTCTTTGTGAAAAAGAAGGACGGATCGATGCACCTCTGCATAGATTATCGGCGATTGAACGATGTAACGATAAAGAATAGATATCCTCTCCCACGCATCGACGACCTGCTCGACAACTCAAGGGCGCTAAATATTTCTGGAAGATTGATCTGCGATCAGGATATCACCAGTTAAGAATCAGGGATGAGGATATCCCTAAAACTACATTCAGGACTCGTTATGGGCACTACGAGTTCCTGGTAATGTCCTTTGGGCTTACAAATGTTCCGGCGGTATTCATGGACCTCATGAACCGAGTCTTCATGCCATACCTAGATCGGTTTGTGATCGTATTTATCGACGACATCTTAGTTTACTCCAAAAGCCAGGAGGAACACGAGCAACATTGCGCACGGTCCTGAGTACACTGAAGGAGAATCAGCTATTTGCCAAGCTATCAAAATGCGAGTTCTGGGAAAGGGAAGTAAAATTCCTAGGCCACGTAGTGAAGGCAGAAGGCATCGCAGTCGATCCCGCTAAGGTTGAAGCAGTATCCAAGTGGGACCAGCCCACCACAGTCACTGAAGTGCGAAGCTTTTTAGGCATGGCTGGATATTACAGGCGTTTTATCAAGGAATTCTCCCGAATTGCGCGACCACTCACTCAATTGACAAAGAAGAACGCTCGATTCACATGGGACGAGAACACAGAGGCAGCCTTTCGGGAGCTGAAAATGAGGCCGACGTCTGCACCAGTACTCACCCTTCCACAAGAAGGAGAAAGGTTCGTGGTGTATAGTGATGCCTCAAAGATGGGCCTTGGCTGTGTTTTGATGCAGAATGACAAAGTGATCGCTTATGCCTTCCGTCAACTGAAGAAGCACGAAGAGAACTACCTAACTCATTACCTGGAATTGGCAGCGGTAGTCTTTGCCTTAAAGATATGAAGGCACTACCTATATGGTGAGGATTTTCAGCTATTCTGTGATCATAAGAGCCTGAAATACATATTTACGCAGAAAGATTTGAATATGCGCCAGCGTCGGTGGATGGAGACACTCAAAGACTTTCATTTCGATATCTCGTACCACCCTGGCAAAGCAAACTCCGTAGCTGATACGTTGAGTAGAAAAAAGAAACACGAGCTGGCGGCCACTCTAATGATCAAAGAGTGGGAGATGATGGAGTTCGTGCAGGACTTCGACATCCAGCTCACCCTCGACGAACCCGATGCGTATGTGGCTTTGTTGACTGTAGAGCCGACCTTGGCCCGACATGTGATCTCCGCTCAGGACCAGGATGCACGGCTTGTCAAAATGAAAGAAAGATGCAAGAGCGAGGAGGTACCAGGCTGGAGGATTGGTAGCGATGGCGGCCTTCGGTATCAAGGACGGGTATGCGTACCCAACGATGCAGAATTAAGAAAGGGAGTCATGAAAGAGGCACACCACTCCAGAATGGCTATACATCCGGGGAGTACGAAGATGTACAACAACATAAAAAGGCAATACTGGTGGGATAACATGAAAAGAGACATAGCCAGTTTCGTATCAAGGTGCATGGTGTGTCAGAAGATAAAGGCCGAGCACCGCAAACCTGCAGGCCTTCTCCAGCCCCTACCCATAGCAGAGTGGAAGTGGGACAACATCTCTATGGACTTCATTGTTGGACTTCCCAGGACTCAGAGAAAGCATGATTCGGTCTGGGTCATTGTGGATAGACTGACAGAGTCTGCTAGATTTCTGCCTATTCGGACAACAGATTTAAGTGACAACCTAGCAAGACTTTACGTTCTTGAAGTCGTTCGGTCATATGGAGTTCCTCGGGAGATCATATCAGATCGTGACTCCCACTTTACATCTACCTTTTGGAGAAGGTTGCAGGAGGAACTCGGCACTGAACTCAAGTTCAGCACGGCATTTCACCCCCAGACAGATGGGCAGACAGAGAGAGTAAATTAAATCCTGGAAGATATGTTAAGAGCTTGTGCCCTCGACTTCAAAGGAAACTGGGACGACCATTTGGCCCTCGCCGAGTTTGCTTACAATAACAGCTTTCAGTCCAGCATAGGCATGGCACCATACGAAGCTCTATATGGTCGCCCCTGTCGGGCCCCTCAGTGTTGGGCTGAAGTGGGAGAGAGAAGTTTGTTAGGACCCAAACTTGTCCAGGTTACCACCCAAGTAATCGATGTTATTCGAAAGCGTTTACGCACCGCACAGAGCAGACAGAAAGTTATGCGGATAATCGGCGACGCGATCTGGAATTTATTGTTGGCGATCACGTATTTTTGAAGGTCTTGCCCATGAAAGGCCTGATGAGGTTCGGACAAAAAGGGAAGTTTACACCTCGTTTCATCGGACCTTTCAAGATCTTGGATCGCGTGGGAGCCGTGGCATACCGTCTTGCGCTACCAACCGCACTAACAAGTATCCACAACGTCTTTCACGTGTCAATGTTAAAGAAGTACATGCCAGACGAGTCACACATTGTCAGTTGGGAACAGATTGAACTTACCGACGACGCTTCTTATACCGAAAAACCAATCCGCATCTTGGACCACAAGGAGCAGGTCCTCCGAACTAAGACAATACCACTGGTCAAGGTTCTCTGGTCACATCATGGAGAAGAAGAGGCGACATGGGAGCGAGAATCCAAAGTTAGAGAAAAATATCCCCACCTATTCAGTAACACACTACAGGTAATTTCGAGGACGAAATTTTTTTTTAAAGGGGGGTAGATTGTAACACCCCGTACCTATGATACTCGGGTGTTACCTTTTAAAACCCACGACTACTAAAACTCAACCTAATGACTTAACTTAACACAGGTCAGGATTTCCCAAGCAGCTTTGAGACGATCCGCTATGACCTGGGAGACTCAGCTTACACCTCACACCAATCAAAGAGGTAAGTGAGATTGAAAAACTTAAGCTCAATTAGTTTCTGAAACTATATATGTTAGTAGTACTTTGGAAAGTCAACCCACGGGAATCTGAAGGTAACCAATGGGACACCCCTACACCTCAGACATACATTTAACCGTCATAAACAAATATCAGACCCGTTCGACTGATAGATCACATCATGCGGGCCAAACAGGGCCCAGAAAAGCATGAAATGACCCACCTAAACCTCACAATAAACTCCAAACTGAATCACGGCCCTACACAGGGACCCCAAAGTGAATGATCAGAGAAGATCCATCAAAAACATCGCAAGGAGGCCCCACACTCGATGCATGAGCATAAAGTACAAGGGTACATGAATTGCACTAGACAAGTTGGTGCGGTCAAACTGGTGTTGACCGAACCAATTTCAAAAGACACCATCCCGCCATTTTTCAAATATGTGAAACCGTTGGATTTAGAACCCCTATTTGAGCCCACCAGACCACTTTCCGGGCAATCCTAACCATCTATTTTGTCGACGGGGCCCACTTCAATAAAACCGTATAAGCTTGTGGGCCCCTGTGAACCAACGAAGGAGATCACTGTTAACCGTCCATTCTCCTTGCCACGAACAACTGGATCCAGGAGAACGTGATCGGACCGTTGGCAAAAGGGGGTGTCCTCCATCGTATTGCCTAGGAGATTACAGAAGTGCGCATGCCACCTCTGAGGGTCTCTTTCCTCAAACTAAAAATGGTTAGGCAGGAAGGAAACTCCGCCGCAGTTTCCATTTCGGGAAAAACGGTGGCTGCCACCATCTCGCCTGTTGTATGAGGACTTGTAGGGAAAATCTCGGCCATCAGCTCCCCTCCTCCCTGCCTATATAAGGAGGTCCAGCCCTCCCAAGTTCTGCACAGAAAGGAAGGTGAGGTAGAGAGAGAGAGAGAGCAGAGAGAAAAGAGAGGAAGAAAATAGAGGAGAGTGACGTTTCTCTTGGTGAGCTTGGAGCCCACTGCCTCCACTCAGCCCGTGAAAACCGGACTGAGCTGAGTCAGTGAGTTTTCACAACAGCACCACAAGGGAGAGGGAAAAGAGAAGAAGCAGGTGAAGGTGGTGTGTGTGTGCGTGACGAGCTAAGCTTGGGTCGGACCCAACTCAAACAGGTGAGGCACCTCCCTTCACTCCTTCTTAAATGACTTTAAATAAGCTCTAGAAATAACTCCGTCACACCTCACCACACATATGCAAAAGCACCCATCAGTGGGGATTATACATATAGCGAATGATGACTCTGTTTTGAATCTAAAAAAAAAAAAAAAAAAAAAAAAAAAAAAAAAAAAAAAAAGAAACATGCATTCGGGCATTATGTCAAAGTCGAACAGTGCCCGAGTAGGCCCTATTTTGGGGCCAAGCATGACATGAAAATGGCCTCATGTAGTGGCATTTGAAACCCAATGAAGTGGCGGCTCTCAAACCAAATTTCGGTCGAAGTGCTGACAATGAATGGACGATATTAGCCCGAAAATAAGGGTAGAAATGGCCCTATCACGGGCCGTTTTAAATGGAGAAGATAGCATCCACCATGCTGTTGGATGAGCACTGGTAAGAATTGAGAAAACGACCTGAGAAGAGCCATGGTGGTGCTGCCAATCAGGGCCTCCAAAACAGCCGCAAGAGAAGCTGTTTCTCGACAGTCAAACTCATTGCTTGTGGGCTCTGCCAAAATACAGGTGGGCCTCACTAAAAGGTTGGTGGGCTGCCCTGGTTTGGGCCCTTTGCAAATGTTGGTGGACCATACCCTGCATCCACCGATGGGTCCCACCTAGCAGTAGTGGTGGGTCGCATAAGTGGACCCCACCTTGGTGTCATGGATCGTCTAGGCCGTCCATCAAAAGACGCCAGGCCCTGGATGTTCCCAGATAGTCCTGAACGTTGTTGCATTGAAGAGAAAAATATATATAATATTTAAATGCTTATACACGTGCATGAGGATTTTAAAATATTATGCAAAGTACCTTAAATGCAAGGTATGGTGTATAAGGATTTCATCCAAACCGTCCATTCATTTCAAACTTCAACTGGGTGGGCCGCACCATCAGATGATCACGATGGTCCGCCCACATGGACATTCCCAGATCGTCCGGAACGGGACGTTGCTGCATGAAAGAAGAAAAGAGAGAGAGAGAGTATATAAAATAAAATTGTATGTCAGCGTGTGCAGTCCATAGAGACCACTCACACAAAAACTCGTCTAGTCGTCCATCTGTTTCCTTCTGGACGGTAGATTTCGCTGTTGACGAACATCGACAGGACTTGTGGGGCCTACCACCAGATAACGTTACATCTTGACCGTCCAAGGGACGGTGGGCCCCTGTAGTTGGAACTACCTTTGACGTCAACAAGCTAGGCATCACCTTGAGGCACATACTGCTCTCAACCGTCCGAGTCAGGGACCCCACTTGCCAGGCATGGGTGGTGCATCGATCTACACCATCTAAATATAGACTCATGTCCCTGGTGGGCCCCACCTTGTTGACGTGGGTTGACAGGCCACCCATCTAAGAACGTCAGTCCCTAGGCATTTTTCCTCCTATACATATGCATGTGTAATACATGCATGAGGGATTTAAAATAATATTACTTTGCATCTGTGCATGCATATGGCCGGTGGGTCTCACACGTGTGGACCCACTTCTGACAAATGCATTCCATACATTGAGATGCATGGTGTGTAGCATCCAGACCATCCATCCACTTCAAGCGGCCGGGACCTCCTTGTTCATCTTAGCCGTCCATTCCAGGTCATCCACCCATGGAGTCCAGTGATGGACGTTTGTAATATACATACATAAGGTATATGTATGCATGCAAACTTTAATTTATATTATATATGAGGCACCTCTGACACATGAAATCCATCATAGCGGCATAAGGCACGTAGAGTACATCCTAACCGTCCATCATATAACATATGCACGTGGTGAGCCCATGTGGGACCCACGCTGATATCATGCTCAAAAAAAGAAATATCAGATGCATGTGATATACATGACATTTAAACATCATATGAATGTGATATATGCAATATTTAACTAGTCAGATACATGAAATAATATTTTAATATATCTTATATGCATAAGATGTTAATATAACATTTACATATGCTAGACACGTGTGGGTGGCCCTGTGTGGAACCCACATTGATAAAGTCCCACCTGACACTCATGATTGAATCCAGACCATCCAAGGTCTGGACGTGGCCCACCTTAATACATCTACTTTCTCCAAACCATCCACTTGTGGACGCCGGCTCTGGATATGATCACCTAGATCCATAGCTTCACTGGCGGATTGGGTGGAGAATACCTCGTTTCAACACTTGAGGTCTTGGTGCCGATCCCTAGCAGGGTGACTAACGTGGGATGTATGTACCGACATGGGTAGCATCAACACCATCTGAACCGTTCAACACACTCTTAAATGCTCTCTGACCATATGGACTCTGCCTTAGTATTCGAGTCTCACCCAAACTGTCCGCCCGTACAGTAAATCCCACATTCATGATGTGTTGCATATCCGCACCATCCATGGGGATTCCACCATGATATATCTGTTACTCCAAGTCGAGAAAGTACCTGATAAATGTAAATTATAATTTTAGGGAATTACCTGAGTAACCCGGGACCACAAGGAGGCTCAGACCAAGTTCAACAACACTATCATACAGGTGATGACTTTCCCCTTGGGCTTTCCATTTCTAACTTAGTTAAACATAGTTTACACCAAATTCCTACTATTGTGATACTTGTTTACATGCTAGCTAACCCATGAAAATGATTACTATTTCTCGTCTTGATGATACATTGACGAAAATCATTATTTAAAATTCTAATGTCTCCATTTATGTTTTCATTCAAAATTACATAGTATCACATGTTATTTTGATTGCCTCTTTACATAACCTCATAATGCTACACGTGGGAGATTCCATGATTATATGCAAGCCATACTTGGGATGCATTTAGACAAAATGCGTGTAAAATAGAGACCTTGAACCGGTGTCATTTTGATCAAGGTACCCTATTAGAACATCCCAAGGTGGAGGACCTCATGAGCCGGGGATGGTGGTAATGGGACACTATGCTGAAATTTGTCGCCGGCTCTACGCTGAGCCATGTGCTCCCCGTAGTGACCGTGAGTTTATTTAAATTGGCTGGTTGTAATTGGACTAATAACGGGTTAGCTAATCATGCATGCATAGCACAAACCAGCATCTATTACTGTTGTACGTGACATACGGATTCGCCTGACTGGATGTTTTGCCCGGGGCACAAACCATCATCTATTGTCATCGTACGTATTGCCTGTCTGGATGTTTTACCCGAGGCATAGACCGTCTGCATGTTTTACCCGGGTCGATGATCGCATGGGTGACGACCCCAATGTTTGTCTGGATGTTTTACCCGGGACATATATAGGCTGTCTGGATGTTTTACCTGGGCCGACGATTGCATTCACGCATCCATGCATCTAATAAGACTACATATTGTTTGTTTTGGATTACTGCTTGTTCTTCTTTTAACTATGATTGCTAAGGCGGATGTGTGTAATCTTGAGGGGAATTCACACTGAGCTGGCCACTCATCCATCAACTATCCAACTGTACAGAACATGTAGGGACAGAGGTAGAGGGCGTCGGTGCCAACCTTGATGATGCCACTGCGGAGCAAGGAGAGGAATATTATGAAGATGAGCCGCATCAGGACGCAGCGGCATATTTTGGTGTTAATCAGTAGTTTGATAATGGTTTAGTATTTTGGACTTTTGGAATTTTGTAACTAAGACCCCCAGCTGAGCGGGTCAAATATTTGGGCTCTCATGAATACACATGCTTCTTTGGGCTATCGCACTCTAAATTTATATTCCGCTGTTTCTCTGATTCATTAACTCCCGAATTTCTGAAAACAAGCCCCGTACTCGGGTTTTAGAAATTGGGGCATTACAGCAGTGCAGCGGTCTTAGCATCTTAGAGATGCAGTCAAGACAATACTCGACCTCCTCGGGTCTGTGAGTACCCGCGAAAGTAGGAGGACACAAGTGCTGGAATCGCTCGAAAAGGCCACTAGCACCCGCGTTCCCAGCAGGGTGCACAGGTGGTGCAGGTGGAGCCACACCCATACTCTAAGCAAAGACCCCTGTAATGGTACCCAGAAACTGCTGATGTTGCTGTTGTTGCTATATCTGCTGTTATTGTTGCTGTAGCTGCTCCTGCTACATTAATAACATCATTTTCTCCAGCCTATCAGGAGGCGGAGTGGACTGCAGTATGTGGGGCGTCAAGGTAGGCGAACGGTTCTGCTCAGGAACAGATGGTGTAACAGGTGGTACCACAGGTGGTGCCATAGGCAGTGTCATAGGCATCGGCCAAGTAGTGGGGCCAGTGGTAGCTGAGAATCTGGCATAGTCTCGTGAATCAGACCCAAACTGGGGTCCATGTAGCTATCGCTTAGGGGAGGTGCCTTGTCAAATGATTCACCCAGTGAGAGACGTGCCGAGCTCCGTGTGTTCTTAGGTGGCATTCCCTATATACAACATAGGGTGCAACCCATGAGATTCAGTATATAACACTCAATTCTTCAAGCATTCTACACAGTTCACAACAAAGGGGTCGCATGCATTTCATTAAACAGAATTTGTCACCATACATGAGATATAATTTTACATAAGTCATGACAAGAAACGCATGTGAGCTAATCTAATAAAGCCTTAAACACAACACATAATTAACCTACCTTACTGCTAAGCCCGTCAAGGCTAAAACATAGAAACTAGGAAATAAGCAACAAAACAAAGTAAGAGACGACTGCAAGTATGACTAGTCGTCTGAATCAGGTGATGATAGTGGCACACCCTTGTCCTGCAGACAACACAGGATGGCCCTCAAGGTGCGAGATACCTTACTAAACTTTCACTTTGTGAAGGCCTGGTGCTCTTCAACCTTGGCTCGGGTCACAGTGACCTCCTGTCGTAGGGCGGCCTGACCCTCCTCAAGTTGAGCAAACTGGCTTGTATAGCAGCCCGATCACTGCCACGCTCCTGTGTAGCAGGAGGAGAGCCCTCATCAGTGTCCTGGGCCTCCTCTTCCTCTTCCTGCTCTCCTTCTTCCCTTATCTCATCTCCTTCTTCTTCACTCTCCCCCCTTCACTTTCCATCTCATCCTTACTCTTGTCGAGTCGGGCTTGACGCTGTCGTGGCCCAATCTCTATGTTGTTGAGAGTAGTGTCGTTGATGTAATGGATCGGCACAGGAATTTCTGCGCTAAGTCTGTAAGCGAATTCACATACAAGTTTGCATATGAGTTGGCCGAAGGGGAGTGAAACAGAAGTCCTAGAAGAGCGCGCAGTCTGCACTATCTGTAGCAGTACATACGTAGGCACACACAACTTCTCTCTATGCCCAGCTCAGTACAAAAAGTCTACCATCAGGCGCGTGCACTCACTGCGATTGCTCCACATAGGGTACACGTTGTATGCGAAGATGTGGTGGAGCAGTCGGAAGTCGTCATTTATATTTGTCGCTAGGAGGCTATTGTTTGGATTACAGTGGGTCGGTTGGCCATAAAGGAATCGCGTGCGATGATCTCTTTCCCATGCACTCTTAAGACTCTTCTCACTAGCATGGACCTCGCCAAGCGGCATCCCCATGAGTCAGGCTATCAAGCCAGCATTGACTGTGAGGTCACGCCTTCCCACAGGAAATTTGAACTGCAAAGGCTCCAGCGTTGGCTCCCGTATATGTGTGTAGAAGGCTCAGACAGTGTTCACATTTGCATGAGACTTTTCCTCAAATATGGGACCCCACCGGCCTCCACCAGGCAGTCCATTACCAGATATTCCCTAAAGAGCTTCTCGTCTACGTGTGCTTTAAAAAGGACCCTACGGCCCACAAATCTTCTATGGGACAGATCTGCTAGTAGGGATCTCTCTCAAGGATCCTGGGGATCAAGGTTTCGCTTTGTCCTTATCTCTCGATCAATACTTGTACTTGCGGTGGCACCTCTCGGTCTCCTTGAATAAGTAGGACGGCAAGGCCCGACTTCATCCGTAGGAGCTCTCTTCTTCCCCATAAGAGAAAGAAGCATGGAGATGGAGAAAATAGCCGTTACAAGCTCGAAGAGAGCCATTGTAGTAAAATAAGGTAGAGGGAACAAAATGGGTTGTTGAACTTAGGGGTTTTTGAAACACAAGGAGTATTTATGTACCCAAATGAGAGGGACTAAGGGAGATTGTAACGCCCTGAAAATCGGGGGTCGAGCATAAACTCAACTCCCGAGTTCCAGAACATCACTTATGCAACAAAATAAATGATGATTGAATGTTGACTGTATTCGTGCATTGAACATGAGTGAGATTAAGCCAAAACAGCATATCATACTCCAGAGACAGTTAATTTTGCAAGCGGAAGACTATGATAAATAGATAAAATATATAAACTATGATGAGTCTCCAGAGTGTGATAACATTACCGGAGTTAAATAAATACAAGTACAGTTCTAAAATATACCAAATGTGTAAGTTTAATGTCTTCTATCCCCAGTACCACGTCACAAACCCAGGCAATACAAGTACCTGGTCTTGAGAGACCCGTAGAGAATTTCATGATAGGAGAACTCCTCCTCATCACCATAGAAGTAGTCGGCTGCTGCTCACAAGCATCGCCATCACCACGAAACTCAACAAATGTTGTTTGGTGTGTACAACACCGTCCGTAACGTGGGAGTGAGTAGCTAACTCAGTGGAACAATAAGGCATAAGTTAACATGTTATCAATGCAGTCAAGCAGTAATGATAAAGCAGTAAATCAAGCACTCCTAGTTACTCTGATTAATGCAAGTATGAATGCAGGTATGATGGATGCCCTCACCACATACTCCCTCATGCGACACCATCTCACGTTCGCGCATGCTTACATCCCACGGTGCTCCACATCTTCCAGGCACATGCGATGCATGATGAGCATGATTACCGAGTTTTTAATTAGTCCATTTCAAAAAAGAAGATTAGGAAACTAAGGTACCTCCTTGTATCATTCCCAAACATGATCCATTCTAGGGTCGTCAGTCCTAGTTAATATCGACGATGGTGTATTTTCTAGGTCACTTTGCAGAGGTCGCTAGGGTCACATTACGCACAAAGGTTGCACCACTCCCCCATCACCCCTTAAACGATTCATCACTATACGTAAATGAGGCCTAGTTCATACTCTATATATCGCGGCAAACCCTAAGGCAGCTATGCAACTTGAGAATATGCTCGCGGTCACTACAAAGGGTCCATGGTCATTACGCACAAAGGTTGCACCACTCCCCCATCACCTTATCAATGTAGGCCGACAGCGCGAATATAGTGTCCCATACCACCATAATCGGCTCACGAGTTAAGTTGCTCCTTGGTCACTACGGGAGGCACGTAGCCCTGCGTGAGGCCGACTCGACCACGGTGTCCCATACCACCATGCCCGGCTCATGAGTCTTAGCGGATCGAGGTACCATGGTTAAAGGGTTTTCTTTGGTAAGTTTGGTACCCTAGGTTCAAGTATTAGTGACCAAACATGGTGAACATACATAAGACAGATCGGGTTGCGACAAGCTCGGCCTAGCCCGAGCGCACAACAAGTTAAATGACATGAAGTGCATAAGCACTTCGCGTAATAACCACTATCGCCAACCGAAGTACGACTCGAGTTCGTCGAACACATCTCACGTGGCGACACGAAACTCAACCACGATCTCCAATCTAAGTATGATTTATGCGGACTATAATCATAGCCCCAAGCATAATCAATTGTCATCCATAGCATGTGGAGTAAAGCATGATAAACAAAGTAATTCAAGCATGATAAATAAAGTAATTCAAACATGCTAGTAGGTATGTTAAAAGCATTTTATAAAGCATGATAAAAAAAGCATGTTGTAAAACACTACATTAATAATAATACAAACACATGATTGTAAGTAAGTGTTTTAAGTGATCAACCTCATGGAGGTAATCATACACGTCGCTAGGGTAGTTGAGAATCCAATCTCAACATTCTTAAACATTACAATTTACTAACTACTACTCATTCAGACATTTCAACAAACACTTTAAAATATAGGAATCAACATACATGACATATGTTGATCACAGAGGTATAGGGTCAAATCCTTTCACTAGGGAGTTACCCCAATCATAACATGCATACACCCATGACGGATAGTCATGGCAAGCAGAAAACCAAGTTCCATATTCATTCAGTCATTTCCACGAACACTTGGGCCACACATTTTAGCATATATAGTGTGTATTGGCCGTGGCGTGATTTAGGGCAAATCCTTTCGTCAAAGGGGTATTGCCAATACAACAATCAATTATCCATGACAATTAGTCATGGCGAGCACGAATGAGAATTCTATACTCATTTAGTCATTTTCACAACACTTAGAATACACTATTACAACATACATGGTGTATGTTAGCAAAACATGTATTAGGGCTATCCTTTAGCCAAGTGAGTATTTTATCCATGTATAATATATTACTACAGCAAATAATCATGATAACTATATCTCCAAAATTTATACGTATACAGTATTTTCTAGAATACGCATTTTCAACATACATAGTGTATACAAACAAACATGTATTACGGCGATTCTTTTCGCCAAATAAGTAATTTATTCATATATTGTATAATCATATATTAAATAAGTATGTCAAACATTATTCCAAAAGAAACACGTATACGGTATTTCTAACATACACAATTTCAACATACGTCGCATTTACAAGTGAACATGTATTTTGGCGATTCCTTTCGCCAAACTAGTATTTTATTCATATATTATATAATCATACATTAAATAAACATGTCAAACATTTATCCAAAAAAAATACGTATACGGTATTTCTACGTATACCTAGAATATGTGAAATTCCATATTTCACAACGTTAATCGAAACAGGAAACGGAAAGCACTTTGTACATGTGCAATTGCATGCAGATCATGAATCTACCATTATCTGACATTGAAAGCGTTGAAAACCGCAACTTATACACTTAAAGTCCTCACCTTTGCCTTTGGAAACGAAACGAATCAGCAAGGGTAGAAGAACTTCCGTATACGGGAGATTTCTAGCCTAAAGAGCGGAATCGGTTAGTCGTTACACATCCTACATCGATCCCACCTCAAATCAGACCTAGGGTTAGGGTTTCTTACCTTCAAATGAGACGGAAACCGCCGGAAAAACACCTGGAATGAAGCGGTGTAGGCCGTGTAACAGTCCCAAGCAGTAGGAGGAAGATCGGCAGCAAAACCCAAGCTCTTCTCTCTCTTTTCTCTCTCTCCCTCTAGGGTTTTTCTTCAAAATTCGTATGGCTGTGAGAGGGGCTGTTCTAAGCCCCTTTTATAGCCAAAAACATTCCGAAATTAGACTCAGGTTCAAGGGGTACTGCTAATATAGGATTTTCGTCGCTTTTCCAGCTCAAAAGGGAGGTTCTGGTAGCCCTCCTTGAACCAAACGTCAGACTTAAGCTCACCATCTATGGATCTACGTGGGATTATGTTTTTGACTCGATCGGATGCCCAGATCGCACGTGGCGGACCACTTTCAGTTCGACGGTCAGTGGGCCACGATCAGAAATTCTAAGTACATGTAAATGTTCCTGAAATTTTTCTTAATCCGAGGGTGTAATTTGGTCCGATTCGACGGTCGGGTTGCTTAATCGACGCGTCAACGAATGATGCGGATCACTATTCCGGATATTTATTTTGGCATGGGAATAGTGTTTTCACACTCCCTCGCTCCGAATCGAAACGAATGGCCGTGGAACATCGGATGGAGCTGATTTTTGAGATGATTGTTAAGCCCGGTGGGGCGGTCCAGTTCCTTAGCTTCGGGTTAATCGGACTCCCGATGTGCGATCTAGACCTAATCGAAGTTTCGTTTCAAGAAGCATGACGGGAAATGAGTTTGGTTCTAAACTTTAGGGTAACCTAGCGCCAATGATTCTAACTTTTGGGTCTTGCAGATCGTATTTAAAGCGATCCTAATGGATTTCGTAGCTAATCCGGTTTCACACCTAGTTACTTTGTCTCATTTCTAAAGGATTTAGTCCTAAGTGAATTCCGGGTCGAGGTGGTACTGTGCCTTTGGAGTTTGTATATAAAGTGATCTAAGTTATACTACTTAGCTAGTTTAAGATAGTGTCTACAGGGTGAAAGTTATTAGAAAAATTGGAAGATCAAGGTGATGAAGGGTGAGGTTTGTGAAGGAAATGAGTTCAAAGCGGCTTTAGACTTTGGGGTTCAGTTTTGACAAGTTAATGAGGTATTACGATCGACCCATTGCCTAAGGTCATCTAATCCCAGGTTGGCAAAAATCCGGGGCGTTACAGAGATAGACAGCTGTGGAAGATGGGTTTTAGGGGATGGTGTAGATGGTGCAAGAAAAAGGAAGAAAATAAGCTTGGAGGGGTGATTTGAGAGGGAAATTTTGGGATTTTTGAGAGAGGAAAACTTGGAGGGGTGGGAAATGAAGAGGGGAAGCAAATGGATTAAATAAAAGCATTCCCACTCAATTCGATGGGCCACATAGCAGCTCACACGCGCCGGCCCGCCCAGCCCACTCGGCCCGACAGGCCCCATCCGTGCGATCGGCAAGGCCTCGCCGATCCGGCGATGGCATCGCCGGTCGCTGGACACCTGGGCGAGGGTTTGCCCCAGGGGCAATGCCATCCCCCCTGGGTGCTGAAAATGTGCGGGGTTCACTCTGGGTCCCCCCGATTTGTACGATTTGGCCCCTGACTCTTTTTGAGTCGTTTTGGCTCCCATTTTGCGTACTTTTGCACTTTTCTGTTTGATTGAGTGTGGAATAGGTTGAATTAGGGTCTAAATCCATCGATTGACGGTCTAGAAATGAATGGAGGCCCTCACGTATGATCACAGAGGCCTACGGGCCCGAATTCAGCAGTCAGTTTCGGTCGGTTTCGCTAATTGACGAAACTAGGAATCCTGTGCCTGTTCCTACATTTTATTGCACCCTCCTAGGTCAAAGTACATTAGTGTGAGTCGTATGACCTAACCCAGGTCCAGTTTAATCCAAATCATGCTCTGATAACAATTGTAACACCCTAAAAATTGGGGGCGCATCACTTATGCAACATACATAATGATGATTAAATGTTGTCCATATTAGTGCATTAAACATGAATGGGATTATACCAAAACAACATATCATACTCCAGAGACAAGTGAATTTTGTAAGCGGAAGACTATAATAGACGTATAAGATATATGAACTGTAGTAAGTCTTAGAAGTGTGATCATGTTACCAGGTTAAATATATACATGTATATTTCCAAAATGTACAAAACGAATATACATGAGTGCTCTAAAATACAATCATGATAAGTGTAATGATATCTAGTCATCATCCCTGTAAGCCCCGTCGATCAGAACACAGTCTACATAGACCCGCCTGATAAATGCATGTATGAGAACTCCTCATCGTCGTAGAAGTCTGGCTCGGCCTCATACATCGCGCCAAAATCTGCATCTAAGATAGAGTTTGGTTGGTGTTTAAAACACCGTCTCAGAACATGGGAGTGAGTGATTAACTCAGTAGAGCTATAAGGCAAAGGTTAACATGTTATCAATTCAATCAAGCAGTAATGATAAAGCAATACAACTAAACATCTCTAAGTACTCTGGTTAATGTAAACATGATATGTATTAATGATGCATGCCCTCGCCTGCATTCCCTCTGCGATCTTTTTCTTACGGTCGCGGCATGAACCCCTTCCTCCATGCTCAACACCAACTTCAAAGGCACATGCAATACGGTGCATGAGCATGATTACCGAGTTCTTATTAAACCTTTTCATACAGCAGGATTGGGAAGCTAAGGTACCTCCCTTATATCATTTCCTAAACAATGATCCATTCTAGGGTCGTCAGTCCTAAATAGTCTCATACCTCAATGCAGGCCTAGCTTATACTCTAGTTGTTACGGAAAGGCTCGTTGCCTCAACGCAGTCTCAGAGTATGCTCGAGGTCACTACGAATGGCTCGTTACCTAGTCGTAGGCCAACAGCTCGAATATAGTGTCCCATACCACCGTATTTGACTCACGAGCTTTGGTTGCTCACTGGCCACTACGGGTGGGCTCGCACCCCAGCGTAGGCCGACAGCTCGAGCACGATGTCCCATTCCACCATTTTCGGCTCATGAGTCTTAGCGGATCGAGGTACCAAGGTTAATGAGATTTCTATTGGTGAGTTTGGTACCTTAGGTTCAAGCAGTAGCGTCCATACATGGTGAACATACATCGAGTCAATCGGGTTACTTGATGAGCTCGACTTGTACGAGTGCACATCGAGTAGATCGACATGAAGTGCGTAAGCACTCCATGTGGCCTAACCACTGTCAACAACCAAAGTACGACTCGGATTCATCGAACACGTCCTTTGTGGCGAAACAACCTCAACCACCAAATCAAGACCTGTTATCGATTGCCTGGACTATACCATAGTCCGAAACACATTCCAAATAATAGAATTCACATCTAGTAATCCAAAACAGCATGTGATAACTGAAATCATATATAAATCTTACTTGAGCAATTTAACAAATACATACTACACATATTATCATACATAGACGTTTCATCCATATAGCACATAGTAGTACGATAAGTTATATAAAGGATAATATAACCGCAGTTAAGGGAATTGAGAATCCTATCTCAACACCCTCATTACATGCATTTAAACAAGCATTTTCACACATGTAATAGATTTGTTAAAACACATTATAGTAAATCCTTCCTCATAGGAATTGCCACATGTACAACAATCAGGTATTCTCAATCAATAATCATGTTAAGCACAAATCATAATTCCATACTCAATTAGACATTTCAACAAACACATGGAATGCACTATATTCAACGTAGTTCATCTATATGTGTAAAGCGTGGGAAATGTCGTATCTAAACATGTGATAGCATTCAAGTCAATCATAAATCATTAATTGATATTGAAAACCTTGAAAACCATAACCTAAACATTTATAGTCTGCACCTTTCACCGATAAACAAGTATCGAACTCAGTTTGTATGTCAAGTCTTTGTCTACGGCACGACGACCACCTATAACATAAAATAGGTTAGCTATTTCATCCCTTACACTATTTGAATCTCTAAAACATGTTAGAGTTAGGATTTCTTACCCAAGAACGGAGTCGAAATCACTGGGATAGCGATTCAGAAAGGTTGATTCAGTCCGTAGAGCAACAGGGATGAATCCCTACAACAAACCCTCACACTCTCTCTCTCTTTCCTTCTCTTTTCTCTCTTCTCTCTCTTAGGGTTTTCTAAATTCGTATGGAATGAGAGAGAGAGAGAGAGGGTTTAAAGAGTTTATATAGGCCCAAACTGATGGGAATGGCCCCACGGCCATGGTATACATAGGTTATAGCCAAATAATGGCTGTTTTGGTCCAAAGGAGCACTTCTGGTGGCCCCTCATCTACGTGCGGTCGGACTTAAGCTCCCTAACATTGGATCTAGGTCTAGTTAAGGTTTCGGTCTGATTAGATTTACAAATCGACCGAGGAGGACTAGTTTCAGTTCAACGGTCACCAGTGTTCGATCTGGGCCACAAGTGCACTGACATGTGTTGAAAATTTTCCCTGATCCGAGGGTGTAATTGGGTCAGATTCCGGCGGTCTAAAAGCTCAGATTTGGCCCGCAAGTGAGTGGCCCAAATTACTTAAATCTAAGTTCAATTTCTGAAGGTATTCGCATTTCTCACACACTTCGCTCTGGGCCCAAGTTGTGCACTTTTGGATACTATCTGGATTTGATTTTTGAGATGGTTGTCAAACCCAGTAAGGCGGCCATAAGCATATAGTTTCATGGTTAATGGACTTTCGACGCACGGTTCAGGTCCGATACGAAGTTTCAAAGTGCTCCCGAGAGCAACCGGGTTTAGAGATTGGGTCTTGCAGTTTGTATTTAAAGTGGTTCAAGCTAATTTCACAGCTAATCTAGTTGAACACTTAGTTAATTTTGTCTGATTTCTAAAGGATTTGGTCCTGAGTAATTTCTTCCTGAGGTGAAACTCGGGTCTTTGTACGGATTTTTACAAGACGTTACAATTTTCCTGGGGGTGCGAAGGTGATGAGTAGACATTCTAGATTCTAAGATTTTCACACATGCCTCAGAATCAGTTATTTTCGAACGGTTTCCCGTCCTCTGAGATGATTGTGTGAGAGATTTTGTACCAGCATATAATGTTTTTCTAGACAAAGTTAGTGATCTTCTGCTCGGTAATTGCGGCCAGGGGCTCGGCCTCAGCCCATTTAGTGAAATAGTCGACTACAACGACTGCAAATTTAGTCTGCCCTTTTCCATTTGACAGAGGGTCAATGATGTCGATCCTCTACTGAGCAAAAGGCCATGGCCCGTTCATACGGGTTAAGTGCTTGGGGGGTTGATGGGGGTATTACCGTGAATCGCTGACACTTGTCCCATTTCTGGGTATATTTTCTGGTGTCTATCTAGATGGTCGACCAGAAATATCCTTGTCAGATAACTTTATGAGCGAGGGCCCAACTACAGGAGTGGTTACCATAGATGCCTTCATGGGTTTCTCTCTAGACGTAATTAACTTCATTAGGTCGAAGGCATCTGAGGTAAGGGAGGGAGTATTTATTTTTGTACAAAATGTTTTCGACCATGGCATATGTTTATAACCCCAAGCGCAGGGTCACGATGTAGTAATAACTCGGTGAGACCGAGGTCGAATCCACGTGGACTAAACTTGTACGTAATATGAAAATAACTAGAACTTGAACTAGAAAAAAATCTAAATTGAATTCTGAAATAATTGAGAGGAATTGTGAATAAATTATAAATAATCAAAAGGAAACTAGAGTGCCAAGGATCCACTTGTAGCTTTTAGGATGTTACCTTAGTTGATTCAACAAACACAACTGGTATTAGAGTCCTATCCTATCCAATTGGAAGATGAAGTAATTAAATCAAATTTATGAACTTTTCATTGATCTAGTCCTCAATGAATGAGTGTTGTGATGATTGGAATGGAATTCATCCATTCACCATGCCTAGGAGACAATGGTGAATAATGAGTTTTACCAATCTCACAATCTCAAAATAGGAAAAGAAGATACTCAAAGATATCACAACATCTATTGTAATTTGAGTCACAATAAATCATAGAAAACTGAAAATATTCCTTAAATTTAAACTAGAAATCAATGACGTTCAACATAAACAAGAATCAAAGCAAAGGAAGCATTAAAATAAATTGCAACTTCACCTCTTAGCCCTAGCTAAGAGATTAACTAGTCATAGCTAACTCAAAAATAAAAGAAAAACTAAAAGATATACTAGAATCAATGAAGAAATCAAAGTGGAAGAACGTTGTTAGCGCTCCCTCTAGGTCTTCTCTCCCTTTTTATACCCTAGAAGATGCTTTGGAGCATCCTAGGGAGTTCTATTTATAGTTCTGGAACTCCAACTTTTACACCAAGTTGGCAAAATCTAGAAACCACCTCAAATTTATGCACTCTACGCAGTTCCCAAAATATACTTTCAGAACTTTCAATTTTTAGACTTGGAGTTTCAGAATATATTTTTTAAGGATAATTTTAGGAACATGTTCTTTTTTCAGGACAATTTCAGGATTCCTTTTCTTTACTTGAACTCTTTGATTCTCTTTATTCATCGCTTGGTTTCCTTGGATCTTTGGCATCTGAATTCTTCATTAATGACTTTTCAAATCTCTAAATCTTCATTTAGTAATCTTTTGAGCATAAATCTTCCTTTTGACATCAAGTTCACCTTAAGCTCTCGAAATCACCTCGCACATGAAAATATGCATAATTAGATCGATTAAGCACTATCATGTTTATAAAACCAAGGTATAAATAGGGGGAAATATGTAATATTTCACACTCAACAATATACCGAGATGCCTTAGACTGAAGTCTGCGTGTTTCTAGTCGATCTTCGGGCAATTTCTCTTCTTTGAGATGGTAGATGATTGGGTCCATCTAAGTCAGTCCTGAATTTACTGGGAGGATTGCACTTAGGTCTAAAAGTGCCTTAGTTTGTCAATTAACGTGACATGTGAGTCATAGAGTCTAGTGAGCCCTATATGAAGACTACAAGCTAAAGACTCAAGAAGTGGGTGTGTGCAAAAGTCTCCAAAAGTAAATGAAAACCTCACATCCCATGACCAAAATATAGTAGGTAATAATCCCTTAAAAATTGCTCTAATCTATCCCAAAATCATATAAGAAAATAGCTTTAGAAGATTAGAAAATGAAAAACCAAGTTGCAAAAACAGATGAAAACTTACAAGGTTTTTCTCCAACTATCGATGACATCAAAAGTTGATCGATGACATTGAAACTCATGATTCGATGACATCGACAATGTTCCTAAATATTTCTAGCAACCATTCGATATATCCTTAGAATTATTTGATGAAATCAAGCCCCATTCGATGTCATCAAAATTCAAATTTCGATGACATCGAGGAAGGCTCGATGACATCGAAATATAGGCACAAAATGTCCAGCTAGTTGTAAAGGAAAATCATGATTTATTCGATGACATTGAACTACTTTCGATGACATTAAATTTCAAAGTTCGATGACATCGAGGAAAGTTCGATGACATTGAAATTGGGACCAATCTGTCTAGAGAGTTTGTGAAGAAAAAATAGGAATTATTTGATACCATCGAATTCCATTCGATGTCATCGAAATTTAAACTTCAATGACATCGATGTAGTCTCGATGACATCGATGTTTGAATTCTATAACTCTCCAAGCAAACCTCAAGTTCTCTTGGTAAGAAAAACTCGATGACATCAGAGTCTGTTCGAGTCATCGAACAACCTTAAATGACATTAAACGCAGACAGATTTCTACCCATTTTTTTTATGTTCGTACTTTATTGCCTATTTAAAGAGGCTTGCTTCTTACGTTCTTTAGTATATAAAAAAAAAAAAGGAGAGATTTAAGAAAGTTATTACTATAGTTGATCTACCCTCCATCTTAAATCTCTTTTCTCATAGGAGTTCATCTTTCAATGCCCTCTTAAATGCTATCATTGTTAAATTAATATATCAGATTGAAAAATGAACCCCACTATTCAAGGATCTTTTAGCAACACTTTAATGGCAAATTTATTAAACTAAAATCCTTTGAATGATAAATATTCTGGAATCTCTCCAACACTTCAAGACCAATATTTAATAGAGTAGATTCCATAGAATACCTTAATCCAACACCAGCGACTTGCATAGGAATCATCTACATCTATCGTGGATCAAGAAAGCTGAAGACCCTCCATCAACAAGGAAGATCACTTTCAACATGTATTATCAACGAGGCTCATTTACTTACAAGTAAGTCATTAGAGTCCAGTGACCCTGAAGATCTTTCCTTGTGTAGGACTGATATTCAGAGGTTAACATACTAAGACCTTCATAAGCCTCCGGCAGGAGAATACGCCAAGTCCTTGTGTAGGCATTGATAGCCTTGTGTAGGCATATGTAGCCTTGTGTAAGCTTCTAGTTATGTCCTTGTTTAGGACTTGTTTGCCTTGTGTAGGCTTCTAAGGTTGTCTTGTGTATACTCCTAGGTAACCTTGTGTAGGTTGTGTAGGTTGATAGTTAATGTCATGCCCTAAACTCAGAAACCAGGCTCACAAAATTCCTGATCATCGAATCCGGTGCCGACAGCCTCCGTAGTACCCCATTCTCGGCTTTCAGCACCCATACGTCAGATTCCGATCCTGAGATCCTATAAAGAGGATTTTCAGTGTGATTTTTTTAAAATAAAGGAGCATAACCACAAGCCTAACTAAGTCACAAACAACAACATCACCACATATCCACTAATAAAATCCTTTGAGTACAATGCTAAAAAGGGAAATACATATATATATATATATATATATATATGAAACAAAACTCCAAAGCTCTAACACCTGCTCCTAACTTAACGCTGCTACGACCTAACATCACCAGCACCCAACGATCATGCATAAGCTTACTACGAAGCTTAAAGGGTGGTGTACGTGTGTGCGCAAAGCATGTGCCAAGCATATAATATCATCATAAACGGAATACTGGCAAGTCTATAAGTTATACAATATCAGAGTATGCAATACAAATCGGTTATGCAATGCGGAGTCATAGTGAGCCAAATATCAAATGTTGAGGATGCAATACAATATGCAATTCTTGATGAACCACGAATACCATTAGCCTCATCAAGGCCATATAAATGCAGAAACATAGCAACCCAAATGCCATATGCCACGGATGTAATGCAATATGCAGATCCTGGTGAGTCCATAATACTATCAACCTTATTCAGGCTATGCAATACAGAAGCATAGTAAACCAAATGCTATGTGCCGAGGATGCAAATGCAATATGCGGTGCAAAAGAAATGACCATGCAGGAGTGTGAAGTCGGGATGATAGTACGTGTTAGTGCTATGATTTCATATCCCTTTGGTTGTCAAATTTTGTAGTGCCAAAACCTATATGTCTTGTACTTCTTGTGTTTCTTGTTTGTGACTACACACTGCTTCAAGACAAGATCATGAATGAAGAATGCTTTCAAGACAAGATCATAAATGAAGAATGCTTGCAAGACATGTCATGAATAAAGTCTACAAGAATAGAAGACTCCAAGTTTGCTTCTATCAAGTTCAAGATTAGAAGACTTCATCAAGACAAGTCAAGAATGTACCAAGCTCGAGAAAGACCATCAACTCGACTCAAGCTTCTACTTCAAGATCATCTGAGAATACAGACCTTCAAGACTTCAATGTCCATCTCACTCAAGGTTTGTTTGACCTTAGATTGACCTTAGGTTGGTCTATATGATAGGTCATTCTGGATACATAATCCGAATATTTTAATTTACTTGGTGTGACTGTTCTAAGACCAGTCCTAGAAATCTTAAGACCAGTCCTAGCTTTGCTTCGACCAGTCTTAGGTTTCTCAGGACCAGTCCTAGGTTGTTACAGATTTTTAAATTTTCCTGGTTGTCCTTCGACTAGTCCTGGACTTGCTTCGACCAGTCCTGAGAAGTCCTACGACTCATCATTCGACCAGTCATAGTTCTACGACTCGAACTCCAGCGACTTATCTCGAGTATCACGACCGGTCGTAGGTGTCTCACGACCAGTCGTAGGTAGTCCACGACCGGTCGTAGACTACTTAAGACTAGTTGTGAGTATAACAAATCTAATCCCGCAGAAATCTTTCAAAATCTTTGACGCTACGACCAGTCCTAGGATTCTAAGACCAGTCAAAGATGGGATTTTTGAGGCTATAAATAGTGCACGAATTTCAGAGTTTATTCATTCAATTCCATTCAATTCAAGCGATTTAAGGCTATACTCTGAGATAAGTAGTGATTATTTTTTTAAGATATTGTGCATATTTAATATTCCTTTTGTTAGCATTTTTCTATTGTGATTTTGATCCATATTCCAATCTTATTTAGAAAAGAGGAATTTGTGATATTCCTTCTTCTGGGATCAAAATCAAATAGACCTTGCTCTTCTTGATTTAATCTAAAATCAATTAGACTTAGAACCATTCTTTATGTGAGTATTGGACATTGAAGGACGTATCATTCATCTACTCCGATTGGTTCTACTGGGCTACTTTAAAAGGAGATCCAGGTATTTTACTTTGTAATTTACTTTCTCTGGTTTTGTTTGAGATTTGCCAGAAAAATCTCATTGTTTTGGTTATCT
Source organism: Magnolia changhungtana (assembly GCA_030180095.1). Taxonomy (NCBI): domain Eukaryota; kingdom Viridiplantae; phylum Streptophyta; class Magnoliopsida; order Magnoliales; family Magnoliaceae; genus Magnolia; species Magnolia changhungtana. Next base: position 965,217 of record JASAUF010000293.1, read on the forward strand.
GAGGAGAGCCAGAAAACTCAGATTGTGGGGGTTTTTGGATTGTGTAAGCCCGAGAATAAAAGACACAATTGTGAAGGTTTTGGGTGAATCTGTGAAAACCTATTTTGATAATGCATGCTAATATCCCCTATATAAGGATATTAGGAGTGGAGTAACATTCTGTGTGGCTGTTGGCTAACAGTTGGTGAACACACAGGCGAACCACTATATATCGTTGTGTTATGGATGTGCTTGATTTCTTTATTCATTTATTCCTTCAGTATTGTGAATTACTTTTGTGGATGAATGTTGTAATTTTCATTTCAAGTAAGTGTGGTTGAATGGTGTAATAACTTAGGATTTATTTCTTTAAGTTATTCTTGATTTATTCTCCATATCATTTGTGTTTTCTAGATCGTTCTAGAAATAAGGTTGTCCTACCATAAGCCATTAGTTTTTGGTGTAAGGTTGTCCTTAGAACTGATTTAGTATCATTCTCGTATTTCATATGCTTTGAGATTGTTATTATTTTAGCATTGTTCTTTATATCTTTTATTATTCCGCTGTTTTAAGTTTTATTTAGCATTGCCCTATTCACCCCCCTCTAGGGCATATAGCTTGGCCCTTTCAAGTGGTATCAGAGCCTAATAGCTCGTGCTTATTGCTTATTTATTGGATTTATTTCCTGAGCTAACGATCTAAGCTATATTAAGATGTCAAATTTTGAAAGCCTATCTGTCACTAGGCCACCACCCTTTAATGACACAAACTATGCCTATTGGAAAGCAAGGATGAGAATCTTTTCCAAATCCATGGATAAAAGTGTGTGGCTGGCCAGAGTAAACGGATGGAAACTACCTATCACTGAAGTAACTGATGAAGATGGTTCAAAATCAATGAAAGTAATATCTTATGCTCTTTGGACCACACTTCAGAAAAGTGAGAGTAGTGCCAATGCAAAAGCACTAAATGCAATTACTTGTGCATTGTCACCAGATGAATTCAAAAGAATTATCTCGTGTGAAAATGCTAAACAAGCATGGGATCTTTTAGAAATGACACACGAGGGTACATCAATTGTCAAGAAATCTAAAGTCCAACTCCTCACAACTAAATTTGAAGAAATTCATATGGAGGAGAATGAAATGTTTATGGACTTCTACACTAGATAGAATGACATTGTAAACTCAATGTGGGGTCTTGGTGATAGAATCCCAGAAAGTAAAGTATGTGCAAAGATACTACGCTCACTTCCTGAACGGTTCAATTCAAAAGTAACCGCGATTCAGGAACTTCGTGATACGGATAACATGAGGGTTGAGGAACTAGTTGGTTCTTTACAAACCTACGAATTGAACTTTAAAGCTCCAAAAGGAAAATCAATTGCTCTCAAGTCATCTAAAAATATTCCACAAGAGAGCACTTTAGACTTTGAAAATTCTGAAGATGATATGGCACTTTTTGTAAAAAGGTTTTATAAAATTTTGAAAAATAAGAAAAGAGGAGATTTTCAAAAATCAAACGATAAGAGACAATCTAAACCTAGAGCTCGAAAATCTTTGAAAGATAGTCAATGTTACAACTGTCAAGAGTATGGGCACTTGGCTAACAAATGTCCTAAAAAGGACAAATCAAAAAGGAAGAGTATGTTGGCTACTTGGGATGAATCATTTAATTTGGAATCCTCTTCGAAATCAGAAGATTCTGAAAACGAGTCGAGAGATGATGTTAAAGCCCTTATGACTCTAGCGAAAGTCACTTTTTCAGATTATGATGAAGTAACTAGCGAAGAGAATCTGAATAGTGATTGTGACAATGAAGATGATCTTCAGGATGCATACAATGCCCTTTATAAGGAGAGTTGTAAAATTGCTGTCAAGCTTAAATTACAAAAGGAAAAATTTTCTAAACTTAAAGAAGATTATGAGTCTCTTATTTTAGAAAAATCTCATATTTCCTATTTTTTTGAAAAGACCAAATGTGATTTAAAAATCAAAACCTCCCAAGTTGATGATTTGAAAACCAAGAACGAGAAACTCAAAAATGAAGTAGCTTCTCTTTTGAGTTTAAAAGACACTTGGAGATATGCCCAAGGTGATCCTAAATTGGAAAAATTATTATCCGGATCGAGAAAATGTGGCGATAGATCCGGGTTGGGCTATGATAAGAATACTTCTCCTAAACAAAAGAATACTGCTCCTAAGTTTGTGAAAGGAGAGTCTTCGAACTCAAAAGTAAAGTATACTTATCGAGGTTTTTCAAAAAATTCAAGGACCTTTCAAAAATCTAAAAATAGCCATGCCAACTTTAATCTTCAAAACCAAAATCCTTTAGTTGAAAAGATTATTGATCTTCTCAAGGAGCTATTAAAATTTAACTCTATAGGTCATTCATATAACAATAGACAGAAAAAGTTCAACTACACTCCTAAACCCAAAACAGTACTGAAATGGGTTCCTAAAGTTGACTGCTTGGTTGCCCACACTGCTTTCAAAGCGACAAGCCATTCAAAGTGGTACCTTGACAGTGGATGCTCCAGACATATGACAGGCGACAAAGCTTTATTCACCGATCTTGAAGACAGGACTGATGGGTCAGTCACTTTTGGTGATGGAAGTAATTGCAAAATCATTGGCCAAGGTACGGTTCAGCTTTATAACCTTCCCTTATTTAAAAATGTATTATATGTTGAGGGCTTGAAACACAACCTACTGAGTATATCTCAGATATGCGACAACAATCATAATGTAAAGTTTTCTAATCAAGGTTGTGAGATTGTTAATAAAGAGAGTTCTGTTATATTAACTGGTCACAGAACTTCTGAAAACTGCTACATCGTTAGTAATGCAAGCTCATCTACTCAATCGTGTTACATGGTCCATACTGATGAGATTGAATTATGGCATAAATGCCTTGGGCATGTACACTACCGAAACTTATTTAGATTGAGCAAAAGAGAACTTATAAGAGGTCTACCCAAATTACAAAAAGTAGACAAAATATGTGGTGAATGCCAGTTGGGCAAACAAATTAGGAGCTCTCACAAGAAAGTGAACTCCAATACCACATCCAGACCTCTCGAGCTTCTCCACATGGATCTCATTGGACCAACTAGAACGGAGAGTCGAGGCGGCAAAAAATACATCTTGGTTATCGTAGATGACTTTACTAGATTCACTTGGGTATCGTTCTTAAAAGATAAATCTGAAACCCTAGATGAGGTAAAGAAGATCATCAAACGAATCCAAAATGAAAAAGGTTCTCAAGTTTATAAGATCCGTAGTGGTCACGGTTCTGAATTCGAAAATAGCAGTTTTGAGAAATTCTGTAGTGATCAAGGAATATCACATGAATTCTCTGCGCCCAAAACTCCTCAATAAAATGGTATAGTTGAGAGAAAAAATAGAGTGCTTCAGGATATGGCTACTGTCATGTTAAATAGTATGAAGCTCTCCAAAAATCTTTAGGCCGAAGCAATTAATACTGCTTGCTACATTATTAATCGTGTTTATTCTAGTAAATCTAAAAATAAGACTGCTTATGAGTTATGGTTCGAAAAGAAACCTACTGTCAAATACTTTCGATTTTTTGGCAGTAAGTGTTACATTTTACAAGATCGTGAAAATTTGGGAAAATTTGATACGAAGAGTGATCAAGGTATTTTCCTTGGATATTCCTTAAACAGTCGAGCCTATAGGGTTCTAAATAAAAGAACAGTGTGATTCAAGAGTCCATCAATGTGGTCATTGATGATCATTTGAATACACACGCTCCGAGTTCAGATGATGATGAAATTCTTATAATTGAAAATCAAGATACCTTTTCATCTCAATCTGAACCTAGGACTATCAAAGATCATCCAACTAATCAAATCCTTGGAAATCCTCTCACTGGAGTTCGTACACGTAAACAACTTGAAAACATATGCAATTATGTTTGTTTTACATCCCAAATAGAACCGGTCAATGTAAAAGAAGCTCTTTCTGACGAAAATTGGATAGTAGCTATGCAGGATGAACTTAATCAATTTGTTCGTAATGATGTCTAGTATCTTGTTCCTAGACCTAAAGATAAACACATTATTGGAACAAAATGGATCTTTAAAAACAAGTCTGATGAACTTGGAAATGTTATACGAAACAAGGCTAGACTGGTTGTACAAGGGTACACTCAGATTGAAGGCATCGATTACGATGAAACCTTTGCTCCAATCACTCGCCTTGAATCTATCAGACTTTTTATTTCCATCACTTGCTTTATAAAGTTTAAAATTTATCAGATGGATGTAAAGAGTGCCTTCTTAAATGGCGATTTATATGAAGAAGTTTATGTATAACAACCCTCAGGGTTTGAAGATCCCAAGCTTTTTGATCATGTATTTCGTCTCAAAAAGGGTCTCTATGGTCTGAAACAAGCGCCTAGGGCATGGTATGAAAAATTGACTAAATTCTTACTGAGTCATAGTTTTCAAGTGGGAAGTGTCGATAAGACGCTATTTGTTAAGAAACATAATAATGAGATTTTAATGGTTCAAATCTATGTAGACGATATTATTTATGGATCAACTTGTTCTAACATGTCTATTGAGTTTGCAGAGTTGATGAAATCAAGATTCGAAATGAGCATGGTTGGTGAACTAAATTACTTCCTAGGGTTACGAGTAAAACAACAACCTGATGGAATCTTCATTTCTCAAACCAAGTATGCTACAAACTTGGTTAAAAGGTTTGGATTTGAAAATGGTAAAAAATTTGATACTCCTATGAGTACAACCTTGAGACTCTCAAAAGACTCTACTTGTAAAGATGTAGATCCTAAGCTATATCGTAGTATGATTGGTAGTTTATTATACCTAACCGCTAGTAGACCTGATATCGCTTTTAGCGTTGGTATTTGTGCGAGATATCGGTCTAATCCTAAAGATTCACATATTACTGCTGTCAAACGAATTATTAGATATGTCGCAAGTACAACTAATTTGGGTCTTTGGTATCCTTTTGATACTAATGTTAAATTAATTTGGGTATTTCGATCTTGATTGGGCAATTTGGTAATATTGATGATAGAAAATCAACCAGTGGTAGTTATTTTTACATTGGAAATTGTTTGGTTTCTTGGTTTAGCAAGAAGCAAAGTTCAATATCGCTTTCCCTTCTTGAAATTTGAGTATATCGTAGCAGGATATGCATGTACACAACTCGTATGGATGAAACGCATGTTAAGCGATTATGAATTTAATCAAGATTCAATGATCTTACATCGTGATAATTCTAGTGCTATCAATATTTTCAAAAATCCAATTCAGCATTCGCGTACTAAGCATATTGACATTAGGTATCATTACATTCGTGAATTAGTTGAAGAAAAAGCTATCTCTTTGGAATATATTCCAACTAATGTCCAACTTGCTGATATATTTACTAAACCGCTCGACAAAAGCAGGTTTACTAAAATGAAATTTGATCTTGGTATGTGCATTTTAAATTGAATATACTTGTCTGCATGTATCATAGTGTACTATATTTTAAATTTTTATGTGAATAAATTTCAATTTCTGCATAAAAATATTTATTTTTGTCGATGCTCGACCGGCCTTTGCCATACACGACCGGTCCTGACTCGACCGGTCGTGGACTGCACTCGATTGGTCGTAGAAATCATGAGCATCATATAATTTGGGGAAAATCTCTTTGTTCTTCATTTCCTTTTCTTCCTTCGACGAGTCGTGGCTCGACCAGTCTTGAGAGTTCGTGATTTTCTTCAAGATAAGTCGTTTTTCTTCATTTTTATTGAAGATTTATGCTTTCTATGCTTTGATTTGTTTATTCCATAAGCTAGATCTCGTCTTTTGTTGATTGTTTAGGGTTTCCTCTCTATAAATCTGATTTAGAGAAACCCACCACTTCTAGTGTTCTTTGTGCTTGGTCCTTGGTAAATCTTGTTGAAAATGGATATTAGAGGGAAAAAGAAAACATCCCGTGGTCCATCTTCATCTAGATCTACATCTATAACAAGATGGCACCTTCGGTCACCCGAAGATGATCCCAATGATGTACGGGAGTTACGTAACCGTAAAGTTATCGTTGAGCGTCCTGTAAGTCTCAGTCACATTGAACAATTTGAGATTACACCTCTCCTTGAATCTGTTGGCTGGACTAATATTTTGTTTTGGGGTGGGCCTGCATACCAGTCCATTGCACAATCTATGGTTGCATGTATCTCTGATTTTTCCCTTGATAATTTAACGTTCTCAATTGCTACTAGAGAAGGGAAATTTTTGATAGATCGACATTTAATATCAGGTATTATGGATATACCTGTCAAAGATGAAGGTATTCCGATTCATACATTATATGACAAACCATCAGAATCGGAAAAACAAATGTTGACAAGAGATTTATGCAATATGGAAGTGCATTGGACGCACAAAGGAAATGTGCTCCCTTCAAAATTTTTATTACCCAGATACAGAGTTTTGCACCGGATCTTCACTTCAAACGTGTATCCTCGGTCAGGCAATAAAACCAAGTTAACTGCCTTCATGGTTCGAGTATTGTACTCTGTTGTGTCCGGCATGGTTGTCTGTTTACCTTCTTTGATATGTCATTTTATCATTCAGTTTCGTCTTCATTCGGGTCATAGTGATATTCCATTTGGTTATCTTATGACTTGTTTAGCCACAAATATGCTCGTTGCTTTACCTGAGAATGAGGCACCAATTCATCATCTTTTATTCAATAATACTAATTTAAATAAGATGAAGTTAGATTTGCTTCCTGGTCAATTCTATGAAGGTGGTGGTGAAGGTGCTGAAGCTGGAAATGAAGGAGAAGCTGTTGATCTTCCTCCACAGGCTGATATAAATATGGATGATATATTTGAAGAAATTGAAACTGACTCCCAAAATGATTCTGATTACGATCCATCTTCTGGTTATGATGCACGTCTAAGTGCATTGGAGGAGAAGGTTGATAACCTGAGTGTAGCCCATGATATGCAATTTAAATATATGCGAAAATATCTTCGTCGCATTAATAGGGTTTACATCGATTGATCCAACCATCCCTGCTCCTTCATCGGATCTGATTAGGTGGATTTTTTTTTTGGTTTGAATATGATGGATTCTGTATTATTATTACGTTTGATGATTTTGGTTGTATGGTTTGGATTGATGACATTGAAGTGTTGTACTAATTTGATAATTAAATCTTGACTCTTCATATGGTGTTCTCTTCTCTCCTTTGGCCTTCCCTTGTCATTTTGTGACAAAAAGGGGGAGTAGTATGGAAAGGGGGAGAATGGGAGAAAAGGAGAAAGTGATTACTTAAAAATGGTTGATTGTTTCTACTCACTTAGGGGGAGTAGAGTATTTCTTTTTCTCACTCTGATGGCTCATGATTCTTTCTTCATTTTACTCTTATATTTATAAATGTGTTTTGTCACAAATTTGACAAAGGGGGAGATTGTTAGTGCTATGATTTCATATCCCTTTGGTTGTCAAATTTTGTAGTGCCAAAACCTATATGTCTTGTACTTCTTGTGTTTCTTGTTTGTGACTACACACTGCTTCAAGACAAGATCATGAATGAAGAATGCTTTCAAGACAAGATCATAAATGAAGAATGCTTGCAAGACATGTCATGAATGAAGTCTACAAGAATAGAAGACTCCAAGTTTGCTTCTATCAAGTTCAAGATTAGAAGACTTCATCAAGACAAGTCAAGAATGTACCAAGCTCGAGAAAGACCATCAACTCGACTCAAGCTTCTACTTCAAGATCATCTGAGAATACAGACCTTTAAGACTTCAATGTCCATCTCACTCAAGGTTTGTTTGACCTTAGATTGACCTTAGGTTGGTCTATATGATAGGTCATTCTGGATACATAATCCGAATATTTTAATTTACTTGGTGTGACTGTTCTAAGACCAGTCCTAGAAATCTTAAGACCAGTCCTATCTTTGCTTCGACCAGTCTTAGGTTTCTCAGGACCAGTCCTAGGTTGTTATAGATTTTTAGATTTTCCTGGTTGTCCTTCAACTAGTCCTGGACTTGTTTCGACCAGTCCTAAGAAGTCCTACGACTCATCCTTTGACCAGTCGTAGTTCTACGACTCAAACTCCAGTGACTTATCTCGAGTATCACGACCGGTCGTAGGTGTCTCACGACCAGTCGTAAGTGGTCCACGACCGGTCGTAGACTACCTAGAACCAGTCGTGAGTATAGCAAATCTAATCCCGTGGAAATCTTTCAAAATCTTTGACGCTACGACCAGTCCTAGGATTCTAAGACCAGTCGAAGATGGGATTTTTGAGGCTATAAATAGTGCACGAATTTCAGAGTTTATTCATTCAATTCCATTCAATTCAAGCGATTTAAGGCTATACTCTAAGATAAGTAGTGATTATTTTTTTAAGCTATTGTGCATATTTAATATTCCTTTTGTTAGCATTTTTCTATTGTGATTTTGATCCATATTCCAATCTTATTTAGAAAAGAGGAATTTGTGATATTCCTTCTTCTAGGATCAAAATCAAATAGACCTTGCTCTTCTTGATTTAATCTAAAATCAATTAAACTTAGAACCATTCTTTATGTGAGTATTAGACATTGAAGGACGTATCATTCATCTACTCCGATTGGTTCTACTAGGCTACTTCAAAAGGAGATCCAGGTATTTTACTTTGTAATTTACTTTCTCTGGTTTTGTTTGAGATTTGCCAGAAAAATCTCATTGTTTTGGTTATCTGAGGGGAGTCAGAAAACTCAGATTGTGGGGGTTTTTGGATTGTGTAAGCCCGAGAATAAAAGACACAATTGTGAAGGTTTTGGGTGAACCTGTGAAAACCTATTTTGATAGTGCATGCTAATATCCCCGTGTGAGGATATTAGAGTGGAGAAGCTACGTGGTTGTTGGCTACAGTTAGTGAACACACAAGCGAACCACTATATATCGTTGTGTTGTGGATGTACTTGATTTCTTTATTCATTTATTCCTTCAGTATTGTGAATTGCTTTTATGGATGAATGTTGTAATTTTCATTTCAAGCAAGTGTGGTTGAATGGTGTAATAACTTAGGATTTATTTCTTTAAGTTATTCTTGATTTATTCTCCATATTATTTGTGTTTTCTAGATCGTTCTAGAAATAAGGTTGTCCTACCATAAGCCATTGGTTTTTGGTGTAAGGTTGTCCTTAGAACTGATTTAGTACCATTCTCATATTTCATATGCTTTGAGATTGTTATTATTTCAGCATTGTTCTTTATATCTTTTATTATTCCGCTGTTTTAAGTTTTATTTGACATTTCCCTATTCACCCCCCTCTAGGGCATCTAGCTTGGCCCTTTCAGTACGTAATATCGTAAGTTATCGAGTCCATCACAAGGGACTTCTATCTAAACCAGTCCCATACCTAAATTTAGATAGCTAGACTCAATGTGGTAAACTGCTGATCTCAGGTTGGTCACGCACCCAAACGAAATTCTGGCCATCGCAAAGGTACACATAATAATTTACTTGTGCATCACTAGCCCTAGTGGATAGTGCATGAATGAATGAATGAGTCATATGATGAATATGCAACTCTACATCTCAGTACAGTACATCTCTGGGATCATCATCGGGGTCTAGTACACTCTACGCTAGCTTGCCTCCCCATCAAGCATACAACTGGGTAAGTGGAAGAGACCTCACTATCCGCCTGCCAATATTAGCCCGGCTCGTCGATAGCGGACCCATTCCTCAAGCTGGTCAAACTTAGCCTAACATTGCCTACTTTCTCATGCAGGTAAGGTAACACCCCCTCCCAACTGACCATGACACAGTGGGAGACGCAACCTACTGGTATTCAACCCTCATGCGCTCATATCTATCTACTCGGTCTAGACGTTGGAGCATCCCGTGGCCTCGGGAGTTTAGGGATTTTCACCCAGGGACATATATCACGCCTGTATGCTAGAATCAAACATTTTCAGTGTCCCATCTGGCCATCCACGACATGCCTATGGAGGCCACAGCCCCGATGTTGCTAGGGCAAATGGTGGTGATAATACAAAATGTGAGATGCATGAGTCATACCATCTAATCATGCATCAAACCTACGCGTACTGTGCAGTCATGTAGGGCAACTCCGTCTCTCAGGGAGTCCCATAAACAATAAACCCTAATGGCACATGCTATGCTCAATCACTCCTTATAACAAGCATGCAGATGATGCATATGGGCATGTATCATGAAGTACACCAAGCATGATTATAATCACATACATCATAGTGGGGCGGTATAAGACGGCCCATGGCCCGTATAGGTGAATGGGTGGTGTGCAATAATCTCCTACACATGGTGGGCCTCACACACATAATGGCCCACACATCACAATTGGGTCTCATACAATCATAATGAGCCTTATACAATCACAATGGGCCTCATACAATCATAACGGGCCTCGTATGACCACAATGGGCCTCATACAATCACAATGGGCCTCATGCAATCACACAATAGGCCTCATACAATCATGATGAACCTCGTATAATCACAATAAACCTCATAATGACCTTAAACAATCATAATGCTATGCTAACACATACTCAATGCGTATACTAACATAGTCGTAATCAATAATCGGCCTATATATGGCAGGGTCCATAAAAGGACAACAGATCTAATCCATAACATGAAGATCGGTCCTTAACAATGGATATACCAAATCTAATACTACAGATTCTTCTACCTATGGCCAGAGGTGATGATGCATCCTCCCCATAATAAGGATGGGTCTAGATGGCCTACTCATGGGCCTAAGAGTGGGCTTCCAGGTTTAGGTACTTCTACTAGCATAAATGGGGACCTAAAGAATTGGGATAGCCCAATAAGGGGAGATGGATTATACTAATAATAATAGGGGCCCATCAATTTAGGTTAGCCCACTAAGGGAAATGAGAATGAACCTAATACAATCACAATGGGCCTCATACCATCTCAATGACTTGTATCATGATGTTATACTAGCATGTACTCATAGTCGGCATCAATAATCAGCCTATACACAAGGTGTGGTCCATAGATTGATAACAGATCCATAACACAAGGGTCAATCCTCAACTGTAGATATACCAAATATGATAGCACAGATCCTTCCTTCTACAGTGATGATGAACTCTCCTCATATCAAGGTTGGGGCTAGGTGGCCTACTTATAATCCTAAGGATCCGAAATGAGCTTCCTTCACCATACTATCATTTGGCCCGCTAGATGTCCTAAGGGGCCCAAATAAGTCCTATATGGACTTCAAGATTAAAAATAACCCTACTAGCATCCAATGGGGGCCCAACATTTTGGGATAGCCCGATATAGGATGGTGTTTATCTCTCACTTCAATGGGGGCCCAATGATTTGGGATAGCCCGATAAGGGAGATGGGTAATACAATCATTAATGGGGGTCCAATGGTTTGTGATAACCTAATAAGGTATAAGCTTAACAATGGACCCTAGGGAGGTTTACAACATGGACATTTAAACCACCGTTGCTCCTAAGGTACGACCCATTTGAAATATGGGATCTAACTCATAATGGGGCCCACGACCCTTATACTATCTAGAAAAAATGGGTGGACACACATGTGTATAACATATACATCATGATGGGCCTTACGAGGCAGCCCCCAACATGGTGGATGTTGTGTGCATAACACAAATGTCATGGTGGACCTGCATAAGGCAACCCATAACCCTAAGAATGGATGAACACATATATCATTGGTGGGCCTGCATAAGGCAGCCCATGACCCTAAAAATGGATGAACGGCATGTATATAACACATATCATGGTGGGCCTACATAAGGCAGCCCATAGCTGGCGTAAAACACATAAATCGAGGTGGGCCGCATGTGCAACACATACATCATAGTGGGCCTCATGGGGCAACCCTGGCCTAAAAAAATGGATGGACAACATGTATCTAACACATACATCTTGATGGGCCTCATAAGACAGCCCACTATCCTAAAAAGTATATGAACAGTGTGTATATAATACACACATCATGATGAGCCATACAATGCAATGGGGCCCACGGCCCTGAAAAAATAACTGAACAGAGTGGGTATAATACACACATCATTGTGGGGCCTGGGACTTAAAATCAAGTCAATCCATAGCTTGTGTGGGCCACACCATGCACAACAGTTGAGAGGTTTACCCTCCATTAAAGCATTCATAATCATTTGTTGGGTCCACCAAGCCGTGGTTCACAAATCCAGCCCATCCATTATGTGTGTCGCACTAGGTTAAGGGGTCAGACCAAGTTTCAAGTGCATTCAAATCTCAGATGGACCCTAGCAGGAGCTTTTATATGATTTAGCATATCTTCACATGATTGTAGATGGTGTGGGCCACCTGAATTCTGTCTACGGCTGATTTTTTGGGGGCACCCCATTTTTAAAGGGGACCCATCAAATGCTTGGTGTAAATGCTCTAAATACATCACGGTAGGGCCTGTGGTGGGGCCCACTGTCCCTGCCTATCTCACAAGTAGCAAGATGTTGCTTTGCTGCGTACATTCTCTGGACACCGGCAAAGAATGTGTGTCAAAGACACATTCTTTGCTTTTTTTTTTTAAATCCTGAGATTTTTCATAGGTGGGGCCCACATCAGGACAATCCACACCGACTATTGGTCTCTCTGGCTCGTAACAGGTCTAATGAGTCCAATATACAATATTTTTCGGTGTATAGAAACATAACAGTAGGCCCTAACAATTTATATCTCTAATACCAATGTTTTCTACAACATGGCCAGCCAAAGATTTGGATTAGCTTCATTTTTCAAATCAATGCCTAAAATGAGCTGGGAAATTGGATGGACGGTGTGGATCAAATACATACAACATGGAGGGGACGTTGTGGTCCCGTAGCCCCTCTCTACTTTACAACATGCTAGGACACTGGCATCAACGTTCACCAGATGTGTTAGCCTCCAGGCGGTTACACACCACCAACACTCATGCTGTAGTGAGATTTCACCACCTATGTGGGCCCACTTGATGGACGGCATAGATGGTCCATTGGATGGACAACGTGGAGGGTCCACTATATGGACAACATGGATAAGATTCATGCATCAATGTGGCCATCAAATAGGGGAGGGAGGGAGGGAGGGAGGAGAGAGAGAGAGAGAGAGAGAGAGAGAGAGAGAGAGAACTAATCGTATGGTGGAGGGAGCTCCGCCACTATGAGCTCCCTTGTCATTCAATACATACATTAAGATGGGTCCCAATAACATGTGGGCCCTCCAATCAGTAACTTAAGGTGGGGATACCATCCCCACCACATGATCAAGGGTCTAGATGACCCTACATGTTGACTATCAAATAAACATCATTGTGGGGTCCATGGAGAATGGCCCCATCATGGACTAAACATATGTATCATAGTGGGCCATCGGCCACACCTAGGGTCCAAAATGGGATCTCTACCATCAACTGCTAGGCCCCACTTGTCCCATGGATTAAAACATCGATCTAAACCTAAGATCACCCACCATTTTCTCTTCTTCTTGGCTCCTTGGAAAGCTAAGCTCCTTGACTTCTACTTTGATGGTGGAAGATGAGAATTGAAGGGTGGAAATAGGAGTTTAGGGGTAGGAAGTGGGCCTTGATCTTGGGTTCTTCTCTCCTTAGAATTTTTCTCTCATGGTAGCTTAGGAAAATGGTAGAGAGAATGAGAGAGGAGAGGGTGTTGTAAGAGGGATGGGTGGTGTAAGAGAGGGATGGGTGTGTGTAAGAAAATGGATGGATGGAGAGAGAGAGAGAGAGTTGACTTTGGGGATGGCTTGTGTAAGAGAGGGATGAGCTATGTACTTGACTTGTATTTGATTGATTGATGTGATGGATGGTAGAGATTCTCTTGGGATTCGCAACGCACGGCATTTTCCTGAAAATAAACGTGGGCCCACAACTCCTGACCTGGGTATCGTATTGGTGCGTGAGATACAGCGTTGGAACCGCGGTGGCGATGCAGTCGCTAAGGTACAAGTCTTGACTCAAATCTATGGGATGTGATTTAGGGTCGCGCAAATGCCGACTACAGGTAGCAGGTTGCCGGAATTCGACGGGGAGGATCGCGAAAGTCTAAGAAATGGTACGATCTAGGATACGGGCCTTATGGTTAACCTGATTTAAAACTATTTAATAGTGAAATCCAATACATTCCAATGGGGAGTGCGTCAGCCCGGAGTGGAGTAGGCACATAGCTAAACCACTATATATGATTGTGTTTGAAAATGTCTTTGTGTATTTATTTAATTATGCTTGTGTACCATGAATGCTAAATTGTGTCATATGATTAGATGAATGTCTAGGATTGATAGGAATCACATCCCACACACTCATATACACTATCTTCATAGGGTATTTGCTTTACTAGCATATCTAGTATAACCTATGAAATTGGATTCTCTATTGGCTTCGAAGCCTTAGAACTATATTACTTTACTTAGTTTAATTGCATATTAGTTTGAAGTTAGGAAATTAGGATTTCAAATTGGGATAAAATTTAAAAGTCCTATTCACCCCCTCTAGAACTTAGTCTACATTCTATAGCCCTACCATATTTTGTACTTAAACGCATTGTGTCTCATTACTGTAATTTCAGGGTCAGCTTCGCAGATGCTTGGCTTTGTCAGGAACTCGATTGGGGTTGACTTTGGGATATCGTCCTCTACTGCTGAGGCTAGCTTTGCTAGCATGTCTGCCTTGGAATTTTTCAATCTAGGGAATAGGCTGATATTGCACTTCAGGAACTTGTCGATCATTTCTCGAGCCTTCTGCAAGTAGGCTTTCATCCTTTCCTTTTTAGCTTGATATTCATTGGTTATCTGACTAACGACGAGTTGTGAGTCGCTGTGGACTTCCAAATGTTGAGCTCCCATTGTTGTTGCCAGCCTGAGTCTGGCCAATAGAGCCTCATATTCTGCTACGTTGTTTGATGCTTGAAATCTAAATCTTAAGGCATACTATATGCAGGTCTGGTCAAGGGCCTCTAACACTATCCTGGTCCCACTGCCTTTAGAGTTGGATGAACCGTCTATGTGCAAAGTCCACGCTTGCAGATCTAACATGGCAGTCTGATCTTAAGGCTGCTTGGTTTGTTCACTGGTGCTGACTTCTAGATCATTCTTGAGCATGAGCTCGACCATGAAGTCTACCACTGCTTGGCCTTTTATAGCTGCTTGAGGTCAATAATTGATATCAAACTTGCTTAGATCGACCACCCATTTTGTTAGTCTTCCTGAGACTTCAAATTTCTAGAGCACCTGGCAGAGGGCATGACTTTATAGCAGTAGAGGCCTTTGTCGGTGACGAAGGTTGTCTTTTGTTTGTCATAGGGGTACATTACGATTTGATTGTAGCCTGAATAAGCATCCATGAAGCTCAGGAGCTCATGCCTTGCCATGCTGTCTATGAGCTAGTCGATCTTGGGGAGGGGAAAACTATCCTTGGGGCAGGCTTTGTTCAGGTTAGTGTAGTCTACATAGACCCGCCACTTCCCATTAGATTTTTTGAGCAGGACAACGTTAGCTATCTAGTCTGGGTAGTATATTTCTTCCACAAAACCTTCTTCGAGGATTTTTCTGACCTCTTCTCCTATGATGGCATGTCATTCGACTTCGAATGCCCTTTGCTTTTGCCTGACCGGCCGGTGGTCGAGATCGACATTTACTTTATGAACCATCACCTTTGGGTCAATTCCAGGCATGTCTTGGTGTGACTAGGCAAACATGTCGAAATGTCGTCGTCGGAGGTTCATCACCTCATCCCGTAGTGCTAGAGTTAGAGACGACCCGACTTGGACAGTACGAGTTAGGTCAAATTCATTGAGTGGAATTGATATGAGGTCCTCCACAGGACGCCTTCTCTTGATAAAGTCTTCTCGGGGTCAAGGGAAGTGATGGTCATTGCCTGCTATTTTCTCAACGCCAAGGAATACCATTGTCGAGCTTCCTGTTGATCTCCTTTTATTAGCCCGATGCCATGATCAGTCGGGAGCTTCATCATGAGATGATATGTTAACATGACTGGTTGAAAAGTATTGAGGAAAGGTCGTTCGAGGATTACATTGTAGACGGAGGGGCAGTCGACCACTAGGAAGTTGATCATGGTCATTGATTGGTTTTCCCCTTCTCCCACGGTGACCGGAAGCAGAATCGACCCTTTCGAGGTGACTTTATCTCTCATGAACCCCAGTAGAGGGGTTTTGATAGGTCGGAGTCAAGACCTTTAGATCCCAATACATACTCCGTTATAGATTTCCTTCATGATTTTTGTAGCTTCGACTTCATTCATGCATTGAAGGACTTGATTGAAAGATCACTTATAAATAACTTCGTCGATGATTGTGAATTGTCCTGCCAATCGCTGGATGGTTTGGTGATTTGTCATTGTAGTTTCTTCCAAGTATTCATGGTTTTCGAGGTATCACTTGATATCAGTGTACCAGGTTTTACTGCTTGGGGGGGCTTTAACTTCTTTTATATGCAGGAAGAAGGTTGGCTCTTAATGGATTTCCACCGTGAGCTTTGATTCTGAGGATCTTTTGGGATTTCTAGCATTGATGTTAGGGTGACGAGAGCATCTATGAATTGGTTCCTCGCTCTTGGCATGTGTTAGAAGCTGACTTCTTTGAATTCTTCGACTAGATTTTTGAGATATACGTGATATGGTATCAACTTCTCATCTTTGGTTTTCCAATTGCCATTGGTATGGTTAATGATAAGTTGTGAATCTCTGAATACTCATAACTTCTTTATGCTTAAGATTATGGCTTTCCTCAGATCAATAATGCAAGCTTCATATTTTTCTATGTTGTTGGTGCATTCAAATGCAATTCGCCCTAAGATAGGAATAGGGACATCATCGAAGAGAATTGCTCCAATTCCTCGTCTTTTAGAGTTTGTTGCACCATCAATGAAGAGCATCCACTAATCTACCTTCTTTTCCTCTTCTCCCTCAATGAAGAGGAGATCTTCATTTAAGAAGAAGGTCTTTAAAGGTTGGTAATCTAGTAACGGGTGGGTAGTTAGATGATCAGTGAGTGTGTATGTGCTACAATGATTAAGCATACTTTAGTTGTCAAATTTCATATAGACAAAACAACTTAACAATAGATCTTCAAGACCGGTCCATAATCAAGAGAAGATCAAGCTCAAGATCAAGGAAAAAATCAAGCTCAAGATTAAGAACAAGTTAAGCTCAAGACTAGTACATTCTCAAGAAAAGATCAAGCTAATGATCAACTAATGTTCAAGAATAAGATCAAGCTTAAAAATAACGATGAAGTCCGTAATGGAGTTCAAGTAAAAGAAGTTAAGATATTTAATATATCTCAGGTAGTATAAAACCCTAGCTAGACCTTAGGATTAGATACTTTAAAAAAACCTTTAAAATTGGGTTTTTATGCTTATTTGTAATGCCCTGAATTTCGAGGGTTAAGCAAGGCTCGACTCCCGAGATTCTGAACATCACTTATGTCATGTGGAAGATAGTTTTTTGATTTCTTCCATATTGATTGATTAAGAAAGCATGAAATTTTACTAAACGACGTATCATACTCCATATTTAATTAAGTTAAGCAATGAAATTCTAAAACATGTCTGAATAAGTATGTAGATGTTTCACAAAGTTTCTTCCAGAGTATGAGTAAGTGACCGGGTTCAATATATACATGTATAATTTCAAAATGAACAAAATGTGAAAATGTAAATGTATTCAACTAAGCCCAGATGCCCAGTGATCCCTGCGTAATGGTACATGGCCTACATTGGCCCACCCGAGAGTTAGAAGTAGGAGAATTCCTCCTCCTCATCTAAGAAGTCCTACTCCATTTCATAGACGTCATCCTTACCTGCATCTACATCAACGTTTGGTTGGTGTTTTAAAACACCGTTATCAAGTCAATCAAAGTAGTAATGATGAGGCAATCATAACAATCACATCCTAACTATTCTTTTTAATGCAAGAATGGAGTGTAAGTAATGATGCATGCCCTCACCCATCAATGCTCCCTTAACACGTGACTCTGACCGCCTATTTCGCATATGACAACACTTCCTCAAATGTGCAACTCCAACGACTTTTTGCCACATGCTAACTAATGTAGTGTGATGCATGGTCATGTTAGCCAAGTGATTAATTATACTCATTCTCACAGCAAGTTTGGGAAGCTAGGGTACTTCCCTTTTTAATATCGACCCAAATCAAACATTAGGCATTGGACAACCACAGCGGTCCTATTCCTATGTTCTAGATCTATCTGGGTTCGTCACTCTTAGATAAACTCATACGATAGTCAAGTTGCAAGAAGTGGTGCTCGCGGTCACTACGGGGAGGCTCGTCACCCCAGCATAGGCAGACAGCACGAACACGGTGTCCTATACTACCATGCCCGACTCACAAGTCTTGAGGATCGTGGTACCATGGTTAAAGGTGGATCTTTACATTGGTGAAGGGTACCTTAGATTCAAACAGTCGGGTCCATCCATGGTAAACACACAATAGGTCAACCGGTTCGTTAGGTAAGCTCGATTGGTACAGGTGCACGCTGACCTAATCTACATGGAGCGCATAAGCGCCCCTCGTGGCCTAGCCACTGTCGGCAGTCGTCATACTACTCATATTCATCGAGTTTACCCAAGGTGGCAAGACTAATTCTGCCACCCAAACATGAACGTTCACCGGTTGCCTGAACTACGTTTATAGCCCCAATCCTATCCAAATGCTACTAACAACCACGTGTTATGTCTATCCCAGCATTCGTCAAATAATCTAAGTGGATTTCTGATTTGGGCATTTCATAAAAAAATAGACCGCGTTAAATATAACTTGCATTTTATCAATTGATTTCATAGAGGAAAATATACATATGCATAAGACAATAAAGAATCTTACCTTAATACTCGTAGTAAACACAAATCATCAACAATTTCTCATTTAAACAATTAATCAAACACATAGAGTACGTTAGTGACAACATATGTTTTATCAATTCTTTATACAGAGAAATCTATATGCATATGACAATGATGGATCCTAGATTAGTAATCATGGCAAGCACTAATCATTTTCTATTTCTCATTTAAACATTTCCACAAACACATAGGTTACATCATTTACTTGTCACAATTCATAGGTGTATTTAAGATAATACGGTAGTAATCAAGGCAAGCATAAATCATTAGTTGTGATGAAAGTATTGATAAACCGTAACCTAAGCGTTTATAGCCTGCACCTTGCGGTAACACGCTCGGTTCGGACTCGGTCCAAATTCTACATTTCCAAAAATGAAACATTGGGCACCTAAATGATGAAGCTGGTTAGCTAATTTGGGAGCTATACATCAACATTAGGGTTGGTATTTCTTACCAGAAATCGTAGTCGAAAGAGGTTTGCTAGCACAAAGGGATGGTGATTAGGCACGTGAATTTATGGGAGAAGATCTACTGCAGCAATCTCCCAAACTTCCTCTTCTCTTTTTTCTCTTTTCTCCTCCCTCTCCCTCTAGGGTTTGTGAAATTCGTATATGAGAGAGAGGGGGTGAAATGAGATCTATTTATAGCCCCAGATGGGGTGCAAATGATCCCAGGGCCACCATATACTATGTTTATACCCTGTGGGCAGCCGTTTCTGATGAACAGGGCTCTCAGGGAGGGCCACTGCTCATCTATGTCATGGGGTACACTCCCTGACAATGGATCCATGATAGGACACGATTTTGGTGCGATCGGATAAGCCGATCAACCGTGGAGAGCACGTGTCAGATCAATGGTCATACGTGTCCAATCGGAGCCACGATTATGCAGATGTGTGCATGGGAATTTTCTTTCTTCATGTGTGAAGTTTGTTCATAAACTAACTGTCCGAACTCCTCAACTTTGCGTAAGAGCGAACGGCCTAATTCACTTAAGTTTCAGTTCATTTTTTAAAGATATTCGCGTTTCCCATGCACTTAACTCATGGCTCACATTGGGTGTTTCTGGACACTATCTAAGCTTAATTCCCGTGATGGTTGTCAAACCCAGTAAGACAGTTATCGGACCCTCGACATGCAGTCTAGGTCCATTACAGAGTTTCAATTTACTCCCGAGAGCGACAGGCCCTTGAAATTTTTCCTAGGTCTTCGGGTGGCATTGAGCCAGTGGTACTCTTGATTTTAAGTCTTCCCATTTGGGAAAATGGTGGCCCAAGCTTAATCCACTGATTATTTAGCGCGTAACTAAATCCCTTCTAAACTATATAATTGGGTGTGGTCCTGAGGTTGTTCCACCAGAGGTTGCACTCGGGTCTTTGTACGGATTTTTCTGGGATGTTACAAATTACCCCCCTTAAAGAAAATTTTGTCCTAGAAATTTGTACCTTTTTGTACTCCTCGAGGATTTGTAGGTAGTTATGACGGACCTCAGCTTCCGTCTCCCAAGTAGCCTCCTGCTCAGTGTGGTGTGTCCATAACACTTTCACGAGTGGGATGACCTTGTCGCGTAACACTTGTTCTTTCCTATCTAGAACACGCGTGAGCCGCAATACATAAGTAGCGTCTACCCTTAGTTGTACTTGCTCCCACTTGATAATATAAGTAGGGTTGGGAACATATTTCTTTAGCATTGACACATGAAACACGTTGTGTATGCCTGCGAGTGGTGTGGGCAAGGTGAGACTGTATGCCACCACACCCACTCGGTCTAAAATCTGGAATGGCCCAATGAACCTCGGCCGAGTTTCCCTTTCCTGCCAAAACAGAGTACTCCCTTCATTGGGAAAACTTTAAGGAATACATAGTCCCTAACTTCGAATTCCAACTACCTCTGTCTCATATCCCCGTAGCTCTTCTGCCTGTTCTGAGCTGTAAGGAGTCGACACCTGATAATATTAAACTTTTCTAAGGTTGCTTGAACCAGATCTGGGCCAACCAAGCTCTTTTCCCCAACTTCTGCCCAACAATGCAGGGCCCGACATGGGCGGCCATACAAGTCTTCGTAGGGAGCCATGCCAATGTTTGCTTGGAAACTGTTATTATAGGCAATTTCGGCATAAGGGAGGCAATCATCCCAACTATCCTAGAAGTCAAGTATGCATGCTCATAACATGTCATCGAGTATTTGATTTACCCTCTCCGTCTGCCCATCGGTCTGTGGGTAGAATGTGGTACTAAAATTTAGCTTCACCCCCATCGCCTCTTGGATTCGAGTCTAGAACATGGACGTGAATCGTGTGTCTCGGTCTGACACAATCTCTAGAGGAACTCCATGCAGCCGTACTATCTCCTTAATGTATAGCTTGGCCAGGTCATCTGTCGAATTAGAAACCCGAATCAGGAGGAAATGGGCCGACTTCTTCAACCGGTCCATAATCACCCAAATCGAGTCATGCCCCTTTCTCGTCTTTGGTAACCCAGAAATGAAATCCATAGATATGAAATCCCACTTCCACTCGGCTATGGGCATGGGTTGAAGTAAACCTGAGGGTTAGCGGTGCTCGGCCTTGACTTGTTGACACGTGATGCATCGGGACACAAAGTCTGCTATTTGGGCCTTCATGTTATCTCACTAGTACCAACGCTTCACTTCCCAATACATTTTTGTACTACCCAGATGCATTGACAACTTTGAACTGTGTGCGACCTCTGGAACTTCTCTCCTCAAGTCATGAAGGTTTGGGATGTATAGGCGGCCACGATACGGCAAACCTCCATCTAAGCCAACCCTCCATTCAGATTCTTCACCTTCGCTTGCACGCTCTCTCATCTTTAACAATAGCTCATCTTCTTTCTGAGCCACAATGATTCGGTCATTAATAAGTGGTTGTACGTGGAAGTATGCGACGCTCTCGAATGGCTCCTCCACTGTCAACCTCTATTCAAAATCTCGCACAAACTCTACCATATCCCACTCTCTCAACATTAGTGGGGTTTCAAATTCATGGTTTTCTTACGGCTCGACGCATTGGCCACAAGGTTAGCCTTGCCAGGATGGTAGGAGACTTCAAACTTAAAGTCTTTCAAAGTCTCCATCCAACGGTGTTGCCTTATATTTAGGTCCCTCTGTGTAAAGATGTACATGAGGCTCTTATGGTCGCAAAAGAGCTCGAACTCCTCGCCGTAGAGGTAATGTCTCTAGAGCTTTAATGCGAAAATGACTACCTCTAACTCTAGATCGTGAGTGGGGTAATTTTCTTCATGTTTTCTCAACTGTCGAGAGGCATAGGCGATCACCCTATCTTTCTGCATAAGTACACACCCCAAACCAACACGAGAGGCGTCGGTGTAAATAGTATATTTGACCCCTTACTCTAGCAGCATTAGTACAAGCGCACGTCGGCTTATCCTTTAATTCTTGAAAGGTTGCCTCTGCTTTCTCATTCCATGCAAATTTAAGATCTTTTCGAACAAGTTGGGACAATGATTGGGCTATCTTGGAGAAATCTTTAATGAATCAGTGATAAAAATTGGCAAGCTCGAGGAAACTTCTCACTTCTTTAACTGAACCGGGCTGCTCCCAGTCTTGTATCGCGGTCACCTTGGCAAGGTCCACGGCAATTCCTTCCTTAAAAATTACGTGTCCCCAAAACTTGACTTCTTCCTTCCAGAAGTTGCATTTTCGGTATTATACGAACAACTGATTTTGCCTAAGAGTATCAAGGACTGCTCGCAGGTGTTCTTCGTGGTCTTTTCGACTCTTTGACTATATTAGGATGTCGTCTATGAATACGATGATGAATCGGTAAAGATACGGCCGAAACACCCGGTTCATGAGATTCATGAATACGACCGGTGCATTTGTAAGTCCAAACGACATCACGAGGAATTCATAGTACCCGAAGCTAGTCCTGAAAGCTATTTTCTGCACATATTCATTCCTGACGCGCAACTAATGATACCCGAACTGTAAGTCTATCTTAGAGAAATTTTGCACCCCCTTCAACTAGTCAAACAGGTCTTCTATCCTGGGTAGAGGATACTTGTTCTTTACTGTAACGTGGTTCAGTTTGTGATAGTTCATACATGTAAGGCTCACCCCCACAGCACATGATATTGTCCGCTTTACCGAAGCTCACGGCTTTAAAATGCGTCATGTCTGTTAAGGGAGGAACCCAACATATAACCACCACAACTCCAAACAGCTCTTCCGATGTGGGATAAGTTACGCGCTTCTGATCAATCGCAACAAGAGCTCGCCCAAAGACAAGAGCTCGCCACCACACAAGAGTTGCACCCACACTGGGGCCCGTCCACATGTGTGCCTGCCCACGTGTGCCCGCCCACATGAAGCAGTGATCGGGGCGTCACATTATCCCCCACCGAGGGCAGAGCCGTCCTCGGCTCTGATACCATTTGTAAGGCTCACCCCCACAACACATGATATTGTCCGCTTTGCCGAAGCTCACGGCTTTAAAATGCGTCATGTCTGTTAAGGGAGGAACCCAACATATAACCACTACAACTCTTCCGATGTGGGACAAGTTACGCTATCAATCGCAACAAGAGGCTCGCCCAAAGACAAGAGTCCGCCGGCCCGCACTGGGGCCTCGCCCACATGAAGCAGTGATCGAGGCGTCACAATACACAATTGCAGCGATCCATCCTTCTTTTTCACGAATAACACAGGAGCTCCCCACGGAGATATGCTCAGTTGTATAAAACTTGAGTCTAATAAATCATCAATTTTCTTCCTCAATTCCTCCATTTCACATGGAAGCATGCGGTACGTCGATAAAGAGATAGGTGTCGCGCCTGGTACAAGGTCGATGGTAAAGTTGATCTCACGCTGAGGAGGTAGTCTAGGGATTGTTCTAAACACGTCTGTAAAATCTTGGACCACTGGCGTGTCCCCAAGTGACGAACCATCATAATTCTCCAACAGGGAAGCATAACAACGGATATGGAAAGGACAACTGACCTGAACTGGGAAGATGAAGGTCGTGCCCTGGGATCATGGGTTGTCACCAACCTGGTCTCACAGTCAATCTCCACCTTCATTTTGGTGAGCCAATCCATGCTGAAGATGACGTTGTAATGATAAATCTTGGTTATAATCAGGTCATTGTGCACCACTCTGCTCACTGAGTCTATCGGACAACTCCTACAAAGCTTAGTAGCATCTGAAAAGGTTCTTACTGCAGTGATGACTCTCACTCCAATCATAGGGGTAGTGTCCAACCCTAATCGCTTGACTGTAGAGCATGCTACTATAGAAACAGTGGACCCTATGTCCACTAAAAGGAATAGAGGTGTACCTTGGACGTGGGCAGTGACTTCAAATGCTAGCGGTACTATAACCACTGATTCTGCTGCTTTGGCGGTGAGTGCATGTATGCGAGATTGTTGTGAGCAGTTAGGCGATGCTCTCATAGGCCGTTGAGGTGGCCTATTTTGAGATGCAGAAGGTCAGTTGTATGGTTGCACCGGTGTCATAGATCGTAAAGGAGGGGCTGAAATAGCGTGCGGAGGTTGGCGATTGACCCTTTAAGGTGGCGTGTAGTTGTTATCCCTCATCTTGGTAAAGTAGAAGGGGTCGGTGTGACCTGATCTGCCGTAGTAAGTGCACGTATGATCAGAACGCCTTTGCTCGGCCAGCGGAGCCATCAATCTGGGAGGTGAGTTCACATGTGGCCTCTTACCGAGAAGCGGCTGGGTCTGCAATTCAGGCCTGGGCCTCGGCCCCATTGGCAAACGTGTTCGGGACACCCACTCATCATCCTTCTCAGCTCGCAGGGACATGTTCACCATTCAGCATAGGTATGGATACTAGCGCAACACATCTTGGTGTGGATGTCAGCCCACAAGCCTTCTGAGAATTGCTGCATTCTCATCGGCTTATTAGCCAAAATCAAGGGAGCATTTCTAGCTAGCTCCATGAAGCGGTTCTCATATTCCGCTACTGTCATTCCCCCCTGCTTGAGGCAGAGGAATTTGCCCTCTTTTTCATTATGGTAGGTGAGGGGGAAGTATTTCTCATGAAAACGTGTCTCGAACCCGTCCCTCGTCCACACAAACCCGGCAAGGACGGTTCATAGGACACTATCCCACCATAGGCTAGCCTCCTTCTCGAACATGTATGTAACAAGCTCGACTTATTCCACCTTTGAGCAGTGTAATGGCCTTAACATCTTGGATATTCTATCCAACCAATACTCGGCCTCCTCGGGTCTATGGGTACCCTCGAACGTGGGAGGACGGAAGTGTTGAAAATGCTCGAAAAGCCCGCATGCATCCGTTGCCCTAGTAGCCTGCATGTGTTGCATCGGCGGGACCACATTCATATTTTGTGTGATGGCTCCTGCTATAGTTGTTAGGACCTGTTGTTGTTATTGCATCAAGAGCATCATCTGCTCCAATCTATCTGGGGGAGGGGCTATCTGAGGTATATGTGGCGTCGACGAAGAAGCATGCTTCTGACCTTGAACCGGTGGCACACTTGGCATTGGCCCATCTGTGGGGCCGGTGGCTGATTATGAGTCCGGCATTGTCTCGCTACCTGGACCCAAACTAGGGCCCTGTTGGCTATTATTCAGAAGAGGGGCTCCGTCAACCAACCCACCAGGTGGGAGACATGTTGTAAGACCCGTACCCTAGTCCGTACAGTTTCATAGGCTTCCGCGATCCTACTGGTCAAATTCCGGCAATCCTTGACTCATATCCGACGTTGCACGCTGTCTTAAGCCGAGTCCTGCCTACTGAAGGCGGCTTGATCTGAAACTTGTATCCTAGCGATCGCGCCATCGCCGCAGTTCCAACGTCGTGACTCGCACACCAAACCGATACCTAGGTGGGAAGATGCCAGTCAGTATTCGTTTCGAAGAAACGCCGAATCTCGAGGGAATCTCTACGACATGTCCCATCAAATCATGTCAAGTACACACCATGCCATGAGTACAACAACCTATCCCTCCCTTTTCAAAAGTCAACTCTCTCTCTCTCTCCTCTCACCATCCCTCTTTTACAAGTTTTCAAATAAACCCATCCTTCTTTACAAAAAAATCAAACTCACCCATACCTCTTATTCCCCTTCCTTACATCATCCCATCCATATCACCCCATCACCCATTTTTCCATCTCATTTCTCAAATCTCCTAAGCATCCCACGTCCAAGCTTCCTCTCTCCTAAACCACAAGTGTGGCCCACCCTCTCATCTCTCATCCTCACCATCAAAACTCTATCACTACCGTTGAACGTTGAACATAGGTGTATACAAGCCTTAATGAGCAAGAAGGAGTGTAAGAGGTGGGTGATCCTTGAGTTTCTACCGTTAATTTCATGATTTGAGGGCCCACTTATTGGTGGGACCCATTTTGATGTATGAGATGTGTCCATGAGGGGCCCATAGTGGCGGGGTCCCTCTATGATCATCGTCTCTCTCTCTCTCTTTGAATGGTAATGATGGTGAAGGGGTGTGTGGGGCCCACCACAAATCACATATTTCATGTGGGACCCACCGGATGAATGTGTTGAATCTACCCCATCCAGCCATTAACGGGCCCGGATGGAAGGAAAACATGAGTATCAGGTTGATCCAAATCAGGTGGGCCGCGTTTATGCGGGACCCACCTTGACACAATAGGGGCCACGTACACGTGGGGCCCACCACGATGCTGTGAATACCCATGCCGTCCAGCATCTCTGGACGCTGGACGTGAACCACGGAAAGGGGGAGGCTAACATGGAGAGTGTGCGCTGACATGGGGATGTACTAACAAGCTAACCAAATGGTGGGCCATTCATGCAGGCTCCACCTTGATGTATGAGGCCGATCCATGCCGTTCATTCTGTTCTCCAGATAATTTTAGGTGTTGAGCCAAATATTTAAGGTGATCCGATCATTAGGTGGGCCATACCATCTAAAACCATGTGAAGAAATGCTAGAACATATAAAAGTACTCGGTGGGACCCACCTGAAGTTTGGATGCACCTGAAATTCGGTCTGGATGGCCAGAAAAGTGCGAAACGCATAATGGGTAGGCTGGATTTTGAGTCACATCTTGGTGGGCCACACAAAAAAAAATAAAAATAAAAGGGGTCAATTGAAGAAGAAGCTAGGCTGGTGCACAGTGACGGCGGACGGTGGCTGGGGCCTCACGGCTCCAGCTGTGGGCCCCACAATGATGCGTTTCGATCATCAACACCGAGCATTTGATGGGTCCCCTTTGATTATGGGCTGTCCCCAAAAATCAGCCGTATACGGAATTCAGGTGGGCCATACCATCTAAAGTCATGTGAAGACATGCCTAAACATATAAAACCACTTGGTGGGGCCTACCTAAGACTTGGACACGGCTGAAACTTGGTCTGAACCCTCAGCCAGGTGGGACACACACATTGGGTGGACTGGATTTGCGAATCACATCTCGGTGGGCCCCCAATAATAATAATAATAATTTAAAAAAAAAACAACAACACAGCAGCAGCGGACGCTGCTGCTGCTGACAGAGGACGCAGGCCGCGCCTGCAGTTGCGTGCGGTAGAGGCAGACCCACGGCTCCTGCCGTGGGCCCCACCATGATGTATGCGTGTCATCTATGCCGTCCATCTATTTTGTCAGATCATTTTAAGGCATGAGCCTGAAAATGAGGTAGATCCTAATCTCAAGTGGACCACGTTACAGGAAAACAGTGTTAATTGGAGGCAACCGTTTTCACGGTTGAGTGGAAAATAAATATCACGGTGGGCCCTGGTCCTGTGACCTTATGAATAGGTTGGATTTCAAATAAACATTACAGTGGGCCCCCTAAGTCTGTGTGACCTCATCAACAGGTGGTTGGAAAATAAAATTATGGTGCCCCCCCCCCTTTCATGTGGCCTTATCAACAGATTGGATAGTAAAATAAACATTATGGTGGGCTTCACATGTGGCCCACTGGGAAGCTTATGGGTCCATGTACTTAGGCCCATCCTGATGTATATTTTTAGGCCCGTTATTAAAGCCCACTTTGATACATATGGGCCCATGTGTGTAGGCCATCTTGATGTGTTTATGGGCCCGTTGTTGGGGCCTACCCTGATATATATTGGCCCACGTTATGAGGCCCATTTGAGGTATTTATGGCCTATTGTTGAGGCCCACTTTGATATGTATATGGCCTATGTGATTAGGCCCGTTTGATTCACATAAAGCCTATGCAATTGGGCCCATTTTAATACATTCTCAGGCCCATGGATGATGACCCATTGCAATGTACCTAGGGCCCATTGGTGAGAGTCATTGAGGTGGCCCACTCGATGAATATAAGGCCTATGAGATACGGCCCATTTGATGTATTTAGGGCCCAGTGGGATGTACCTAAGGCACATTGTAATGTGTGATTCCACCAGGATTTATTTAATGGTATTTGAGGTGAGCCGAGCCTTGGGGACAATGTTGGTTTGACGTCCACATTGTACGAGTAATGTTGGTTTGATGTCCACATTATAACTCTCCCTAAGGCCACTGATAGGCCCGTATCTGTTTCATGTAGGCCATCTAGGCCCATCTTCATTGAGAGGATAGTTTATTGCTTTATAACATGTTTAGCACAGCCCCATGATTCATGATCATACGCATCATATGTATGCTTGAGATGAGGAGTGTCTGATCATAGCATATGCCTTCGGGCAGACTGTTTACGGGCTCCCTGATAGGCGGAGTTGCCCTACATGAGCACGTGCTTCACGCAGGATGGTTGCATGATTGGTAGTGTGGTTCATGCATTTGCATCTATGTGATTGTGATATGCCCTAGCGACATCAGGGCCATAGCCTCCACAGATATATCGTGGGTGGCTGGTTGGATACCGAAAAATCTTGTTCCAAGCAATTGGGGCGCCATAGATGTCCCTGGGTGAGAGTCCCTGAACCCGATGGTACCAGAGGATGACTCCAACGTCGAGACCGAGTGGATATATGAGCGCACGAGGGCCGAATACCATGAGGCCGCGTCTCCCACTGTGTCGTGGTCGGTTGGAAAGGAGTGGTGGCCTTACTCGCCCGAGAGCAGGGGGTATTACTAGGCTGAGTTTGACCAGCTCAAAAACGGGTTCGCTATCGACGTGCCGGATAGGTATTGGCTGACTATTGGCCAGGCGGATAGTGAGGTTTCTTATGCTCAGTTGGACTGTGCTGCTTGGAGAGAGACAGTGCCATTTGAAGTGTACTGAACCCCGATGATTATCCAGACCGAGAAGTCGTATCGATTTGATGCTCTAGTGAGGAGTTGCATTGGTATGAGGATTGGCATGCTTGACTTACATATTGTATTGCATGGCCTTAGTATGGCCGATAGCATTCACATCTTATACTGCATAGCCTTGGTACGGCTGGTTGCATTTCGTACTCATTAACATGATTCCACATTACCCCGACATTGAATTCTGAGCACGTTCACACACACTTATACCACCCTCTAAGCTTTCTATAAGCTTATGCACGATTGATGCGTGCAGGTAATTCCAGGACGCAGCTGTAGTTTCACCGCAGTTGGAGCGTGCCGCCGAGCTTTTGGGGTTTTGTTATTTGCACTATCTTGTATTTCCCTTTCTACGCACTGTATTCAAAGTTTTTGTTCATAGTGGATTTTGTGATAGTGTTCTTATGGTTATTGTTCGTGGGTTATGCATGGTTATGATCATTACGAATCAAATGGATTATCAGAAATCCTCCTTGTAGCATCCCAGGATCGGAACCTAGTATATGGGTGCCAGGAGCCGAGAATGGGGTACTACGGAGGCTGTCGGCGCCGGATTCGGCGATCGGGAATCTTGTGAGCCCGGTCTCCTAGTTCGGGGCGTGACACATGTCATGTTCCGATTGGTATTAGGAGACATTTCCTATATACAACATAGGGTACAATATTCATAGAGTTAGGGTACATCATTAGCTTTTCCCAACATTCCACACATTACTAAACAAAAGGAGCTCCATGCATTTCATTAAACAAAATTCGTCACAGTTATATATGGTTTGGCATTACATGTATATGACAGAGAACACATGATAGCTAACTAACAAAAGACTTCAAAATTTACCATCCTATCAATCAAACTAAGCCTATCCAAGGCTATTATAAAAAAGCAACTACAAACTACACAACTAATCCTCCGATTATATGAAGGCGGAGGTGCTCCCTTATCCTGCATGCAGCACAGGAGGGCCTTTAGAGTAGGGACATCCTCTTGAATTTCTTCTTCAAATATTCCTGGTTTTCCTCAATCTTGGCCAGGCAAGTGTCGTGGGCGGCCTGATCCTGGCGTTCGTCTTAAGCAGTGGGAGGCTCCTAGTCGGAGTCCTGGGCCTCCACTTCTTCCTCCTATTCCTCTTCCTCACTTTCTTCCTCTTCTTTTGTCTCTTCCTCTATCTCATCCCTGAATTCCTCAAGTCGGGCCTAGCGTTGTCTTGGACCTATATTCATGCTATTGAGGGTCTTCTCGTTGATGTAGTGGATAGGAGCGAGATTCTCCATGTGAAGCTTGAAACCAAAGTTACAGACAATCTTGCAAATCAGTCAGCCGAATGGGAGGGACGAGTCCCCCTGAGCAGATTGTGCCACCTTAACTATCTGGGTCAAGGTAAAAGTGGGCAGGCACACCTTATCTCCCTGTCCTACTTGGTACAGGAAGTCCACCATGAATCTCGTGCACTCCGTGCTGTTGCTCGATCTGGGATACACGTTGTACGTGCATATATGGTGGAGCAGGCGATACTCATCCGTCATGCACGTTGTTTTGAGGTTGTTCTCTCACCTCCAATTAACGAGTTGGCCATAAAGGAAGCGTGTGGTGATCTCTCTCCCGCCCTTCAGTGAGATTAGTCTCACTGGCATGCAAAAACATTACTCTTTACTCCCATAATGCGGGTCATGATATCCACATCAACCCTAGTTTTTTTTCTCCCTACAGGAATAGTAAACTAGAGAGGATCAAGAGTTGGGTCCCTTATGTGCGCGTAGAAAGCCCGCATGGTGCCCTCACTAGCGTGTGTCTTTCCTTCAAATATGGGGCCCATCCGTTCTCTAGGAGGAAGTTCCACTGTCTTTGAAGCTCACATGGATTTATGGGAGAAGATCTCCTGCAGCAATCTCCCAAACTTCCTCTTCTCTATTTTCTCTTCTCCTCCCTCTCCCTCTAGGGTTTGTGAAATTCGTACATGGGAGAAAGGGGGTGAAATGAGAGCTAATTATAGCCCCAGATGGGGTGCAAATGACCCCAGGGCCACCCTATACTATGTTTATACCTTGTAGGCAGCTATTTCTGATGAACAAGGCTCTTAGGGAGGCCCACTGCTCATCTACGTCATGGGGTACACTCCATGACAATGGATCCATGCTAGGACACGATTTCGGTGTGATCGGATAAGCCGATTGACCGTGGAGAGCCCGTGTCAGATCAACGGTCATACGTGTCCAATCAGGGCCACGGTTATACGGATGTGTGTAACGAATTTTCCTTTCTTCTTATGTGAAGTTTGGTAAAAAAAACTAACAGTCTGAAGTCCTCAACTTTGCGTAAGAGCGAATGACCCAATTCACTTAAGTTTCAGTTCATTTTATAAGGATATTCGCGTTTCCTATGCACTTAACTCATAGCTCAAGTTGGGCGTTTTTGGATACTATCTGGGCTTGATTCCTGCGATGGTTGTCAAGCCCAGCAAGACGGAGATCTTCCTATAATTTCGTGGTCATTAGACCCTCGACGTGCGGTCTAGGTCCGTTACAGAGTTTCAATGTACTCCCGAGAGCGACAGGCCCTTGGAATTTTTCCTAGGTCTTTGGGTGGCATTGAGCAAGTGGTACTCTTCATTCTAAGCCTTCCCATTTTGGAAAATGGTGGCCCAAGCTTAATCCACTAATTATTCAACACTTAACTAAATCCCGTCTAAACTATACAACCGAGTGAGGTCCGTGGGTTGTTCCACTTGAAGTTGCACTCGGGTCTTTGTACGGATTTTTCTGGGACGTTACATTATTTGACTTGGATGTCGACTAGCTTAACTTTTGGTTCGACTAACCTAAGCTTTCTCAGCTAGTCCAAGTTCAAACTCAAAGAAACAACCTATTTGTTAGCAAATTTGACTAGTCAAATTTTTTGTTCGACCAGTCGGAGCTTGTCCTTCGACCAGCCTGAGAAACTTTGACTCCAAGTCCTGCAACTTCACCATTTCGGATTTTGGAAAATTCGACCAGTCGAAGACCAAATTCAACTAGTCAAACAGAGCTCTTCGACCAGTTGAACTGGTCCTCGGGCTAGTTGAATTTTGGATAGATCTTATCCCGCACGATCCAAAGTCCGTTGAACTGAATCTAGTCTACTCGGGCTAGTCAAAGATTGCCTCGAGCTAATCGAAGATTCAATTTCTTTGCCTATAAATTGAGTTCCTCTCTTAATCCAAAATATCTAAGTTAATTATCAAAATCCTTCTTCAAGAGAGAGAGAAGCTCCAGTTATTAGCAAGCTATTGAACGGTATTTATAATTTAATTTATATAGCTTTTTTCAATTCCGTTAATCTCAGATCTTTCCATTCTGATTCTAAAGAGAGTAAATTATACTCTTCTTTTGAGATTTAAGAGAATTCATTCAAGTAGTCATTGGTTTGAACTTAATTAAAATCAATAAAGCCCTGGACCCTTTCTATCTAATTAAACAAGGAATAATCTACATTCAAGAATGCGGCTCTTTGGCTATAAGCTTCTGATATGTCTTCTCGGTGTGTTTCGACCAGAAATGAAAAGCATTTGATTTGGGAAATTATCTCACTCAATAATGACAAAAGAAAGAACTAAGAGAACAATCATCGAATTTATTCATTCTGAATTCTTTACATCCTTTCGATCTTCTGATCTAGAAAATACAAAAGTGCAAGTATTGAATAAGGTCACATATAAATTTTGGTAGCATTTCGGCTCATATCAATCATGTCTCCAGGGGAGATGAGTTGTGCGGGCTTTCCGTGCACTTCGTCCCTCATTGACATGATAAAGGTGAGTCTGGATCACTTTGAAGCACATGAAATGGCCTAAGGATTTGAGAAAATGCAACATAGTGTTGCCTCAAAAAGTACCCGCACAACTCCTCCATGAGTTGCGTAGACTGAGGAGTTGCGCGGGCCTGCGCAACTAAAGGGATTGGCGTGGCCTGGCCTTCTGCACTCTGCACTCCCTCTCCTTCTCTCCATCTCCAATACCGGTCAGAGGCACTAGTCTTTCGAACATCTGATCCTGCAAAAGAGGGAGGTAGTGGGGTATTTATAGGCTCCCGCATGTGTAAGCCCTCGAATCTCATACCGTGGACCCCACTTCGCATCACCGACTCAACATATCCTACGAAGGGTGGCGTGGCCTGGCGCAACTTCGTCGAGTTGCGCAGACCTACGTAACTCATCTTGTCTTCACTTCTATGCTCTATTTCTTTCTCCAATTCTTTTTCTTGAAGCTTCTTTTCTTAACCAAATTTTATGCTACATCAAATGCCCCCTTGATCCAAGATTTGACCACTCTAGGTCAATTTGAAGGATAAATTTTTTTTCTCTGGTACTTGAGTTGCACGGGCCTGCGCAACTCACAGCAGTTCCCACTGGTCTATAAATATCAGAACTCCCAGCCATTTATCACTTCAATAATTTTCTTTCTCCCTACTGCACCCCTTTTCCGCGCAACTTGTCAGCACTTAGTGTGAAAACCCCTGTTTCGAAACTTTGCTAAATTCTCTTTTGCCTTTATCACTTTCTACCCTTCAAAATTTTCATTTTTAACCCAACAGTTTCCGGTTCAAGATCATGCATCACTCGCTGGCATTTTCTTCGAGAAGAAAGAATCATCCATCTTCCTCAGGGTCCAAACAGCCTTTCCATCATTCTTGGAAATATGTAGAAATAAATGAAGAAACTTTGGAGCTTCATAACCCCTTTACCAACAAACTGACTGTTATTACCATCAACTTGCGGTGTCACATGTCAATTCTTCACAGTGAACCATTCGATAGATGAAATATCTTTGTCTCTGTGGACAATTGGATCATGAAAGAACCAAGCATTCTGACAGGTTATCTGAAAAAGAAGGAGCCCCATCAGAGAGCTGTCAGGATTCACATAATGAGATTTTTACGTCCATGTCACGATCCTCAGTAGGCTTTTCCTGCCCATTATTTTGAGATCGTTCAACAACTCTTCTTCTCCGAAAGATTACCTTGGAACACTGAAAAATTCTCAGCAATAGGACTCTTATCTCTTCGCAATTTCTACAACACTTGGGCTTAAACTATCATTCGAAAGCATACCACCGTTCTGGAATAAATCAACCTCTTTGATGCAATTATAGCTACGTTAGAGGATTTTCATGGGGATGCTGCTATCTTCATAGGCTTCCTCCACTATTGGTCTCCAATCACCAACTCATTTCATCTTCCTTCACGCGAAATGAGTATCACCTTATGAGATCTTCTTCGCATAGCAGGTCTTCCCATTATGGGCAATATCTTCGATGCCTATGTACCCTCTAACGGAGAGCTTGCTCTAGCTTCTGCAGGAGACAACAAATCTGAAATTTCGAAGACCACTCTTGAATTGTTCAATGCACTGGCCAACTTCCCTCAACCTGATTGCGTTACTTCTCTCGAATGGCTAGCTTACTTTTCTCAAAACTTGTAGTATATTTTCTCCTTTCTACTTTCTTCCTTCACAACTTCAATCTTGTACGGTCTAATTTTATTGATTATTTCTTCACCTTGACAGCTTTGTAGGCCATAATCACCAAAAACTTAAGACCATTCACAAGAATACTAAGAGCATTATTGAATACAGTTCCTCCTACGAACTAGTTGCCTTCTTAGCTTACTGGCTAAGTATAGCGATATTCTCAGATTCCGAGCAGACAGACATTATCAGGCCATCTTTCTTCATGGTAGCAGGTGTAAATGTTATTGTGTAATTCTAGCACCTGTAGTGTTGTTAAATTTTGTTGTGTGAAACTATTTAGTATTTGTATCATGCTTTGAGTGAAAGTGATCAGGTTCGTACATTTTAAAGTTCTCTGGATCTTCATCGAACTTGCCCACATCTTCAAGTTGAAGTGAAGAGTGTTGAAGTTCATGGTTTCAAGCTAAAATTCAAGAACTCAAGTTCAAGTTTGAAGTTCAACTACTATATGCTAAAGACTCGAGAACTCAAGCGTAACTCAAGCTCAAGTTCAAGAGATCGAACTCAAGCTTCAATTTTCACAAGATATCAAGATTTGGAAGCGAATGATGTTTCATTTGTTCCTACTCACAAACAGGTTCAGATGACCCTAGATTGACCATAGCTTATGTCAATATTCATTGCATATTTGATGTGGGTCATTTCATATGTTTATAGGTCATTTTTTCAACTAGTCTTAGTCCTTGTTCGACTAGTCTAAGTACTGGCTCCACCAGTCCAAGGTTTGTTGTGAATTTTTTGAATATTCTGTTGGACTCTCGACCAGTCCAAGGTTTGTTATGAATTTTTTGAATTTCTATTGGACTCTCGACCAGTCCTAGAGACTACTCGACCAGTCGAGTGAACAGTGCTCGACTGTGCATTGCTCGACCAGTCAAGTAACGGTCTTATCTTATCGCACCAGAAAATTTGAAATTTTATTGGTCCTTCGACCAGTCGAACCGACCCTTAGACCAGTCGAGTGAATAGTATTTTCACCTACAAATAGAGCATGAATTTCAGAGTTTATGTATTCATAAAAGCTAAATCAAGACACCACTCTAAGAGATAAGTTTGTGATATTATTAAGCTATATTGTACTCATTTTATATTCTCTTTAATTAGCTTTTGTGATTTGATTTTAAGATCTTTATTCTAATCTTACATTAAGAAGGGATCTGTGATTTCCCCTTTCTTGAGATCAAAATCAGATCAAGCTAGCCTGGGTTTATTTAATTAAAAATCATTTAGAACTAAAACCTTTTCATCTGTGAGACTGGACATTAAACATCTTCATCTACATCGGATTGGTTCTACCGGGCTTCTTCAAAGGAGAATTTCTAAATAAGTATCATTTACAATTTTATATATCCTTTTTGGTTTTTAAGGTTGTGCCAGAAAAATCTCTTTTTGGTTTTGTCTGAGGTGATCCAGAAAATCTCAAAGTGCGGGGTTTTTGTAATTGTGTAAGCCCAATCAAAGACACAATTGTGAAGGTTTTAAGGTGAATATTGGAAAATCTTTTTTCATAGTGAACGCTAATATCCTTAGGGAGTGGATATTAGGAGTGGAGTAGTTGTGTGGTAGTTTTCTAATAGTTGGTGTACACACAAGCGAACCACTATAATTCCTAAAGTTGTGGTGGATGATTGAATGTGCTTATGTGTGTGAATGTTGTAATTTACTTTAAGCATTTGTAGTGAATGGTGTAATTTATTTTATGCACTTGAGAGAATGTTGTAATAACTTAGTTTATTTTATTTGCTATTTCCTTTGCCTCTTTATTGGTTTAGGTTTTTGATACTTACAAATGTTCTAGTAAGGTTATCCTGCCATAAGCCTTTAGTTTTTGGTGTTAGGTTGTCATTAGAACTAAGTTTGTATTAACCTCTCAAGACTAGTACATTTGAGGTTGCTATTTACTTATGCTTATTTATTATTTGATTGTGCTATCTTTCTTTCATTTCCGCATTTATTTTTAATTTGGCATAGTCCTATTCACCCCCCCCCCCCCTCTAGGACGTTTTGCTTGGCCTTTTTAGCAGGTGCAATGGCGAAAGGCCGAAAATATTCACTGGCTCCCCCAATCTTATGTTCCTAGTACCGTGCTTTTGGAGACACCATTTCTAGTTCCAAAAATTCTTCTTCCAACTCTTTTGTTGTTTGTGTTCCATAGCATTTCTTTATGGGTTGGCTACGAGTTTCTTTCCATTAGAAATTTGCAAATTCTGATAGTGCGTACTTACATCCTGATTGAATCCCTCTTCGACATTATCAACTGAGAGAGATGATCAAGAAGTTGAACAGCTGGGCACCAGAAAAATAAAGAGCAATGATCCTATTGATTTCTATGAATTCCCTTTCTCTAACTATTCTGACCATGTGGCAGTTGTTGATGATGATTCTCTTTCATTTAGCGAACATTCATTTCTTATCTCCATCAGGCCTAACACCCTTCTTTGGAGAGAAGGCAATATATTTTGGTGCAAACCATACTATCCTAACAGGTTTGCTCATCAATTTGGGTTCGATCAAACGGTACTAGAGACTCTTAACATCGTTACCAGAGCAATGAGAAGTTACGACATCGGAACGTATAATTCGGCTGTGATATGGAAGCAGCTCTTGATCATTCGCACCAGATCGCACTTCATAATTCCCAGTTATGATTACCCTTTCAGTGCTTCTTACTACTGGATGTGATGGTGGATTCATCAGTATCATCTAGTAAAACATCGTTATCCAGTTAATCATGTTGTATGGATTCTCCCTCCTCGCCTAAGGAATTTTCAGAGAGACCAAGGCATTAGCCATTTTGAAGAGGTAGATTGCGACCCTTTCTCAGGTCAACTCTGCATGAAAATTTCTTCTACAGAGCACAACTTTGAAACAAAACCAGCTGATAACCTTGAGGGATGGGTAGCCTTTGGTACGCCACTGAAGAATACTTATAAATCTTCATATTTTCCAGAAGAGAATGACGATTCTTCACAATTCTATCCTCCTCCTCCCTTACAAATTTTAAGAGACAGTACTCTTGTAACATTAGAAAGACGAGAGATGAAAGACGTTGTCATTCTCTTCAAAAGGACAAACATATCATCATTACAGATTTATCCTCTTTAGAGTAGAAAGTAGCAAATGTTCTGATCAAACTTGACATTTTTTATATTTGAATAGGAAATATAACATTTCGCCTTTCTTGCATCTATTTTTTATAACGTATTTTTATACAGATGTATGAACATACACGTCTTCATAATTATATATTGATTCAGGATTCATAGTATTTCCAAGCTTGAACAATTCTCATAAGCATATTTGATAGACACATGCTAATAAAAATAACAATCTATTTATAGTTGTTAGCATAGCATCGCCTAAGTGGTATTTTAGAATGGGCAGAACTAATTTCGGTTCCAGTTAATAGCACACATTTTAAGCTCGTAAGTAGTTGAAGCAATCTCAGTTTAGACTCATAAGTAGTTGGAGTTGGTCTTACACAAATGGCCGCTATAACTCTCTATAGTTCGCGGGCTTATCGCGGTCGGGGAGTTCATAAACCGTGATCCATCAGAGGGGCCCAGTGAAGCAATCGGGGCAGTGAACTCAATAGGATTTACGCATAGAGTTGGCCATATTAACTCTCTAGAGTTCGCGGGGTGCACAAGGCTACCGTGGGGTACCAAATCCAAGGCCGCCAGTTAATCAGTGAGGGGTCATCTTGCTTCAGAGACCTATCCTCACGCGTTACTACTAAATTCAAACCAGGGATCTAGGGAGTCGTCTTACTTTAGAAACTCACTTTTCCTTCATCTGTAAGGTCAGACCCATTCACGAGGGGGTGCTCTCTGGCCGGTCACGTGACGCTGCCTGAAGTTGTATAGATGGCATAGGTCACTACTCGCATGGGTGCACGTGATACTCTTTCTGGGCTTTTTAATGCCACAGGCAACACTGCTACCCGTATAGTTCTACCACATCGTCGTCACCCATAATGATAAGCCTTATGCGTGTTCGGTTTCATAGCGGCATCTTTCTCACTATCATATGTGATAAGTCACCATTGTTGTCGCAATTCTCATACTTAGCTTTATAAGCTTATTCTGCCACCTGTAAATGATGAATTGGCCATGTTGAAATAATAAATCGAAATTAATATACCATATTTGCTAAAGATATGAAACAAAATTTTATAATTAAAATAGTATATCAGATTGGCGATGCTATTGATTTCGATAAATTTAAATGGCCTTGTGCTAGCAAGATAACGATAGTAATAACAGCTTTGGCGATTCAATGATAATCTTTGCCGCATTGGCGATTTGCATTTAGCAATATACGTTTGGCGATTTTGGCGATAATCATTGGTGACTTGCATTTGGCGATATGGCAACAATCATTGGCGCTTTTCATTAACTCACTTGTTTTTTATATGCTTTGAAGGCCTGCATTTCATTAGTATTCAAAGAGAAATACAATGTTAGAAAGAAATACAGAGTTCTACCTTTGTATGCTTTTGCTACCCCCTTTTGATTGAGAAGAATTACGTCGCGAATCTTCTAAATCAAAACTGAGTATACATTTAGGGATGATATATTTTTATGAAACGGGCATTGACCGGTATACTTATGCTTCACCCATCTTGATCTATCAGTCGATAGGCCCCATTGAAGTATATTTCTGATATTATGTATGGGCCATCCCATCTAGGGTCAAACTTGCCCCCAGTCTTACGATGACCACTACCGGTCTTTTCAGCATCAATACCATATCGCCTCTTTTGAAGGAGCAATGCTTCACCTTTCTGTCAAAACCAGTAGAGATTCTTGCTTGATATAATTGTAATCGCTACTAGACTGTTAATCGCTTTTCATCTAGCAAATTCAATCATGCCAACCTGATCTTGGCGTTTTCATAATCAGTAATCGAGTGATGTACTGCTATTCTGAGTGACGCAACTTGCGTTTCAATGGTGATAACGGCTTCAACTCCATAAACCAAAGAATATGGCGTTGCTTTCGTAGCAGTATGATGAGTAGTTAGATAGGCCCATAGGGCTTCTTACAACTTCTCATCCCAATTGCGCTTATTTTCTGCAACTGTTTTCTTCAATATCTTCACAATCGTCTTATTGAATGCTTCAACCAACCCATTAGCCGATGGATAGTAGGGTGTCGAGAATGAATGCTGGATATCGAACTTTTGGCATAATTTCTCCATTCCTCTGTTCTTAAATGGAGTCCTATTATCAGTGATGATCTTTTTTAGAATACCATAGCGGTATATTATTACATGCCGTATGAAACCTATGACATCTTTTTCTTTGACATTTTTTAGCGCGATAGCTTCAGTCCACTTTGAGAAATAATCTATGGCTTCCAAAATGTACTATTTTCCTTTAGATGATGATGGATTTATAAGACCGATAACATCGAGCCCCCAAGCTGCAAAGGGCCAAGAAGCCACTGACTGATGCAAGTCTTCAGGAGGTACATGTATGACATCACCATGTATCTGACATTCATGACACCGACGTGTGTAATCAATCGCATCATTGAACGTTGTAGACCAATAATACCTCATTCGATGTACTCGATGGAACAAATTTCTACCAGCCTGATGAGCCCCGCATTCCCCTGAATGTGCTTCTAACAATATCTGATTCGCTTCTTTCATATCCAAGCATCTCAACAACACCTCGTTATAAGACTTTTTGTAAATCTCTTCATTACACACAATAAATTTCTTTGCCCTTTGCTTTATTTGCAGCTTTTGCGTAGATCCTCTGACAAATTTTCATATTTGAGATAATCCACAAAAGGCTGACGCAAATCATCAATTGAAATCTCTAAACATCACACAGGCAATGCTTTAAAGGCTTCAGCATCTTCAACAGGCAGTAAAACCCTTCTTTCTTCGATTGTTACTTGAAGAAGGCTTCGATAAGGACAAGATAAAGCTGCAGCCAAGCTAGCTAAGGCATCTGCCCTTGCGTTCTTTGATCTCGGTATATGCCTAATTTTAACATCCTGAAATTGCTCCAACAATTGTTGCGCTTGACAATAATATGGGAGGAGCTCTTGCTTCCTTATTTCAAAATTTGTAGTAAGCTGGTTTATCACTAGCTTAGAATCGCCAAAAATTCGTAGTACTTTTATCTTCATTTCTTGGGCTATTTCCTTCCCTATAATGAGATCTTGATATTTGACTTCGTTGTTAATGCATGCCGCGCCTAATGTAAAGGAATATGGAAGCAAGTCACCTTGTGGACTGATAAATATCACTTCGGCACCTGTTCCTGAAGTTCTAGAAGCGTCGTCGAAATACATTTGCCACAAACCAGGCAATTTTGTCATCATTACCTGCTTGTTCAGAAAGTCATCACTGATCATTTCGTTATCCGGTACAGAGTGGGCTGCCAAGAAATCTGCCACTGCTTTTCCCTTTACTGCTTTCGCCAGTTCATAAGTGATTATGTATTCTGACAATAAAAGCATCCATTTAGCCAATCTCCCAAACATCGGTCTTGTCATCAAGAACTTCAGGGGATTCGCTCGAGAGATCAAGATTATATCATGGAAGAGATAGTAATGCCTTAATTTTTGTATTATGAAGATTAGAGCTAAGCACACTTTCTTGATGGGTGAATAGTTGCATTCAACTCCTATCTGAGTTCTGCTCAGATAATATAGCGTAATCTCCTTCTCTTGCTCATTTGTTTGTACTAACAAGGCTCCCAATGAATTTTTTGTTGTAGAAATATAAAGGATGAGGGGTCTACCTTCCACGGGTGCTGCTAGTACTGGAGGTTGTTTCAACAATTGTTTGATCGAATCAAATGCGTTTTGACATGATTGGTCCCATACAAATTCCACCCCTTTCTTCATTAGATGGGAAAATGACTGACATCTTCCTGCAAGATTAGAGATAAAGCGACGAATATATGCCAACTTTCCCTACAAACTCTTCTACTCTTTTAATGTTTTTGGAGGCGACATTTCTTGAATAACTCTGTTCTTTCTTGGATCGACTTCAATTCCTCTATGCCTGACAACAAAACTGAGGAACTTTCCCGACGAAACACCGAACGCACATTTAGACAGATTCATCCTCAATTGCTTCTTTTTTAGCCAACAAAATACTGAAACTAGATGTTCACAATGTTCCTCATGGTCATTTGACTTGACCACTAAATAATCCATGTAACATTCGACATGCTTGTCCGTCAAGCCTTAGAATATATTCTGCATTGCCCTCTGATATGTCGTGCTAGCATTCTTGAGACCAAATGGCATAACCTTGTAATAGTAAATTCCCAGCGACATTCTGAATGACGTAGCTTCCTCATCTTCTAGGGCCATTCTTATTTGGTTATACCTAGCGTAACGATCCATAAAGGACATAATGGCGTACTTAGTCATACTGTCAATTAACAGCTCAGTACTTAGTAGTGGGAAATCATCCTTCGAACATGCTTCATTTAAGTCTCTAAAGTCAATGCATACTCTAATTTATCCGTTTTTCTTCTTTACTGGGACAATGTTTGATATTCACTTAGGATACTTGACTTCTCTGATAAACCCAACTTTAATTAGCTTATTCACTTCTTCTTCAACCAAGGGAATCAAATCTAGGTGGAATCATCTCTGCTTGTTTAATCATCCTCTTATCTTTAGAAATATTTAATCGATGCATCGCCACTCATGGTTCCAGGCTTGGCATTTCTGCATATGTCCAAGCAAACACATCTTTGTTTTCTTTCAACAGTTTAATATACCAGTTAGCCTCTTATTCAGGGAGACTGTCACTTATAAATGTATTCTGGGGTTCTTCTTCTGTCCCTAAATTTATTTCCTGCAAGCTGTCAATCTTCAGTTGCCCCTTTCTTCTATCTACTTTGGAGCGGCCTCAGGATGCTTGATCATTTCAGCTTTTGTCCATTCGACTGATTCAACAGTAATCATATTTATTGAAGATTCTCCTCCTAATCCATGGTGCTTCTCTCGTTTTTCTTCATTGACTC
The DNA here is from genome assembly GCA_030180095.1 of Magnolia changhungtana. NCBI lineage: Eukaryota > Viridiplantae > Streptophyta > Magnoliopsida > Magnoliales > Magnoliaceae > Magnolia > Magnolia changhungtana. The sequence goes on from JASAUF010000293.1 coordinate 1,007,908, forward strand.
CAATCGGGATTAAGATGCCTTTTCCACTATTTAACCCAGTTGGTTCTTCGCAATCGAAGCCCATATTCTTCATTATCTTTTTACTAGTAAAGCTATATCTTTCTAGATCTTCAGACATTAATTTTGTGAAGTTTATCTTGTTATCTATCTTTTCTTCTACCTCTGCTTCTGGGACTGCATAAAATTCAATAGGCTCGGGGTTTTTCACATTAGCTTCAACATGGAACCTCTTAGAAATAACTGGGAATGTTTTTTTTTTCCTTTCTGCATGTGGTAGTGGAATCGTATAGTTTGACTGCAAAATTTCTAATTGCTTAGGCGATAATAATATCAGTGGAGGCTGCCCCGGATGTCTCAAATGTCTTGGTGCGAAATAAAATTTTTCCTTCACATTCTCTTTCTCAGATAACTCTATTTTTGCGACCCCATTCTGCATTGTGCTTGTTTCACCTTTTACTGTTGTATTCTCATTACTTTCCTTTTTATTCCCTGCAGCAAACTCGTCATAATAACAGGCATTGATGAAGAAAGACTCTGCTTCTTTATACGGCTTTACATCAGCCATCACCTTATATTGAGTCCCATCTTTACAGTACTTGAAGCATTGATGGAGAGTCGATGGTATGATGTCATATTGATGCATCCAGGGTCTTCCCAAGAGAAGATTATATGTCGTTACTTGTTGAGGGTCAAATATTGCATATTAGACCCCATGTATTACCTGGATTTACGGGCATAATAACTGTTTAACGGTTGTTTTAATCACATTTATAATACAGGGGGTAATTACAAACAGGGACTGAATAATGGTGCTGAAAGGATGGATTTGACGCTCTGAAGTCACCAGAGCAAGGGAACGACCCCAGGGAACCAAGATCAACGCCCGAGATCCAAGGAAATCAAGAAACTGAAGCTCAAGTGGCCCGAAGGACGTCCAGAATGCAAGATCATATGGTTCCCGCCACCCGATTGACACGAGAATTCATACGTGGCCTGAACGCCCTATATTAACCGTACACGTCAAATTTCAGCCGTCGGATCCCCCTAGAAGTGGCCTAACGGACAGATCAGCCCTCAGAATCATGATTCTGGGCCCACCTGATATCTGGATATGCCCCAAATTTGGTCTCAACTGTTTAAATAAGATGATAAAAGAGATGGATGGAGTGGATGTCTCACATGCATCACAGTGGACCCTACGTGTACATGTGGGAGTGCACAGGCGGTGCACTCCCGCACCGCATTGGACCGATTGCCCGGTCAGCGAAGCGCTGACCCGACTCTCTCTCAGAAATTCAAAAACAACGGCAGCTGCCGTCCAGTGTCCGCACGCCGATGGAGAGGATGCAGTTGTGGACCCCACCCAATGTTCAAACGAACAATCCAAACCATCCATTCGTTCCATAGGGCAGACACAACCCACACCTAGCTGGCAGAATTTGAAGACATCACAATTTTGGTTTTTCAGATGTTAAACGATGGTTGGATGGTAGAATAAAAAATCAAGTGGACCACATCAAAAGCAATCCAAAACCGACCATATTAGAATTGGTTTTTTGAGACTAAGCTGATGGACGGTGTGGATTTCTAAAAAAAAAACAGAGAATGTGGGTCCTGCAAATCACCAGCGCAACTTGCGCGAGCTCTGTTCGCAGACGGAACTTGCGGCTGAAGTTTGTGGGCCCCACCAACGCTCCGGTTCAATGATCCAAACCTTTCAATGGTCTCAAAAGGAGGGTATTACTCTCACCTAGGCGTCACTTTTCTACCATGCGAGCTAGTGCAAGATCCCAGCCGTTAAAGGAAGATGAACGGCGGAATGAAGATTCTCGTGGGCCACACTGAAACTGCTCCAAAAACATTCCTTTTCAGACGGTTTTTCATCCTGAAGACAATGGAAGGCATGGATTTTCCATTTAATTGAAGGGATGAGCCCCACCATTGTCACAGCGGAAGCCATCCGCTGCTCGGTTTCGCGTCCGCATAACGAACGGACTGTCCATTTTTGTGGAGGATTGTGGGCCCCGTACGTCACCCGTACGGCCGATCCAAGCCGTCCATCTTGTAGAATGGTTCAAGAGCTTCAAAACCATGCTGATATTCTGCTCTCACGCGTGCACACATGCACACGTGCGTGATACAGAGGCAACAAACAGGCGGTCTTGTGACGTTCAAAACTGATTGTGTTGTGATTTCTTCTCTGGGCCGTGTCAATGAACGTTCAAAACCACCCATTCTTGACTGAAATTTTGTCCTGAATCCAATGGACGGGGTGGATTTTTTAGAAAATACTTTTGTGGGGCCCACCGATCATGGCTGTAAAAATTTGCACTTCATGTCCTTCTACGACTCTGCCACCGACTCCAGCCTTCCAGCAGCTATAAAAGAGGAATTATGGACGTGGGAAATTGATTCAGAACCAGGGAATTCGAGATCCAGAGCAAGGGAGAGAAGAAAGAGAAGAAAGAGAAGAAAGAAGAGAGAGAGAGAGAGATCGATTGGTTTGGTGTTTTGATTTTATGAATTTTGTTTAATATTTTTGATGAATTTTATGGGTCACTAATCTCTCAGCTAGGGCTGAGATGAAACCCCTAATTTGATTAGCTCTTGTATTGGTTGATTTACTTTGAATATTAATTAATTTGTTTCTTTCTCTAAGTGGGCTTGATTGGTTTAAATTCTATACTTCTCCATCTATGAACTTGACCAAAGTATATATATGGATGTTATTTGGATGCTTATTATAGGTGCTTGTGTCTGATTAAGAACAGGTTTCCTATAGAGGAAGAAACAGGGTGCTTTAATGACTATACATTCCATGTGCCCGACCAAGGACATGGGATGTGTTATTCATAGCATTGCTTAAAGGAATTAGACATTCTGTATGCCCGATTAAGGACACAGATTGTGCTTTCTCTATATAAGTGGTATCAATCTAGATCAAGGTGAATCAACAGACAAAACAAGGGTTAGGATAATTAGGGGTGGATTCGAAGGTCCTAATGCTCTTTCTCTGATTGAATTTTCTTCCCTGTTCTTAATTGTTTTTTTCCTTAGAATTGTGCTTAGTAGTTCATTCCATTATTTGTTGGATTAGTTAAGGAGAGTCATAGATTTGAATTGTGACAATTAGTCCTCGTGGGAACGATCTCGTAATACGTACCATATCTGCATCTGATTCGTATACTTGCGAGTTTAAAAATCATTTAAATCATGTTGGTTTAAATAAAACATCAAGTTTTTGTTACTGCGTTAATGACATGACAAACAACATCTGTCGTTAGCTCTCCTATCTCCATTGTTAGTGTGATTTTGTCGAGTGCTCGTTGTCCATCTTGATTAAACCCTTTTATCATAATCCCAATAGGGCACAAATGAGAACGACAATATCCTAATTCATTTAGCATCATTGATGGTAGCAAGTTCACCGCGGACCTATTATCCAGCATTACTCGTTTTATCTGCTTACCACCGACATGCCTCACAACCATCAGCGGTCTATTATGTTCTTCGCCACAAATTAGATCATCATCGGAGAAACAAATGACTGGCATGCAATTATTTTTCTCTTCATGTTCCATCTTTGTGAGCAATGCTTTTCTGACATCATTATCGGATAGAGCTTGAATTAGACTATTTCGAGAATCTTCTGACAGTCGCAACGCATCGTACACACTCAGTCGGGCTGGTATGCCTTTTAAATGACTCACCACATCGTCTGTTACCTTCTCAACCTTATTCTTTCCCTTTTCTCTAATACTGTCATGGCATTCTTTAAATGTTTCTTTTCTTGTTACCTCGATGTTCTGTTTATAGGAACTTTTTATCCTTTTGCTCGAACGTAATGTGACTACTGTGGCTTTGCCTGTCCGCCTTAGCGAATGACCGTCATCCATTTCTCTTACCAGTGGTTTCTTGAATGATTGTTACGCTCGTTGTCAGTTTATTGCTCTTGCATCTATCAGAAATCAATAATAGAACTTAATTAGCATTTATTCACAAATCTATTCTATCCCAAAGATGAAAGGAAGGATGTTTCCCCAACAGAGTCACCATTTTGTTTCGACCAGAAATGAAAAGCATTTGATTTGGGGAATTATCTCACTCAATAATGATAAAAAGAAAGAACTAAGAGAACAATCATCGAATTTATTCATTCTGAGTTCTTTACATCCTTTCGATCCTCTGATTCTGAGATAAAATTTCTAGAAAATACAAAAGTGCAAGTATTGAATAGGCTCAGATATAAATTTCGGCAGCATTCCGGCTCATATCATTCATGTCTCCAGGGGAGATGAGTTGTGTGGGCTTTTCGTGCACTTTGTCCCTCATTGACATGATAAAAGAGTGTCTAAATCACTTTGAAGCACCTGGAATGGCCTAAGGATTTGAGAAAATGCAACATAGTGTTGCCTCAAAGAGTACCCGCACAACTTGTCCATGAGTTGCATAGACCGAGGAGTTGCGCGGGCCCGTGCAACTCACAAGGAGTGGTGCCGCCTGGCCTTCTACACTCTACACCCTCTCCTTCTCTCCATCTCCAATACCTGTTAGAGGCACTGGTCTTCCGAACATCTGATCCTACAAATGAGGGAGGTAGGGAGGTATTTATATGCTCCCTCACGCGTAAGCCCTCGAATCTCGTGCCGTGGACCCACTTTGCATCTCCCACTTAACATATCTTGCAATGGGTAGCGCGGTCCGATGTAACTTCAACGAGTTGCGCAGACCCGCGTAACTTACAAAGAGTGGCGCAGCCCGGCCTTCATCACTCTACACTCCCTCTCCTTCTCTCCATCTCCAATACTGTAAGGGTTATGGTCTCATACTTCTTTGGTTGTCAAATTTTGATGTGTCAAAACATCTATCTGTGTCTTGTGCTTATATGATGATTTTTATTCAAAACACTGCTTAAATACTTCAAGAAGTTATAAGTTGGATTCTTCAAGATGTTACAAGTTGAAGCTCAAGATGTTGAAGTTCAAGATGCTACTATGTTGATGTTCAAGTCTTAGAGAACGCCTCATGACTTCAAGACTAATAAGCAATGCATGAAGTAGTTGTTATGTTGATGAAGATCTCAAGGTTGAAGCTACAACAAAGTTCAAGACTTCAAGCTTGATATTGTTCAAGACTTCAAGCCTGATATTGTTCAAGATTTCAAGCCTGATATAGGTTTAAACAATCTACATTCGTTGAATGGTTGAAGTTCAATGTCCATACGACATGTTTGTGTTTGAATGACCTTAGGTTGACCCTTTAAGTAGGTCATTTTGGATACATAAATCAAATGTTTATCTAACATAAGTTTGGTCTATTCCAAGACCAGTCCTAGCTCTTGTTCGACTGGGTCCAAGCATTGGTTCGACTAGTCCAAGAAATTCCACGATCGGTCCTAATTAGTTGAAGATTTTTCGGAATTTTTGGTACGCCCACGACCGCCCTGGAAGTCCTTCGACCGGTCGTAGGTTGGCTTCGACTTGTCCACGACCGCGGTCGTGGAGCTACGACCGAAAATCCAAAGAACTTGTTTCATGGTCCTACGACTGGGTCGTAGGTGACCCACGACCTGGCCGTAGGGTACTCACGACCGGCCGTGGAACGGCTTTCAAAGATCGCGCTCAATTTTTCAAAAATGCATTAGTTAGAGCACGACCATCCCCAGGTTTCTAAGACCAGTCGTAGGAACGATTTTTTCTTCTATAAATTGAACACGAAATTCAGAGTTTTTACATCCTCAACTCCATTCCATTTCAAGAATTTTCAAGTAATCACTCTGAGATAAGTCTGTGTTTATTTTAAGCTAAATTGTGCTTATTTAATATTCCTTTTTGCTAGCTTATTTAATTTGATTTTGTTTCTCTATTCCAATCTTATTTGAAAAGAGGAATTATATTATTCCTTCTTCTTGGAATCAAAATCAAATATTGCTACGCCCAACAATTTAAATCTAAAATCTATTAGAATTTAGAACCTTGAATGTGAGTATTGGAAATTGAACTTTGACATTCAATCAACTACTCCGATTGGTTCTACCGGGCTGCTAAAGGAGAAATCCAGGTATTTTACATTTCTGTAAAATTCATTTATTTTTGGTTTTGTTTGAGGTTAAGCCAGAAAAATCTCATTGTATTGGTTTTGTTTGAGGTTAAGCCAGAAAAATCTCATTGTATTGGTTTTGTTTGAGATTGAGCCAGAAAAATCTCATTGTATTGGTTGTCCGAGGAAACCGTAAAACTCGTAAAAGGGGTTTTTGAATTGTGTAAGCCCAAGTGAAAAAGACACAATTGTAAAGGTTTTTGGTGAACCTGAGAAAACCTATTTGATAGTGAACGCTAATATCCCCTGTGTGAGGATATTAGGAGTGGAGTAGCATTCATGTGTTGTTGTAAAAACGCTTGGTGTACACACAAAGCGAACCACTATAACTCTTTGTCTTGTGGATTGAATGCTTGCTTAATTTTCATATCTTTTATCATTCGATTGTGTGGAATGTACAAGTGGATGTGAATGTTGTAACTATTTACATTTTCAAGCAAGTGTGGGGATTGTTGTAATAATTTAGATCTTTACTTCTGTATTTATTTTCAATTCCTTGCTATTTCATTTACTTATATTAACATTGAGTTCTTGATTCAAAAGAGGTTCTAGAAATAAGGTTGTCCTACCATAAGCCCTTGTTTATTATGGTGTAAGGTTGTCCTTAGAACTGAATTTGTATCAATCTCTCAATAATTATTTATCAAGGTGATTTATATTTAGCATTGTGAATTGATTCATTATTGTAAGGGTATTGATTTACTTTAGTTCCGCTGATTTATTTATAAATTTGGCATAGTCCTATTCACCCCCCCCTCTAGGACATATAGCTTGGCCTTTTCAAGTGGTATCAGAGCCTAATAGCTCATTTTTGTTGCTTTTTTTATTTGGATTTATTTCGAGCTAACGATCTAAGCTATATAAAAAGATGTCGAATTTTGATAGCCTTTCAGTTACTAGGCCTCCACCTTTTGATGGCTCCAACTATGCCTATTGGAAAGCCAGAATGAGAATCTTCCTCAGATCAATGGATGAAAGTGTGTGGCTAGCCAAAATGATTGAATGGAATCCGCCTACCATGGAAGTAATCTGGTGTTGATGGTTCAAAATCTATGAAAATTACACCTTATTTCCAATGGACCACACTTCTTAAGAAAAATGAGAGTAGTGCTAATGCTAAAGCACTAAATGCATCATTAGCACTATCACCGGATGAGTTCAAAAGAATCATATCCTGTGATATCGCAAAGCAAGCCTGGGATATTTTAGAAATGACACACGAAGGTACATCAATTGTCAAGAAATCTAAAGTCCAACTCCTCACAACTAAATTTGAAGAAATTCATATGGAGGAAAATGAAATGTTTATGGACTTTTACACTAGATTGAATGACATTGTAAACTCTATGTGGGGTCTTGGCGAAAAGATCTCGAGAAAGTAAAGTGTGTGCAAAAATACTACGCTCTCTTCCGAATCGGTTCAATTCAAAGGTAACCGTAATCCAGAACTTCGTGATACGGACAATATGAAGGTAGAAGAATTAGTTGGTTCTTTTGCAAACCTATGAATTAAGTTTTAAAGCTCCTAAAGGTAAGTCTATTGCCTTGAAGTCATCTAAAAGTATTACTCAAGAAAATTGATTGGAAAAGTCGAAGATGATATGGCCCTTTGGCGAAAAAGTTTTATAAGATTTTCAAAAGTAAGAAAAGAGTCGACTTTCAAAAGGCAAATGAAAAGAAACGTTCTAAACCTAAGTCTAAAACTTGGAAATCATTGAAAGATAGTCAATGTTACAACTGTCAAGAATATGGGCATTTAGCAAACAAATGTCCTAAAAGGACAGATCCAAAAGGAAGGGTATGTTGGCTACTTGGGATGAATCGTCGATTTGAAGCCTCTTGAATCGAAAATTAAATCGAGTCGGGCAAAGTTGAACTTAAGGCCCTTATGACTCTAGCCAAGTTTACCTTTTCAGATCACGATGATTCTACAAGTGAAGAAAATTTGGATAGTGATCATGAAAATGATGAAGATCTTCAAGATGCTTATAATGCCTTATATAAGGAAAGTTGTAAAATTGTCACAAACTTAAACTTCAAAAAGAAAAGTTTTTAAACTTAAAGAATGTTTTGAAACCCTTGTTTTAGAAAAATCTCAAATTTCAGATTGTTTTGAAAAATCAAAGTGTGATCTAGAATTCAAAACCTTCCTAATTGAAAATTTGAAATCGAAAATGAGAAACTTAAAAATGAAGTATCTTCTCTTTTGAGTTTGAAGGACACATGGAGATATGCCCAAGGTGATCCAAAATTAGAGAAATTATTATCCGGATCAAGAAAATGTGGTGATCGATCCGGTTGGGCTTTGATAAAAACACATCTCCTAAACAAGAATGCTCCTTCCATTTTTGTGAAAGGAAAGACTTCTAACTCAAAAGGAAAAGGTACTAATCAAGTTGTTTCTAAAAAAAATACAAAACCTTTCAAAAACACAAAAGCACCAATATAAATTTCAAAAATCGATTCGAAACCCGCTATTTGAAAAAATTATTGATTTACTTAAGGAGCTATTAAAATCTAACTCAGTAGGTCACTCTTATAACTATAAACAAAGAAGACCAATTATTCTCCTAAACCCAAAACAAGATCTTGAAATGGGTTCCCAAGGTTACTTGTTTGGTTGCTCACACCGCTTTCAAAGCTATAAGCCATTCAAAATGGTACCTGACAAAGTGGATGCTCCGCACATATGACAAAGCGACAAAGCTCTATTCATCGATCTCAAAGATATGACCGATGGGTCAATCACATTTGGTGATGGTAGCAATCTGCAAGATAATTGGCAAAGGTACGGCCCAACTCTATAACCTTCCCTTATTTAAAAATGTGTTATATGTTGAAGGTTTAAAACACAACTGTTGAGCATATCTCAAATATGCGATAACAACCATAATGTTAAATTTTCTAATCAAGGTTGTGAGATTACAAATGAAAAGGGTTCTGTAATATTAACTGTCGCAGTAACTTTCAAAATCGCTATATAGTAAGCAACGGTAGCTCATCTAATCAAACGTGCTACATGGTCCATACCGATGAGACATTTATGGCATAAACGCCTTGGACATGTACACACCGAAATTTATACAGATTGAGCAAAAGTGAACTAATAAAAGGTCTACCTAAAATGCAAAAGTAGATAAGATTTGTGGTGAATGCCAAGATGGTAAACAAACAAGGAGCTCTCACAAAAGGTGAACTCCAATAACACCACAAGACCACTCGAGCTTCTCCATATGGATCTTATAGGACCAACAAGAACGGAAAGTCGAGGTGGCAAAAGTACATCTTAGTTATTGTAGATGATTATACAAGATACACTTGGGTTTCATTCTTGAAAGATAAATCAGAAACCCTTGATGAAGTGAAAAAGATTATAAACGGATTCAAACTGAAAAATGTTCTCAAGTCAGCAAGATCCGTAGTGATCATGGATCCGAATTCGAAAATAGCGGTTTTGAGAAATTTTGTAGCGATCAGGGAATATCACATGAATTCTCTGCACCTAAAACTCCTCAACAAAATGGAATTGTCGAGAGGAAGAATAGAGTGATTCAAGAAATGGGAAGTGTTATGTTAAATAGCATGAAGCTTCCTAAGAATCTCTCGGGCAAGTGAATACAAATTTGCTACTACATTATTAACCGTGTTTATATTTGTAAATCTAATAATAAAACGGCTTATGAAATGTGGTTTGAGAAAAAGCTCTCTCACAAAATATTTTCGAGTTTTGGCAAAGAAGTGCTATATTTTGCGTGGACCGTGAAAATTTGGGAAAATTCGACACTAAAAGTGATGAAGGGATCTTTTTAGGTTATTCTTTAACAAATGTCGTGCTTATCGTGTTGAACAACAGACCGGTGTGATTCAAGAGTCAATAAATGTTGTGATTGACGATCTTTTGAAGACACTGTCCCTAGTTTAGATAATGATGAAGTTCTTATACTTGAAAAACAAGAAATTTCATCAAGTGAAACTAATCCCGAATTAAGGACCGTTAAAGATCATCCAACCTCTCAAATACTTGGAAACCCTCTCACTGGTGTGCGCACTCGTAGACAATTAGAGGACATATGTAACTACGTATGCTTTACATCCCATTGAACCAGGTAACGTAAAAGAAGCACTTTCGATGAAAATTGGATTCTTGCGATGCAAGAAGAACTTAATCAGCTTTGTCGAAATGATGTCCGGCAACTTGTTCCTAGACCTAAAGATAAACATATTATTGGAACAAAATGGATTTTCAAAAACAATCTGATGAGCTTGGAAATATTATTCGAAATAAAGCAAGACTAGTTGTACAGGATATACACAAATTGAAGGAATTGACTATAATGAAACATTTGCCCTCGTAGCTCGTCTTGAGTCAATCGACTTTTTATCTCCATTGCATGTTTTAGGAAAATTAAAATTTATCAAATGGATGTAAAGAGTGCCTTTCTCGAATGGTGATTTACATGAAGAGGTATATGTTGAACAACCTACTGTGGTTTGAAGATCCTAAATTTATTGATCATGTGTATCGTCTTAAGAAAGCTCTTATGGTCTGAAACAAGCTCCCAGAGCATGGTACGAAAAACTGACTAAGTTTTTACTGAGTCATAATTTTCAGATGGGGTGTGTTGATAAGACGCTCTTTGTTAAGAAACATAACGATGATATTCTAATAGTTCAAATATATGTTGACGATATTATTTATGGATCAACCTGTACTAACATGACTGTTGAGTTTGCAGATTTGATGAAGTCTAAATTTGAAATGAGCATGGTTGGAGAATTAAACTATTTCCTAGGATTGCAAGTAAAACAACAACCTGATGGAATTTTTATTTCTCAAACCAAATATGCTCAGAGTTTAATTAAGAAATTTGGATTTGAGAAAGGTAAAAATTTTGATACTCCTATGAGTACAACTGTAAGACTCTCAAAAGACTCTACATGTGTAATGATGTGGATCCTAAATTGTATCGTAGTTTGATTGGTAGTTTACTTTATCTAACTGCTAGTAGACCGATATTGCTTTGAGTGTTGGTATTTGTGCTCGTTATCAATCAAATCCTAAAGAATCTCACTTAACCATTTGTTAAGCGGATTATGCGTTATGTCGCAAGTTCTACTAAATTGGGTCTCTGGTATCCACATGAGACTAATGTTCAATTAGCCGGGCACGCAGATGTTGATTGGGCTGGAAACATAGATGATAGGAAATCAACCAGTGGTGGTTGCTTCTACATTGGAAATTGTCTTGTTTCTTGGTTTAGCAAGAAGCAAAGTGCTATATCGCTATCAACTGCTGAGGCTGAATACATTGCTGCTGGAAATGCATGTACTCAACTTGTTTGGATGAATCGAATGTTAAGCGATTATGGAATTACTCAAGATTCTATGATTTTATTTTGTGATAATTCCAGTGCAATAAATATCTCTAAAAATCCAGTTCAGCATTCACGTACTAAGCATATTGACATTAGATTTCATTACATTCGTGAATTAGTGGAAGAAAAATTAATATATTTGGATTACATTCCAACCGAGATTCAACTTGCAGACATTTTCACTAAACCGCCGACAAAAGGTGTTTAATAAATTAAAGTTTGATCTCGGTATGTGCAATTTAAATTGAGTTTGCATGATTTTGTGTATCATAATGTACATAAGTTTGATGTTTTATTTGCTTAAATTTGAAATTATTTAAAAAAAATAAGAAAAAAAAATTGTAAATTTTGTCGATTTAATTGTCAGTGAGAATACACGCAATTCGTTACCTACACGACGGTCGAACACGTACATTTTAATTCGTCAGTAAATCACGGGATTTCACTTAAAATTGGAGATTTTTGTCTTCTTCTTCATTTCAAATCTTTATCCACGTTCTGGTAATAAAACCGAACTCACTGCTTTTATGGTTCGTGTTTTGCATTCTGTTGTCTCTGGTGCAAAAATATGCCTCCCTTCTTTAATCTGTCATTCCATTATTTCGTCATGGCGTCACCATCCTGGACATAGTGATATACCCTTTGGTTATTTATTGACTATGTTAGCAAATCATATGCTCATAGCTATGCCTACTAGAGAAAAACCGATCCACCATCTCCTTTTAATAATTCCAATCTTAATAAGATGACTTTAGATTTGGCTAGAGGCCAAGTGGATCTTCGGTAGCGGTGGTGGTGAAGGTGTAATCTTCAAGCTAGTGATCTTCCGAAGACGTGAATATGGATGACTTATTTGAAGAACTTGAGTCGACTCTGGTGATGATCCTGATTTTCAGCCTTCTGATTTTGATGAAAGATTGAATTCTCTTCAAGAGCAGGTGGCTCAAATTCGTGTTACTCAAGACACACAATTTTCTTATATGCGTAAATATATGAGGCGAATTGCTAAGGGTTTACACAAAATTGATCCATCTAATCCTGCACCCTCTTCTGGTTCTAACTGAATTTTTTTTGGTCTGTAATATTTACTGATATTAGCTTGCATCTCAAAACCTTTTTGTTGGTTATGGACAATTTTCTCTTGCTTCAACTACTAATTTCATTACTGTTCTTCTTCCTTTGTCATTTTGTGACAAAAAGGGGGAGAAGTTTGGTGAACTTTGTCATTTTGATGATAAACTTATCTATGTGCTTCTATTACTCAGGGGGAGTTACACTTCTCAAGAGTTATGGGAAAATGATTATTGCTTAAACTTCTCAAGAGTTATGGGAAAATGATTAACTTCTCAAGAGTATGGGAAAATGATTATTGCTTATCATGTCTAAACATTGCTTATCATGTCTATATACATCTGTGCATCTGTGCATGCTTTCTACTTCTCTTATGTCTATTGGAAGTATTATTACTTGGTGTTTTGTCACAAATTTGACAAAGGGGGAGATTGTAAGGGTTATGGTCTCATACTCCTTTGGTTGTCAAATTTTGATGTGTCAAAACATCTATCTGTGTCTTGTGCTTATATGATGATTTTTATTCAAAACACTGCTTAAATACTTCAAGAAGTTATAAGTTGGATTCTTCAAGATGTTACAAGTTGAAGCTCAAGATGTTGAAGTTCAAGATGCTACTATGTTGATGTTCAAGTCTTAGAGAACGCCTCATGACTTCAAGACTAATAAGCAATGCATGAAGTAGTTGTTATGTTGATGAAGATCTCAAGGTTGAAGCTACAACAAAGTTCAAGACTTCAAGCCTGATATTGTTCAAGACTTCAAGCCTGATATTGTTCAAGATTTCAAGCCTGATATAGGTTTGAACAATCTACATTCGTTGAATGGTTGAAGTTCAATGTCCATACGACATGTTTCAGGTTTGAATGACCTTAGGTTGACCCTTTAAGTAGGTCATTTTGGATACATAAATCAAATGTTTATCTAACATAAGTTTGGTCTATTCCAAGACCAGTCCTAGCTCTTGTTCGACCAGTTCTAGCATTGGTTCGACTAGTCCAAGAAATTCCACGATCAGTCCTAATTAGTTGAAGATTTTTTGAATTTTTGGTACGCCCACGACCAGTCCTGGAAGTCCTTCGACCGGTCGTAGGTTGGCTTCGACTTGTCCACGATCGGGTCGTGGAGCTACTGACGACCGAAAATCCAAAGAACTTATTTCATGGTCCTACGACCGGTCGTAGGTGACCCACGACCGGTCGTAGGGTACTCACGACCGGTCGTGGAAGCAACTTTCAAAGATCGCGCTCAATTTTTCAAAAATTGTTAGAGCTACGACTACGACCAGTCACCCTAGGTTTCTAAGACCGGTCGTAGGAACGATTTTTTTCTTCTATAAATTGAACACGAAATTGAGTTTTTACATCCTCAACTCCATTCCATTTCAAGAATTTTCAAGTAATCACTCCGAGATAAGTCTGTGTTTATTTTAAGCTAAATTGTGCTTATTTAATATTCCTTTTGCTAGCTTATTTAATTTGATTTTGTTTCTCTATTCCAATCTTATTTGAAAAGAGGAATTATATTATTCCTTCTTCTTGGAATCAAAATCAAATATTGCTACGCCCAACAATTTAAATCTAAAATCTATTAGAATTTAGAACCTTGAATGTGAGTATTGGAAATTGAACTTTGACATTCAATCAACTACTCCGATTGGTTCTTACAGTCGCTAAAGGAGAAATCCAGGTATTTTACATTTCTGTAAAATTCATTTATTTTTGGTTTTGTTTGAGGTTAAGCCAGAAAAATCTCATTGTATTGGTTTTGTTTGAGGTTAAGCCAGAAAAATCTCATTGTATTGGTTTTGTTTGAGATTGAGCAGAAAAATCTCATTGTATTGGTTGTCTGAGGAAAACCAAAACTGAGAAAAAGGGGTTTTTGAATTGTGTAAGCCCAAGTGAAAAAGACACAATTGTAAAGGTTTTGGTGAACTCGAGAAAACCTATTTGATAGTGAACGCTAATATCCCCGTGTGAGGATATTAGGAGTGGAGTAGCATTCTGTGGTCAGTGTTGTAAAACAGTTGGTGTACACACAAAGCGAACCACTATAACTCTTTGTCTTGTGGATTGAATGCTTGCTTAATTTTTCATATCTTTTATCATTCGATTGTGTGGAATGTACAAGTGGATGTGAATGTTGTAACTATTTACATTTTCAAGCAAGTGTGGGGATTGTTGTAATAATTTAGATCTTTATCGTATTTATTTTCAATTCCTTGCTATTTCATTTACTTATATTAACATTGAGTTCTTGATTCAAGAGGTTCTAGAAATAAGGTTGTCCTACCATAAGCCCTTGTTTATTATGGTGTAAGGTTGTCCTTAGAACTGAATTTGTATCAATCTCTCAATAATTATTTATCAAGGTGATTTATATTTAGCATTGTGAATTGATTCATTATTGTAAGGGTATTGATTTACTTTAGTTCCGCTAATTTATTTATAAATTTGGCATAGTCCTATTCACCCCCCCCCCCCCCCCTCTAGGATATATAGCTTGGCCTTTTCAAGTACTTGTCTGAGGCACTGGTCTTTCGAACATCTGATCCTGCAAATGAGGGAGGTAGGGGGTATTTATAGGCTCCCGCATGTGTAAGCCCTTGAATCTCATGTCGTGGACCCCACTTCGCATCACCGATTCAACATAACCTATGAAGGGTAGCGCGGCCCGGCGCAACTTCAGCGAGTTACACGGACCCGCGCAACTTGGGTCCCACACAACTCATGACCCACGCAAATCATTTTGTCTTCACTTCTATGCTCTATTTCTTTCTCCAATTCTTCTTCTTGAAGCTTCTTTCCTTAACCAAATTATATGCTCCAACACTATGAAGATAAGTATACCTTCTAATCTTTATTTGGTTTTTCTGAGATAGTCTAAAAAGTCTCAGTGTAGGTTTTGTCTGAGATAGCCTGAAAATCTTAGTGAGGGGTTTGATTGTGATAGTGTTGAGTGTCAAATATTACATATTTTCTCCCATTTATATTTTGATTTTATGAACATGATAATGCTTAATGGTGTATTTTATACATGTTTGTGTTGCAAGGTGAGTTTAAGTGCTTAGATTGAAAAGAATGCTAAAAGAATAGATGTAATGCTCAAGAATTACCAAGGCAAAGAATAGATCTTCGGAGACCAAGATTGAAGATTTCAAGACCTCAAGATCCAAGGAAACTAGGTGAAGAAGGAAGGAAGTTCGCAGTACAAAGTGCAGAAATTAACAACATTGGAACTGATCTTGTCATTGACCACTATTCGATGACATCGAACACATCTCGATGACATCGAATTTTTACATAAAAATCAAGTTGGTTGTTGGACACATTGGCTGCAATTCTCGAGTACTCGAAGCCTCTCTTGACGACATCAAAGAATTGCTCGATGACATCGAAATTTGTTCGATGGCATCGAATTTATTGAAGAATTTTGAAGTAACTCGCTAGAAAATTATGGACACTTTTTTTATTACTCAAAGATCATTCGATGACATCAAAGGCAGTTTAATGACACAAAAACTTACACGGGGCGAAAGAAGTTACGCAGTGCGTAAAGGCGCGATTTTCAGAATTCAACTTACGTTCGATGACATCGAAGGTTGTTCGATGCCATTGAATGTGTTATACAGAGTTACACGGACTACGTAAATTGAGGCAGTTTTGTGAAACCGACCGGACAAGGCTATAAATATATGTTTCTTAAAGGCTTTTAGGGATTTAGGGTTTTAAGGAGTAGAGTAAAAGGGTGGAGCCATCAACCTAGAGTTTTTCTTCCTCTCTTTCCTAGTTTTAATGCTTTCTTTGAGGGTTTTAGATCCAATCATGTCTATGGTTGACCAAATCTCTTAGCTATGGCTAAGGGGTGAAGCTTGTATCATGTTGGGATGTTTTTCTTATTTTAATTTTTATTCTTGTTGAACTTCTTTTATTCTAATTTGATATTTAAGGAATACTTTTAGTTTTTAATGGTTTGTTGTGACTCAAATTACAATAGATCTCCAATAGCTTTGAGTATCTTCTTTTCTTATTTTAAGATGGTGGGATTGGTATATCTTGTTGTTAGCCATCATCTCCTGGGCATGGTTTGGTGATGGAATCCCTTCCAATCCTCATAATTCTCCTTCATTGAGAATTAAGTCAATGAAAGTTCAAATTTGATTTTATTGATATATTTTCCAATTGGATAGGATAAGACTCCAATTCCAATTATGTGCCTTGAATCAAATAAGGAAACATCTTGATAGCTATAAGTGGATCCTTGGAACCCTAGTTTCCACCTTTAAATTTACAAGTTTTGATTAAATATTTCACAATTACTCTTCCAATTATCTAGATTTCTAATTACATCTTCTTTTAGTTCTAGTCCTAGTTACCTTTAGAAATGTACGAGTTTAATCCCTATGGATTCGACCTTGATCTTACCGAGATTGTTACTACATTACAACCCTACACTTGGAGTTATGAACAAGTTTTTGGCGCCGTTGTCGGAGACTAACGGTTGCATTTTTTTAAATTTAATTAGTTTTAGAATTAGGTTAAGATTAGGACTGACTTTTATTTTATTTCTATGTTAGGAATTTTTTTTCTAACTTGCTTTTAGAAACTAACTTACTTTTATATTTTGTAGGATTCTAACATAGCAATCTCTAATCTAGTAACCTCTTTCTAATTCTCTCTCTATTTAGATCTCTTATTTGTTTTAGTTTTTCTAGTTTCCTTTCTTAGGTTTAGGTTTAGTTACTTAAAGGCTTCGAGTGTTTCATGCCCAAGTGGGTTTGTGACAACACTCGACGTCTCTTAAGTGAAGGAGGATTGGTCGAAGGGTTGCTTATCCATCATAGGATTAGATACCACAAGAAATCCTTAGAGTTGATAGAAGTGTTGGCTGCAAATCAATCTACAAATCAACCTCCAAATCCACCTCAACCTCCAGTTGAGGAAATCTAGGATGAAAACGAGGTATAAAATGCACCCCCATCTCGTATACTATGAGATTTCTAATTACCGGCGGGGGTGAGCACGCCTTCCTATATGGTTTTTCTAGAAAATATAAGAAACCATATAGGAAGGCGACTTTATATTTTCTAGAAAAACCATATATTTTCTTATATTTTCTAATTACCGGCGGGGGTGAGCATGCATTAAAAGTTAGGAGTGATCCAACTCCTTCCAAAGTTCCATGGACTTGAATCTGAAAGTCCATATTTACACATGAAAGTGTTTGATGAGGTAGTAGCGACTTTATATTTTCCTAATGTGTCTGAGAACACAATTAAGCTAAAACTTTTTCCCTTCTCTTTGAAAGAAAAAGCTAAGACGCGGTTGCATTCTCTACGTCCATGATCTATTAGCAGATGGAACGACATGACAAGGGAGTTCATAAAGAAATTCTTCCCATATCATAAAATGAACACCTTCAGAAAGTCGATCATGAACTTTGCCTAAAAGGAAGATGAAACATTCTTCCAATGTTAGGCGCAGTTTAATGATCTTGTCAGTTCATGCCCACAACACGGTTTTAAAACATGACGCATAACAAGTTTCATCTACGATGAATTGACATCTTCCATGCGCCAAATGGTCGAGACAATGTGCAATGGGGAATTCATGAGCAAAGATGTCAATGATGTGGGAGACTATTTTAATAAACTTGCAGAAAACACACAATCATAAGACATCTCCCCTAAAGCCATTAAAACTTCTAAGCCTACTCAATCAAAGGAGAGGGGCGAAATATACTTGTTAAAAGAAAAAGACGATCTAATGCTAAAGTGGCTAGTCTCACAAGGAAACTCGAAGCCATGGAACTTAAGAAGGATGAGGCTAAGGAAGTTGTCTGTGGTATTTGTGCTTGTAATGTTCATATGACTGAAAATTGTCCAACAATACCTGCTTTTCAAGAAAAATTGAATGAGCAATTGAATGCCGTAAATAACTACCGAAGGGCCTTTCAAAGGACTCACTTTAAACACATACAACTCAAGTTGGAGAAATCATCCAAACTTCAGTTGGAGGAATGGACAAACTGATACTCCTCAAGGAGTCCCTAACCAATTTTAAATCAAGGGAAACCTCAAGAGGAATCAGTTCAAAATCCCATACAAACTCAAGAGTTCTTCTAGCAAAGTACTCTCCAAGCCTTACAAGAATTTACTAAGGCTATACAAAAAATAGACTCATGTATTATGGTTATGGAGAAAGGGATCCTTCTAGCTCAACCTATCCCTAATCTTAAACCGCAATACGGAGTTAGTGACCCAAGCTCTTCAAATTCAATTGAGCAAGCCAAGTCTATCACCACTCTTAGGAATGGAAAAATAATTGACAAATCTATTCCAGTAAGGGATGAAAAGTCTAAAGACCCGAAAGAGGACACGGATGATAGACCTAGTATTACTCCACATGGATTACAACCGGAACCTCTGAGCAAGCAGATTGCTCCATTCCTCCAACGGTTGATTGCACCAAAACCTTAGCCAACTCACAGGATATTCTAAAGGTATTTAAACAAGTGAAGGTCAACATCCCTCTTCTGGATGCTGTGAAAGAAATTCCCTCCTGTGCTAAATTTCTAAAAGACTTATGCACAACCAAGAGGTGGTAAAGTATCAAAATGAAAAATTTTCTAACAAAAAAAGTGAGTGCCATCCTCAAGCAAAGTGTGTCACAAAAATATAAAGATCCTGGTAGCCCAACTATCACTTGTATAATTGGGAATCACTAAATTGAGAACGCACTTCTTGACTTGGGGATGAGTATAAATCTAATCCCTTACTCAGTCTAGGAACAACTGGGTCTAGGTGAATTAAAACCCACCTAGACCACATTGCAACTTGCTAATCACTCAGTTCGTGTACCGAGGGGGATGATTGAGGATGTGTTGGTCTAGGTTGACAAATTCTACTATACAGTAGACTTATTGTCCTAGATACCTAGCCCATTATAGATATGAGCACTCAAATTCATGTCATACTTTGTAAGACGCGTATCCTAGTCCGTACTATTCTATCGAACCCCATGATCCTTCCCGACGAATTTCGACAATCCTTGACTCATTTCCGATGTTTGCGCATGATCCTGAGCCGAGACCTGCATGCCGAAGTCGGCTTAACCCAAGACTTGTATCTTAGTGATCGCACTGTCGTCGCAGTTCCAACGCCGTAACTCGCGCACCGACCCGATACCCAGGCTAAAAGATGTCGGCCGGCGTTCATTTCAAGAAAAATGCAGCACGTTGCGAACTTTGAGGGAATCTCTACAACATGTCCTATCAATCAATCAATCAATGTCAAGTACACACCTACCCAAGTGCAACAACCCATCCCTCTTTTTTTCAAAAGTTAACTCTCTCTCTCCCCTCACCATCCCTCTTTTACTCCATTTTTAACTAAAGTCATACCTCCCATCACCTCTCCTTACACCCACCATTCCACCTATCCCTTTTATCCATTAATTCTCCATTTCTCTAAAAAACTCTCTCCCAAGCAATAAAGCATTAAACGTCCAAGCCTTCCTAAGCAATCTCCCCAAGCTTTCTCAAACCACAGGTGTGGCCCACCCTCTCATCTCTCATCCCACCATAGAAACTCCATCATCCACCGTTAAAAGTCAAGCAAAGGAGCTAAGGAGGCTAAGGGACTAAGGAGAAGGCCTAGAGATGGGTGATTTTTCGTTAAATTTTAATTTTAAGGGCCCACTTGTTGGTGGGACCCATTTTGATGTATCCATAAGGGGCCCATAGTGGCGGGGTCCCTCTCTCTCTCTCTTTCTTTAAATGGTGATGATGATGAAGGGGTAAGTGTGGCCCACCATGAATCATATAGTTCATGTGGGACCCATTTGATGAATGTGTTGGATCTACGCCATCCAGCCCATTAGCGGGCCAAGATGAAGGAAAACACCAATATCATAGTGGTCCAAACAGGTGGGCCACGTGCATGTGGGACCCACCTTAATGTGTTAGCCACATCCATGTGGGACCCACCACAATGTTATGTATCCATGCCATCCAGTGTCCTGGATGCTGGACAGTGGCTAACATGGAGTGCGTGTACTGACATGGGCGTGTACTAACAGCTAACCAAAAAAATGGGTTCTTTTTTAAAGTTGGGGTGGACCGCCCATATAGGCCCCACCTTGATGCTTGTACTTAATCCAAGCCGTCTATCCCATCTCCCAAATCATTTTAGGCGTTGAGCTGAAAAATGAGGCTCATCCGTCTTCCTGGCGGGCCATAGTTTGGGTAATAGAATTTTCACTATTGAAATACCTGATGTTTCAGTACGCCAAAACCCATCCAATATTGGGCTCGATTCGTTTGTATTGAGCCATAAAATCTAATGGCAAGGTTGGATTTTCTGAGGTGGGCCCCACCTACCAAAAACCACTGGACCTACCATTTTTTTTTTAAAAAAAAAGGGGGAAGCAATGCAGCAGCACCTCTTGCTGCTGCTGTCAGTGTGCGGGCGGACGGACGGGCTGGCCCTCACGGCCCCAGCTGTGGGCCCCACCGTGATGTGTTTCGAACATCAACCCATGCATTTAAGGTGTCCCCTTTAAATTATAGGATATCCCAAAAATCAGCTGTATACGGAACTCAGGTGGGCCATACCATCTAAAATCATGTGAAGATATGCCCAAAACATATAAATCACTTGGTGGGGTCTACCTGAAATTTTGATGTGGCTGAAACTTGGTCTGAACCCTCAGCCAAGTGGGACATACATAATGGGTGGGCTGGATTTATGAACCACATTACGATGGGTCCCTGACCGTGACCCTATGAATAGTTTGGGTGGCAAATGAACATTACAGTGGGCCCCATGGCCATATGACCCTATCAACAGGTTGTATGGAAAATGAACATTCCAGTGGGCCCCAGTTTTCCCTAAGTCCACGTGACCTTTTAAATAGATTGGATGTCAGATAAATATCATGGTGGGCCCAGGTCACGTGTGACCTTATCAGAGGGTTGGATGGAAAAATAAATATTTCGGTGGGCCCCTGGATCCCTGTGACATATCAACAGCTAGATGGCGAATAAAAATTTCAGTGGTCCTTGGTGATTTATATGTGCATTATATTATAATATATTCTATTATAGTATATTACAGTATAATATATATACGAAGGGTGGGCCACGTGCATGGGATCCACCGCTTGTGTATGTGTTCCTGTTCCACCATCCAGATGGAACGGTGGCTCACCATGATATGTGAGTAACTCCACCATGTACATGTATTTCATCAATGTCGTACATATGTTTTATATCCACGTTGTCCACCTTATATGAGGCCTACCTTGATTTGTTTAAGGCCCATTGTTGAGGCCTACCTTGATTTATTTAAGGCCCATTGTTGAGGCCTACCTTGATTTGTATGAGGCTGATTTATCAGGTGGACCACACCACAGAAAACAGTGGAGAGATGAACGCCTACCATTGAAGTCCTTTTTGGACCATAGTAATCTTGGATTAAATTGATATTTGTTTTCCTCCCAAACCAAGTCTTTGTGACTTTACTAACAGACTAGATGGGAAATAAACTTGAGGGTGGGCCTTAGAATTGTAAACGGTGAAAATCATTATCTCCACTTCTATTTGTGGAATGGTCCAGATCCTTCAATATGATTCTTTTTTTGGGATGTATGAGGCCCACGTATATGAGGCCACCTTGATATACATAAGGCCCAGTTATGAGGCCTATAGCGATGCATATGTAGCACAAATATAAGGCTCGTTGTGATATGATTTTGGCCCATCTGAAGAGGCCCATTATGGTGTATTATGGCCCGTTTAGTGAGGCCTGATATGATGTATTTGAGGCCCATGGGTTGAGGCCTATTATGATATATTTGGGGCCCATGGGTCGAGGCCCATTGAGATGTATTTAGGGCCCATGAGTTGAGACCAATTAAGATATATTTGAGGCCCACTTGATTGTATTAGGCCCATGTGTAGGGCCCACCTATTGTGTGTTTGAAGCCCATGGGTTGTGGCCCATTGTGATGTGTTCGAGGCACATGGGTGAGGCCCATTGTGATATATATGTCCCTTGTTCGAGGTCGTGGGCCTACTATATATTTGGCTTTATGTGGGCCACTCCTTGGGAATAATGTTGGTTAAATAACCACATTGATGAGCAATAATGGTTTAATGTTTACATTGTGACCTTCCCTTAGGTCTTGTTAGGCCCATTCTCATCATTCTCTTAGTGGGTTAACCCTAATTAGTGGGCCTCATTCGCCATAAACGGATGGTTTTGCACTATTGGATTTGATATAACCACGGTCGAGGCTGATTTCGATTGTCAATTCTGACTCCAATTGTCATAACTGATTTGCCGACTTTGATTATCGATCGATTCTGATTGACGTGACCGATTACCGATCGAGGCCGATTATCGTGACTGATTATCGATCGTGGCCGAATGCCAATTCTGCTTGTCGTGGCCAATTGACCGATTACCGATAAAGGCCGATTATCATGACTGATTACCGATCGTGGCTGAATGCCAATTCTGCTTGTCATGCCCAATTGATCAATTACCGATCGAGGCCGATTATCGTGATTGATTACCGATTGTGGTCGAATGCCGATTTTGCTTGTCGTGGCCAATTGACCGATTACAGATCGAGGCCGATTATCGTGATCGATTACTAATTGTGGCCGATTGCCGATTCTGCTTGTCGTGGTCGATTGCCGATTCTGATTTGTCGAGGCCGATTTCTGAATTTTCAAGGTCGATTGTCGAGACCTATATGATGTATATGCAACCCGTAATTGAGGCCCATTGTGGTGTGTATTCGGCCTGTGTGATGTATATACGGCCCGTATTTGAGGCCCATTGCAATGTGTATTTAGCCCGTGCGTAAGGCCCAATGTGATGTATATGAGGCCTATATGATGAGGCCCATTATGATGCATTTGAGGGTTAGGTGATGGAGCCCAGTATGATGTATATTAGGCCCATGTGAGAGGCCCATCGTGATGTGTAGTAAGCTCTTGAGAGAGGCCCATGGTGTTGTATAATTGACCCTTGTGTGAGATCATGGGTTCACTATATGTTAGGATCCATGAGGGTCATTCCTTGGGGACAATGTTGGTTAAATGTCCACATTGTCGAGGTCGATTGTCGATGCTAGTTATTGATACCGATTATGAGTATGTGATAGCATAGCATCATGATACATGCCTATACGCATCATCTGCATGTTTGTTATGAGATGTGGTTGATCATTGCATATGTCATTGAGCATGTTGTTATGAGACTCCCTGATAGGCGAAGGTTATCTCACATGAGTGCACGGCATACGCAGGATTGATGCATGCCTAGATTGTATGACTCATGCATCTTGCATTATGTACTGTGATTACTATACTCCCTAGCGACATCAGGGCCGTAGTCTCCACAGGCATATCGTGGATGGCTAGAGGGGACACCGAAAATGTTTGGTTTTAGCATATGGGCTTCATAGATGTTCCTGGGTGAAAATTCCTAAACCTTCGTGGCCAAGAGACGCCCCAATGTCTAGACTGAGTGGATACATGAGGCCCGAGTGCCGAATACCAGGAAGCCGCGTCTCCCACTGTGTCGTGGTCGGTTGGGAGGGGGTGTGGCCTTACCCACCCGAGGGTAGGGGGTATTGCTTGGCTGAATGGGTCCGCTATCGACGTGCCGGGTAGATATTGGCTGACTACTGGCCAGGCGGATAGTGAGGTCTCTTCCACTTGCATGGTTGCGCGTCTAGTGGGCGGCGATGCATGTAGAGTGTACTAGACCCCGGTAATGATCCCAGAGATGAACCGTACTGATATGTGGACTTATTGAGCAGGAGTTGCATATTCATTCATTCATTCATTCACTATCCACTCGGCTAGTGGTGCGCAACTATTTATTACGTGTACCTTCGCATGGCTAGGATTTCGGTTGGGCATGCGACTAACCTGAGATTAGGAGTTTACCACATTGAGTCTAACTATCCAAATTTAAGTATGGGACTGGCTTGGATAGAAGTCCCTTGTGATGGATCCCATAGCCTGCGATACTATGTACTATCATCCCGACTCCACACTCCAGCATGGTCATTCCATTCACACCACATATTGCATTACATCTGCGGCATATGGTATTTTAGGTTACTGTGTTTTTACATTTATATGGTCTAGATACAATTGACGTTATTCGTGGACTCATCAGGAATTACATACTGCATCGCATCCTCGGCATTTGATATTTGGATCTTTATGACTCCTCATTTGCATAGTTGTTCTATATTGCATATTCTGATATTGATTGACTCATGGACTTGTCCATATTTCCGCTTACTCTATTATCATATAATTCATGATCTTGTTAGTAATTCTGCTTATTCCAATATTGTATGATTTATGGATTACCAGTATTTTCGGTACTGTATGATGATGACATTGTATTGAATACTTAGCACTTACCTTGTGCACACACTTATACCACCCTCTAAGCTTTCTATAAGCTTATGCATGATAGATGTGTATAGGTGATGTTCGGTTGCAGCAGTATTGAGCTTGGAGCATACAGTGGTCTTCTGGAGCTTGATTTTCAATTTACGTATTCCCCTTACAGCATTATACTCAAATAATTATATTAGTGGATAAGTGATGATGATGTTGCCTCTGTGATTTGGGAAATCTTGTGGTTATGCTTAGTATGAGATAAATGTATATTGAAAAATCCTCCTTGTAGGATCCCAGGATCGGAATCTGGTGTATGTACGCTGGGAGCCGAGAATGGGGTACTACGGAGGCTGTTAGCACCGGATTCGGCGATCAAAAATTTTATGAGCCCGGTTTCCGTGTTAGGGGCGTGACATACTTGGTCTCCTGTTCCTTGCTACTTCCAACACTATCATCAATTGTAGGAATTTGTCTTTTGGAAATATGACATTGGAGCTCAATATCTTTTTCAACATGAGCAGACAGGCACAAGATGATGACGAGGCTCAGGATACAAATATGAAATATTCTTTCGTGGAAGATAGAGCCCTGATGACCTTATCCTCTAACCCTCAAGAGACATGCTTAGCCCACTCCCCTAATTTAGATGATGACACCATTAGGGAGATGGATGTCATGCTTGATACTGCGCCAGTACTTGAAGTTAACTGGTTCAGGCTAAATGTTCATGTACAACATCAATTGTGAATTCAAGCTTTCAAGCTTCAAGAGTTCAAGATTTTTAAAGCTTCGTACGAAGTCAAGACAACGTTCCTAGATTTTGATACTCAAGTTTGAGCTTTAACGTTAGTCAATTTCAAGCTTCAAGAGACTCAAGTTCAAGCTTCATCCTATAACAAGATATCAAGCTTCGCGAACTTCAAAGAACGACTATCAACTGAAGGAAAAGAAGTTTCAATGTTCATACATCATGTATAAGGTATGAATGACCTTAAATTGACCTTAGGGTAGGTCATTTTGAATACATAATTCAATTAGATCATTTTATAAGTGAATAGACTGTTTCTCGACTAGTCTTGGACTTTGTTCGACTAGTCCTAGCACTGGCTTAACCAGTCCAAGAAATTCATCGACCAGTCCTAAGTTTGTTTTAAATTTTTAAAATTTTTTGTTAATCCTCGACCAGTCGTGGAGACTGCTCGACCGATCGTGTGAACAGTGCTCGACTCGTTCTCGACCAGCCCTACAGCCTTGACTCAAAGTCCAGCAACTAAATCTAGTTCCACACAACCAGTCGTGGACAAGTCACGACCAGTCGTGGAGGTCCCTCGAATGGTCGTGAAGGGTCTACGACCAGTTGCGGAACAGCTTTCTCTTATCGAGCTCAAAATTTCAAAAATCTGTTGGTCCTACGACCAGTCATAGTGTCCTCTCGTAAACACGATTTCTTCAGTTATAAATAGAGCACGAATTTCAGAGTTTTTTTATTGAATTCAAACTAAATCAATACGCCACTCTGAGAGATAAGTTAGTGATCTTTTTAAGCTATATTATGCTCATTTAATATTCTCTTTTATTAGCTTTCTTTGCATTTGATTTTGAATTTCTGCATTCCAATTTTATTTGAAAGAGGGATTGAAGTTTTCCCATTTCTTGGAATCAAAATTAAATCAAGCTAGCCCAAGGTGCTTTAAATCTAAAATCAATTTAGAACCTAGAACCATTTCATAAGTGAGTTTGGACATTAAACTTCTTACTTTGAACTTCTCCGATTTGGTTCTTTTGGGCTACATCAAAAAGAGAATATCCAGGTATTTTACATTATTGTAAATTTCTGTATTTTGGTTTTATTGAGATTGTGCCAGAAAAATATCGCTGTTTTGGTTTGTCTGAGGTGATCCAGAAAACTCAAAGTGTGGGGTTTTTGAATTGTGTAAGCCCACTTGAAAGATACAATTGTGAGAGTTTTAGGTGAACCTGAAAAAACCTATTTACATAGTGAACACTAATATCCACTGTGTGAGGATATTAAGGGTGGAGTAGTAGTGTGGCTGTTTTTCTAAACAGTTGGTGTACACACAAGCGAACCACTATAATTTCTAGTCTTGTGGATGATTGTAATTTCCTTTTTTGCATTGTGGAGAATGTTGTAATTTCTTTTATGTAAGTGTAGAGAATGTTGTAATAGCTTAGATTTCTTTTGTTGCTATTTATTTCTTTATTCCTCTATATCAGTTTGAGTTTTTGATACACAAACCGTTATAGTAAGGTTGTCCTGCCATAAACCCTTAGTTTTTATGGTGTAAGGTTATCTTTAGAACAACATCTGTATCAACCTCTCAATACTTGTTCATTTGAGGTTATCTTTAAATTCAGCATTGTGGAATTGTCTATTGCTATATGTATTTAATTTATTTAAATTCCACTGTTAATTTTTTAATTTGGCACAGTCCTATTCACCCCCCCCTCTAGGACATATAGCTCGGCATTTTCAAGTGGTATCAGAGCCTAATAACTCGTTTTTATTGTTATTACTTTTTAGATTAATTTCCTGAGCTAATCGATCTAAGCTTTGTAAGATGTCAAATTTTGATAGCCTATTAGTCACTAGGCTTCCACCATTTGATGGCTCCAATTATGCCTATTGGAAAGCCAGGATGAGAATTTTATTAAAATCCATAGATGAGAGCATGTGGTAAGCCACAGTGACTGATTGGACCCCTCCTACCACTAAAGTAACTAGCATCGATGGATCCAAAACTATGAGAGTTACACCTTACTTCTCTTGGACCACACTTCAGAAAAGTGAGAGTAGTGCCAATGCAAAAGCACTAAATGCAATCACTTACGCACTATCACCAAATGAATTCAAAAGAATTATATCTTGTGATACTACAAAGTAAGCCTGGGATATTTTAGAAATGACACACGAGGGAACATCAATTGTTAAGAAATCTAAAGTCAAAATCCTCACAACCAAATTTGAGGAAATACGTATAGAGGAAAGTAAAACTTTCATGGACTTTTATACTATATTAAATGACATTGTTAACTCTATGTGGGGTCTCGATGATAAAATCCCAAAAAGTAAAGTCCGTGCAAAGATACTACGCTCACTACCTAAATGGTTCAATTCAAAGGTGACTGCAATTCAGGAACTTCATGATATGGACAATATTAGGGTAGAAGAATTAGTTGGCTCATTACAGACTTATGAGTTAACTTTTAAAGCTTCTAAAGGTAAATCCATTACCCTTAAATCTTCTAAATATTTTTCTCAAGAAAATAGTAATAATTCTGATTTAGAAAATTCTAAAGATGATATGGCCCTTTTAGTTAAAAAGTTTTATAAAATTTTCAAAAGTAAAAAGAGGGTTGATTTTCAAAAATCTAATGATAAGAAAATATCCAAATCTAAAACTTGAAAATCATTAAAAGATAACCAATGTTACAACTTCCATGAATATGGGCATTTAGTAAACAAGTGTCCTAAAAAGGACAAACACAAAAAGAAGGGTATATTGGCTACTTGGGATGAATTTTCCTGCTCTGAAGCCTCTTCTAAGTCAAAAGATTCTGAAACCGAGTCAGGTAATGAAGTCAAATCCCTTATAACTCTAGCCAAGTTCACTTTTTCAGATAATGATGATTCAACTAGTGAAGAAAATCTGAATAGTGATCAGGAAAATGAAGATCTTCAAGATGCTTATAATGCCCTATACATGGGAAGTTGTAAAATTGCGGTAAAACTAAAACTTCTGAAAGAAAAGTTTTCAAAACTTTAAGAAAATTTTGATACTCTTATTTTAGAAAAATTCCACATTTCAGATTGTTTTGAAAAAACTAAATGCGATTAAATTTCAAAACTTCCCTTATTGAAAATCTAAAATCTGAAAATGAAAAACTAAAACATGAAGTCTCTTCACTTTTGAGTCTAAAAGACGCTTGGAGGTATGCACAAGGTGATCCTAAGTTAAAAAACTATTATTCGGATCTAGAAAATGTGGTGACCAATCCGGTTTGGGCTACGACAAAAATATGCCTCCTAAACATAAGAATACTCATCCTAAGTTTGTGAAAGGAGAGTCTTGAAACTCAAAAGGGAAAAGTTCAAATCAAAATTATTCTAAAAATGCTAAAACTTTTCAATCCTTAAAACCTAAAAGCAACCATATCAACTATAAAAATCAGAATTGTAATCTTTTAACTAAGAAAATTGTTGATTTACTTAAGGAGCTCTTAAAATCTAACTCAAAGGGTCGGTCTTATATCAACTACAAACATAAGAAGACCAACTATACTCCTAAACCCAAAACTGTAATGAAATGGGTTCCTAAGGTTACTTGCTTGGTTGCCCACACGACTTTCAAAGCTTCAAGCCATTCAAAGTGGTACCTAGACAGTGGATGCTCCAGGCACATGACTAGTGAGAAAGGTCTATTCACCAATCTTAAAGACATGACTGATAGTTCAGTCACATTTGGTGATGATAGCAACTACAGGATTATTGGCCAAGGTACGGTTTAACTTTTTAACCTCCCTTTATTTGAGAATGTTTTATATGTAGAAGGTTTAAAACATAACTTATTAAGCATTTCTCAAATATGCGATAAAAACCATAGCGTAAAATTTTCCAACCTAGGGTGTGAAATTTTAAATAAAAATGGTTCTGTAATATTAACTGGTCATAGAACTTCTAAAAACAGCTACATCATAAGTGATTATAGCTCATCTAATCTATCGTGCTACATGGTCTATACCGATGAGACCGAGTTATGGCATAAATGCCCTGGACATGTACACTACCATAACTTATATAGATTAAGCAAAAGAGAGTTAGTAAGAGGCCTACTCAAAATACAAAAAATAGACAAAATATGTGGTGAATGCTAGATTGGCAAGAAAACTAGGAGCTCTCACAAAAAGGTGGACTCCAATGCCACATCTAAACCGCTCGAACTCCTCCATATGGATCTTATTAGACCAATTAGAATGGAGAGTCGAGGTGGCAAAAAGTATATTCTGGTAATCGTTGATGACTTTACCAGATATACTTGGGTAGTCTTCTTAAGAGACAAATCAGAAACTCTCGATGAAGTTAAAAGTGTTCTTAGACGTATCCAAACTGAAAAAGAGACTCAAGTCTATAAGATCCATAGCGATCATGGATCAGAATTTGAGAATATCGGTTTTGAAAAGTTTTGCAGTGATCAGGGAATATCTCATGAATTCTCTGCGTCCAAAACACCATAACAAAATGGTATAGTAGAAAGAAAAAATAGAGTGCTTTAGGAAATGGTAAATGTAATGTTAAACAGTATGAAGCTCACTAAAAATCTTTGGGCCGAAGCCGTAAATACTGCATGTTATATAATTAACTGTGTTTATACTAGAAAATCAAACCATAAAATGGCTTATGAAATGTGGTTTGATAAAAAGCCTACTATCAAATACTTTCAAGTTTTTAGCAACAAGTGCTACATTTTACGTGACCGAAAAAATCTGGGTAAGTTTGACACTAAAAGTGATGAAGGGATATTTTTAGGGCATGCTTTGAATAGTCGAGCATATCGGGTTCTTAATAAGAGGACCGGTGTAATTCAAGAATCAATTAATGTGGTTATTGACGATCACTTGAATACACCTGTCTCAAGTTCAGATAATGATGAAGTACTTTTAATTGATAAACCAGATTCTTCATCAAGTCAAAATAACTTCAAACTGAGAACTGTTAAAGACCATCCAACTAATCAAATTCTCGGAAACCTTCTCACTGGTGTATGCACTCGTAGATAACTAGAAGATGTGTGTAACTACGTGTGCTTTACATCCTAGATAGAACCGACTAATGTAAAAGAAGCTCTTACTGTTGAAAACTGGATAGTAGTGATGCAAGAAGAGCTTAATCAATTTGTTAGAAATGATGTTTGGTACTTAGTTCCTAGACCAAAAGATAAACATATTATCAAAACTAAGTGGATTTTCAAAAATAAGTCTGATGAACTTGGTAATATAATTCGAAACAAGGTTAGACTGGTTGTACAAAGGTACACACAAATTAAAGGCATCGATTATGATGAAACCTTTGCCCCAGTAGCTCGTTTTGAATTAATCAGACTATTTATATCCATTGCTTGCTTTAAAAAATTTTAAATTTATCAAATGGATGTAAAGAGTGCTTTTTTAAATGGTGATTTACATAAAGAAGTGTATGTTGAACAACCAACGGGTTTTGAAGACCCTAAGAATATTGATCATGTCTATCGCCTAAAAAAGGCTCTCTATGGTTTAAAACAAGCTCTCAGGGCATGGTATGAAAAATTGACTAAGTTTTTACTAAGTCATAACTTTATAATGAGAAGTGTTGATAAGACTCTGTTTGTAAAGAAACATAATGATCACATTTTAATAGTGTAAATTTATATTGATGATATTATTTATGGATCTACCTATGCTAACATGACTATTGAGTTTGCAGATCTTATGAAATCTAAGTTTGAAATGAGCATGGTTGGAGAATTGAATTATTTTCTTAGGTTGCAAGTTAAACAACAACATGATGGTTTCTTTATTTCTCAAACCAAATATGCTCTGAACTTAGTTAAAAAAATTCGGATTTGAGAATGAGAAAAATTTTGATACTCCTATGAGTACGACTCTAAAACTCTCAAAGGACTCTACAGGTAAGAAAGTGGACCCCAAATTGTATCGCAGTATGATAAGTGGCTTGGTATATTTAACTGCGAGTCGACCTGATATTGCATTTAGCGTAGGAATTTATGTTAGATATCAATATGACCCTAAAGAGTCACATTTAACTGTTGTTAAGCGGATTATGCGATATGTCACAAGTTTAGCTGATCTGGGTCTTTGGTATTCACATGATACTAGTGTTCAATTAGTTGGTTACATGGATGCTGATTGGGCTGGTAACATTGATGACCGAAAATCAACTAGTGGTGGTTGTTTCTATGTTGGGAACTGTTTAGTTTCTTGGTAAAGTAAGAAACAAAGTTCTGTATCGCTCTCAACTTTTGAGGTTGAATACATTGCAGCAGGAAATGCATGTACTCAGCTTGTATGAATGAAAAGAATGTTAAGCGATTATGGAATTCCACAAGATTCTATGGTTTTATATTGTGATAATTCTAGTGCAATTAATATATCTAAAAATCCAATCCAGCATTCGCGAACCAAGCATATTGACATTAGATACCACTACATTCGTGAATTAGTAGAAGACAAGATAATCTCTTTAGAATATATCCCGACCAAGACTCAACTTGCTGACATTTTCACGAAACTGCTCGACAAAAGTAAGTTTTTTAAATTGAAATTTGAGCTAGGTATGTGCAATTTGAATTGATTATTCATGCATTTCTGTATTATATTGTATATATTTGTTATTTTATTTGTTTAAATTTTCAAAATTTAAGAAAAATGCGTATTTTTGGCAGTGCACGACCAGTCAGGTACATACTCGACCAGTCGTGGCACGACCGGTCGAGTATGTCCTCGACCAGTCATGTAGCACGGGTTTGATGTTTATTTGGGGAAAAAAATCTTTTTTTCTTCATTTGGGTTTCTTCTCCAATGGGTCTTAGCTCGACCGGATCTCCCTAGTTCTTCAAGGTTAGTGGTTTATTTCCATTTATCTTGTAGATTCAAGTTCATATCACTTCTTTTTCATCTTTGGAGTGATTTATTTCTTGTTTCATTGAGGTTTTTGGGGTTTTCTTCTCCAAAATCTAATTTTGAGAAAACCCACTCTACTTCTTTTACAACCTTTTGATTCCTTGTATTCCTAGTTTCAAATGGAAGGTAGAGGCAAAAAGAAAAGTTCTCGTAGTCCTTCAACATCTAGATCGATACCTATTACAAGGCGCTACCTTCGGTCACCCGAAGATGATCCCTCTTATGTGCGGGATTTAAGGTTGCGCAATGTTATAGTTAAATGACCTGTTCATGTTAAACATCTTGCTCCATTTGAAATCCTTCCTCTTCTCTAATTTGTAGGATGGGTTAACATTCTACATCAGGGTGGGCTGGCATACCGGTCTATTACGTAAGCTATATATGCATGAATTTCTGATTTTTCAACTAAAAATTTAACTTTTATTATAGCAATTAGAGAAGGTCCATTTAAAGTAGACCGACATCTGATTTCTGGCCTAATGGACATACCTGTCAATGATGAAGGTATTCCAATTAGCACTCTAATAGCTAAACCATCTGAATCAGAAAAATTTTTGCTTACTAGAGCATTGTGCAATATAGATGTGCAATGGAGTCAAAATGGGAATGCGCTTGCTTCAAAATATTTGTTACCTAGATAAAGGGTCCTTCACAGGATATTTATTTCAAATCTTTATCCACGTTCTGGTACCAAAACCGAACTCACCTCTTTCATGGTTCGGATTCTGCATTTCATCATCTCTGGTGCATCTGTATGTCTTCCTTCTTTAATCTGTCATTCCATCATACAATTTTGTCTCCATCCTGGACACAGTGATATCCCTTTTGCATATCTTATGACTGTGTTGGCCACCCATATGTTAGTGGCTATGCCTGTTGGAGAGGCTCTTATTCAACACCTATTCTTCAACAACTCAAATATAAACAAGATGAATTTGAAGTTGGCCGCAGGCCAAGTCAATGTAGGTGCTAGTGGAAATGATGCCACAAATAAAGAAAAAGCTGGTGATTTACCTCCAGATGACAATAACATGGACGATATCTTTGATGTGATCGAATCAGATTCTGAGGCTAGCCCTGATTATCAGCCTTCTGATTTCGCTGAGATGTTGAATACTCTTGAGGAATATGTGGCTCAGATTCATGTAACCCAGGATTCTCAATTTGCTTATATGCATAAATATATGAGGCGCATTAATAAGGGTTTACATCAAATTGATCTATCTATTCCTGATCCCTCTTCAGGATCTGATAGTATTTTCTAACTTTGGTTTGTAATAACTTTAATGATACTTGGATTTCTTTTGTCTTGTGAGGTTATACTTGACTTAACTTGGTAGTACTTGGTGGAACTTGGTTATTTATGTTTAAACATGACTTGTTTATGGATTTAATATGTTGACTATCTTGATCGTTTATTCCTCAATACTCTTCTTATTCTTCCTTCTTTATCTACTTCCACTTCTATTTCTTGATTCCTTCCTTTGTCATATTGTGACAAAAGGGGGAGAATTTTGGCATGCATAATATATGGTGATTGTGATATATTGGTATATATGGTATATGGCATGTGGATTATATATGGATTGTGGATTATGGATGAATTGCTTATGAATGATTCTATTTTAGTGAAGGGGTGAAGGGGAGTTAAGTAAGGGGGAGTACTGTTGGTGGAATTGATTGTTAATGAAATTGATAACTGGTGCATGATTCTTTAACCAGGTTGTAACTGGTTTCTTTTTATAACTGGTGCATGATTCTTTGTGCATATAATGCTTATGTTTATATGGAGTTATTTTGTCACAAATTTGATAAAGGGGGAGATTATAAGTGCAAAGGTTTCTAGCTCCTATAATTATCAAATTTTATAGTGCTAAAACCTCTCTTGGAATCCGTGTCTTATGTAGCTCATCTACATAATGAAGTCTGTGCATCTCTCAAGTACAAGGGTCTTTAGTTCAAAAACTTCAAAGGTAAGATTACTTGTTCATGTTCATGTACAACATCAATTGTGAATTCAAGCTTTCAAGCTTCAAGAGTTCAAGATTTTTAAAGCTTCGTACAAAGTCAAGACAACATTCCTAGATTTTGATACTCAAGTTCGAGCTTCAATGTTAGTCAATTTCAAGATTCAAGAGACAGAAGTTCAAGTTTCATCCTATGTCAAGATCTCAAGCTTTGCGAAATTCAAAGAACGACTATCAATTGAAGGAAAAGAAGTTTCAATGTTCATACATCATGTATAAGATATAAATGACCTTAGATTGACCTTAGGGTAGGTCATTTTGAATACATAATTCAATTAGATCATTTTATAAGTGAATAGACTGTTTCTCGACTAGTATTGGACTCTGTTTAACTAGTCCTAGTACTGGCTCAACCAGTCCAAGAAATTCCTTGACCAGTCCTAAGTTTGTTTCAAAATTTTGAAATTTTTTGTTAAGCCTCTACCAGTCCTGGAGACTGCTCGACCAGTCGTGTGAACAGTGCTCGACTCGTTCTCGACCAGTCCTACAGCCTCGACTCAAAGTCCAACAACTAAATCTGGTTCCACATAACCAGTCGTGGAGGTCCCTCAACCGGTCATGGAGGGTCTACGACTAGTCATGGAACGACTTTCTCTTATCACGCTCAAATTTTCAAAAATCCGTTGGTCTTACGACTAGTCTTGGTGTCCTCAGGACTAGTTGTGAACGCGATTTCTTCACTTATAAATAGAGCGCGAATTTCAGAGTTTTTCATTGAATTCAGGCTAAATCAATACACCACTCTGAGAGATAAGTTAGTGATCTTTTTAAGCTATATTGTACTCATTTAATATTCTCTTTTATTAGTTTTCTTTGCATTTGATTTTGAATTTTCGCAATCCAATTTTATTTGAAAGAGGGATTGAAGTATTCCCATTCCTTGGAATCAAAATCAAATCAAGCTAGCCCAAGGTGCTTTAAATCTAAAATCAATTTCGAACTTAGAACCATTTCATAAGTGAGTTTGGACATTGAACTTCTACGTTGAACTTTAACTCCGATTTGGTTCTTCCGGTCTGCATCAAAAAGAGAATATCCAGGTATTTTACATTATTGTAAATTTTTGTATTTTGGTTTCATTGAGATTGTGCCAGAAAAATCTCTTTGTTTTGGTTTGTCTAAGGTGATCCAGAAAACTCAAGTGTGGGATTTTTGAATTGTGTAAGTCCACTTGAAAGACACAATTGTGAGGATTTTAGGTGAACCTGGAAAAACCTATTTTCATAGTGAACGCTAATATCAACTGTGTGAGGATATTAGGAGTGGAGTAGTTGTGTGGCTGTTTTTCTAAACAGTTGGTGTACACACAAGCGAACCACTATAATTTCTGGTCATGTGGATTAATTGTTTATTTCTATTTGTGGATGACTGTAATTTCCTTTTTTGCATTGTGGAGAATGTTGTAATTTCTTTTATGCAAGTGTGGAGAATGTTGTAATAGCTTAGATTTCTTTCCTTGCTATTTATTTCTTTATTCCTCTGTATGAGTTTGAGTTTTTGATACACAAACTCCTAGCTCGTACCGTTCTGTTGGCTTCTGCGGTCCTCCCAGTCGAATTCCGACAGCTCGTAACCTATAATCGATAGTTGCACGTGACTCTAAGTCGTATCCCATATTCCTGAGTTGACTCGACCCAAGACCTGTAGCAGTGCGACCGTGCCGTCGTCGCGATTCCGATGACGCGTCTCGTGAGCCGAGGCGATACCCAGGCCAAGAGATGTGGGCCCACGTTCAGTTCAAGGAAAACACCGTGCATTGCAATTTTTAAGAGAATCTCTACCCTAAACGTCACATCAATCCATTAATCAAAGTCTAAGTACACAACTTACCTAGCCATTCCTTTTTCACCTACAAGGCATGGCTCTCATTCCTCTTTCACCCAAAAGTCAACAAGCACCATGCTCCCTCATCCCATCACCTCATCCATCACCACTCCCCTCTCTCTCATTTTTCTCACTCCATTCCAAGCAACTCCCATGAGAGTGGACATCCAAGCTCTCCATGGGAGAGAAGCTAGGTGTGGCCCACCTTCCTACCACCCAATCCCACCCTCTAAAATCAATCTTAACCATTGAAATGTATTCTTTAGAGCAATAGAACATGTTGATGGAAGGAGTCCAAGAAGATCAAAGGTGGGTGCTCCTCTCCTTCTCTCTCTCTCTCTCTCTCTCTCTCTCTCTCTATCTCTCCTTCCCATCTTGTGATCCATCATGATGTATGTATTTTATCTATACCAGCCACCCATGGGCCCGCCTTACTGACTCTCCAGATGGCCCACTTGACTGTCCATTTGGACAGGCCTGGTTGAAAGGAAAACACAAATATCAGCTGTATCCAAATCTGTGGTGGGCCACATGTGTGGATCCACCAAGGGTGCATGCATTTCATCCATTTGGTGGAGACCTACCATAAGGTTTATTTTTCATCCAGACTGTCCAGCCACCTGGACGTGGTCATGGACCCCACCACGATGTACTTGTCTCATCCGTTCATCCATCAGCAGGGAGTGGGACCACTCCACATGAGATGCACATGTGGAGATGGACCCACATCGATGCATGCATTCTAAAATCCACGCCGTCGTCCGTCCAGTGGTCCAAAGTTTGGACGCTGGACCCCTCTCCCCTTTAATATATATATATATATATAAAAAAATAGTCTTTAGGTGGGCCGCTCATGCAAGCCCCACCTTGACGTATGTGTCCAATCCACGCCGTCCATTCCATTTCCCATTTCATTTTAGGCGTTGATCCGAAATTTGAACCAATTTGATTCTTGGGCAGGCCATACCATAAGAAATAGAGGTATTACCATTAAAACCACCCTGATTCTTCTATTCGTCAAAAAACATGTCGCATATTGGTCTCATTTGGACGATTAGGGGCCGTAGAATCCAATGGCCAGGTTGGATTTTTCATAGGTGGGCCCTATGTATGAAAAACCACAGAATAAAAAAAATTTTAAAAAAATAACAACCATGCAGCAGCGCCTACTGCTGCAGCGTCAGCAGCACAGGACGCTGCTGTCGTTGACGCAGATAAGGCAGGGACGTGGTCCCACTTGTAAGCCCCACCATGATGTCATTTGTTCATGACACCATGCATTTGTTGGGTCCCTTTGGGACAGTGGGTCCCCCCAAAAATCACCTACATTTGGGACTCAGGTGGCCCACATGGCAGGAAACAGTGTGTTTGAACGCTACCATTAAAACCCTTTTCAGGTAACAGAAGTTTTGGATCATATGAAATTTGTTTTTTTTTCCTTTTTGTCTAGGTACGTGTGACCTCCTCAACAGATTGGATGGCAGATAAGCATTACGGTGGGCCCCACTTGAGACCCACAGATGTATGTGTTGTACCCCCACGTGTGAACCCACCATGTAAATATGTAGTGGTCCTCCATCGTCTAGAACGTCCAGAGGTCTAGATGGTTGCTCTTTATAATTTAAATATATTATATTATATTATAATATGATACATTATATATACTATATTATATTATATTATATTATATATATGAAAGGTGGGGCCACGTGTGTGGGTCCCACCGCTGATGTATGTGTTCCAGCGCCACCATTCAGATGGAACGGTGGCTCGCCATGATATGCGACCCCCACCATGATACCTGTATTTCATCAATGTCGTCCATATGTTTTATATCCACGCTGTCCGTCTTACATGACGTCATTGGTGTGGCCCATTGGATATACATGGGCCCCATTGTTGTAGCCCATTCATGTACATATGGCCCGTGTGATTAGGCCAATTTTGATGTATTTGTGGCCCGTTGTTGAGGCCCACCTTGACATATATAAGACCCATTTGAGGAGGCCCATCTTAATGTAGTTATGACCCATGTGATTATGCCCACCTTGATATATACATGAGGCCCATGTGATTATACCTACCTTGATATATACATCAGGCCCATATAGTGCGGCCCATTTAATGTATATGAGGCCCATATAGTGCGGCCCATTTAATGTATATGAGATCCATATGTCGCGACCCACATGATGTATATGTTTTATCCAGGCCGCCCGTCCAGGGCTGGGTCAATATTAACATTGTACATCTGCTCCGTCCATCCATTTTTGCACCCATCAGTGATGGGCCCACTACCTCATGGGACCTACCACATGGACATTAGCCCAAATAGAAGGTGCATCCAATCCCAAGTGGTCCACATGAGGAAACATTGGTGATGGGATGTCCACCGTTGGAACCAGTTGGGGCCACTTGCACATGTCAGAGACCCCACCTTGACGTGCCTTTACCACCCAACCTACACATAGGGTCATTCAGACCTGGTTGAAATGAAAACACAAATACCAGCTTGGGCTGATACGCTGGACCCACCACAGCGTGAGACCTGCTGTGATGTATGTATCTTATCTACGTTGTTCCTATTGGGACCTACCATGATTTCTGTGTTTTATACACACCGTGTATCCATTTAGCTCGTATGGGGTGGGCCCCTGTTGTCATGCCCCAAACCCGAAGATCGGATTCACAGGAATCTCAATCGCCGAATCCGGTGTCGACAGCCTCCGTAGTACCCCATTCTCGGCTCCTAGCGTCCATACGCCAGATTCCGATCCTAGGATCCTACAAGGAGGATTTTTCAATGTACATTTAACTCATAATAAGCATAAACACAAGATTACCCAATTCACAAAGGCAACATCATCATCACATATCCACTAATATAATCATTTGAGTACAATGCTGAAAGGAAAATACATGATATTGAAAATCAAGCTCCAGAAGACCGCCGCACGCTCCAAGCTCAACACTGATGCCACCTAACATCGCCTGCACGCATCTATCGTGCATAAGCTTATAGAAAGCTTAGAGGGTGGTGTAAGTGTGTGCACAAGGTAAGTGCCAAGTATTCAACACAATGTTATCATCATACAGGACCGAAAATACTGGTAATCCATAAATGGTACAATATCGCAATAAACAGAATCACTAACAAAATCATGAATTACCAGAGTAAGCAGAAATACTGACAAGAGTAGGAATTATCAGAGTAAACATAAATACTAGCAAGATAATAAATTATACGATACCAGAGTAAGCGGAAATACGGACAAGTCCATGAATCAATCAATATCAGAATACGCAATATAGAACAGCTATGCAGATGATGAGTCATAAAGAGCTAATTATCAAATACCGAGGATGTGATGCAGTATGTAATTCCTGATGAGTCCATGACTAGCGTCAATCATATCTAGACAATATAAATGCAGAAACACAGTAACCCAAAATACCATATGTCGTGGATGTAATGCCATATGCGGTAAGAATGGAATGACCATGCCGGAGTGTGAAGTCGAGATGATAGTACGTAGCATCGCAGGGACTTCTATCCAAACCAGTCCCATACCTAAATTTGGATAGTCAGACTCAATGTGGTAAACTCCTGATCTTAGGTTAGTCGCACGCCCAACCGAAATCCTGGCCATGCGAAGGTACACGTAAGAAATAGTTACGCACCACCAGCCCGAGTAGATTGTGAATGAATGAATGAATGAGTATACAAATCCTGCTCAATAAATCCACATATTAGTACGGTTCCTCTCTGGGAAATCACCGGGGTCTATTACACTCCAAACCAAATTGCCACCCCATCGCGCGCAACAAGGTGAGTGGAAGAGACCTCACTATCTGCCTGCCAATATCGGGCCCGGCTCGTCGATAGCGGACCCATTCCTCGAGCTGGTCAGACTCAGCCTAGCATTGCCCCCTCCTCTCGGGCAGGTAAGGCTGCACCCCCTTCCAACTGACCACGACACAGTGGGAGACGCGGCCTAACGGTATACGGCCCTCACGCGCTTATGCATCCACTCGGTCTAGACGTTGGAGCAACCTCTAAAACCAAGAGGGTTTAGGGACTTTTACCCAGGGATATCTATAACACCCCATGTAAAACTGATTTTCGGTGTCCCATCTGGCCATCCACGAAATACCTGTGGAGGCTACGACCCTAATGTCACTAGGGCGTACCACTAGGGCGTACAGTAATCACAACACACAATGCAAGATGCATGAGTCATACAATCCAATCATGCATCAATTCTGCACATACCATGTACTCATGTGAGACAATCTCCGCCTATCAGGGAGTCTCATAACATGACCAATGACATATGTAATGGTCAACCAATCTCATAACAAACATGCAGATGATGTGTATGGGCATGTATCGTGATGCTATGCTGTCACATACTCACAATCGGTATCAATAACCGGCATCAACAACCAGTCTCGACAATGTGGACATTTAACCAACATTGCCCCCAAGGAATGGCCCACATAGAGTCTAGCATGTAGTGGACCCATGGGCTCACACAAGGACCTAACATATAACACCATGGGCCTCACTCAAGAGTTTAACATTAGTCACGATGGGCCCCTCACATGGGCCTAACATACATCACAATGGGCCCCATCGCTTGGCCCTCAAAAGCATCATAACGGGCCTCATCACGTAGGCCTCATATACATCACATCGGGTCTTAAATACAGGCAAAATGCACATCACAACAGGCCTCAAATACAAGCCACATATACATCACATTGGGTCTCAACAATCAGCCTCGATAATTGGCCTTGATCGATAATCGGTCAATCGACCACCACAATTATAATCGGTAATCGGCCACGATAATCGACCTCGATCGATAATCGGTCAATCGGCCACGACAATCATAATCGGTGTATACAATCTGCCTCAACAATCGGAATCCGCTTTGATACTCGGCCTCGACAATCGGAATCGATCGATAATCAGAATCAGTAGATCAGTCACGTTAATCGAAATCGATAATTAGACACGACAATCAGGATCGATCGATAATCAGAATTGGCAAATCGGTCACGTCAATCGGAGTCAGTAATTGGTCACGACAATCGGAATAAATCGATAATCAGAATCGGTAATTCGGTCACCGATCGAAGTCGGTAACCGGTCACGACAATCGGAATCGATCAATAATCAGAATCGGCAAATCAGTCACGTCAATCGGAGTCGGTAATCGGTCACGACAATCGGAATCAATCGATAATCAGAATCGGTAATTCAGTCATGGCAATTGGAGTCGGTAATCGGTCACGACAAGAATCGGCAAATCGGTCACGTCAATCAAAATCGGCAATCGGTCACGATAATCGACCTCGATCGCTAATCGGCAATCGGCCATGACAATCTAAATCGACAATCGGTCACGATAATCGACCTCAATCGCTAATTGACAATCAGCCATGACAATCGGAATCGGCAATCGATCACGATAATCATCCTCGATCGTTAATCGGCAATCGGCCACGACAATCGGAATCGATCGATAATTAGAATCGGAATCGGCCTCGATACTCGGTCTCACACAAGAGTCTAATATACATCACAATGGATCAAATACACGGGCCTAATATACATCACCATGGGCCACGACCCATGGTTCTCAAATACATCATAATGGGCTACGACCCATGGGCCTCAATATACATCAAGTGGACCGCATTAATGGGTCTCATATACATGACATGTGGACCCTGCACATGGGTCTTAAACGCACAGCATGCAGGCCCTACACATGAGTCTCATATACATCAAGTGGGCCATGTACCTAGGCCTCGAATGCATCAAGTGGGCCACACATCATGGGCCTAATACATATCACAATGGGCCTTGCCCTCAGGCCATGCATACATCCCAATGGGCCTTGCTCACGGGCCTCGAATATATCACAATAGGCCTTGCCCATGGGCCTCAGATTCAAGCAGGTGGGCCCCATCATATGGGCCTTAAATACAAGGTAGGTGGGCCCTATCACATGGGCCTCAAAATATAAAGCAAGTGGCTATCACATGGGCCAAAATACAAACAGGTGGGCCCCGCATTTGGGCCAAAAATACATCATGATGGGCCTCATAGATAGGCCACACCAATGGGCCTCAAGTGGGCTTGGATTACACCAAAGATTCATTTCAATAGTTATAGGTGTATCATGTGTATCACTATACACTATCAATCCATGGGATTCATGGCCCATCAATGAGGACCAGCATAGCCCAAACATTGTGCATATAAATCAGCACCATCCAAACCGTGTCCAGCACCATCCAGTACAAATCTGGATGGTGTGGATGAAATAAATACATCAGGGTGGGTCCACCCGCTAATGAGGAAAAATGGATGGACGTGTGAATATACAACACGTCATCAAAGCGGGCCCTGCCCATCCAGAATATAGATGGACGGCGTGGCTAACAGATACATCACGGTGTGACCGACATAGCACCGTTCATTAAGTCCAGCACCGTCCAGATGATTTAGACGGTGTGGATGAAATAAGTACATCACGTGGGACCACAGTCTGCT
Organism: Magnolia changhungtana; assembly: GCA_030180095.1. Classification (NCBI taxonomy): domain Eukaryota; kingdom Viridiplantae; phylum Streptophyta; class Magnoliopsida; order Magnoliales; family Magnoliaceae; genus Magnolia; species Magnolia changhungtana. Next base: position 1,051,002 of record JASAUF010000293.1, read on the forward strand.
GACGTCAGTCCAGCGGCGGGTCCCACATTTGGACGGCTTGGATGTAACACATACATCCCGTGGGACCCATGGAACCTGTTAACATCATTTACACCAGCTGTTTGCTGGTGTAGTATACACCAGCCAATCCGTTGCAAATATCAAGGTGGGTTCCACATGGGGCCACCACCACATGATATAAATTATATATTATATATATAATATTATATTATATTACTATATACATCATTTAAAACCATCCAGTATGTCCAACGTCCAGACGCTGGACGTTGGGATGGACGGCGTTGATATAAACACATACATCAGCGGCCCATAACTTGGTGACATGCAGGGCAGCAGCAGCAGATGAACGGCTTGGATCTATACCTATCAAGGTGGGTATCCACCATCCAGCCCTGTTGGACGGTGCAGTGGTGGGCTTTTACATCCATGAAAATGGAATGGACGGTGGGATGAACACATCCACACGTGGTCCTGCAGCTGCTGGACGGTGTCCAGCAGCGTCCTAGGCTGCTGGCCTGATCAATGGACGGTTTGGATGTAACAACATGCCCTCTGATGGGGCCACAAAACTTGTTGACGTTGATGCAGTGGGGTCCACACGTCCCACGTCCTGAAAACGGACAGACGGTGTGGATCTTCACATCATCAAGGTGGGTTGCACTGTCCATATGATTGGACGGCATGAATATAAAACACATTAAATCAAGGTGGGTCCCACCTGCCCACACGTGTGGGGTGGACCCACACCTCAAGACAGATGGTGGCGTGGATTAACCATATGCATCAACGGTGTGTACCACCGTCCAGCGTTGCTGGACAGTGGATACAACCCATACTTCATGATCAGCACCCACCCACCGTCCAAATGGATGGTGCACATACATACATCATATAAGGCCTGCACAGCACCGTCCAGATGGACGGTGCAGATGGCACACACATAACGTAGGGCCCCACGTGGCAGGTGGGAGGTATAGGTAAAACATATACCTCATGCAGGGCCCACAGAATTTGGTGACGCAAGAGCAGCAGCCATCCGCTGCAGTAAGATGGATGGTCGGCATGGCTCCAAGCATCAAGTGGAGTCCCACATGTGGGCCACGTAGGAGGACAGAGTGGATATCCACATGTATCAACGGTGGGCTCCCACAGAGCTTGGTGACTTTGCTTAGCAACCACGTCCGGCTGTTACTTTGGTGCAGCCCACCCGAGCTCTGGATCATGCACCATTACAGGTGGGTGGAGTGTGTATAATACACCCATCAAGGTGGGCCCGAATAGATGGCTATGGATGCAGGCCTTAGGTGGGCCATCAAACAATCAAAGAGAGAGAAAGAGAGATAGCGAGACAGATTGAAGTAGGGGAGGGACCCCGCCACTATGGGTCCTCCTTAAATAATGCATACGTCAAGATGGGTCCCACATATGTGGGCCCTCAAATCACAAAACCAACTAATAAAATCACCCACCTTTTCCGCTTCTTCTTGGATCAATGGCAAGCTAAGCTCCTCGGCTTCAACTTTGACGGAGAATGATGGAGATTGGACGGTTGGATTGGGTGGAAGGAAGGTGGGCCACACATGACATCTCCCTCACCTTAGAAAACCATGGACGGTTGCTCTTTGGAGCTTGCTTGAAAATGGAGAGAGAGAGAGAGAGAGAGAGAGAGAGAGAGAGAGAGAGAGAGAGAGAGAGAAGATGGGATGTGAGTGACGGATAAGTGTACTTGATGGGTGGGGAGAGAGAGTGTGTTGACTTTAGGGGTTGCTTGGGAATGGGTAAAAAGGTTATGTGTACTTGACCCTTGATGAGATTGATGGATTGATGGATGTAACATTCGGTAGAGATTCTTTTTTTTCTTGGGCTTTGCAATGCGCGACGTTTTCCTCGAACTGAACGCGGGCCCACATCTCCTGGCATGGGTATTGCCTCGGCACGCGAGATGCGGCATCGGAATGGCGGCGACTGTGCGGTCACTAGGGTACAAATCTCGGGTCAAGCAAACTCTAAAATACGGGATATGACTCAGGGTTGCGTGCAAATGCCAATAACAGATCACGGGTCACCGAAATTCGACCGGAAGGACCGCGGAAGCCTACGGAACAGTACGGGCTAGGATACGGGTCTTACACCTATATTGATAATATGTTGTATATCATGCTGTTCATTTTACTTCTCGATATGGCGCACCATGATGTATGTGTTTGATACATGCCGTCCATTTATATATGGGGCTGACAATGATGTATGGGCCTTAACCACACTATCCAATGCTGATGAGGCCCACCTATTGTATGGGACCTATGGTGAAGTATAAGAGGCCCTATGAGGCCTAATATATGTGCATGAGGCCCATTGGTGCGGCACACCTTGACATATATAAGGCCCATGTGATTAGGCCCATTGTGATGTATTCAAAGCCCGTTATTGAGGCCCACTGTGATGTGTATGAGGACCGTTGTTAAGCCCACCTTGACATATATGAGGACCATATGATAAGGCCTATTTAATGTATTTTCGGCCGATGGGTCGAGGCCCATTGTGACGTATTTCCGGCCCATATATCGTGGTCCATTGTGATATGTTTCCAGCCCAGTTATCGAGGCCCAACTTGATGTGTATAAGGCCCATTAGTGCGGCTCATTGATGTGGCCCACTCGTTGGATATGAGGCCCATTGGTGCAACCCAATGATGTGACCCACCGTGATGTGTATATTAGGCCAATGGTGCGGCCCAATGTATCGACCCGCCGTGATGTGTAGGCCCACATGTTGCATGTGTAAGGCCCACTTGTGATGACTATTTGCGAACACTTATTGGGTATTTGGGCCAACCTTATGTTTGACTCTATGTAGACCACTGCTTGGGAATAATGTTGGTTGAATGTCCACATTTTTGGGTAATGATGGTTAAACGCCCGCATGGTGACCTTCCCTTAGGCCTAGTTAGTCCCATTCTCATCGATGGTATAGGCAGATTCGTCGAGACCGATTCTGATTGCTGAGGCCGAGTATCGAGGCCGGTTATGAGTGTCGAATCTAATTGTTAAGGCCGATTTCAATTGCTAAGGCCTATTGTTGAGACCTATATAATATATATGCGACCCGTAGTTGAGGCCCGTTGAGATGTGTATTCGGCCTTTGTAATATATATGTAGCCCCTGTTTAAGACCTAATGTGATGAGTAGGAGGTCTATGTGATGAGGCCCATTGTGATGTACTTGAGGTCCATGGGCAAGGCCCATTGTGATGTATTCGTGGCCTATGGGCGAGGCCATTGTGATATGTAATAGGCCTATGAGGCATGGCCCATTTGATGTATTCGAGGCCCATGAGCAGGGCCCACTTGTTGTATATTAGGTCTTTGTGTGGGGCCGTGGGCCCATTATATGTTTGGCTCTATGTGGGCCATTCCTTGGGGGCAATGTTGGTTAAATGTCCACATTGTCGAGGCCGATCGTGGATACCGATTATGAGTATGTGACAGCATAGCATCATGATACATGCCCATACACATCATCTGCATGTTTGTTATGAGATGTGATTAACCATTGCATATGTCATTGGGCAGGATGGTATGAGACTCCCTGATAGGTGGAGGTTATCTCACAAGAGCGCACGACATGCGCATGATTGATGCATGACTGGATTGTATGACTCATGCATCTTGCATTGTATTGTGATTACTGTACGTCCTACCAACATCAGGGCCGTAGCCTCCACAGGCATGTCGTGGATGGACAAACGGGACACCAGAAATTTGTTTTAGCATCAGGCTGCCATAAATGGCCTTGGGTGAAAATCCCTAAACCCTCTTGGTACCAGAGGACGCTCCAACGTCGAGACCGAGTGGATATATGAGCGCCCGATTGCTGAATACTAGGAGGCCACGTCTCCCACTGTGTCGTGGTCGGTTGGGAGAGGGTGTGGCCTTACCCGCTTGAGGGTAAGGGGCATAGCTAGGTTGAGTTTGACCAGCTCATGAATGGGTCCGCTATCGACGTGCCGGGTCGATATTGGCTGACTACTGGCCAGGCAGATAGTGAGGTCTCTTCCACTTGCATGGTTGCGCATCTAGTGGACAACAATTGCATGTAGAGTGTACTAGACCCCAGTGATGATCCCAAAGAAGAATCGTACTGATATGTGGACTTATCGAGCAGGAGTTGCATACTCATTCATTCATTCATTCACTATCCACTCGGGTTGGTGGTGCGTAACTATTCGTTACGTGTACCTTCGCATAGCCAGGATTTCGGTTGGGCGCGCGACTAACCTGAGATCAGGAGTTTACCACATTGAGTCTGACTATCTAAATTTAGGTATGAGACTGATTTGGATAGAAGTCCCTTGTGATGAACCCCATAGCCTGCAATACTACGTACTATCATCCCGACTTCACACTCCAGCATGGTCATTCCATTCATACCGTATATTGCATTACATCCACAGCATATGGTATTTTGGGTTACTGTGTTTCTGCATTTATATGGTCTAGATACGATTGATGTTATTCATGGATTCATCAGGAATTACATACTGCATCGCATCCTCGGCATTTGATATTTGGCTCTTTATGACTCCTCATTTACATAGCTATTCTATATTGCATATTCTGATATGATTAACTCATGGACTTGTCCATATTTCCGCTTACTCTATTATCATATAATTTATGATCTTGTCAGTATTTCTATTTACTCTGATAATTCCTGCTCTTATCAGTATTTCTGCTTACTCTGGTAATTCATGATCTTGTTAGTAATTCTGCTTATTCCGATATTGTACGATTTATGGATTACCAGTATTTTCAGTACTGTATGATGATGGCATTGTATTGAATACTTGGCACTTACCTTGTGCACACACTTACACCACCCTCTAAGCTTTCTATAAACTTATGCACGATAGATGCGTGCAGGTGATGTTAGGTTGCAGCAGTGTTGAGCTTGGAGCATGCAGTGGTCTTTTGGAGCTTGATTTTTGATTTACGTATTTTCCTTTATAATTATAATCAAATGATTATATTAGTGGATATGTGATAATGATGTTGCCTTTGTGATTAAGGTATACTTGTGGTTATGCTCATTACGAGTTAAATGTACAAAAAACAAATCCCCCTTGTAGGATCCCAGGATTGGAATCTGGCGTATGGATGTTAGGAGCCGAGAATGAGGTACTACGGAGGCTGTCGGCACTGGATTCGACGATCTGGATTCCTGTGAATCCGATTTCCGAGTTTGGGGCGTGACACAAACCGTTCTAGTAAGGTTGTCCTACCATAAACCCTTAGTTTTTATGGTGTAAGGTTGTCCTTAGAACAACATCCGTATCAACCACTCAATACTTGTTCATTTGAGGTTGTCTATCTGTATTTAATTTATTTAAATTCCACTATTAATTTTATAATTTGGCATAGTCCTATTCACCCTCCACCCCCCCCCCCCTTCTCTAGGACATATAGCTCGACCTTTTCAGATGGTCGATTGCAGACCTCAAGGGAATTGACCCTTTGATTTATACTCACCACATTCATCTTGAGGATAATGTGAAGACGTCCTAGTAACCATAATGTAGATTAAATCCAAACATGAAGGAAGTGGTTAAGGTCGAGGTTCTTAAGCTATTAGATGTGGGTATCATATACCCTATAGCGGATAGTCAGTGGGTGAGTGAAACTCAGGCAGTTCCTAAGAAGTCCAGAATCATCATCGTAGCTATGCCAACAATGAACTCATGCCAACTAGAGTCACTACTAGTTGGAGAATGTGCATTGATTACAGAAAGTTGAATATCGTCACGCGAGAGGACCACTTCCCTTTGCCCTTCATCGATCAAATTTTGGAAAGGCTAGCTGGTCACTCCTATTATTGCTTCCTTAACGGATATTCGGGCTACAATCAGATAGAGATAGCCCTTAAAGATTAAGAAAAAACCACTTTCACATGTCCCTTTGGCACCTTTGCTTACCGAAGGATGTCATTCGGACTGTGTAATGCCCCAGTCACTTTTCAGCGATGCATGTTGAGATTTTCTTTGACATGGTGGGGAAATATTTAGAGGTCTTCATGGATGGCTTCTCTGTCTTTATTCCATCCTTCAGCGAATGTTTGGATAATTTGAAAAATGTGCTGAAGCGATATAAAGAAAAGAATTTGGTACTAAATTGGGAGAAGTGACATTTCATGGTTCGTAAGGGAATCGTTCTTGGACATATCATCTTGTCTAAGGGAATTGAGGTAGATAAAGCAAAAATTGATCTTATCTCTAACTTACCTTCACCCAAGAGCATACGAGACGTGCGATCTTTCTTAGGACATTGAATTTTATAAAAAATTCATAAAGGACTTTAGTTGCCTCTCTTGTTCTTTATGCAATCTACTTTAAAAGGATGTACCATACGAGTGGACTGAGTAGTGTCAGGAACCTTTTTCTAAGCTCAAAGGCATGTTAACTACCACACCTATTATACAGCCACCCGACTGGAGCATTCCTTTTGAAATTATGTGTGATGCATCTGACTATACTATTAGGGCGGTGCTAGGCCAGAGAAAAGAAAAGAAGCCTTACATCATTCACTATGCAAGTAGAACCTTAAATCCTGCCCAAGTGAATTACTCTACTATGAAAAAGGAACTCTTAGCCGTAGTATTCACTTAGACAAATTTAGGTCCTACTTGATCAGATCCAAGATCATTATTTACACAGATCATGCGGCATTGAAGTATCTTATTTCTAAAAATGATGTTAAGCCCCGCCTGGTACGATGGATCCTCCTACTCTAGAAATTTGATCTCGAAATAAAGGATAAAAAGGGAATAGAGAACGTAATGGCTGACCATCTTTCAAGACTTAATCTCCCTAATTCCCTTGAGACGACACCCATAAATGACATGTTCTCTAATGAACAATTGTTTAAAATCTCCCACTTACCTTGGTTTGTTGATATTACTAATTATCTTGCCATAGGTTTCACGCCAACTCATTGGACTGTGCAAGAAAAGAGAAAATTCTTCACCAAGGTACATAGGTTCTTCTGAGACAACCCGTATTTATTCAAATATTGCCCAGACCAAATTCTAAAGAGATGTGTGCTAGATAACGAACACCAAAGTGTCATCTCTTTCTGTCATTCTCAGGCCTGTGGTGGTCATTTTCTACTAAAAAAGACCATGGCTAAAATTCTGCAATGTGGCTTCTATTGGCCCACCATGTTACAGGACACTCATGAGTTCTGCAAAGGTTGTGAGAGTTGTCAGAAATTAGGAGCGTTGTCCTATCAAAATATGATGCCTCTGAATCCCATACTGATTATTGAAGCATTTGACTGTTAGGGCATCGATTTTATGGGGCCATTCCCTAAATCCTTTAGAAATTTATACATTTTACTAGCAGTAGACTATGTCACCAAATGAGTCGAAGCGATCCCATGCCGGAACAATGACCATCAAATAATCATTAAATTCTTAAAAGAAAACATTCTTTCCCGGTTTGGAACACCTCGAGCTATCATTAGTGATGCACGCTCACATTTCTGTAATGGACCATTTGCAAATTTAATGAAGAAATATGGCATCTCTCATACGGTGAGCACTCCATACCACCCACAAACAAGTGGGCAAGCTGAGATTTCCAACAGGAAAATTAAACACATTTTGAAAAAGACGATTAACCTGGATCGCAAAGATTGGTCAATCCACTTGACCGATGCTTTATGGGCTTACCGTACAGCCTTTAAGACTCCTATTGGAATGTCTCCCTTTAGACTCGTCTATGGGAAAGCTTGCCACTTGCCTGTGGAAATGAAACATAGAGCCTATTAGGCTATTAAAAATCTGAACTTCGATTTGGACAACTCTAGCTCACTGCGTAAACTTCAGATGAATGAACTCGAGGAAATCCGGAATGACGGATATGAGAACTTGAGAATTTACAAGTACATAATGAAGGTGTTCCATGACAAGAACATCCTTCAAAAATCATTCTTGACTGATCAAAAAGTTCTTCTGTACAATTCTCGGTTGCATCTTTTTCCGGGTAAACTCTGATCTCATTGGACCAATCCTTTCACGGTTACTAATGTCTATTCTCATGGGGCCGTCGAGATAAAGAATCCAATAAATGGCAATGTTTTCAAAGTAAATGGACATCGTTTAAAGCCGTTTGTTGAGAAATTTGATTCAGAGGACATGTCCATACCTTTGATAAATCCTATTTACCAAGATTGACCTCCTAGCCTGATGGAGGTGTAGTTAGGTTTATTGCTTTCATAGAATTTAAGATTATGATAGTTTGCTTTCTGTTTGTTTAGTCTTTGTGCAACCCATCTTCACATTGATATCCATGGAAGAAAGCCTCAAAATTCCTTCTTCAGGTACTACCTTTCCTTCACTTATCCTTTCTTTTCATTATCTCATATGCATTGCATGCTCATATCTTTTACATTGGGGACAATGTAGATTTTTGGTTGGAGGGTGTGGATTAGGTAGACTAATCATCGTTTTCATGTTTTCTTAGTTTTGAAAAAAAAATGTGAAAAATATTCAATTTTTCAAGATAAAACCTATTTGGAAATTGATAATTTGTGTATTTAAGAATGCTTTAAGTATGATGATAAGATAGGGAAGTGAATTTTGAATTGTTAGAGTTTGATCAACTAAGTAGCCTATCACTTACGGTTCTTACACTCAATTGATTAAGAGGAAGTTTGAATATCACATTAATCTAAATCACAAGACATGTTTAATTTGCTTTTTATAAATTGTACTAGATTTTTTATTGTTAGTATGTTAATCATTGATAGATGTTGAGAATTGAGTCTAGAGAATTTTATCCACCTTAAAAGATGAAAAGAACCAGTTAAAAAATAGAAGATCGACAAAAAGGTCATATGTGATGAAAAGAATGGAAAGTCTAAAAAGGATGAAAATTTCTAAAAAGACTAGAAAGAATAAATAAATAAATAAAAAGTGACCATCGATATAAAAACAAAAACTGAAAAAAGAAAGAAAAGGGGAGAAGTTCGGAATCACTACTTGAGTCTTCGACCAATCTTGAAATGATGAGCATGGCTAACATTATGAAAAGATAGTATCTGTATGAAAAGTAAGTTGATTTTCATTGAGCACATTGAGAAACTTGATATATAAACTTATGTTATGATTTAATCAATAAAGAACCTATTTGATTGGTTGCTTACATGGTTTGGCTCTATGTTTTTAAAAATTCCACTTCCTCACCTTAATTCTACTAATTCATACTTGATTAAACAAAAGATTGAATTCCATAGAAGGATTTGAGCATTGAGAAGTGAGAAGTACTTCATGCATGTTTTGCTCGGGACTAGCAAAATGCTAGTTGGGAAGTGTGTTGAGAGTCAAATATTGCATATTTTCCCCATTTATATTTTGGTTTTATGAACATGATAATGCTTAATGGTGTATTTTATACATGTTTGTGTTGCAAGGTGAGTTTAAGAGTTTGGATTGAAAAGAATGCTAGAAGAATGGATTTAATGCTCAAGAATTACCAAGGTAAAGAATGGATCTTTGGAGGCTAAGATTGAAGATTTCAAGACCTCAAGATCCAAGGAAACCAGGTGGAGAAGAAAGGAAGTTCCCAGTACAAAGTACAGAAATTAACAACATTGGAATTGATCTTGTCATCGACCACTGTTCGTTGACATTGAAGCCAGAGTTTAATGACATCGAACGCAGCTCGATGACATCGAATTTTTACATGAAAATCAAGTTGGTTGTTAGATACATTGGATGTAATTCTTAAAATAATTACAGCAGAATTGAATAAAGAGATAACCAAATAAAGTAAATCAATTCTAAATGCTGAAATGAAAAGCAACCTCAATAAACAAGTATTGAGAGGTTGATACAAAAGTTGTTCTAAGGACAACCTTACACCAAAAACCAAAGTTTATGGTAGGACAACCTTATTTGTAGAAAGGTCTTTGTATCAAAAACTCAAACCAAAGAGGAATAAATATATTCAAACTTATACTGAGGAATAAAAAGCAATCTCAAATGTTGATTGTTCTAAGGATAACCATGCACCATAAAAATAGCAGGGCAACCTTACTAGAACAAGAAGAGAAACTGAAGCTCAAACAAACAAAAGAATAGCTAGAGATAAATTGCAAAAATATAAATCTAAACTATTACAATATTCCCCACTGAGCTTGAAATAAAATGATTACAACATTCACATCCACATACATTCCACAATTGAATAATCAAAGATAAGAAAATGAAGCACGCATCCACACAACATAAAGAGTTATAGTGGTTCGCCTGTGTGTACACCAACTATTCAACAACAGGCACACAGAATGCTACTCCACTCCTAATATCCTCACACAGGGGATATTAGCGTTCACTATCAAATGGGTTTTCATAGGTTCACCCAAAACCTTCACAATTGTGTCTTTTTCAAAGGGCTTACACAATTCAAAAACTCTCACTTCTGAGTTTTCTGGCTCTCCTCAGATAACCAACAACTTTGAGATTTTTTTGGCTTAACCTCAAATAAAACCAAAATATAGTAAATTACAAAATGTAAAATACCTATTTTTCTTCTTTGATGAAGCAGCCCGGAAGAACCAAGTCGGAGTAGAGATTTGAATGTCAAAGTTCAATGTCCAATACTCACTATATAATGGTTCTAAGTTCTAATAGATTTTAAATTAAAACACATGGTCTAGCTTTAATTGATTTTGATTCTAGAAAAAGGAAAACAACACTTCCTCTTTTCAGATCAGATTGGAATGCAAGAAACAAAATCAATTTAAAAAGCTAAAGAAAGAAAATATTAAATATGCACACTTAGCTCAAAGGGAGTACAGACGAATCTCTCAGAAGGTCGAATTAAATTAGCTTGATTTTCTTATTATTTTCTGAGATTCGTGCTCTATTTATAGGTGAGAAAATTACGTCTTTGACTGGTCTTAAGTCATTACGATTGGTCGTAGGACCAACAAATATTTGAAAATTTGAGCGTGATAAGATAAGGCAGTTTCACGACTGGTCGTAGGTAGTTTACGATTAGTCGAAGGACACCTTCAAATGGTCGAAGGTTTCTCACGACTGGTCGAAGCAAGTTGAATTTCATCACTGGACTTTGAGTCATAGGTCTACGACTGGTCGAACAAGCAGTTGACACTGTTCATACGACTAGTCGAACAGACTCCAGGACTGGTCGAAGCTTAACTAAAAATTCTAAATTTTTTTAACAAACTTACGACTGGTCCAGGCAAATCTTAGACAGGTCAAAACCGTGCTAGGACTAGTCGAACAAAGACCAGGACTAGTCTTAAAACAGACTAAACTCACTTATATAAAACATATGGATTATGTATGCAAAATGGCCTACTCTAAAGGTCAACCTAAGGTCAATCATACCTCAATAGTGAAGTAAGGACATTGAAACTTAAAGATGAGTGACCTTGAGCATAATGAAGCTTGAGCTTGAGATCTTGATGTAGCTTGAACTTGAAAGCTTCTTAGAAATCTTGAGTCTTGAACTAAGTCGAACATTCCCATATTCTTGAGTCTTCTTGACTTGTGAACATAGCTTGTCTATCGAAGCTGATCTTGTGAGACTTTTGACTTGACATATCATGAGTAGAGCTTTGTTCTTCACATATGCAAGCTTCATAACAAGATACATACAGTGTCTTTTGCACCACAAATTTGACAATATAGTAAAGCTATCAACTATAGCACTTACACTGTGTGGCCCACTTGATGTATTCGAGGCCCAGGTACATGGCCCACTTGATGTATATGAGACCCACGTGTAGGGCCCGCATGCTACGTGTTTGAGGCCCATATGCAGGGCCCACCTGTGATATATATTAGGCTCTTGTGTGGGGCCCACCTATTGTGTATTTGAAGCCCATGGGTTGTGGCTTGTTGTGAGGTATTTGAGCCCATTGGCAAGGTCGGACATGATGTGTTTATGGCCCATATGATGAGGCTCATTGAGATGTATTTCCAGCCCATTTGACTTAGCCCATTTGATTCGGCCCATTTAATTTGACCCGTTGATACGGCCCAATGAGTGAGGCCCAATGTGATGTGTATGTTATATACATTGGCCCATGAGTGAGGCCCAATGTGATGTGTATACGCCCCATAAGCGAGGCCCATGATGATGTGTATTAGAACCTTGTGTGAGACCATGGGCCCACTATATGTTTGGCCCTATGAGGACCACACCTTAAGAGCAATGATGGTTAAATGTCGACATTGTTGGGCAATGATGGTTTAATGTCCACATTCTGACCTTCCCCTAGGCCTTGTTCGGCTGATTATCATGACTAATTGCCGATTCTGATTGATGTGACCGATTTACCAATTCTGATTATCAATCGATTCCAATTATCGTGGCCGATTGCCGATAAGTGATCGAGGCCGATTATCATGACCGATTGCCGATTCTAATTATTATAATTGATTGCTGATTCTGATTGACGTGATCGATTTACCGATTCTGATTATCGATCGATTCTGATTATCATGACCGATTACCGATTCTGATTGATGTGACCGATTTACCGATTCTGATTATTGATCGATTTCGATTATCGTGGTCGAATGCCAATCAGCGATCGAAGTCAATTATCATGATCGATTGCCGATTCTGATTATCATGACTAATTGCTGATTCTAATTGACGTGACCGATTGACCGATTTACCGATTCTGATTATTGATCGATTTCGATTATCGTGGTCGAATGCCGATTAGCAATCGAAGTCGATTATTATGACCGATTGCCAATTCCAATTATCATGACTAATTGCCGATTCTGATTGACGTGACCGATTTACCGATTCTGATTATCGATCGATTCCGATTGTCGTAACCAATTACTGATTCCGATTATCATGACCGATTGCTAATTCTGATTATCATTACTGATTGCCGATTCTGATTGACGTGACCGATTTGCCGATTCTGATTATCGATCGATTCTAATTATCATGACTAATTGTCGATTCCGATTGACGTGACCAATTTCCCGATTCTGATTAGTGATCGATTCTAATTATCATGACCGATTACTGATTCTGATTGATGTGACCGATTTTCCAATTCTGATTATTGATTGATTCCGATTGTCGTGGTCGATTGCCGATTAGCGATCAAGGCCGATTATCATGACCAATTGCCGATGCTGATTGACATAACTGATTTGCCAATTCTGATTATCGATCGATTCTGATTGTCGTGACCGATTGCCGATCCCGATTGACGTGACTGATTTACCGATTATGATTATCGATCGACTCCGATTATGATTATCTATCGAGGCCAATTTTGATTATTGAGGCCGATTTTGATTGTATAAGCTAATTGTCAAGACCTATATGATGTATGTATGACCCATGTTTGAGGCCCAATGTGATGTATATGCGACCCTTATTTGAGGCCCATCGTGATGTGTATTAGGCCCTTGTGTGAGGTCATGGGTCTACTATATGTTAGGCTCTAGGTGGACTACTCCTTGGGGGCAATGTTGGTTAAATGTCTACATTATCGAGGCCGATTGTCGATGCCGATTGTCGGTGCCGATTATTGATACCGATTATGAGTATGTGACAGCATAGCATCACAATACATGCCCATATACATCCTCTGCATGCTTGTTATGAGATGTGGTTGATCATCGCATATGTCATTAAGCATGTTGTTATGAGACTCCCTGATAGGCGGAGGTTATCTCACATGAGCGCACGGTATACGCAGGATTGATGCATGACTAGATTGTATGACTCATGCATCTTGCATTATGATTACTGTACGCCTTAACGACATCAGGGCCATAGCCTCCACAGGCATATCATGGATGGCCAAATGGGGTATTAGAAATTTATTTTAGCATCGGGATACCATAGATGGCCCTGGGTGAAAATTCCTAAACCCTCTTAGTACTAGAGGACGCCCCAACGTCGAGACTGAGTGGATACATGAGCGCCCGAGTGCCGAATAGAAGGAGGTTGTATCTCCCACTGTATTGTGGTCGGTTGGGAGGGGGTGTGCCTTACCCACTCAAGGGTAGGGGCATAGCTAGGCTGAGTTTGACCAGTTCGTAAATGGGTCCGTTATCGACGTTTCGGATAGGTATTGGCAGACTATTGGCCAGGCAGATAGTGAGGTTTCTTACGCTCACTTAGACTGTGCTGTTAGGAGAGGGGCAGTGCTATTTGGAGTGTACTAAACCCCGGTGATGATCCTAGAGAGGAACCGTACTGATATGTGGACTTATTGAGCAGGAGTTGTATACTCATTCATTCATTCACTATCCACTCAGGCTGGTGGTGTGCAACTATTTGTTACGCGTACCTTCACAATGGCCAGGATTTTAGTTGGGGCAAGTGACTAACCTGAGATTAGGAGTTTACCATATTGAGTTTGACTATCTAAATTTAGATATGGGACTGGTTTGGATAGAAGTCCCTTGTGATGGACCCCATAACCTGCGATTCTACGTACTATCATCCCGACTTCATACTCCAGTAAGGTCATTACATTCGCGCCGCATATCGCATTACATCCGCAGCATATGACATTTTGAGTTGCTATATTTCTGTATATATACGGCCTAGATATGACTGACGGTATTCGTAGACTCATCAAGATTGCATATTGCATTGCATCATTGGCATCTGATATTTGGCTTGATGTCTCCGCATTGCATAGCTGATCTGCATTGCTTCATCAGTATATGATATTATTTGTATTATATTTCTACATCGCATATCCTAGATAAAGTTGATGGTATTTATGGGTCTATCAGTATGTTTTCACATTACTCTAATATCGTATGATTCATGATCTTGTTAATATTTCCACTTACTCTAATATCGTATGATTCATGATCTTGTTAATATTTCTGCTTACTCTGATATCGTATGATTCATGATCTTATTAATATTTTTGTTTACTCTGATATTGTATGATTCATGATCTTGTCAGTATTTTCGCTTATTTTCGACATTGTATGATTATGGCATTGTATTGAATACTTGGCACTACGGAGGCTGTCAGCACCGGATTCGGCGATCGGGATTCTTGTGAATCCGATCTCCGGGTTTAGGGCATGACAGAAGTTGGTATCAGAGCATAACTTGGGAATACCTAAAGATAACATCACATATCTGCTAATAGCTACCTTACACTGTATGATTCTTGAGAACTTAGAATGATTAGACCCCCGAGTTTGAATAACTTAGAGATTTTTTGATATAGCTCCCTTCCGTTGAGATTGTGAGGCTGCATAGTATTCCAGTTTCGATCATTTTCGACCTAGGATCCGAGGTTCAGTAAGGTCATCATAGTGTTGATGAGGCATTTTATGAGCAGGAGGCTGAGATTTGTGGGCGTTATCCCCATCCCTTGGGTGTTTGATTATGATCTTATATAGTGTTCTAATAGGATTTCCCTCCCTTGGTGAGCTCTTTATTAGTTATATTGTAATTTAAATTTCGAGGATGAAATTTTTATTAGGAGGGGAGAGTTGTAAGACCCGTATCCTATATACTGTACCGTTTTGTAGGCTTCCACGGTCCTTCCGGTCGAAATCTGGTGACCCGCTATCTATTATCGGCATTTGCGTGCGATCTTGAGTCGTATCCTGTATTTAAGAGTCAGCTCGACCCGAGACTTGCACCCTAGCGATCGCGCCATCACCGCAGTTCCAACGCCACGCCTCGCATGCCGAGGCGATACCTGGGCCAGGAGACATGAGCCCGCATCCAGTTTGAGAAAAAATACCGCACGTTGCAATTTCGAAAGAATCTCTATGAAATGTCACATCAATCCATCAATCAATCAAAGTACTCCCATCACCTCACACCCCATCCCCAAGTACAACCACCCCTCCCCTAAAGTCAACACTCTCTTACAACCAAGTACACCTACCCATCACTCACCATCCCTCTCTCCTATCACTCCTCTCCCATCATCTCTCTCTCTCTCTCATTCTCCCAAGCAACCCCAAGAGAAGAATCGTCCATGGCTTCCATGGAGAAGCCATGTGTGGCCCACCTTCCTATCACCCAATCCCAACCTCTAAAATCGATCTCAATCGTTGAATCTTGTTCCCTTGAAGCTCTACAATGCGATGGTGGAAGAATGAAGAAGAAGATCCTAAGGTGGGTGATCTAACTATTAAATTTATTATTTAAGGGCCCACATATGGTGGGACCCATCTTGATGTATGCTTTGTATTTAGGGAGGGCCCATAGTGGCAGGGTCCCTCCCCATCTTACTGATCTCTCTCTCTCTCTCTCTCTCTCTCTCTCTCTCTCTCTCCCTCTCTCTCTCTCTCTCTCTCTCTCTCTCTCCCTTTCCCATTTTGTGGCCCGCCTTGATGTTGATCCACACCGTCCACTGTGTGGGACGGTGTGACCCACTGTAATATATATATTTCATCCACACCATCTGTCCATCTAGTCGGGACCCACTTGATGTGTGGATGGAATCCACGCTGTCCGTCCATCCAGTTGGGACACGGGACACACCTGTGATGTATGTGTTTTGGTTGTCCGTCCATCTGGACGGGACCCACCAGATGAGCGGGTGGAATCCACACCGTCCAGCAGATCTAGACGGTGAGACCCACCCCGTGTACATGTTGTATCCAAGCCATCCTTCCAAGACAGGCCCTAGACAAAGGGAGAAAATAAATATCAGTTTGGCCCAGCATCGATACGTGAAATACGTTGTGCATGCCGACGAGTGGTGTGGGCAAAGCAAGGCGGTACGCTACCATACCCACTCAGTCTAGTATCTGGAATGGACCAATAAATCGCGGCATAAGTTTCTCTTTCTTGCCAAAATGAATGACTCCCTTCATTGGGGAAACCTTAAGGAATACATGGTCCTCGACTTCAAATTTCAGCTGTTGCCGTCTTATATCGGCGTAAGTCTTCTGTCTACTCTAGGTTGAAAGAAGTCGACGCCTGATAATATCGATCTTCTCTGAGGTCACCTGTACCAAATCTGGGCCAACCAGACTCTTCTCGCCAATTTCTGCCCAACAATGTGGAGTTTAACATGGGCTCCCATGCAAAGCTTCGTAGGGAGCCATGCCAATGCTTGCTTTGAAGCTGTTATTGTAAGCAAACTCAGCATAGGGGAGATAGTAAACAGCTGATGCGATAGGGCCAACTGACCTGAACAGGGAAAGTGAAGGTCGTGCCCTCAGGTCCATGGGCTGTCACCAATCTGGTATCGCAGTCGATCTCTGCCTTCATTTCGGTGAGCCAATCCATGCCGAGGATGACGTCGTAATGATATAGGGTGGTGACAATCATGTCAATACACAGCACCCTGTGTAACGACCCGTAAATTTCCGTACTTTGGCTCGAGTTCCATCTCAACCAGAAATCAATTAGGATTAAATCCTTTAGGAATTTAACAAAGTTAACTAAGTGCAAAACTCGATTAGCCATGAAATCCATTGGGATCGCTTTAATACGATTTGCAAGACCCAAAACTTGCAAAATCAGTGACTCTAGGTTACCCTAAAGTTTAGAACCAAACTCATTTCCCGGCTGCTCTCGGGAATGAAACGAAACTTCGTATTAGGTCTAGATCGCACATCAGAAGTCCGATTAACACAAAGTTAAGGACTTAGGACCGCCTCGCTGGGCTTGACTATCATCTCAAAAATCAGGTCCAGCCGATGTCCCACGGCCATTCGTTTGGATCTGGAGCGAGGGAGTGTGAAAAACACTATTCCCTTTACAAAATAAATATATGGAATAGTGATCTGGCACCATTCGCTTGTGCATCAGTATTAAGCAACCAGACCGTCAGAATCAGACTAAATTACACCCTCGGATTAAGAAAAATTTCAGGAACATTTACATGTGCTTGGAATTTTGGATCGTGGCCCACTGACCGTTAAACTGAAAGTGGTCCGCCACGTGCGATCTGGGAATCCGATAGAGTCGAAAACGTAATCCCACATAGATCCATGTGTGGTGAGCTTAAGTCTAACGTTTGGCTCAAGGAGGGCCACCAGAACCTCTCTTTTGAGCTGGAAAAGCGATGAAATACCTATATTAGCAGTAACCCTTGAACCTAAGTCTATTTTGGAGAGGTTTTTGGCTATAAAAGGGGCTTAGAACAGCCTCTCTCACAGCCATACGAATTTGGGATAAAACCCTAGAGAGAGAGAGAGAAAAGAGAGAGAAGAGCTTGGGATTTGTGGGAGAACTTCCTCCTGCTGCTTTCGATTATCGCACGGCCTACACCGCCTCTTTCCAGGCGCTTTCCCAGCGGTATCCACTCCGTTTGAAGGTGAGAAACCCTAACCCTAGGTCTGATTTGAAGTAGATAGGCTATAGGTTGTGAAAAGGCTAACCGATTCCGCTCTTTAGGCAAGAAAACTCCCGAATACGGAAGCTCACCAAACCTTACAGATCCGTTGTGATTCCAAGGGCAAAGGTGAGGACTTTAGGTGTATAGGTTACGGTTTTCAACGCTTTCAATGTCAGATAATGATAGATTCATGATCTGCATGCAATTGCACATGTACAAAGTGCTTTCCATTTTCTATTTCGATTAACGTTGTAGAATATGGAATTTCACATACTCTAGGTATACATAGAAATACCGTATACGTATTTTTTTGGAAAAATGTTTGACATGTTTACTGAATGTATGACTATACAATACATGGATAAAATACTAGTTTGGCGAAAGGAATCGCTGTAATATATGTTCGCTTGTAAATACTACGTATGTTGAAATTGTGTATTCTAGAAATACCGCCTATGTGTAAATTTGGAAATGTAATTGTCATGATTAATTGCTGTATGATTATGGTATACACGGATAAAATAACCGCTTGGCGAAAGGATAGCCCTAATACGTATTTTGCTAACATACGTCATGTATGTTGGAATAGCATACTCTAAGTGTTTGTGCAAACGCTTGTATGTGTAAATGCTTGAGTGTTAGTGCCTTAGAGAGGCACTGATGTGGAATTCCCGACTACCTTAGAGACATGTAGGATACCCTCCATGTGGTGGTTCGCTATAACCACTCACTTGTGATGTGTATGTAATTGTATCACTATTTGTATAGTACTCTACAACATGCTTTACAACAAGTTTTACTTCGTGCTTTACAACATGCTTTACTTCATGCTTTATAACATGCCTTATGACATGCCTGTTAACATGCTTGTATTACTTGTTTATCATGCTTTACTCCACATGCTATGGATGAAGATTGATTGAGTTTGGGACTATGCCCATAGTCCAGATATTCGGTATCAGACTTGAGGTTGTGGCTTAGATTCATGTCGCCACAAGGGGTGTGTCTGACGAACCCGAGTCGTACTCCGGTTGGCGATAGTGGTTGGCCACACGGAGTGCTTTTGCGCTCCATATCGCCCAACTTGTTGTGCGCTCGAGCTAGTCAGGTTCGCCAAGTAACCCGATATGTTGAATGTGTGTTCACCATGTTTGGTCATTACTGTTTGAACCTAGGGTACCAAACTTACCAGTGGCGATCCCGTTAACCATGGTACCTCGATCCGCTAAGACTCATGAGCCGGACATGGTGGTATGGGACACCGTGGCCGAGTGTCCGCCTATCTTTGGGCCAAGTGCCTCCCCATAGTGACCATTGAGCAACCAAACCTCGTGAGCCGAATACGGTGGTATGGGACACTGTATTAGAGCTGTCGATACTTATGGTGAGAGCCGAGTATGGTGAGGCCTGTGCTCGTGCTGACGGGCGACGAGTCCTCCGTAGTATCTTCGAGTATACTCCAAGGGTCTGTGATTGGCGACGAGTCTTTCACAGCAACTAGAGTATGAGTTGAGCCGAGTATGGTGAGACCTGTACTCGAGCTGACGGCTAGTGATTGAGCCGAGTACGGTGAGACCTGTACTCGAGCTGACGGCCAGCAATTGAGCCGCATACGGTGAGATCTGTATCCGCGCTGACGGGTGACGAGCCCTTTGCGATGCCTTCGCTATGTTTCTCGAACCATAATATCGTATGAGATTAACTAGGATTGATGACCCTAGAATGGATCATGTTTGGAAATGATACAAGGGAGGTACCTTAGTTTCCCAATACTGCTGTTTGAAATGGACTAATAATAACTCGGTAATCATGCTCATCATCACACCGCATGTGCTTAGTAGATGTGGCGCACTGAGGGAGTTAAGCATTCACGAACGTAAGATGATGTCGCATGAGGGTGGTTTGGCAAGGGCATACAGCATCATGTCATTTCATTCTCGCACTTAATAAGAGTAGTTAGAATTGTTTGATTTGTACTGCTTTATCATTACTGCTTGATTGAATTGATAACATGTTAACCTATGCTTTATTGTTCCACTGAGTTAGCTACTCACTCCCACGTTACGGGACGGTGTTTGCAACACCAACCGAGACTGTCGCAGGTATAGACGGCGCGACGGTTCAGGAGCCGGAGCCCGATTTCGACGAAGACCAGGACGAGTTCTCCTTTATGCAGTACTCTGACGGCTTTGCTTAGGCTGACTGCATCGCGGGATTTCAGGGCTTATCTAGGGAGTTGTATTTTGATTTTTGACTTAGAAACTGTACATGTATATCGTTACTCAGTTAGTGCTCATACTCTGGTATTCATAAAATTTTGTTATGTAATTTCAGTCTTCCGCTTGCCTTTATAAAATTGAACTGGAGTATGATTTACTGTTTTGGTATAATCTTATTCATGTTTATTGCTCTAACTCAGACAACATTTAACCATCATTGTGTATGTTGCATAAGTGATGCGTTGGAACTCGGGAGTTGAGTTCATACTCGACCCCCGAATTTCAGGGCGTTACACCCTGCTCCATAAATCTATGAAGTAACCCTTACACAGCTTAGTTGCGTCTGTGAAAGTTCCTATTGCCATAATGACTCTCACCACAACCATAAGGGTAGTGTTCAGCCCTAAACGCTTGACTGTAGAGTATGATATTATCGAAATAGTGGACCCGGTGTCCACCAACAGAAACACAGGTGTACCTTGAATGTGGGCAGTGACTTCAAAGGCTAAAGGTATGGCAGTTGCTGACTCAGATGCTTCAGCTGCAAGTGCATGTACACGAGCTTGTCAAGGACGATTTGCTTGCGGTGCTATAGGTCATTAAGGCAGCCTATTTCAAGGTACGGGCGGTTGGTAAAATTATTGTGCTGGTGGTACAGATCGTACAGGTGGACCTGCTATAATACGTAGTGGCTGACGGTTGATCTTCTAAGGTGGCGTGAAACCGTTGTCCTTCATCTTAGTAAAACAAAAGGGGTCAGTGTGTCCCCCTTTGTTGCAATAAGTACACCAATGGCCAGTTTACCGTTGTTGGGCCGGCGGAACCATGAGCTTGGGAGACGAGTCCATACGTGACCTCTTGCCGATGACTGGCCGGTTCTGTAATTCAGGCCGAGGCCTCGGGCCCATTGGCATATGTGTTCGAGACAATCTCTCATCATCTTGCTCAGCTCGCAGGGACATGTTCACTTGCTCAGCATAATTGGGAATGCTAGCGCAACACATCTTAATGCAGATATCAGGCCGCAGACCCTTTGAAAACCGCCGCATTCTCATCGATTCATTCGCTTGGATCAATGGAGCATATCTGGCCAGCTCCGTGAAGCAGTTCTCATATTCAGCCACTGTCATCTCCCCTTATCGAAGGTGGAGGAATTCACCCTCCTTTTCATTACGGTAAGTGAGGGGTAAGTATTTTTCTTGGAAACGAGTTTCGAACGGGTCTTACGTAGCCTGTGGGAATAGTTCGTAGGATGCTATCCGACCAGAGACTAGCCTCCTTCTTGAACATGTAAGTAATAAGTTCCACTTGCTCTGCCTCAATACAGTGCAACGGCTTCAACATCTTAGAGATACGATCCAACCAGTATTCAGCCTCCTCGGGCCTATGAGTACCCATAAAAGTAGGAGGGCGGAAGCGCTGAAAGTACTCGAATAAGCCACTTGTATTCATTATTCCAGTGGGCTGCATGGGTGGCATAGGTAGGACTACATTCATGTTTTGGACAATAGCCCCCGCAATTGTAGCCAAAACTTGTTGTTGTAGCTGTATTATGAGCATCATCTGCTCCAACCTATCAGGAGGAGAAGCCGCCAGAGGCAGGTGTGGCGTCGATGTAGATGCACAGTTTTCTTCCAAAACCGGTAGTGCACTAGGTGTTGGCCCATTGGTGGGGCCAGTGGCCGATTATGAATCCGGCATTGTCTCCATATTCAAGCCCAAACTGGGGTCCGTATAGCTATCGCTCAGGGGAGGTGCCCCATTAATCGATCCGCCAAGTGGGAGACGTGTTGTATTCTAAGTGATTTTAGGAGGTATTCCCTATATACAACATAGGGTGCAATGTGTACAAGATTAGGATAATATCACCCACTTTTTCCAAACATTCTACGCATTTTATATCAAAAGAAGCTTCATGCATTTCATTTAACCAAAATTTATCACAACACATGAGATGTAGTATTACATGAATTATGACAGAGAATACATGTGAGCTAATTTAACAAAAACTTTTAACACTAACTACTTTAACACCTAACTAAGCCAACTAAGGCTATTACAAAGAAAAACAAGAACTAAAGAAAACAAGAAGATAACGGCAACACATGACTAGTCCTCTGACTCTGGCGAAGGTGGAGGCGCACCCTTATCCTGCATACAGCACAGGAGGGCCTTCAAGGTGCGAGATATTTTCTTGAATTTCTGTTTCAGATAGGCCTGATTCTCCTTGAACTCCTATTTCAGGGCGGCCTAGTTTTCTTCAATCCTGGCCATACGGGCTTCCAAGGCGACCCGATCATGGCAGTCTTCATGTGTAGTAGGAGGTCCCCTAACTGAGTCTTGGGCCTCCTCCTCTTTTCCCTGCTCTTCCTCCTCACTGCCTTCCTCTTCACTGCCTTCTTCATCACTGTCTTCCTCACCATCTCCTTCTTCATCCACACTGCCTTCTTCCTCTCCACATCCTTTCTCATCTTCACTACCTTCCTCTTCACTCTCTTCTTCTATTTCATCCCAGTACTCATCGAGTCAGGCTTGGCGTTGCCTAGGGCCAATCCCCATATTGTTGAGTATAGTCTCACTGATGAAGTGGATCGGTGTAAAATTATCCATATGAAGTATGAAACCAAAGTTACGGCCAATCTTGCAGATAAGTAGGCCAAATGGGAGTGATGCGTCCCCCTGAGTAGATCATGTGGTCTTGATTATCTGTGACAAGGCGAAAGTAGGTAGGCAGAGTTTGTCTCCCTGTCCAACTTTGTACAAGAAGTCCACCATCAAACGAGTGCATTCTGTAAGACTACTCCACCTACGATACATGTTGTACATGCATATGTGATGGAGTAGGTGGAAGTCTGTCATCATGCGTGACGATGCGAGGCTATTATCTCACCTCCAATGAGCCAGTCGGCTGCAAAGAAAACGTATGCGGCAATCTTTCTCTCGTCGACTAGAGAGATGAGTTGTGCTAACATGTACCACACCACGTTCTATTCCCATAATACGGGCTATGACGTCCACATCAACTATGGCTTCCTGCCTCCCCAAAGGGATAGTAAACTGAAGAGGCTCCAGTAGTGGGTTCTGTATGTGGGCATAGAAGGCTCACACGGTGCCTTCACTTGCATTAGCCTTCCCTTTAAACATAGGACCCCACCCAATCTCCAATAGAAGGTCAATAACTGGATACAACCCAAATAGTTTCTCATCCACATGAGCTTCAAATACAACTTTACGGTCACAGAACTTACCAAGTTCGGCACCCACCGGTAGTGATCTTTCCAACGGGATTCGAGGATCGAGGTCCCTTTTCGATCTTTGCTCTCGCTCGACACTTGCTCTAGTCTCGGCAATCGTCCTGTTCTTAAAGCGGCTTGGATGGCTAGGTCCGGCCTCATCCGGGGCCGCTTTCTTCTTTCCCATAAGGGAAAGGAGCGTTGAGATGAAGAAAATGGCAGTGACTAGCTTAAAGAGAGCCATGGAGTTGGAAGAGCTTGAGAATGAAGTGGATTTGAGGATATACGAAGTATGAGACACAAAAAGAGGATTTTTATGCTCAAATAGGTGGAAATAAGGAAGATGGAGATTTGTAAGAGGTAGTTTTAGGGTAATGGTGGTGGATGGGTGTAAGATGTGGAAGAAAATAGAAGCTTTGAGTGTATGGGAAAGGAATTTTGAGAGGAAAAGAGGATTTGTAGAGGTTTGCGGGTGTTGGAGGGTTAGAAGTAGGTTGAAATAGGCAAAGGGGGCTTTTAGGGAATTAAAAAGGGTTAGCAAAGGGGTCCCACACGTGGGAGGGACCCACATGATCGGCCGACCGGTGACGTGCCACCGCCCGCACCATGCTGCTGCGCCCCGCTGTGGAGGCGGGCAGCGCCGCCGAGCTCCCTTGGGTTGTCCGGCAGTGGCCAGCCCCTCCCGGGGTGCCGAATACGTGCGAGGGACCCCCTGGGACCTACCAATTTTTAAAATTTGGGCCCCTAGGCCCACAGGGTGTATTTTCATCATTCTATACACTCGTATTCGCGCCTTTTGGCTTATTTCAAATTTGGGATTTGTCGACTAATGGTTCGAACCCATCGATTGATGGCCTAAAAGGTGACTTGGGTCAATGCACGTGTTCCCAGTCCCTCAGGTATGTGTTGTGGACTAAACTACAGCGTTTGGTCTCGCCCGTCGGTGAAACCTTGGGTTCTTAATGTAGTTTTTAGATTTCATCGCCCCCTTCTTAAGTTAGAGTGCGTTTGAGTGCGTCATGTTACCTATCACCCCGGTCTAGTTTAATCCAAATCATGCTCTGATACCAACTTGTAACGCCCTAAATTTCGAGGGTCGAGCAAAGCTCTACTCCTAAGATTCAGCACATCACTTATGCAACATGGATAATGATGTTTAGATGTCGTCCATATTAATGCATTAAATATGAGTGGGATTATACTAAAGCAACATATCATACTCTAGAGATAAGCATTCGAAAGTCTGAAGGTTATGTATTAAAATAAGTAAGCAATTCACAACTTTCAGAGTATGATGGTGTAACAGGGTTTAATATATACAAAATTTGTTTTAAAATAGACAAAATGGGAAAATGCAAGATGTCCAACTAGACACGTATCCTGATATCCCTACGAAGAAGGTCTAGGTGTACATAGACCCGCCTAAAAGCTGACAGTAGGAGAACTCCTCCTCCTCGTCCATGAAATCCTGCTCTGTCGCGTAAACCTCATCATCATCTGCATCTAAACCAGTGTCTGGTTGGTGTTTTAAAAAACCGTCCTAGAGTGGGAGTGAGTGATCAACTCAGTGCTACTATAAGGCAAAGGTTAACATGTTATCAATTCAATCAAGCAGTAATGATAAAGCAGCATAACAATCACTTCCTAGCTACTCTTGTTATTGTGGGAATGGAGTGCGAGTAATGATGCATGCCCTCACATCAAAATCTCCCTCAACAAGCGATGCTGACACCATATCGCATTTGACAACACTACCTCCTGTGCGACCTCCATGCCTTTAAAACACGTCCTAACTAATGCAGTGTTATGCATGGTCATGTTAGCTCAGTTGTTGAGGGTTAAATATTGCATATTGGACCCCAATTATCACATGATTTTGCGTACATGAGAATGCTTAACGACCTATTATAATCGTGTTTTTGTTGAAAGGTGAATTTACAAGCTAAGACTGAAAAAGGGTACTAAAGCATGGATCTAACACTTCGTAGTCACCAAGGCAAGGGACGGACCCCAGGGGACTAAGATCGAGGAATTTACACGCCAAAGATCCGAGAAGATCAAGTGATTGGGTTTAAACGGGCATGAAAGTCGTCTAGAATGCAAGATCATAGGGTTCCCACCATTTGTTCGGCTCGAAACTTTATATCTGGCCTGAGGACCATAAATTAGCCATACATGACAAAATTCAGCACTTGGATCAGAATGTAAGTGACCCGATGGGCAAGATCAGATAATAACCATTAAGAAAGCATCTTGGATGTCCTTGGGAGATCGAGACCCAAATTGAACCGATGGAAAGAAAATGAAAAATGATTGATATCCACCAAATTTTAAGGCGTTTGGACGGTGTACTCTAACATAACTAACGTCGGAAGGTGATTGAGGAATTAATGGTAAAGCCGTAAATAAGGCTAGAACCATTCATGCCACTATTCAACAAATAGATTTAAGGGTCATTGCCAATTTCTATTTATTTAGATAGTGCGGCCCACCTGACTTATGAAACTTCCTCATCTTTTACCCCGTATCATAACATAGTGGGACAAAGACGGTGAACGGAGTGGATTGCTTACCAAACATCATAGTGGACCCCACCTGATGCTACCACCAATATCTGCCAATGTTACGTTGCCTTGCTAGGCACGTTAGAGGGTTGATACTATCATATTTTAAAATGTGTTGTGGCCCGCCATAGCCATCCAAATGGTTAATCTAAACCATCCAACCTGACTAGATGGGGGTTTCAATCAAACCCTAGTCATTTTCATACATCCATGCATGCATCCATGGCCACAGAAATAATGAAAATTTCTCTACGTCGGTTGATGGTGTGGCCCACCCAATACTCGGATCCACCCCATATTTTGACCCATATCTCAACACAATCCTACCAACCCAATGAACATAATAAAATTATCAAAATAGGAAGGTGAGCCCCACTTCATATAGCTGATGAATTTGTAAAAGAAATGGGAACAGTTTCCTTTTGCGTTAGCAGTGGAAGTCCGTCCGCTAGGAGTTGAGGTGGCCCACCACGATCACCAAATGGATGATACGAGACACCCATCATGCCCAAGGGAGGGCGTCGACCAAAACCCAATCATTTTCATGCACCCATGCAGACATTCAAAAACACAGCAGCAAGGAACAAGTTGCCACGTCGATTAGTGGTGTGGTCCACCCACAGCTCGAATCCACTTCAATCTTGGACGAGTGGCCTAAATCAACACCATGAATCTAGTGGACAGATCTGATTCTTCAGCAATCATAAAATATGGGCCCCACCAAGCATCAGCACAAGAAGGAAGTGCCAAAAACGTAACGTGCTGCGAACGTCTAGCCAACCTCTCTCACTACAGCCGACCTACATTCCTTATAAAAGGAGAAAAGAGAGAGCTTAAGGGAAATCATCTGATTAGGGGGCTGGACGTGGAGCAGAGAGACAGGGAGAGTAAAGTCATTTTTTTTCTTTTTCTCTTTTTCTCTTTTTTTTTTATTTTTTTTTATTTTATCTTTAATTAAGGGATTTAGCCTAATGATGTTGCTAGGCTAAACCTCTTAGCCAGGGCTAAGAGGTGAAGCTTGTAGCGTGATTAGGAAGGTGGCTTTGTTTTGATTCATGGTTATTGAATTCTTATGGATTCTAGTTTGATTATTAGGGAATACTTTTAGTTTTTAATGGTTTATTGTGACTCAAATTACAGTAGATCTGCAATAGCTTTAAGTATGTTCTTTTCATTATGAGATTGTGAACTTGGGAACCCTGTTGTTCACCATCGTCTCATGGGCATGGTTGGGTGATGGAACCCTTCCTAACTTTCACAATTCTCTCATGATGGCTGTGAGATTGGTAAATTGTTGTTGTTTACCATAGTCTCCTGGGCATGGTTAGGTGACGGAATCACTTCCAAATCTGCACCAATCGTATCTGTTGATGATTAGATCCATGAGATGTTCAGAGATCTGACAAATCTCTTCTTACCAATTAGATAAGATAGGACTCTGATTCCAGTTGTGTCCTTGAATCAATGCAAGGTAGCTTCCCAATTGCTACAAGTGGATCCTTAGCACCCTAGTTTCCTACCTATGAATTCTCTAAGTTTTAGATAAATATTTCATCATCATTCCCTCAATTATATACGATTTAGATTTCATCTTAGACTAGTTCTAGTTCTACTTAAGTTCAGATTACGTATAGGTTTCAGTCCCTTGGGATTCGACCTCGGTCTCACTGAGTTTATTACTACATCACAACCCTATACTTGGGGAGTGAACAAGTTTTTGGCGCTGTTGTTGGGGACTCAAGGATACAATTTTCTAAAATTAACTGGTTTTGAAATTAGTTTAAGATTAGGATTTTACTATGTTTAGTTTTAGATTCCTTTCTTATTAATTTCTAGAACTAACTTGTTTTCCTACTTCGTAGGATTTTTGATAGATCTTCTAATCTGGATCTTAACTTAGGACTTCGAATTCGGTAACTTCTTTCCATCTTTCCTCTTTATTTCTAGAATTCCTTTCTATTCTTCCTCTTAGGTCTAGGTTTAGAATCTAAATTGAGGGTTGCGAGTGTTTCATGCCCAAGTGGGTTCATGATAACACTCGACGTCTCTGACTGAAGGAGGATTAGTTGAGGGGTTAACTGTCCATCGTAGGACTAGACACCCCTCGAATTTCCCTGAGTTAATTGAGGTTATGACTGCAAATCAACCTTAAGCACTACCCCAACCTAGGGTTAAGGAAGTCCTTGGTGAGAATAAGGTGCATTAAGCACCCCCGCCTCGTACTTTATGAGATTATTTACTACCGGCAGGGGTGAGTACGCCCTCATGCATGATTTTTCCTGAAAATATAGGATATATGGACATCAAGCCAGGGGTTATCCAACTCCTTCCTAAATTCCATGGGCTTGAATCAGAAAGTCCATACTTACATCTGAAAGAGTTCGATGAGATCATAACCACTTTATACTTTCCTAATGTATCTGAGGATACAGTCAGGCTGAAACTCTTTCCCTTTTCCTTGAAGGAGAAGGCTAAGACGTGGTTACATTCACTACGTCCTAGATCCATTGGCACATGGAATGATATGCAGAGGGAATTCATAAAGAAATTTTTTCCACATCATAAAACGATTACCCTTAGAAAAGAATCATGAACTTCGCCCAAAAGGAGGATGAAACATTCTTCCAATGTTGGGAAAGGTTCAAGGATCTTGTCAGTTCATGCCCACAACACGGCTTTGAAACGTGGAGCATTACAAATTTTTTCTATGATGGACTAACATCTTCCATGGCCAAATGGTCGAGACAATGTGTAATGGAGAATTCATGAATAAAGATGTCGATGAGGTATGTGATTACCTCAATAGACTTGCTGAAAACGCACAATCATGGGACCATTACCCAAAACTGAAAACCACGTCTAGGCCGACTCAATCTAAGGAGAAAGGTGGATTGTATCTCCTGAAAGAAGAGGATGATCTCAATTATAAAATGACTAATCTCATAAGAAAATTTGAGGCCATGGAAGGAAAGAAGGATAAGGTTAATGAAATTGTTTGCAGCATCTGTGATGGTAATATTCACACAACTGAAAATTGTCCTACAATATCTACTTTTCGAGGAGTGTTAAATGAACAAGCCAATGTTGTAAATAACTATCAAAGACCTTCTAATGGACCTACCTTTAATACGTATAATCCTAGTTGGAAAAATCATCCAAATTTTAGTTGGACGAATGGATAAACTACTACCCCTCAAGGTTTCTTTAATCAAACTTTACAACAACAACAAGGGAAACCTTAAGAGGATCCGATTTTAAAACATTTTGAAAAGTAAGATCGTTTCAATGAGGATATGCTACAAGCCTTGCAAAACCTTAACAAAATACTACAAGGACTTAAGGCTGAAAACACGATTGGGAATAAGGGGAGCCTCCCAGCTCAACCTCTTCCCAGTCTAAAGTTGTAATATGAAGTTGGCAACCCAAGCTCTTCAAATCAGATGGAGCATGCTAAATCCATCACCACTCTTAGGAGTGGGAAGATTATTGATAAAACCCTTCCGGTTAGGCCCAAAAAGCCTAAAGAATCAGAAGAGGACAACAATGATGGATCTAGTGATGTCCCACAAAAATTAGAACCAAAACTTCTAAAGAAGTCAGTTGCTCTATTTCCCCAATGGTTGGTTGCACCAAAACCTCTCTCTAACTCTCAGAATATTCTAGAAGTGTTGAAACAAGTGAAAGTCAACATTCCTCTACTTGATGCTGTAAAATAAATACCTTCATATGCCAAATTCCTGAAAGACCTATGCACGACCAAAAGACAGCAAAGTATTCAAAAGAAGATCTTCTTAACTAAGAAAGTGAGTGTATGATCCTGGTAGCCCAACCATATCATGTATGATCAGTAACTACTGCATTGAGCACGCACTTCTTGACTTAGGAGCGAGCGTCAATCTGATTCCTTACTCGGTATACAAACAGCTAGGGTTGGGTGAATTGAAAACCACCTTAACCATGTTACAACTCGCTGATCGTTCTGTTCATATACCAAGAGGGATAATCGAGGATGTGTTAGTTCAGGTTGACAGATTCCACTACCCTGTAGATTTCATCATCCTAGATATTGAACCCGTCAATAATGGAAGCACTTAGATTCCCGTCATCCTTGGTCGCCCATTCCTTGCACTTCAAACGCAATTATCAATTGCAGGAATGAAGTCATGAGCATGCACTACCAAAAAATCGAGCAATAGCTATGGAGGTTGAAAGCTTTTAGCTATGGATTTAATCTGTAGCTATAGCCTAAGTGCTCTATAGCTAAAGCATACCTCCCCACCTAAAACATATTAAATATAGATGCTACTTAAGGGGATCCATGAGGTCCATTGGAATTATGTGTTTGATCTAAGCTGTCAAAAATTCTGTTATATAATTTTAGTGCATGAGCCCAAAAATTATGTAGATTAAATGTCTAAGTGGATCACACCATACGAAATAATATAAATTAAATTTCTACCGTTAATATGTTGTGTGGTCTCCTTACATATTCGATCTAACTCATTTTTTTATTAACACTTAAAATAATAATTTAAAATTAATGGACGGAGTGGATATATGAAATACATCACAGTGGGCCCCACAATCCTAAAACCATAAAATGTCCAGGGAGTCGTCCGTCATGCGCCCCTCCAAAACCCCAAACCCCTCCAAAAACAAAAACCCCCGTCTGCCATTTTCTTCCGCTCGCTGACAAACCCATCTCTCAATCTCTCTCTCTCTCACTTAGTCTCTCTCTTTCCCTTGCCCTCTCTCGATCTCCCGATCTCCCTCACCCTCTCTCCCTGCCTCAAGGCTGCATTTCCCTCTCTGTTTTCAAAAACCCATTTCGCTGCAAGAAGGAGAAGAAGAAGGAAAAGGAGAAGAAGACGAAGCACGTACGGCTAGTTTCTTTCTTTCTCCCTCTTTATCTCTTTCTCAAATATTTCAATCCTTCAATCTGCATTCCCCTCTCTCTGTTTCTGAAATCTAAGGGCCCGTTTGGCCGGTCGGATTGGAAGGGATTGGATGTTATTGGAAGGGATTGGAAGTTAAATCTTGGGATTGGCTGGGCGTGCCAAACAGAGTCGGTGATCTGATCCCAATCCCAGAGACGTGTTTTGCTTGAGGGATTGGAAGGGATGGGAAGGTTTAATCCTAGTATTGGTCGGGCGTGCCAAATAGACTGGATATAGCAATCCCATGTATCTGAAGATAATCCACTGACAACACCATCAATACCTAGAAATCCAGGCCATCCACCCTAATACTATTTAATCCCTTTCAATCCACCCGACTAAACGGGCCTTAAAAATTCTTTGTGGGCTCCACCATAATATGTGTATGCAGGCCATTCATTTTTTTCAGCTCATTTTAGGGCCAAATCTCAAGTGGACCACACCATAGGAAACTATAGTGATTGAACGCCCACCATTAGGGCCTGTTTGGCTGGACAGATTGGATGGAATTGGATGGTATTAGAGTGGATTACACAGATTTCAAGATAATGATAGCTGCATAAGTGGATTGGTGTAAGATCTATGGGATTGTTATATCCCGTGATTGCTATTTCCGGTCTGTTTGGGACGCCCGGCCAATCCCGGGATTAAACCTTCCAATCCCTTTTAATTTATTGAACCAAACACATCCCAAGCAATTTTGAAGGGATTAGGGTGGATTGGATGGGATTTAAAGGTATTGATGGTGATGTTAGTGGATTGTCTTAAGATCCTGAAAGGAATTCCAGAAATTATTTTTTTTGGGTTTGTGAGATTTTGACATCAATTCGAATTTCTATGTTTTTTGTGTCAATGTCTTTTATGTTACTGGCACAGGCATTCATATACATTGAAAAATATGATTGAAGTGCTAGACTAGCATGTGCATTTACACCATTTTTTAAATGTTGGTGACTCATCCACCACACGTGTCATAAAACATGTTAATCCACTGCATTGCATTCATCAGGAATCAAGCAGTGGTATGGAGCTACTGAGATGCATCTAACTTTATTGCACACTGCTACAATGGTTGGTCATAGTGTTTGCAAACATCAACTAACTTTCATTCAGCATCTATATATATATATATATATATATATAAAATCTTGAAGGGAATTCCAGAAAATTTGTTGGTTTGTCAGTTTGCGAGATCAATTTGAATGTCTTTTAATTTGGTGTAATGTCTGTTATGTTACTGGAACAAGCATTCATATACATTTAGAAATGTGATTGAAGAGCTAAACTAAGTCATTAAGATGTGCATTTCCACCATTTCTTAAATGGTGGTGGCTCATCCACCACACATGTGCCATAACACATGTTAATTCACCTCACTGCATTTGTCAGGTATCAAGTAGTGGCATAAGCTACTAAGATGTGCATTTCCACCATTTCTTAAAAAGTTTGCAAACTCCTTAATACATTATATTTGGTATATAATATCTGTTTGGGTCTAATCATCTGATAGCACTTCCTTCATTTCCAACTTTGGGGAGGATGGTGCATTAGGCTAATTTCTAACTTTAATTTTTGGTAAGGTGCAGGTTGAAAATGGACCCCTTGGTTAATCGAGATTCGACTGCAATGAATAGGGAGTGGATGACACTAAGTTTCCCAGACCCACGTTTTATTTCTGGAATAAAAAGTTTTTCAAAGTTTGCACAAGAAAACCTTCCTGGTAGAGAATCCGTTCCTTGTCCATGCACCACTTGCAGATGTGCACGTTTTTCGATTTCTTATGATGATATAGTTGCATTCATTAACTTTATCAAGTTCATGAAGACATTCAAGGCCAATGTCTATAACAAGACACGACCTGAGGGTTGTATTGTAGAGCAGTACATCCAAGAGGAGACAATTATATTCTGCAACCAATATAAAGGAAAATAGAAAATAAGCCTACTGGAAAAGCTAGAAAAATGGTTTAACGGAGTCATTCCAGGACTATGTAAGTTGGAAGATATCGTTGATGATGACCCTAATGATGACGACGTTGGTCCAGTAGGTTCGAGTCAAAGTGTTATCCTAGCGAGTATCAAATATGAACAAGCTCGTACATGGATATTGAAGAGTCATCCCAGCTACGATAAGTGGGAAGGGTATGTACAATAAGATCACACACACACACACACACACACACACACACATATATATGTGTATATATATATCTTTCTTATGCGATTTCAATATAACATTAATGTTATCGAATATCACGCAGGAAGCACAAAGATTTCTTGCAGCGATGCTATAAGAGGACCAACAGGGTGCCTAGCGAGGATGATTTCATATCTTAGTTGAAGAGGCAACCAGAGTCCATTGCATCTGATGATAATGAATTTAAAGATGTAGTGAGCGGACCTCTAGCTTTTTCTATGCAATATACTAAGTATTGTATTAATAGTTTTCTCTTTGTCACTAAGGATTATGAGGAGAATAAAATGAACCAAAACAGTGGGGTTAGGACTGAAGGTATGACAACCTTCCGATCAAGTGCTAAGGATATCAATACAGTGGATGAAAATCAACCTTACTACGGAGTCCTTCGTAGAATTATCCAATTGGAGTATTGAGCAGGGTACAAGCCCATCCTATTTAAGTGTGATTGGGTGAAAGTGACACATCATGGTGTTTCTTTTGATGTCGAAGCGAACCTGAGATTAGTAAATTTGTCCAGTCTTTACGGTTCAGACAAAGTCGGTGATGAGCCCTTCATTCTTACAAAGCATGCCACGCAAGTTTTCTACTCCAGAGATCCCAAAAATCCTGATTAGCATGTGGTCTTGGAGGTTCCAAAAAAAAATTGTCGAAGAAGAGACGTGCGTTCTATCGAAACGATTAAAGGCTGTAAGTAATGCCGATGTAGGACCTGATCTCATCTCATCAGCAATTGTTGATGAATTGATATTCGATGAATCTGAAGACGTCAGTGTTGTAGTCGAGAAAATAAAGAAAAGAAAACGATCAAAGAGAATCTACTGATTTGTTTATATTTTCTAAGCATATAACAAAATGATATTTATTGGAGGAAATCTAATTAAGGTTTGGATAATATAGTGAATTTTTTATACTTTATCTGTGATCTAAATTATTTCTTAACTATTAGTATTTTTTTATCTTTTCTTTTCATATTAAGGAAGAAATAGGCACATGGATTCACAACCAGAGGTATTGGGTGCGCAGTTGCTTGGGAGTACAGATTCAAGCAACACCAAAAGTAATAAGATACTTCTTCTTAATTATATATGTAAATTTCCTTTTTGTTATATATTGGCAGTAATTAATGATGTGTATATATAACTGTTATTCTTCTTATGTAATTGTGTCAGCTTCTTCTTCATCTAGAAAGAGAGGCATTATTAGGGGGGTCTCTTTACTTGTGCAACTTGATAGGAAAAAAGTCCTAAAGATGAATGAATTCGAGCAACCGAATGAGGACTGTTCTGATCACAGAGACTTTGCATCGCATGTCGGTGTCCTTACCTGTTCTCATATCCCGATCATATACCTGGACTTTTGCCAGGTGCCTCATGAACAAATTCATATGGTCACAGAAAGATTGTCACAGTTTTATGAGTTTGAGGGTCAAAGTTGGGATGCAAGTCTGACTTACGTTAAACAACGCATCAATGAAGCATGGAGGAATTATAAGAAAAGATTGACCACAAAATATATTAAAAATAATGATCCTATTGCTATGAGAGATAGTCCTGCCAACCCCCCCCCCCCCCCCCCCAAGTATCCCTATGGAGGATTGGAGGGTCTTCGTGGATCAACGTACCACCGAGGAATTCAAGAGGGCAAGCGCAAGGAATAAAGTCAATTGGGCCAAGCTAAAAGGACCTGCGTGTCTTGGGAGGCACAGCATGGCTATTACTCACCATAAGATGGTATGTATTTAAAAATAGATATTATAGTTAAAAATTGAATTTAAATTTGAATTATCATTCATCTAAATCTATTAATGATGTGCATTTGAGCGATATGTAATGTGCTAAAGGCGATGGAGAAGAATCTTACCTCTGGTTTTATAATGAGATCGTTAACTATGGAAGAGATCCTGAAAATGTAATAAGTATTTCTGGTTTTATGGTTTTACTTGTAGATTCCTGTCGATTACTCAAGAATGACGGTTATGTGCATTCTTTCAGGTGGTTGTTGCATGTGGGAGGATTAGAGCTGCATATTTCAGATTCAAGCATCTGACATGTCTCTTGTCAAGAATGCACATGATTAGAGTGGCCTGTCCATTTAGGCAGGCCGTATTTATTTATTTGCTCGAAATTGATGGAGCAGACCTGGATGTACATCGGAGCTATCCGGAAGAGCGGGGGTCCGTGGAAGGTGGGAACCGCTGTTATGACCATGATGAAGCTGTCCATTTCCTATGGACGGCATATGTATTTACTCGAAATTAATGGAGCAGACACGGATGTGCGTCGGAGCTATCCGGGTGAGCGGGGGTCCCTGGAAGGTGGGAACCGCTGTTATGACCATGATGAAGTTGTCCATTTCCTATGGACGACATTGGAAGGGCCTGGCCATTTGGACAGGTTGTGTTTATATTTGTATTTGCAGGGACCACACCCTTAACCTAAATTCGAACCCATTCTCAAATCCGAAAACCTATAACCTAAACCAAAACCGTTAACCTATAACCTAAATCAAAACCTATAACCTAAACCAAAACCAAAACCTATAACCTAAACCCGAACCCATTCTCAAATCCTATAACCTATAACCTAAACCTATAACATATAACCTATAACCTATAACCTAAACCAAAACCAAAACCTAGAGCCTAAACCCAAACCCATTCTCAAATCCTATAACCTATAACCTAAACCAAAACTAAAACCTAAACCTATAACCTATAACCTAAACCAAAACCAAAACCTATAGCCTAAATCCGAACCCATTCTCAAATCCAAAAACCTATAACCTAAACCTAAACCATTAACCTATAACCTAAATCAAAACATATAACCTAAACCAAAACCAAAACCTATAACCTAAACCCGAACCCATTATCAAATCCCAAAACCTATAACCTAAACCGAAACCAAAACCTATAACCTAAACCCGAACCCATTCTCAAATCCCAAAACCTAAACCTAAACCTAAACCTAAAAACTAAATCTAAACCTATAACCTAAACTCAAATCCCTAAACCTAAACCTAAACCTAATCCTATAACCTAAACTCAAATCCCTAAATCTTAACCTATAACCTAACCTAAACCTATACATATAACCTAAAACTATTCTCAAATCCAAAAACCTATAACCTAAACCTAACCTTTCCTTAAACCTATAACCTAAACTTAATTCCCTAAACCTAAACCTAGACCTGAACCTAAACCTATAACCTAAACTCAAATCCCTAAACCTTAACCTATAACCTAACCTAAACCTATACTTATAACCTAAACTATTGCCAAATCCCAAAACCTATAACCTAAACCTAACCTTTCCTAAACCTATAACCTAAACTCAATTCCCTAAAGGTAAACCCACACCTAATCCTAATCTCAACTCCTAACCTAAACCTAAACCTAAACTTGAAAACCCAAACTTAAACCCAATCCCGAACTCGAACCCGATTTCCTAAACCTAAACCATAACCCATTCTCAAATCTAAAAACCTATAACCTAAACCTAAACCAAAATCAAAACCTATAACCTAAACCTAAACCCATTCTTAAATCCCAAAACCTATAACCAAAACCAAAACCAAAACCTATAACCTAAACCCGAACCCATTCTCAAATCTCAAAACCTATAACCTAAACCTAAACCTAAACCTTAACCTAAACCTATAACCTATAACCTAAACCAAAACCTATAACCTAAACCAAAACCAAAACCTATAACCTAAACCCAAACCCATTCTCAAATCCAAAACCTATAACCTAAACCTTAACCTTAACCTATAACCTATAACCTATAACCTAAACCAAAACCTATAACCAAAACCAAAACCAAAACCTATAACCTAAACCCGAACTCATTCTCAAATCCCAAAACCTATAACCTAAACCTAAACCTAAACCTTGACATAAACCTATAACCTATAACCTAAATCAAAACCTATAACCTAAATCAAAACCTATAACCTAAACCAAAACCAAAACATATAACCTAAACCCAAACCCATTCTCAAGTCCAAAAACCTATAACCTAAACCAAAACCTATAACCTAAACCAAAACTAAAACTATAACCCAAACCGAACCCATTCTCAAATCCCAAAACCTATAACCTAAACCTAAACCTTAACCTAATCCTATAACCTAAACTCAAATCCCTAAACCTTAACCTATAACCTAACCTAAACCTATACTTATAACCTAAAACTATTCCCAAATCCCAAAACCTATAACCTAAACCTAACCTTTCCCTAAACCTATAACCTAAACTCAATTCCCTAAACCTAAACCTACACCTAATCATAATCTCAACTCCCTAACCTCAACCTAAACCTAAACTTGAAAACCCAAGCTTAAACCCAATCCCGAACCTGAAACCGATTTCCTAAACCTAAACCATAACCCATTCTCAAGTTATAACCT
This sequence comes from Magnolia changhungtana, assembly GCA_030180095.1. NCBI lineage: Eukaryota > Viridiplantae > Streptophyta > Magnoliopsida > Magnoliales > Magnoliaceae > Magnolia > Magnolia changhungtana. The sequence goes on from JASAUF010000293.1 coordinate 1,088,913, forward strand.
ATAACCTATAACCTATAACCTATAACCTAAACCTAAACCTAAACCTAAACCTAACCTAAACCTATAACCTTTCCCTAAACATTTAACCTAAACCTAAACTTAAAACCTAAATGTATTCTCAAATCCTTAAACCCAAACCTACACCTAATCTTAATCTCAACTCTTTAACCTAAACCTAAACTTGAAAACCCAAACCTAAACCCAATCCCGAACCCGAACCCGATTTCCTAAACCTAAACCTTAACTTATAATCAAGTTCCCAAAAGCTATAACCTATAACCTAAACCTAAACCTATAACCAAAACCTAAACCAAAACCTATAACCTAAACCTTAACCTATAACCTATAACCTAAACTTATAACCTATAGCCTAACCTTAACCTAAACCTTAACCTAAACCTATAACCTAAACCTAAACCAAAACCTTTAATCATATGGTGAGACCATTTCTTTTGTGTCAATTTCATTCCTCTTTGAGTTTTTTTTTTTAATTCATTAAGAAAAAAAACGTGGTTATACATGATGCACTTCTTTCACTTTGTCTTTCTTTTCCCTAATGGGTATTCTAATTTATGAATGACATGACTGTTTGTAGGATGATGGAATATACAAAGCTGTTGAAATTTCAGGGTGAAGTCGAGCACATTTCTCTAATGAAGCCAAAGATTTGTATTTTCAGCATTATTGTAATTGTAATTGTAATTGATTGAATGAATTGGATTATAATTGATTGTAATTGTAATTGATTGAATGAAGAATTGTAATTGATTGTAATTGAATGAATGAATGATTGTAATTGAATGAATGAATGATTGTATAGGTGGTAATTGAATGAACAAATGATTATATATAATTTTTTAATGTACAAAATAGCTACGGATATTGACCGTAGCCACTAATCTGACAGGTGTAGCCTTTTCAATTTTAGCATATTGCTACAGACTTTTAGCTACAAATAATATCCGTAGAGGTTTGAAGTTTTCACTACAGATATAATTGCTACGAATTATATCTGTAGTTATTACACCCTATAGTTATGGATTAAATTCGTAACCATAGGTTCAAGACCTATTGTTATGGCACCTACGGCTACGGTCAGGATACGGACCAAAACCGTAGCCATAGGTCTATGGCTACAGCTTTTATCCGTAGCCTTAGCCTGTTTTTCGGTAGTGATGTCTTTTGGGAATATGACATTAGAGTCAAACATCTTTTTCAATAACGGTAGAAATTCCAAAGATGATGACGATTTTCATGACATTAACATGATTGATTCTTTCGTGGAAGACAGAACGCCTCTAACTTTATCCTCTGACCCTCTTGAGACGTGTCTGGCCCGTTCCCAAGACTTGGATGATGACATAATTAGGGAGATGTGTGTCTTGCTTGATACTACGCAGGTACTTGAAGTTAACTGGTGGAGGCCACAATTTAAAGAATTACCTCAAACCGATGTAGTGCCTCTACCATCTAACCTTAAGCCGCCGAAACTTGACCTAAAACCTTTGCCCTCTGATGTGAAATATGGCTATTTAAGTCAAGATGAGACATACCGGGTGGTGATCTCTGCCATCTTGGAAAAAGAACAAGAGAGTATGCTTATATCTACTCTTATTGAGCATAAGGGAGCCCTTAGATGGACGATAGCAGACCTCAAAGGAATCAACCCCTCAATTTGTACTCACCACATATATCTTGAGGATAATGCAAAGACTTCACAGCAATCACAATGTAAACTAAATCCAAACATGAAAGAAGTGGTTAAAGCCGAGGTTTTGAAACCATTAGATGTGGGTATCATATACCCTATATCCGATAGTCAATGGGTGAGTCCAATTCAGGTGGTTCCTAAGAAGTCCGGAATCACCACATAGCCAATGCCAATAATGAACTCGTACCAACCAGAGTTACTACTGGTTGGAGAATGTGCATTGACTACAGGAAGCTGAATACTGTCTCGAGGAAGGACCACTTTCCTTTGCCCTTCATTGATCAAATCTTAGAAAGGTTAGCTAGTCATTCCTGTTATTATTTCCTTGATGGGTATTCAGGCTACAATCAGATTGAAATCGCCCCTGAGGACCAGGAAAAGACCACATTTACATGTCCCTACGGCACCTTTGCCTACAGAAGGATGTCATTTGGGTTATGTAATGGCCCTGCCGCTTTTCAGCGATATATGATGAGTAGCTTTTCTAACATGGTGGGAAAATATCTAGAGGTCTTCATGGACGATTTCTCTATTTTCGGTTCATCTTTCCACGAGTGCTTAGAGAATCTTAAATGTGTGTTGAAAAGATGTGAAGAAAAGAATTTGGTACTCAATTGGGAGAAGTGTCATTTCTTGGTTCATAAGGGAATTGTCCTGGGGCATATCATCTCGTCCAAGGAAATCGAGAACATCAGAGACGTACGATCCTTCTTAGCACACACATGGTTTTACAGACAATTCATAAAGGACTTTAGTCTCCTCTCTCGTCCTTTATGTAATCTTCTTTAAACGGATGCACCATACGAGTGGATTAAGCAATGCCAGGAAGCTTTCACCAAGCTTAAAGGCATGTTAACTACTGCACCTATCATGCAACAACCCGACTGAAGCCTTCCTTTTGAGCTTATGTGCGACGCACCTAATTATGCTCTTAGAGCGGTTCTAGGTTAGAGAAAAGATAAGAAGCCTTACATCATTCATTATATAAGTAGGACTTTAAATCCTGTCCAAGTAACCTACTCAACTACGGAAAAGGAACTCTTAGTCGTAGTGTTCGCCTTGGATAAATTTAGGTCCTATCTAAACGGATCCAAGATCATTATCTATACAGATCATGCGGCACTCAAGTATCTTCTTTCTAAGAATGATTCTAAGCCCCGCCTGATAAGATGGATCCTTCTACTCCAAGAATTTGATTTGAAAATTAAAGATAAAAAGGGAGTAGAGAACATAGTGGCCGATCACCTTTCTCGCCTTAATACCTCTGATTCCCTTGAGGCAACCCATATCAATGACAAGTTCCCTAATGAACAACTGTACAAAGTCTCCCATTCACCTTGGTTCGCTGATATTGCTAATTATCTTGCCACAGGTTCCATACTGACACATTGGACCGCACAAGATAAGAAGAAATTCTTTACTAAGGTGAGCAACTTTTTCTGAGACAATCCATATTTTTTTAAATATTGCCCAGACCAAATCCTAAGGAGATGTGTGTTAGACGATGAGCATCAGACTGTCATCTCCTCCTGTCACTCACAGGCTTGCGATGGTCACTTTTCTGCTAAAAAGACCACGGCTAAGATTCTACAGTGTAGCTTTTACTGGCCCACAATGTTTAGGGACACCCATGAGTTTTGCAAAGCATGTGAGCGTTGTCAGAAATTGGGAGCATTGTCCCATCGAAATATGATGCCCTTGAATCTCATTCTTATTATAGAGGCATTTGATTGATGGGGCATCGATTTCATGGGACCATTCCCCCAATCCTTTGGAAATCTATGTATTTTGCTCACTGTAGACTATCACTAAATGGGTCGAAGTGATTCTGTGTCAGAATAATGACCATCGCACAGTCATTAGATTCCTTAAAGAGAACATCCTTTTCTGATTTGGAATGCCACGAGCCATCATTAGTGATGGAGGCTCACACTTTTGTAATAGGCCTTTTGAGAGTTTAATGAAGAAATACGGTATCTCTTATAAGGTGAGCACCCCATACCACCCATAGACAAGTGGGCAAGCTGAGATTTCTAATAGGGAGATCAAATACATTTTGGAGAAAATGGTTAACCCTGACCATAAGGATTGGTCAATCCGATTGACCGATGCCTTATGGGCTTGCCGTACTGCTTTTAAAACCCCTATTGGAATGTCTCCCTTTAGACTTGTCTATGAGAAGGCTTGTCACTTGCCTGTGGAGTTGGAACATTAAGCGTATTGGGCAATCAAAAATCTGAATTTCAATCTGGACAACGATGGCTCGCTACGCAAACTTCAATTGAATGAACTTGAAGAAATCCAGAATGACGCATACGAGAACTCGAGAATTTACAAGGACGGGATGAAGGCGTATCATGATCAACATATTCTACGAAAATCATTCACGTCAGGTCAGAAAGTCCTTTTGTATAACTCTCGACTACATCTCTTTCCGGGTAAGCGTCGATCTCGTTGGACTGGCCCTCATGGGGCCGTCAAGATAAGAGATCCCGACAATGCAAGGAGTTTAAAGTAAATGAATATCGATTAAAACCATTTGTCGAGAAATATGATTCAGAGGCCAGGTTCATACCTCCGACTGATCCTGTTTACCAGGATTAATCTCCTAATCTGATGGAAGTATAGGTAGGTTTATCACTTTTATAGGACTAGGGTAGTTTTCTTTATGTTGTTCTAGGATAGACGGTTTTATGCCATTAGGTTAGTTTGCTTCCTGCATTGTTTTAGGATAGTTTCCTTTCATGTCTTCACTCTCGTGCTGACCGGCTTTCATGCTGTGATCATTGTGGAAACGTCTTTCTCAATTCTTTCATCCAGGTACTATCTTCGCATCACTTCTCATTACTTTCATTGTCTCATGTGCATTGTATGCTCATATCATTTACATTAAGGACAACATAGATTTTCAGTTGGGGGTGGGAGGTGAAGGTTTGATTCCCCTCCTTAGCGTTATTTTTAATGGAAAAATCAAAAGATGATAAGAATGAAAGGATGATCTATGAGGCAAGTTTTGGTTTAGGTTTTAGTTGTCATGAATTCTCTTGATGGTTACCAATGATATCATGAAATAGAGACGTGACTCTTAATGTTGATAAGCCGAGATTACACTTTACACCCATGGAACTCCATGTTTAGGATTTTTCTAATCGATGGACTAATACTTTGAACTTGATTATGAAATTTAGCATGCGCTTGAGTTCAAGAGAGAGTAACGCCCAGCACTCTTGAATCTTAGAATTCTAGTATCCGGATTGTTTTTCAAAAATCACTTGAGTTCATAAAAATTGTCTAGTAATTCTAAACTTATTTTTTGCATACTTTGTTCAGGACTACCAAAATGCTGGTTGGAAGTTGTGTTGAGGGTCAAATATTGAATATTGGACCCCAATTATCACATGATTTTGCGTGCATGAGAATGCTTAACGACTTATTTTAATCATGTTTTTGTTAAAAGGTAAATTTACAAGCTTAGACTGAAAAGGGGTACTAAAGCATGAATTTAACACTTCATAGTTATCAAGGCAAGGGACGGAACCTAGGGGACCAAGATCGAGGAATTTACACACCATAGATCGAAGAAGATCAACTGATTGGGTTTAAACGGGCTTAAAAGTCGTCTAGAATGCAAGATCATAGGGTTCCCAGCATCCGTTCGGCTTGAAACTTTATATCTGGCCTGAGGACCATAAATTAACCATACACGTCAAAATTTAGCCCTTGGATCAGTATATAAGTGACCCGATGGCCAAGATCAGACAATAATCATTAAGAAAGTATCTTGGACGTCCTTGGGAGATCGAGACCTAAACTGAACCGATGGAAAGAACATGAAAAACGATGGATATCCGCCAAATTTCAAGGTGTTTGGATGTTTTACTCTAACATAACTAGCGCCGGAAGGTGATTGAGGAATTGATGGCAAATCCGTAAATAAGGCTAGAACCATGCATGCCACTATTCAACAAATAGATTTAAGGGTCATTACCAATTTCCATTTATTTAGATGTTGCGACCCACCTGACTTATGAAACTTCCTCATCTTTTATCCCATATCATAACATAGTGGGACAAAGACGGTGAACGGAGTGGATTGCTTACCAAACATCACAATGGACCCCACCTGATGCTACCACCAATATCTGCCGATGTTACGTTGCCTCGCCAGGCACGTTAGAGGGTTGATACTGTCGGATTTTAAAATATGTTGTGGCCCACTGTAGCCATCCAAATGGTTGATCTGAATCATCCAACCTGACTAGACAGGGGGTTTCAACCAAACCCTAGTCATTTTCATACATCCATGCAAACATCCATGGCCACAGAAACAATAAAAATTTCTCTACGTTGGTTGATGGTGTGGCCCACCCAATACTCGGATCCACCCCATATTTTGACCCATATCTCAACACAATCCTACCAACCCAATGAACGAGATAGAATTATCAAAATAGCAAGGTGGACCCCACTTCATATAGCCGATGAATTTGCAAAAGAAATGGGAACAGTTTCCGTTTGCGTTAGCAGCGGAAGTCCATCCGCTAGGAGTTGAGGTGGCCCACCACGATCACCAATGGATGATCCGAGACGTCCATCATGCCCAAGGGAGGGTGTTGACCGAAACCCAATCATTTTCATGCACCCATGCAGACATTCAAAAACACAGCAGCAAGGAACAAGCTATCACGTCGATTAGTGGTGTGGTCCACTCACAGCTCGAATCCATTTCAATCTTGGACGAGTGGCCTATATCAACACCATGAATCTAGTGGACAGATCTGATTCTTCAGCAATCATAGAATATGGGCCGCACCAAGCATCAACGTAAGAAGGAAGTGCCAAAAACGTAACGTGCTGCGAATGTCTAGCCGACCCCTCTCACTACAGCCAACCTACATTCCTTATAAAAGGAGAAAAGAGAGAGCTTAAGGGAAATCATCTAATCAGGGGGCTGGATGTGGAGCAGAGAGACAGGGAGAGTAGAGTTGTTTTTTTTTTTCCTTTTTCTTTTTCTTTTTATTTTTGTTTATTTTATCTTTAATTAAGAGATTTAGCCTAATGATGTTGCTAGGCTAAACCTCTTAGCTATGGCTAAGAGGTGAAGCTTGTAGCGTGATTAGGAAGGTGGCTTTGTTTTGATTCATGGTTATTGAATTCTTATGGATTCTAGTTTGATTATTAAGGAATACTTTTAGTTTTTAATGGTTTATTGTGACTCAAATTACAGTAGATCTGCAATAGCTTTGAGTATGTTCTTTTCATTATGAGATTGTGAACTTGGGAACCCTGTTGTTCACCATCATCTCATGGGCATGGTTAGGTGATGGAACCCTTCCTAACTGTCACAAATCTCTCATAATTGGCTATGAGATTGGTAAATTGTTGTTGTTTACCATAGTCACCTGGGCATGGTTAGGTGCTAAAATCACTTCCAAATCTGCACCAATCGTATCTGTTGATGATTAGATCCATGAGACGTTCAGAGATCCGACAAATCTCTTCTTACCAATTGGAAAAGATAGTACTCTGATTTAAGTTGTCCTTAAATCAATGCAAGGTAGCTTCCCAATTACTACAAGTGGATCCTTGGCACCATAGTTTCCTACCTCTGAATTCTCTAAGTTTTAGATAAATATTTCATCATTATTCCCTCAATTATATACGATTTAGATTTCATCTTAGTCTAGTTCTAGTTCTACTTAAGTTCAGATTATGTACAGGTTTCAGTCCCTTAGGATTTGACCTCGGTCTCATCGAGTTTATTACTACATCGCAACACTATACTTGGGGAGTGAACACCAGTAATTAATTAAGTTTATTCATACAACAGATTTGAGAAGTTAGAGTACCTCCCTTTATATCGTTGACCCGAACTGAAGGATCTATCTAGGTTCGTCACTCCTAGTCAAGCACATATGATAGGCAAGTTGTGGGGTCATCAATCCCGATTGAAAGCAATGGATAGGCAAGTTCAAATTTTGTGCTTGCGAACGCTACGGGGTGGCTAATCACCTCGGCGTAGGCTAACAGCTCGAACACGGTGTTCCATACCACCATGCTCGGCTCACGAGTCTGAGTTTTTTTACTAGTCACTACAGGGTGGCTGATCAGCTCGAGTAGGCAGACCGCTCGAACAAGGTATCCCATACCACCATGCTCGGCTCATGAGTCTTGGTGGATCGTAGTACCATAGTTAAGGCAGGCCTTTACATCAGATGGGGTACCTTAGATTCAGGCAGTGATGTCCGTACATGGTAAACACATAATTGGCCAATTGGTCTATTCGACAAGTTCGATTGGTACGAGCACACGCCGACTTAATCGACATGGAGTACATAAGCACCCCTTGTGGCCTAACCACTATTTGTAAACGTTGTGTGACTTGGATTCGTCGAATATATCTGAGGTGACGAGATTAATTCGACCACCTGAATGGGGACTATTACCGATTGCCTGGACTACAGCATAACCCCAATCCTACTCAGATGTAACAAGTAAACACATGTGACAATAATTCCAGCATTCGGCAATCAGTCCAAACAAATCTCTCATTTAAGCATTTCATCAAATACATTGAACATGTCACCAGCACTTGCATTTTATCCATAAATTTCATAGTGGCAAATATGATTACATGAAAGAAAACTATACATATGATTAAGGTAATTGAGAATCCTATCTTAATACTCTTGTTAAATACAATCCATCAACAGTTTCTCATTCAGACAATTTATCAAACACTTAGACTACACATTACCAAATACATAGATTATATTAGTTACGATGTATATTATGGCAATTCCTTACACAAAGAGGTCATCAAGCATATGATAAACATGAATCTGAGATTGGCAATCATAGCAAGCACAAATCATATTTACATATTCATTCAAACATTTCAATAAACACATAGAATGCATAATTCATTCTACATAGTTCATACATGTATATTATATCGAAAACGGCGTAACTATCATCGTACGGAAGCAATCAAGTCAGACATAAACCATTAGCTGACATTGAAAGCATTGAAAAATATAACCTAAACGTTTATAGTCCGCACCTTTGGTCGGAATGCTCGATTCGGACTCGGTTCAAACACTGGGTTCTCGAAAACAGAACAACGAGTACGTAAACCATGAAATAGGTTAGCTAGTTTATCGATTACTCAATTTGGATTTCTAAATCAAGATTAGGGTTAGGATTTCTTACCCAAATCGTAACCGGAAACGATTGTGTAGCAAAGTGGGGTGGTGAATCCATACGTGGAGTAGTGGGAGGGAACCACTGCAGCAATCCCCAAAGATTTCCCCTCTCTCCCTACTCTTTTCTCTTCTTTTCTCTCTTCTCTCTCCTAGGGTTAGAGAAATTCGTATGGAATAGAAATGGGGTGGTTTAAGGGCTTTATATAGGCCCAAAACTGATATAAATGGCCCCACAGCCATGGTATACTTAATTTATATCCAAAGGGCAATTGTTTCTGACGAATAGGGCTCATCGGGAGGTCCATTACTTACCTACGTCACAGGGTAAGTTTCCTGACAATGGATCTATGCCACATTATCACCTTGTAAGAAGGAGCTTCTTGTCCCTCCATAACCACTAGTGCTTCAGAAGATGCTGGTGAGACTTCAAATTCCAGTGGGGTTACCTTGTCATGGTGACCTTGCATCTTCAAGATGACTGCTCTTGCTGATGGTGTTCCCCATGTAATGACTATCGGCCTAGTGAAGCATCTTTGCATAGCCATCCACTTTTCCTTTGAAAATCTTCCGTAGTGGCTAATAGTTGTAGCATGAGAGGATGAGTTTCGAAGAATTCGTTGGCTTCTGCTTCGGCTGCCCCTTATAGGACGTATCCTGATGGTGCTTATTCCAAGATCACCGGTTCTTCTTATATGACCCTTTATCTGACTGATGGGAGTGTTGATGGGTGTGGTAAGAAGGCACCTTCTAGGATTACTACTTCAGATGCTAGGAATGCCCCTTACAGGATAATCAGCTTAAAATGGGAGGGTATGCCTTCAGTATGACATGCTCTCATGACTCACTATTTATAACATCTCAGAAAAATTTGTACAAAGACCCGAGTACCACCTTAGGCGAAAATCACTCAGGACTAAATCCTTTAAAAATTAGATGAGAATTAGTTAGTGTTAAAGTAGAGTACCTGTAAAATTAGCACTAATCACTTTAAATATAATCTGTAAGACCCAAAATGTGCAGAATCATTGACACTACCTTACCTAAAATCTAGAATCAATATCTAAACCCAGTTGCTCTCGGGAGCACCTTGAAACTCCCTATCGGACCTGAACCGCACGTCGAAAGTCTGATGACCGCGAAACTATACGAATATGACTGCTTTACTGGGTTTGACAACCATCTCAGAAATTAAGTCCTAATAGTGTCTAGAAACGCACAACTTGAGCTCGGAGCAAAGTGTGTGAGAAACGCAATATCTTTAGGAAATGAACTGAAACTTAAGTAAATTGAGTTGTCTTACTTGCAGGCCAAATATAAGGATTCGGACCGTTAGATTTAAACCCAACTACACCCTCGGATCAGGGAAAATTTCCAACACATGTCAGTGTGCTTGTGGCCCTGACCGAGTACCGGTGACCGTTGAACTGAAACTGGTCCGCCACGGTCGATCTATAAATCCGATCAGATCGAAAACTTAACTCAACCTAGATCTAATTCCAGGGAGCTTAAGTCTGACCGCATGAAGAAAAGGGGCCTCCAGAAGTACTCCGTTGGATCGAAACAGCCCCTATTTGGCTATAACCTAAGTGCACCATGACCTTGGGGCTATTCCCATCAGTTATGGGCCTAAATAAGGGCCTTAAACCCTCTCTCATTTATGTCATACAAATTTCCAACCCTAAGGGAGAGGGAAGAGAAAAGAGAGAAGGAAAGAGAGAGAAAGTGAGGGAGAGAGTTGGAGTTTGTTGTAGGGATTCATCCCTGCCGTTCCACGTGCTTAACTATCACTTCCATATCGCTATTCCAGTGATTTCGACGCCATTCTTAGGTAAGGAAAACCTAACCCTAATCTGTTTATGGTTTCAAATAGCGTAAGTGCTGAAATAGCTAACCTACTTCATGATATAGGTTGTCGTTGTGCCGTAGACACAGACTCGGTATGCAAACTGAGTTCGATACTTGTTTATCGGTGAAAGGTGCGGACTATAGATGTTTAGGTTATAGTTTTCAAGGCTTTCAATGTCAATTAATGATTTATAACTGATTTGGGTGTCGTTTCACATGCTAAATGCGATGTTTCTTCTGCTTTACAGATATATATGAACTATGTTGAATATATTATATTTCATGTGTTTGTTGAAATGTTTGGATGAGTATGGAAGTTGGATTCGTGCTTGCCATGATTATCCATCATGGATATGTGATTGTTGTATGTGCGACAACTCCTTGGTGAAAGGATTTTCCCCAATACATGTTAGGACCAACATACGTCATGTATGTTGAAGTATGTAGTCTAAGTGTTTGTAAAAATGTTCGAATGAATATAGAATTATGATTTATGCTTGCCATGATTATTGGTTGCTAATGCATAATCATTGTATACGTGGTAACTCCTTCGTAATAGGATTTGCTACTATATGTGTTTTTAACTAACTTATTACGTGTATGCAATATGTGTAGTCTAAGTGTTTGATAAAATGCCTGAGTAGAAAAATGCTTAATGTAATGTGCGTAATGAGGGTGTTGAGATAGGACTCTCAATCCCCTTATATAGGGATACAGTTTTCCTTCATGTAATCTATTTTACTACTAGGTGATTTGTGAATTAAATGCCCAGGTATGTTAACATGTATTCTATGTGTTCGTTAAAATGTTGATATGGGATCTATATTTAATTGCCTGTTACATGCTGTCCTGGCTATTACATTTGAATGCTATTGATCTGGAGTGTGTTTGGGACTATGAAATAGTCCAGGCAATCGGTAACAGGTTCTGGTTTGGTAGCTGAGGTTGTTTCGCCACACAGGACGCGTTCGATAAATTTGAGCCATACTTTGGTTGTCGACAGTGGTTAGGCCACACGGAGTGCTTACGCACTTCATGTCGATCAACTCGATGTGCGCTCGTACTAGTCAAGCTCGTCAAGTAACCCGATTGACCCGATGCATGTTCACCATGTATGGACGCTACTGCTTGAATCTAAGATACCAACTTACCATTGGAAACCCTATTAACCTTGGTACCTTGATCCACTAAGACTCATGAGCAGGACATAGTGGTATGGGACACCGTGGTCGAGCTGTCGGCCTACGCTGGATGTAATCTTCTCTCATCCTTTAGTCTCCTCTCTCATCCTTTACAGATGATTCATAAAGGACTTTAATCTCCTCTCTCGTCCTTTATGTAATCTTCTTCAAAAGGATGCACCATACAAGTGGATTAAGCAATGCCAGGAAGCTTTCACCAAGCTTAAAGGCATGTTAACCACTGCACCTATCATGCAACCACCCGACTGGAGCCTTCCTTTTGAGCTTATGTGCGACGCTTCTGATTATGCTCTTAGAGCGGTTCTAGGTTAGAGAAAAGATAAGAAGCCTTACGTCATTCATTATGCGAGTAGGACTTTAAATCCTGCCCAAGTGAACTACTCAACTACGGAAAAAGAACTCTTAGTTGTAGTGTTCGCCTTGGACAAATTTAGGTCCTATCTGATCGGATCCAATATTATTATCTATACAGATCATGCAGCACTCAAGTATCTTCTTTCTAAGAATGATTCTAAGCCCCACTTGATAAGATGGATCCTTCTACTCCAAGAATTTGATTTGAAAATTAAAGATAAAAAGAGAGTAGAGAATGTAGTGGCCGATCACTTTTCTCGCCTTAATACCTCTGATTCACTTGAGGCGACTCATATCAATGACAGGTTCCCTAATGAACAACTGTACAGAGTCTCCCATTCACCTTGGCTCGCTGATATTGCTAATTATCTTTCCACAGGTTCCATACCGACACATTGGACCGCATAAGATAAGAAGAAATTCTTTACCGAGGTATGCAACTTTTTCTGAGACGATCCATATTTGTTTAAATATTGGCCAGACCAAATTCTAAGGAGATGTGTGTCAGATGATGAGCATCAGAGTGTCATCTCCTTATGTCACTCACAGGCTTGTGGTGGTCGCTTTTCTGCTAAAAAGACCACGGCCAAGATTCTACAGTGTAGCTTTTACTGGCCCACTATGTTTAGGGACACTCATGAGTTTTACAAAGCATGTGAGCGTTGTCAGAAATTGGAAGCATTGTCCCATCGAAATATGATGCTCTTGAATCTCATTCTTATCATAGAGGCATTTGATTGATGGGGCATCGATTTCATGGGACCATTCCCCCAATCCTTTGGAAATCTATATATTTTGCTCACTGTAGACTATGTCACTAAATGGGTCAAAGCGATTCCGTGTCAGAATAATGACCATCGCATAGTTATTACATTCCTTAAAGAGAACATTCTTTCCCAATTTAGAATGCCTCAAGCCATCATTAGTGATGGGGGCTCACACTTTTGTAATAGGCCATTTGAGAGTTTAATGAAGAAATACGGCATCTCTCATAAGGTGAGCACCCCATACCACCCACAGACAAGTGAGCAAGCTGAGATTTCCAATAGAGAGATCAAACACATTTTGGAGAAAACGGTTAACCCTGACCATAAGGATTGGTCAATCCGATTGACCGATGCCTTATGGGCTTACCGTACTGCTTTTAAAACCCCTATTGGAATGTCTCCCTTTAGACTTGTCTATGAGAAGGCTTGTCACTTGCCTGTGGAGTTGGAACATAAAGCATATTGGGTAATCAAAAATCTGAATTTCAATCTGGACAACCCTGGTTCGCTACGCAAACTTCAATTGAATGAACTTGAAGAAATTCGGAATGACGCATACGAGAACTCGAGAATTTACAAGGACGGGATGAAGGCGTATCATGATCAACATATTCTAAGAAAATCATTCACGCCAGGTCAGAAAGTCCTTTTGTATACTCTCGACTACATCTCTTTCCGGGTAAGCTTCGATCTCGTTAAATTGGCCCTTACATTGTTGTCACTGCTTATCCTCATAGGGCCGTCGAGATAAGAGATCCCAACAATGGCAAGGAGTTTAAAGTAAATGAATATCGATTAAAACCATTTGTCGAGAAATTTGATTCAGAGGCCATGTCCATACCTCTGACTGATCCTGTTTACCAGGATTGATCTCCTAATCTGATGGAAGTATAGGTAGGTTTATCACTTTTATAGGACTAGGGTAGTTTACTTTATGTTGTTCTAGGATAGACGGTTTTATGCCATTAGGTTAGTTTGCTTCCTGCATTGTTTTAGGATACTTTGCTTTCGTGTCTTCACTCTCATGCTCACCGGCTTTCATGTTGTGATCATTATGGAAATGTTTTTCTCAATTCTTTCATCCAGGTACTATCTTCCCATCACTTCTCATTTACTTTCATTGTCTCACGTGCATTGTATGCTCATATCATTTATAGATTTTCGGTTGGGGGTGGGAGGTGAAGGTTTGATTCCCCTCCTTAGCGTTATTTTTAATGGAAAAATCAAAAGATGATAAGAATGAAAGGATGATCTGTGAGGCAAGTTTTGGTTTAGGTTTTGGTTGTCATGAATTCCCTTGATGGTTACCAATGATATCATGAAATAGAGACGTGACTCTTAATGTTGATAAGCCGAGATTATACTTTACACCCATGGAACTCCATGTTTATGATTTTTCTAATCGATGGACTAATACTTTGAACTTGATTATGAAATTTACCATGCGCTTGAGTCCAGGAGAGAGTAACTCCCAACACTCTTGAATCTTAGAATTCTAGTATCCGGATTGCTTTTCAAAAATTACTCGAGTTCATAAAAATTGTCTAGTAATTCTCAACTTATTTTTCGCATACTTTGCTCGGGACTAGCAAAATGTTGGTTGAGAGTTGTGTTGAGGGTCAAATATTGCATATTGGACCCCAATTATCACATGTTTTGCGTACATGAGAACGCTTAACGACCTATTTTAATCATGTTTTCGTTGAAAGGTGAATTTACAAGCTTAGACTGAAAAAGGGTATTAAAGCATGGATATAACACTTCGTAGTCACTAAGGCAAGGGACAGACCCCAGGGGACCAAGATCGAGGAATTTACATGCCAAAGATCCAAGAAGATCAAGTGATTGGGTTTAAACGGGCTTGAAAGTCGTCTAGAATGCAAGATCACAGGGTTCCCACCATCCGTCGGCTCGAAACTTTATATCTGGCCTGAGGACCATAAATTAACAATACACGTCAAAATTTATCCCTTGGATCAGTATATAAGTGACCCGATGGGCAAGACAGACAATATCCATTAAGAAAGCATCTTGGACGTCCTTGGGAGATCGAGACCCAAACTGAACCGATGGAAATAACATGAAAAACAATGGATACCTGCCAAAATTTAAGGGGTTTGGACGGTATACTCTAACATAACTAACGCCGGAAGATGATTGAGGAATTGATGGCAAATCCGTAAATAAGGCTAGAACCATGCATGCCACTACTTAACAAATAGATTTAAGGGTCATTACCAATTTCCATTTATTTAGATGCTGCGACGTACCTGACTTATGAAACTTCCTCATCTTTTATCCCGTATCATAACATAGTGGGACAAAGACGGTGAACGGAGTAGATTGCTTACCAAACATCATAGTGGACCCCACCTGATGCTACCACCAATATCTGCCAATGTTACGTTGCCTCGCCAGGCACGTTAGAGGGTTGATTCTGTCGGATTTTAAAATGTGTTGTGGCCCACCATAGCCATCCAAATGGTTGATCTAAATCATCCAACCTGACTAGATGGGGGGTTTCAACCAAACCCTAGTCATTTTCATACATCCATGCAAACATCCATGGCTTTCTCTACGTTGGTTGATGGTGTGGCCCACCCAATACTCGGATCCACCCCATATTTTGACCCATATCTCAACACAATCCTACCAACCCAATGAATGAGATAGAATTATCAAATAGCAAGGTGAACCCCACTTCATATAGCCGATAAATTTGCAAAATAAATGGGAACAGTTTCCTTTTGCGTTAGCAGCGGAAGTCCGTCCGCTAGGAGTTTAGGTGGCCCACCATGATCACCAAATGGATGATCCAAGACGTCCATCATGCCCAGGGGAGGGCGTCGACCAAAACCCAATCATTTCATGCACCCATGCAGACATTCAAAAACACAGCAGCAAGGAACAAGCTGTCACGTCGATTAGTGGTGTGGTCCACCCACATCTCGAATCCACTTCAATCTTAGACGAGTGGCCTAAATCAACACCATGAATCTAGTGGACAGATCTGATTCTTCAACAATCATAAAATATGGGCCCCACCAAGCATCAGCGCAAGAAGGAAGTGCTAAAAACGTAATGTGTTGCGAACGTCTAGCCGACCTCTCTCACTACAGCCAACCTACATTCCTTATAAAAGGAGAAAAGAGAGAGCTTAGGGGAAATCATTTGATCAGGGGGCTGGATGTGGAGCAGAGAGACAGGGAGAGTAGAGTTGTTTTTTTTCTTTTTTTTAAATTTTTGTTTATTTTATCTTTAGTTAAGGGATTTAGCCTAATGATGTTGCTAGGCTAAACCTCTTAGCTATGGCTAAGAGGTGAAGCTTGTAGCATGATTAGGAAGGTGGCTTTATTTTGATTCATGGTTATTGAATTCTTATGGATTCTAGTTTGATTATTAAGGAATACTTTTAGTTTTTAATGGTTTATTGTGACTCAAATTACAGTAGATCTGCAATAGCTTTGAGTATGTTCTTTTCATTATGAGATTGTGAACTTGGGAACCCTGTTGTTCACCATCATCTCATGGGCATGGTTAGGTGATGGAACCCTTCCTAACTTTCACAATTCTCTCATAATTGGCTTTGAGATTGGTAAATTGTTGTTATTTATCATAGTCTCCTGGGCATGGTTAGGTGATAGAATCACTTCCAAATTTACACCAATCGTATCTGTTGATGATTAGATCCACGAGACGTTCAGAGATCTAACAAATCTCTTCTTGCTAATTGGAAAGGATAGGACTCTGATTCAAGTTGTGTCCTTGAATCAATGCAAGGTAGCTTCCCAATTGCTACAAGTGGATCCTTGACACCCTAATTTCCTACCTCTGAATTCTCTAAGTTTTAGATAAATATTTCATCATTATTCCCTCAATTATATACGATTTAGATTTCATCTTAGTCTAGTTCTAGTTCTACTTAAGTTCAGGTTTCAGTCCCTTGAGATTTGACCTCGATCTCATCGAGTTTATTACTACATCACAACCCTATACTTGGGGAGTGAACACCAGTAATTAATTAAGTTTATTCATACCGCAGATTTGAGAAGTTAGGGTACCTCCCTTCATATCATTGATCCGGACTGAAGGATCCATCTAGGTTCGTCACTCCTAGTCAAGCACATATGATAGGCAAGTTGTGAGATCATCAATCCCGATTGAAAGCAGTGGGTAGGCAAGTTCAAATTTTATGCTCGTGGACGTTACGAGGTAGCTAATCACCTTGGCGTAGGCCGACAGCTCGAACACGGTGTTCCATACTACCATGCTCGACTCATGAGTCTGAGTTTGCTCACTAGTCACTACGGGGTGGTTGATCACCTCATGTAGGCCGACCGCTCGAACACGGTGTCCCATACCACCATGCTCAGCTCATGAGTCTTGGTGGATCGTAGTACCATAGTTAAGGCGGGCCTTTACATCAGACGGGGTACCTTAGATTCAGGCAGTGGTGTCCGTACATGGTAAACACATAATTGGCCAATCGGTTTATTAGACAAGTTCGATTGGTACGAGCACATGCCGACTTAATCGACATGGAGTGCATAAGCACCCCTCGTGGCCTAACCACTGTCAGTAAATGCCATGCGACTTAGATTCATCGAATATATTTGAGGTGGCGAGATTAATTCGACCACCTGAATGGGGGCTGTTACCGATTGCCTGGACTACAGCGTAGCCCCAATCCTACTCAGATGTAACAAGTAAACACATGTGACAATAATTCCAGTATTTGGCAATTAGTCCAAATAAATCTCTCATTTGAGCATTTCAACAAATACATTGAACATGTCACCAACACTTGCATTTTATCCATAAATTTCGTAGAGGCAAATATGATTACATAAAAGAAAACTATACATATGATTAAGGTAATTAAGAATCCTATCGTAATACTCTTATTAAATACAATCCATCAACAGTTTCTCATTCAGACAATTTATCAAACACTTAGACTACACATTACCAAATACATAAATTATATTAGTTACGATGTATATTATGGCAATTCCTTACACAAAGAGGTCATCAAGCATATGACAAACATGAATCTGAGACTGGTAATCATAGCAAGCACAAATCATGTTTACATATTCATTCAAACATTTCAACAAACACATAGAATGCATAATTAGGTCTACATAGTTCATACATGTATATTATATTGAAAACAGCATAACTACGATCATACGGAAGTAATCAAGTTAGACATAAGCCATTAACTAACATTAAAAGCATTGAAAACCATAACCTAAACGTTTATAATCCGCACCTTCGGTCAGAATACTCGATTCGGACTCGGTTCAAACACTGGTTTCCCGAAAACAGAACAACGGGTACCTAAACCATGAAATAGGTTAGCTAGTTTATCGATTACTCAATCTAAATTTCTAAATCAAGATTAGGGTTAGGATTTCTTACCCAAATCGTAACCGGAAACGATTGTGTAGTGAAGTGGGGAGGTGAATCCGTACGTGGAGTAGTGGGAGGGAACCACTGCAGCAATCCCCAAAGATTTTCCCTCTCTCCCTACTCTTTTCTCTTCTTTTCTCTCTTCTCTCTCCTAGGGTTAGAGAAATTCGTATGGAATAGAAATGGGGTGGTTTAAGGGCTTTATATAGGCCCAAAACTGATATAAATGGCCCCACAGCTATGGTATACTTAATTTATATCCAAAGGGCAATTGTTTATGACGAATAGGGCTCATCGGGAGGTCCATTATTCACTATGTCACAGGGTAAGTTTCCTGACAATGGATCTATACCAGGACATGATTTTCATGTGATTGCATAGGCAGATCGACCGTGGAGGACCCGTGTCAGATCAACAGTCATACTTACTCGATCGGGGCCACAAGTATACAGATTCGTGCAGTGAAATTTCCCTTATCCATGGGTGAAGTTTGGTGAGTACTCCTGATTTGTTTGCCAAACTAGCATTCATCACATATTTTGTCTACTTTCTGTATTTTAGGTAAACCTCTTACCAACTCTCTTTTTTTCAATCTATACAAGTTGCGGTAGTGTACATGTCTGAGGCGCTTATGCCATAATTCGGTTTCATTGGTATGGACCATGTAGCACGATAGATTAGATGAACTTGAATCACAAACAATATAGCAGTTTTCAGAAGTTCTGTGACCAGTTAATATTACAGAACCATTTTTATTTTAAATTTCACAACCTTGGTTAGTAAATTTTACACTATGATTATTATCGCATATTTAAGAGATGCTTAATAGATTGTGTTTTAACCCTTCTACATATAAAGCATTCTCAAATAGAGGGAGGTGAAAGAGGTGAACCGTACCTTGGCCCACAATTCTGCAGTTGCTACCATCACCGAATGTGACTGAACCATCAGTCATGTCTTTAAGATTGGTGAACAGACCTTTGTCACCTGTCATGTGTCGCATCCACTGTCTAGGTACCAATTTGAATGGCTCGAAGCTTTAAAAGCGGTGTGGACAACCAAAAAAGTAACCTTAGGGACCCATTTCATTACAGTCTTGTGTTTAGGAGTATAGTTGGTCTTTTTATGTTTGTAGTTGTTATAAGACTGAACCATTGAGTTAGATTTTAAGAGCTCCTTAAGTAAATCAACAATTTTCTCAGCTAATAGATTATGATTCTGATTTTTATAGTTAAGGTGGTTGCCTTTAGGTTTTAGGGTTTGAAAAGTCCTATCATTTTTAGAATAATTTTGATTTAGACTTTTCCCTTTTGAGTTAGAAGACTCTCCTTTCACAAATGTGAGTGGAGTATTCTTAAGTTTGGGAGGAATACTTTTGTCATAGCCCAATCCAGATCGATTGCCACATTTTCTGAATTTGGATAAGAGTTTTTCTAACTTAGGATCACCTTGGGTATACCTCCATGTGTCTTTTAAACTCAAAAGTGAAGAGACTTCTAGTTTTAACTTTTCAGATTCTAGGTTTTCAACAAGGGAGATTTTGAAATCTAAATCGCATTTAGTTTTTTCAAAACAATCTGAAATGTGTGATTTTTCTAAGAATAGATTATCAAAAATTTCTTTAAGTTTTGAAAACTTTTCTTTTTGAAGTTTTAGTTTTACAGCAATTTTGCAACTTTCCTTATATAGGGCATTATAAGCATCTTGAAGATCTTCTTCATTTTCACGATCACTATTCAGATTTTCTTCACTCGTTGAATTATCGTTATCTGAAAAAGTGAATTGGCTAGAGTCATTAGGGCTTTAACATCATTAGCCAACTCAGTTTCAGAATCTTCTGACTCATAAGAAGCTTCAGAGTAGGAAGATTCATTCCATGTAGCCAACATACCTTTCTTTTTCGGTTTGTCCTTTTTAGGATATTTGTTTGCTAGATGCCCATATTCATAGTAGTTGTAATATTGGTTGTCTTTTAAAGATTTCCAAGTTTTAGATCGAGATCTTTTCTTTTCAACAGGTTTTTGAAAATCTACCCTATTTTTACTTTTGAAAATTTTGTAAAACTTTTCAGCTAAAAGGGCCATATCATCTTCAGAATTTTCTAAATCAGAATTGTTATTTTCTTGAGAAATAATATTAGAAGATTTAAGGGCAATGGATTTACCTTAAAGAGCTTTAAAGTTTAACTTATAGGTCTGTAAGGAACCAACTAATTCTTTTACCCTCATATTATCCGTATCATGAAGTTCCTGGATTGCAGTCACCTTTGAATTGAACCGTTCAGGGAGTGAGCGTAGTATCTTTGCACAGACTTTACTTTCTGGGATTCTATCACCAAGACCCCACATAGAGTTGATAATGTCATTCAATCTTGTATAGAAGTCCATGAAAGTTTCACTTTCTTCCATACGTATTTCCTCAAATTTGGTTGTGAGGATTTGGACTTTAGATTTCTTGACAATTGTTGTTCCCTCGTGTGTCATTTCTAAAATATCACAGGCTTGCTTTGTAGTATCACAAGATATAATTCTTTTGAATTCGTCCGGTGATAGTGCACAAGTAATTGCATTTAAAGTCTTTGCATTAGCACCACTCTCACTTTTCTGAAGAGCGGACCAAGAAAAATAAGGTGAGACTTTTATTATTTTAGATCCATCAGTGTCAATTACTTTAGTGGTAGGAGGGGTCTAATTGGTTACTGTGGCTTGTCACATGCTCTCATCCATGGATTTCAAGAAAATCCTCATTCTGGCTTTCCAGTAGGCATAATTGGAGCCATTAAATGGTGGAGGCCTAGTGACTGAAAGACTATCAAAATTTGACATCTTAAAAGGCTCAGATCGATTAGCTCAGGAAATTAATCCAAAAACAAATAAAGCGAGCTATTAGGCTCTGATACCACTTGAAAAGACCGAGCTAAAGTCCTAAAGGGGGGTGAATAGGATTATGCAAAATTAAAAACTTAAATGCAGAATTAAACAAATATAAATAAAGATAGCACTTAAACAATCTCACAATGCATAAATGAAAAGCAACCTCAAATGTACAAGTATTGAGAGGTTGATACAGATGTTATTTTAAGGACAACCTTACACCAAAAACCAATGGTTTATGGTAGGACAACCTGATTCCTAGAAAGGTCTGTGTATCAAAATCTCAAACTGATATAGAGGAATAAATAAATAGCAAAGAATTAAACTAAGTTATTACAATATTTGCACACTTGCATAAAAAGATTACAACATTCTTCCACAAATGCATAAAAGGAAATTACAACATCCACACAATGTCACAATCAATCAATCACCACAAAATTAGAAATTATAGTGGTTCGCTTGTGTGTACACTAACCGTTTAGAAAAACAGCCACACAACTACTCCACTCCAATATCCTCACAATGGACACTATGAAATAGGTTTTTCAAGGTTCACCTAAAACCTTCACAATTGTGTCTTTCAAGTGGGCTTACACAATTCAAAAAACCCTACACTCTGAGTTTTCTGGATCACCTCAAACAAACCAAAAGAAAGAGATTTTTCTGGCACAATCTTAAAGAAACCAAAAGAAAGAGATTTACAAAACTGTAAAATACTTATCTGGATATTCTCCTTTGATGCAGTCCGGTAGAACCGATTCAGAGTAGAAGTTCAACATTGATGTTCAATGTCCACACTCACTTATGAAAAGGTTCTAAGTTCTAAATGTTTTTTAGATTAAATCACATTAGGCTTGCTTGATTTGATTTTGATTCCAAGAAAGGGAAAAACAAAAATCCCTTCTTCAAAATATGATTGGAATATAGAATACAAAATCAAATACAAAAAGCTAATTAAAGAGAATATTAAATTAGCACTAAATAGCATAAGAATATCACTAACTTATCTCTCAGAGTGGTGTCTTGATTTTATTTGAATTGAATTACAAAAACTCTAAAAATCGTGCTCTATTTATAAGTGAAAAAACTGCTCACTTAACTGGCCTAGAGGTCGGTTCGACTGGTCGAAGGACCAACAAACTTTTGAAAATTTGGACGCGATAAGATAAGGTCGTTCCACGACTAGTCAAAGGGCCTACTCGACCGGTCGAGTGGCCTCCACAATCGGTCGAGTCCTATTCACGACTAGTCGTGTGGGACCCAATTTAGTTGTTGGACTTTAAGTCGAGCCTGCTTGACTGGTCGAGTAGTCTCCAAGACTGGTCGAGGCTATAACAAAAAATCCTGAAAATTAATAACAAACCTTGGACTGGTCGAGCCAGTACTAGGACTAGTCGAACATAGGCTAAGACCAGTCTAGAAACAGCCTATACACTTATAAAGTGACCCAATTAAAGTATGCAATCAATATGACCTATCCTAAGGTCAATCTAAGGTCATTCATACCTTATAAGCGATGTTTGAACATTGAAATATCTTTTGCTTCAGTTGATAGTTGATCGTAAAGTACATGAAGCTTGACATCTTGAAGTATGTTGAAGCTTGAACTTGAAGTACTTGTATTTCATCTTGAGCTTTGAGGTTCAAAGTAAAGAACTTTGTCTTAACCTGGATGAAGCTTTGAAACCTTTAACTATTGAAGCTTGAAAGATTGAACTAACACTTGGTGTTGTACTTGAACTTGAACTTGTATATCTCTTGATCTTGCATTTGAAGTTCTTGAGGTAAAGACCTTTGTTCTTATATATAAGATGCATGATCTTGAATATGTAGATGAGCTACACAAGACATAAATTTCAAGAGGTTTTGGCACTAAAAAATTTGACAATCATAGGAGATAGAAAACATAGCACTTACAAACACACCAACCATACTCATTTCAAATTCATATTTCATGAGATCAGCGAAGTTATGAGCAGTAGCTTCACATGTAAAATCAAAAACTATGTCATCCACATATATCTGGGCATTGAGTAATGAATTCTCTATCTTTTGAGTGAATAGTGTTTTATCTACACTACCCCTGCAGAATTTATGATCTAAAAGAAATTACGTCAGACGTTCATACCAAGCATGTGGTGTTTGTTTGAGACCATAAAGTTCTTTGCTCAATTAATAAACATGTTGAGGATACTTAAGGTCTGAAAAACCCTTAGGTTGTTCCACATATACTTCTTCATCAAGTACTCCATTGAGAAATGCGCTTTCGACATCCATTTGAAATAGTTTAAATTTCAATGCACATGCAATTGACATGAGAATCTTGATTGACTCAAGGCGAGCTACAGGAGCAAATGTTTCATCAAAGTCAATGCCTTCTATCTTTGAGTATCCTTGACCTACCAATCTTGCTTTATTTCTAATGACATTGCCAGATTCATCGGATTTATTCTTGAAGATCCATTTGGTTCCAATGATATTTGTGTCAGGTGGCCTAGGAACCAGTTGTCATACCTCATTTCTTTGAAATTGTTGAAGTTCTTCTTGCATAGCATTTCTCCAATATTCATCTTGAAGAGCTTCCACAATATTTTTGGGCTCAATCTTTGAGGTAAAGCAGAAATGACTATAAATGCTTTCTATTTGGCGTCGAGTTTTTACACAATCATTAGGATCTCTAATGATTTGATTTAAAGAGTGATCTTTAATGATAGGTATGTTAGACAACGGTTGAGGTTCATTAGATGTGGAAGTTTTGTTGTCTGATTTACCTAGAATGAATGAGTCCACATCATCTTCCAATTCATTCAAGGGACTTTCTTCTTCATGAGGTTGGTCATCAACTACCACATTAACTGATTCTTAAATGGTGAGGGTTCTTGGATTGTATACTCTATAGGCACAACTATTCAAGGCGTATCCTAAAAAGATGCCCTCATCACTTTTAGACTCAAACTTACCTAGGTGTTCTCTGTCTTTCAGGATATAACATTTACTACCAAAGACACGGAAGTGCTTCACACTAGGTTGTTTTCCATACCATATCTCATATGCTGTTTTGTTTAAGCCTGCTCTTAAATATACTCTATTTATTATATAGCAGGCGGTATTGACTGCTTTAGCCCAGAAGCTTTTGACCATATCCTTTCCATTCAGTATAATTGAGCCCATTTCCTGCAAAACTCAATTTTTTTCTTTCAACAACTCCATTTTGCTGAGAAGTTTTTGGGGCCGAGAATTCATGGTGAATTCCTTTCTCATCACAATATTTTTGAAATCGTTCGTTTTCAAATTCACCACCATGATCGCTCTTGATACGATTTATGCAGTATCCTTTCTCATTTTGGAGTCGCTTTGCCATGACTACAAATTCATCAAAAGCATCAGATTTTTCTCGAAGAAAAGCGACCCAAGTGAATCTGGAGTAATCATCCACTACCACCGAGAAGTATCTTTTCCTGCCATGACTTTCAACTTTGGTGGGACCCACTAGGTCCATGTGTAGTAGGTCCAATGGTTTTGATGTTGTTATGGTGGTTGTCCTTTTGTGTCCAACTTTTATCTGTTTACCCTTTAGGCAATCACCACATACAATCCTTTCTTCCTTTCTAAACTTGGGAAGACCCCTTACTAGGCTTTTTGAACTTAACTTGGCTAAGTTTTGATAGTGCATGTGACCTAGCCTTTGGTGCCATAGGTTGGACCACTTTTCACAACCATATTATATTTTGTGGACAATACATTCTCATTGCTACTTTCAATTACGTAGCAGTTGTCACTGATGCGTAAGCCTTTCATGATAGATTTTCCTGTTTGATCTAAGATTCTACACACATTTTTTGAAAAAGTGACAAAGTGTTCTTTGTCACAGATTTGTGAGATACTAAGGAGATTATGTTTTAGACCTTCTACACAGAACATTTTTAATCTTGGGGAGTCCCGGTCCAACTATTGTTCCTTGCCCAATTATTTTGGCGGAGCTCCCATCTCCAAAAGTGACTGACCCACCATCAAAGTCTGAATACTCATAAAAGTGGGTTTAGTCACCGGTCATGTGTCTGAAGCACCCACTATCAAGATACCATTTTGAACTATTACCGACTTTTAGCACAGTTTGGATTACTAAGGAATTGTTCTGACCGTTCGTACCCTCTAGACCTAAACCATTTGCCATGATTCCAATTTCAATCAAAATCACTCTCTAGGCGGTGAAGCCCTTAAGAGAGACCCGCTTTGATACCAATTGAAATTGCGGTAATGACTGCTCTAGTAGAAGTAAGAATAGGTCAAAGTGTCCTATAGGGGGGTGAATAGAACTTTATAAAATTTTATGACAATTTAAAATCTTATCATCATTATCTTGATCTAATATAACAATTTATCAAGATATCTTTATCCTAACTCTAATGGCTTCCAAGCCACATAGAGGATCCAATCACAAGACTATTCAATATCTAAGCAATACAAAAATTTAGTCTATGATGGATGGACAGAGTGATTGTGTATGAGATGTGATACTTATCAGTTTTAAATAATCATGCATCATATGATCATTCAAAGTATACACAATAAAAGAATATGCAAATAACAATCTCAAATGCAGTCATTTTATAGTGGTTCGGCTATATGCCTACTCCACTCCCGGCGGACGCACTCAACCCTTGAGTGTACCGGATTTCACTAATAGAGGTTTCAAATCAAGTTTACCTCAAACTAATACAACCTACACAAGGCTGACTCTAGGACCTACACAAGGTACCTAACATGTCTCCACGAGACACAAATTTATGCCCCACACAGGAGCAAGGGTTAACACACAGCACCCAGGTTTTATGCTCTACACATGAGCAAAGGATCCACACTAGGAACCTAAGGTTTTAGGCTACACAGGCCAAGGATCCACACAAGGAACCTAGAGTTTATGTCCTACACAAGAGCAAAGGTCAACACACAACACTTAGGTTTTAGGCCACACAGGCCAAGGACCTAAGTTTATGCTCACCAACAGCAAGGGTCAACACACAGCACCCACACGTATTCTCCCGTTGGAGGCCTCCTATGAGGACTTGAAAGGGGTGAGAATCACTTGTGACCAAATCCTACACAAAGGAATGATCAGTAGGGTCTCTGGACTCTAATGACTTGCAGATAAGTAGATGAGCCTCATTAAGCACGTTGATGAAGATCTCCTTCTTGATGACGAAAGATCTTCAGCTCCCTTAATCTGCAACACTTATGATGCTCCAATGTAAGGCGACGGGTTGGGTCAAGGTTATGTTGGAATCCTACTCTATTAAATGCTTTCCTGTTTTAAAGACGGAGTGATTCCAAGCATCTAAACATTCAAGGTATCCCAGCTCAATGATTTTCCATTAAGGTGGTAGCTGGATGATCCTTGAATGCGGAAGTTCATTCCCCAATCCACTCTATTGAATATCAATGATGAGGGTTGGAGGATAAACTCCCATGAGAAAAAGAGCTAAGGTTAAATAGTATGCAGGACTCTCTCAAGGCTCTCTCTATTTTTCTCACTACAGCAACCAATAGCAAGCACTCCTTAAATAGGCAAAGAGATCCAACAGTAATAAAATAGTGAGATTTTTTACAGAGTTCGATATCATCGAACGTATACTTTCGCAGACATCGAGGGACAGATCGATAATATGAACTCTTCCGACAATCACCGTTGAATCTCTTATACACAAATCGATCATATCAAACATGCTTCGATGTCATCGGATTTCGAACTCTAATTTCATCGACCCATGGTCCAATTCCTTGATAATGAAAAATTAGAGAGTAGGCTAAGAATTGAGACAACAGGCTTCGATCTTATCGATCCTCCCACAATGTCATCAGATTTCAAATGTCAATTATATCGATACCTATTTCATTTCATCGATCTTTTATAAAAGATTTTCATATAAGCTCACTGAACACTCCATTGTCTGAATTCGATGATAACGACCTAGGTTCGATATGATTGATATTTGAATATTGATATTATCAAAGGAGACTTGATATCTCGAATCATTTAAAGAGGATTTTCCTAAAAAGCTTGCTGGGCAGTTTGGTCCAAAATCGATAACATCAAAGGTCCATCGATATCATCGGAGTTTGAATTCTGAGGATATTGAGGCTTCCTTCGAGTCATCGATAAATGTATGATTTACCTTAGAAGCTTGTTGGACACAAACAGACCAGGATTCGATTATATCAAGTCGTCTCGATGATCTCAAAATTTGAATGTCGATGATATCAATCGTTCCATCGATTCATCGATAATTTTATCCAGAGATTAAGCTGGTTGCTGGACACAAGTAATCCTCAATTCGATGATATCGATTGTATTCCGAGGACATCAATAACTTGTGTTCGATCTCATCGAGGTGGTATCGATATATCAATAAAAGCTAAAAACTCAGAGATTTTCCTGATTTTCAAAATAGTTTTCATACTTTAAACCCTATGTTATTCTATCCATTTTTAAGGATTTTATGTACCTGGGTGTTTTGGGACATGGGACGTGAGGCTAAGTTTACCTTTAACGAGTTCGGAGAACACATCCAGTAGAGGTAAATGCTCGAATGATCTTCCTATGAGGCTGCTAACTCAACAGTCACACTAATTGACAAACCAGTGCACTTTCAGATTTCTTAAAGGCTTTTAGGGATATCTAGGGTTTTAAGAAGTAGAGCAAAAGGGTAGAGTTGTCTCCCAAGAGTTTTTCTTCCTCTCTTTCCTAGTATTAAGGCCTTCTTTGATCCAATTATGTTTATGGTTGGCTAAATCTTTTAACTAGAGCTAAGGGGTGAAGCTTGTAACATGTTGGGATGTTTTTATTATTTTGATTCTTGTTCTTGTTGAACTTCTTTGATTCGATATTTAAGGAATACTTTCAGTTTTAATGGTTTGTTATGACTCAAATTATAATAGATTTGCAATAGCTTTGAGTATCTTCTTTTCTTATTTTGAGATTTTGGGATTGGTAAATCTTATTGTTAGCCATCATCTCCTAGGCATGATTTAGTGATGGAATCCCTTCCGATCCTCACAATTCTCCTTCATTGAGAATTAGGTCAATGAAAGTTCAGATTTGATTTTATTGATATATCATCCAATTGGATAGGATAAGACTCCAATTCCAATTGTGTTCCTTGAATCAAATAAGGAAACATCCTAATAGCTACAAGTGGATCCTTGGCACCCTAGTTTCCACCTTTAAATTCACAAGTTTTAATTAAATATTTCACAGTTACTCTTCCAATTATCTTGATTTCTAATTAGATCTTCTTCTAGTTCTAGTCCTAGTTACCTTCAGAAACGTACAAGTTTAGTCCCTGTGGATTCGACCTCGGTCTTTCCGAGATTATTACTACATCATGACCCTACACTTGGGGTTGTGAACAAATAGCCTGTGAAAATCACAAGAATTGTATCAGGTTTTAAGGTGACCTTGGGAAAAACTTTTAAAGAGTGAAAGCCAAAATTACGTGGAGAGTAATTTTGGGAGTGGAGTAGGTGTGGCTGTTTTAAAACAGTTTTTAAAACATCGAACTATTATAATCCTCTGTGTTATGTGGTAAATGGTTGTATTTAATTTTTAGTTAAAGTGGTGAATGTTGTAATATTTTATTTTTATTTACTCTTGCAAACTTTGAGGTTTTGATTTTAAAGAAATTCATGAAATAAGGTTGTCCTGCCTAAAACTTCAGGTGAAGGTTGTCCTATGAATTATTTGGAATCAACATTTCAATACTTAAGCAATTGAGAACTCTGATTTATTTACATATTCAGCACTTATTTTGATTATTTGGCATAGTCCTATTCTATGACATCTTAAGCTCTCCTTTTCAGAGTGCTTGCACCCCTTGATTGCCTTCTAAGTAAAATAGTGATGTGGAACTCAGATAAAAGCATATGTCACTTTTCTATCCTTCTCATGAGCGTCGGCTTCTCGAACAAGTACTTGAGTGGATCCTGCGGCTTGTTATCATGTATTGCCTAAGTTGTTGAGTTACCTAAACTAGGGAAAGACATGTCTTCTAGAGCGCTGGATATCGAGTCTCGTAGTTGGTGAACCTGTGGCTTACATAATATATTACGTGCTCCTTCCTTTTTTGTCGTGTTGAATGAAAATGCAGCCGATGACGTCTACTACCACTGAGATGTATAACAACAAAGGTCGTCTAGGAGTTGGCAGCACTAAAACTGGGGGATTCATTAGGTATTTCTGGATTTTGTTTAAGGCAGTTTGACAATCTCTGTTCCTTTGTTTAGACTAGTTTTTCCATAAGGGCATGAATATTAGCTTACGGATGGGAGTGAGTTGTGCGATGAATCGACTGATATACTGGATTCTACCAAGGAAGCCTCGAATTTCTTTTTTGATCCTTAGATCAGGCATTTTGATGATAGCCCTTGTCTTTATCTCATCAACCCTGATGCCCTCCTCACCGACTATGAAGCCAAGAAGTTTACATCTGGTTGCACCGAAGATATATTTCTGAGGGTTTAGACAGAGCTTGTACTTTCCTAACTTGTCAAAAAGCTTCTTCAGGTCTTCAAAGTGTTTTCCAATTGTACGAGATTTGACGATTATGTCATCTATGTATACTTCCATTTTCTTGTCCATCATGTCATGAAACAAGGTCGTCATTGCTCGTTGTTATGTGGCTCTTGCATTCTTCAAACTGAACGGCATAACCCTATAGTAAAATGTTCCCCCTGGCGTGATGAATGAAGTCTTCTCACGGTCTTTTACATCCATCTTGGTCTAATTATAGCCTGAGAATCCATCTATGAATGAGAAGATCTTGTGCCCTGCAATGTTGTCTACCAGAGTATTGATATGTGGCAGGAGGAAGTCATCTTTAGGACTGACTTTGTTGAGGTCTCGAAAATTGATGCACATCTGAACCTTGTTATCCTTCTTTAGTATTAACACAATATTGGTGAGCCATTCAGGGTAGTTGCAGATTACCAAGAATCATGCATTATATTGTTTGATAACTTCTTGGACTTTTAAAGCCCATTCTGGCTTCAATCTTCTCAACTTTTATTTGACTGGCTTCATTTCAGGCTTAGTTGGTAAGTGATGCACCACAAGTTCTTCATCGAGTCTAGGCATGTCTGTGTATGAGAACACGAAATTGGATAGCCTTGAAGTCAGGAAGTCTACCATTTTCTGCTTGTACTATCGAGACAACGACTTCTTGATGCGCACTTCCCAAGGAACTTCATGAGTCCCCAAGTTTAAAATCTCAAAATCGTCTACCACAACATTAGCCTTGGTTTCAAACTTTTTGAGGAGATCCTTTAGTTTGAAAGCCATGTCATCATCTTCCCCAACCTTAGCTACATCCAGACCCATGAGTTTGAAGTCTAAATCGATGTTAAAATCATATGTGTCGACATTGAACTCATGCATTTTTTAGTCCGACACCCTTGGATGGCTCACTGCCTGATTCAACTGTCGGGGGGATTGAAGTCCAACTAGGTTCCCCAAACCTTCTGACTACATTTGATGAGATGAGTGGAAGATCATGGCTTGGCCCAATGACCACTATCTCTGCCTAGTCAGGGTCAAGATCAGGGTCAAAGTTGTGTTATGTTCCTCCTGGGTCACTTACCACACACTAGAGCTCTTCTAACTCTTCTGCTTGTTATGGTATTTGCATATTGGACCAATCTAGGGCTGGCCATTTCCCCTTCATGGTCCAATGAATGGGCTCCTTCTGCTTGTATTTTACTATATGGTGTTGTTACCCTTGGCTATTGGCAGCTAATATAAATGTGTTATGTCCTTAGCTGGAAGGATGGGCAGGCAGGTTATGCCCTTGGTTGGTTGGAGTGGGCAGGCAGGTCATGCCCCTGGTTAATTGTCGCTGAGATAGGGAGGTTGTCCCCTTGATTGCTGAAATAGGTCAGTCATGCCCCTAGTTGGTTAATATCGGGATGTGGAAGTTATTCCCTTGATTGATTGAAGATGCAGTGGGCATGATCCACCCTTGGTTGACTAGAAAGATGGAGAGGTTGTCCTCTTGATCAACTAGAATGGTGGGGAGGTTGTCCCCTCTGCTTCTTGCTGATATAGCCAGATTGTGCCCCTAATTGTTTGAAATAGGTAGGTTGTGCCCATTATTGATTGTTGACGTGGTGATGAGGGGTATTATAACATCCCTATAGTCCTCCTAATGTTGTACCTAGTCTTACCCTTGGTTGGATGCTTCTTCTTCTTGTATCGGCGTTTCTCTTCCCACTAGCCCAGGTTGGTCTCCCATCGAATAGGCGGCCATGATGCTCCGCTCATGAATAGTGGGATGTATTTTCCCAGTGCAGTGTGTAACACCCCAAATTTTCATGGCCAGAGTTTGTACTCGTGCCAGAGAAAACCAAGTGTTAATAATGTATAAATTGGATGCCTAAAATATTGCACCTTATTTTTTTTTATTTTGGATTACATCCAGATACATTCATGAAGGTATCATTCACAAGAATAAAAATGACTGTGTTGATTATTTTGTCATAGTAAAATAATTCAGTAAATAATCAAATGCCCTCTCAATGGGAGCTTATTACAATTATCGAGTTCGCAGCAGAAGTATAAAAGTAAATAATAAAACTATCTTCGTATTATTTCAGTATAGTCTTCTATAGGGAGATGATCCTCTAGGTCTTCAAGTTGTACATCACTTGCATCATTTGTACGGTTGGGAGAGGGTCAATGCCCTACTCATACTGATGGTTATCCTTTAAGGTTAACAGTAATTCAACAGATTCATAAAACCAATGTAAAGGTTCTGATACATCCTGTACTCCACAACTACAAGAGGTATCAATATGCACAAACAATCTACATGAGATGCATGCCTAGCAAAGTATATGTGATTGATCACAATTAATGATCGCCACAATATGGAATATGAATATAGTTATTCGACTCACCCCGTATCCCATACTACGGAGATTTGCTAGCATGTCGCACGTTTAACATGGTTTTATGCAGTTATCACAAGACGAACACAACACATGATCGGGTGAATCACGCAACCCGGATTAGAGTGATTAATTGCGACATCCAACCCCCAAAAAGAAAAGAATTGATATAACATGTATATATAACGATTTACATACACCAATTGGTACACCATCACCCATGAAACATGGAATTACGTGTCGCCCCAGGGCCGCTACTGAAAACGCATTACGTCCACGATATTTATTTGATCGCTAGAAGAGAGATTCCCAATATAGTACTTGCACGTATAGAGAATACATACTGAATCATGGAGGTTCTAGAATATCAAGACACATGCCCAAGCCCTTTAAAGTAGATAGCACAAGGCCAATATAGAGAAGAGTGACAATGGTCAACTCAAACAGTGGCAATGGCCAACATAACAAATAGAAGAGCAGCAACAACCAATTTAATAATAAGGAGAGTGCAATGGCCAACTCAATAAATAAAAGAGTGGCAATAGCCGATTCTTTAATAAGGAGAGTGGCAATGGCCAACTCAATAAATAGAAGAGTGGCAACGGACGATTCTTTAATAAGGAGAGTGGCAATGGCCAACTCAATAAAGAGACAAGCGGCAGGGCTAACTCCAATATATTTGATAGGGCAAGGGCAAGGCTTGAATCCAAGTCCCCACATATTTTCAAAAAGATCACTTGTAAGCAATATTATACTATAATCTCAAAGGGCAAATAATTAATGGTAAAACATATAATTGTAGGAAGAGTTCAAAGTAACATAAAGGCATGTTAAAGGCAAGGTAGAAATAACACAAAAGCATGTAAAGTTAAGATAACACAACAAGATGGCATGTAAGGGCAAGGTAAATATAATAACTTAAATTAATGTAAGCCTAAATGATAAAACCCTCACCTAAATTCAGAAGGGTCACGTAAGAATCAATCTCCGCCCTAATCATTACTCCTAAAGGGTAAATAATTGGTGGCAATAAGTTAAGTATTATATTTGTAAGGGGAAAAGTTCAAAGCATGTGAGGGAACAAAGTAGATTATGCTATCTTAAATTAATGTAAGCTTTTAAGGGATCCTTCCCCTTAAATGTAAGTGCATGTCGAGGAATTGAATCCCAGATTTAAGCTAGAAAATAAGAAGGAAGAGGGCGTGAGAGTAGGAAGACTCGACATGCTCCTTCTCTATCTCTTTCATTCTCTCTCTCTCTCTCTCTCTCTCTCTCTCTCTCTCTCTCTCTCTCTCTCTCTCTCTCTCTCTCTCTTTCCTTTTCCTTTCTTTCTTTCTTTCCCTCTCTTTCTCTTTCTCCTTCTCTTTTCTTTTCCTTTCCTTTCCTTTCTTTTTCCTTTCCTTCTTTCTTTCTTTTTTTTCCTTTTCTTTTCTTTTCCTTTTTCTAGGCTGGAACGTCCAGCAGCGCCTCACTCACTATCTCTCATTCCCATTGTCTTTCTTTTGTCTTAAGGACGGTAGGTCCCCTTTTATAGGTTATCTAAACTGACAATTCTCCCCACATATCTTTGTTTAGCAGTGCGAGAATAGGACACAACACCCTCTGGTTTCCCTTTACACAGAAGCTTCTTGCATAACTGGGAATCCGTACACGGACTTTCGTTTGGCCACATAGTTGGGTCGGGTGTGGAAAGGCAGAGGGGTCAGGATGAATGGCTCAGATCTCCCATCTGAATATTGTTGGTGGCCCACGTCTCATCCTAGTGGACAACCGTTCGTGCGTTATACTTTGTAACACATTGTTGTGATCAATATTGCACACGTGTGATGGCTTGGAAGCATAGGGGGAGAGCTAGGGCCCGGTCGGTTTTGACCCACGGACACCATGGATGGCTTAGATCATTTCATTGGACAACTAGGGTGGGCCACAATGCTCGCAAATTGGACGTTGTCCATTCGAGTTCCTGCAGGCAAGACTTCTAGCGAACATTTCTATGGGCACGTGTGCTTGCATGGGAGCACGGTGCCAGTTAGGTTTTGATCAGGCCGAGCTCCTCTACAGGATGGACGATCTTGATCATCCTGTTGGATGGTCATGGTGGCCCATTAGGTCTTTAAATGGATGTTCTCCGTTACGCAATGGCAAGGAGAAATCCCTCCATTTTTTCAAGATTTCATCGGGTCAAACTACGTTTGACCCGACCTTTAATTCGGTGCACGGCCGGAGACCTCCTGCTGTACACTTGCACGATCAGGGTGGGGTCCACCATGATGTTTCTGAGAAATCTACACCATCCATTCATTTTCTCATCTAATTTGAGGAGTCGAGTTCAAAGTTGAAGCATATCCAACGATCAGGTGGCCCCAAAATTGACAGTTAATGGATGATCTGTCCATTGGCTCATTTCTACCATGATCTAAGGGCTAAAATTCGACGTGTATGGTTAATTTAGGATAATTAGGCATGGTATAAAGTTTCCCATTAAACAGATAGAGGGAACCATGTGATCTAGAATTCAAGGTCTAGGTTAGTGGCATTTTCATAATTATGGATAATCTAAGAGTTTTGAGAGATCTAATGGTTCTAGATGGTTATAGGCACGTTTCTAATCTACTTACATGTGAACTTATATCTAAATCATTATGGACAAAGGGTTATTCACCAAATCATTTAAGGGAATGTACGCACGTCAAATCACATGATGGATAGTCTTGTCTCAAAATCAACGGTTAGATTACTAGATCTATGATTGGAGATCATTCCTAACTATTAGATTAATATCAAGGAATAGATGTAAGGTTAGGATAGTTAGATTTGTATCGTATACATGTACATATTATGTTACTTGGTAATACTCGAGAACTTTCAATACTCGAGTATTGAAATGTTCGGGGTGTTATACGGTGGGTCCTCATCCTAACTCCTTGCAAGGTATTCCTGACCTGAAAAAATGGATTAACGTGCATCAAAATCTTATTCTTCTCCACTTTTCCTTGAAAGTAGGCTAGTATCCCAACCCCCACTTCCTTTGGTTGTATGTCATCTCTATCACCCTCATTTTGTAATGATTCTTTGCACAGTATATGAGACTTAGGCGTTTTACGGGTGGGAAGACATACTCAACATTCATTGGTGATGGATTGGTGATCACATTCATAATCTCAAACTTAAAACTGTGGTAGGCGACATCTTCCTTGAAGTGTTGGATGCCGATAACTGGGATGTCCAACTCTGGTGTGTTGTAACTTCCTAGGATGATGAATTGAAGTTCGGCTAAAACAAAGATCACATTATTATCCAGAATGTATTTTACCGACTGATGAAGGGTGGATGGGACTGCTCTGACCTTGTGAATCCATGGCCTACCCAAAAGCATGTTACATTAGGTGGCAATGTCTAAGACCTGAAAAGTGACAACTAAAATGTTCGGGCCAATCTGTACTTCGATGTCTATCTCCCTAGGCTCTGAGGCTCATGTTACTTGGCCGAAAGGAGGATGGCTTGATTTCAAGGTGCATAATGGTTTAAAGTGGGCACACATTTAAGCTTGAGCCTTTATCGAGGAATAGTGGGACTCGTGGGTCTTTATAGCGCAAGGCTATGTTCAATAATCTTCCGTGATTTCGGCCTTCAGGAGGCAGCTTATCATTGTAAATGTGATATCCTAGGGAATGAGAAGTTGCCCAATCATGAGAGCAATCATCTTGGGCTGAGTATCCGAGGCGATGTGCACGTCATTCAGAGTCTTAGCGAATAATTCTTTGTGCATGCATGATGTGCAGAGTAATTCATAGACAGAAATTTGAGTTGGAATTGTCTTTAGCTATGTTGCCACATCATATGCCACCTCTCCTTTACTTCCTAGACCCGACAGAGCACCTTTCGAGTCTCTTCAACTTGTTCTGTCTCTTCAAATGCATTGCCCATTGGGGTTCATGTTCCTCACTTCCTCACATTCTAGGTAATGCCATAGTATCACCTTGTAAGAAGGAGCTTCTTGTCCCTCCACAACCACTGGTGCTTCAAAAGATGCTGGTGAGGCTTCAAATTCCAGTGGGGTTACCTTGTCATGGTGACCTTGCATATTTGGGATGACCGCTCTTGCTGATGGTGTTCCCCATGTAATGACTATCGGCCCAGTGAAGCATCTTTGCATAGCCATCCACTTTTCCTTTGTAGATCTTTCGTAGTGGCTAATAGTTGTAGCATGAGAGGATGAGTTTCAAAGAATTCGTTGGCTTATGCTTTGGTTGCCCCTAGTAGGACGTATCCTGATGGTGCTTATTCCAAGATCACCGGTTCTTCTTGTATGACCCTTTGTCTGACCGGTGGGAGTGTTGATGGGTGTGGTAAGAAGGCACCTTCTAGGATTACTACTTCAGATGCTAGGAATGCCCCTTACAGGATAACCAGCTTAAAATGGGAGGGTATGCCTTCAGTATGATATGCTCTCATGACTCACTATTTATAACGTCTCGTAAAAATCCATACAAAGACCTGAGTAAGACCTCAGGCAGAAATCACTCAGGACCAAATCCTTTAAAAATTAGATGAGAATTAGCTAGTGTTAAACTAGAGAACCTATGAAATTTACACTAATCACTTTAAATATGATCTACAAGACCTAAAACGTGCAGAATCATTGACGCTACCTTACTTGAAATCTAGAATCAATCTCTAAACCCGATTACTCTTGGAAGCACCTTGAAACTCCGTATCGGACCTGGACCGCACGTCGAAAGTCCGATGACCGCGAAACTATACGAATATGACTGCTTTACTGGGCTTGACAACTATCTCAGAAATTAAATCATAACAATGTCCAGAAATGCATAACTTGAGCTCAGAGCGAAGTGTGTGAGAAACGCAAATATCTTTAGGAAATGAACTAAAACTTAAGTGAATTGAGTCATCTCACTTGTAGGCCAAATATAAAGATTTAGACCGTCAGATTCAGACCCAAATACACCCTCGAATCAGGGAAAATTTCTAACACATGTCAGGGTACTTGTGGCCCTGATCGAGTACTAGTGACCGTTGAACTGAAACTAGTCTGTCACGGTCAATCTGTAAATCCGATCGGACCAAAAACTTAACTCGATCTAGATCTAATGCCAGGGAGCTTAAGTCCGACAGCATGCAGAAAAGGGGCCACCAGAAGTGCTCCGTTGGATTGAAACTGCCCCTATTTAGCTATAACCTAAGTATACCATGACCCTAAGGCTATTCCCATCAGTTCTGGGCCTATATAAGGGCCTTAAACCCTCTCTCACTTATGCCATACGAATTTCCAACCCTAAGGGAGAGAGAAGAGAAAAGAGAGAAGGAAAGAGAGAGAAAGTGAGGGAGAGAGTTGGAGTTTGTTGTAGGGATTCATCCCTGCCGTTTCACGTGCTTAACTATCACTTCCATATCACTATTCCAGCGATTTTGACGCATTTCTTAGAGAAGGAAAACCTAACCCTAATCTGTTTTAGGGTTTTAAATAGCGTAAGTGCTAAAATAGCTAACCTACTTCATGATATAGGTTGTCGTTGTGCCGTAGACACAGACTCGTTATGCAAACTAAGTTCGATACTTGTTTATCGGCGAAAGGTGCAGACTATAGATGTTTAGGTTATAGTTTTCAAGGCTTTCAATGTTGGTTAATGATTTATAACTGATTTGGGTGTCGTTTTATATGCTAAATGCGATGTTTCCTCCGCTTTACAGATATATATGAACTATGTTGAATATATTGTATTTCATGTGTTTGTTGAAATATTTGGATGAGTATGGAATTTGGATTCGCGCTTGCCATGATTATCCATCATGGATATGTGATTGTTGTGTGTACGACAACTCCTTGGTGAATGGATTTGCCCCAATACATGTTAGGACCAACATACGTCATGTATGTTGAAGTATGTAGTCTAAGTGTTTGTAAAAATGTTCGAATGAATATAGAACTATGATTTATGCTTGCCATGATTATTGGTTGCTAATACATGATCATTGTATACGTGGCAACTCCTTCGTAATAGGATTTGCTACTATATATGTTTTTAACTAACTTATTACGTGTATGCAATATGTATAGTCTAAGTGTTTGATAAAATGCGTGAGTGGGAAAATGCTTAATGTAATGTGCGTAATGAGGGTGTTGAGATAGGACTCTCAATCCCCTTATCTAGGGATATAGTTTTCCTTCATGTAATCTATTTTACTACTAGGTGATTTGTGAATTAAATGCTCAGGTATGTTAATATGTATTCTATGTGTTCGTTGAAATGTTGATATGGGATCTATATTTAATTGTCTGTTACATGTTGTCTTGGCTATTACATTTAAATGTTATTGATTTGGATAGTGTTTGGGACTATGAAATAGTCCAGGAAATTGGTAACAGGTTCTGGTTTGTTGGCTGAGGTTGTTTCGCCACACAGGACGCGTTCGATGAATTTGAGCTGTACTTTAGTTGTCGACAGTGGTTAGGCCACAAGGAGTGCTTACGCACTTCATGTCGATCAACTCGATGTGCGCTCGTACTAGTCGAGCTCGTCAAGTAACCCGATTGACCCGATGTATGTTCACCATGTATGGACGCTACTGCTTGAATTTAAGGTACTAACTTACCAGTGAAAACCCCGTTAACCTTGGTACCTCGATCCGCTATGACTCATGAGCCAGACATGGTGGTATGGGACACTGTGGTCGAGTTGTTGGCCTACGCTGGAGCGACGAGCCTCCCCGTAGTGACCAGTGAGCAACACTGCCTCGTGAGCTGAATACGGTGGTATGGGACACTGTATTCGAGCTGTCGGCCTACATTGATCAGGTGACGAGCCCTTTGTAGTGACCTCAAGCATACTCTGAGACTACGTTGAGGCAACAAGCCTTCCCATAGTGACTAGAGTGTAAACTAGGCCTACACTGATCAGGTGACGAGCCCTTTGTAGTGACCTAGAACCACAACATCATATGATATTAACTAGGACTGACAACCCTAGGATGGATCATTGTTTGAGATATGATATAAGGGAGGTACCTTAGCTCTCAATCCTACTATATGAATAAACTTAAGTAAGAACCTGGCTAATCACGTGCATGCACAGCATTACGTATGCCTTTGACATAGTAGGTCAAGCACTAAGAAAGGGTTGTATGCCGGGATCATGAGATGAAGTCGCTGAGGGAGCGTAGGCGAAGGCATGCATCATTATTTCATATCATTCTTGCATTAACAAGAGTACTTAGGATATGAGTGTGGTACTGCTTTATCATTACTGCTTGACTGAATTGATAACATGTTAACCTTTGCTTTATAGCCCCTCTGAGTTGATCACTCACTCCCATGTTCTGGGACGGTGTTTTTAAACACCAACCAGACTCTGTCTTAGCTACAGGTCATGGCGATGCCTACGAGGCAGAGCCTGATTTTGAGGACGATGAGGATGCATTCTCCTACATGCAGTTGTCAGGCGGGTTCACGTGAGTCGTGTCCTGATCGGCGGGGGTTACAGGGATACTGATTAGATAACCCTGCCCATTTTATACATTTTGGAATTTTATATGTAATATATTGACCTGGTAACATGATCAGACTCTGGAGACATACAATTACTTATACGTTTTACATATCTACCACAGTCTTCCGCTTGCTTAAATTTATCGTCTCTGGAGTATGATATGTTGTTTGGCTTAATCTCATTCATGTTTAATGTGCTAATACAGTCAACATTCAATCATCATTATCTTTGTTACACAAGTGATGCGTTGGAACTCGGGAGTTAGGCCTAAGCTCGACCCCCGATTTTCAAGGCGTTAACTATTACTGGGAGCTAATGTGGGAAGATGAGGATTGTACCTCCCCTAGAGAGTTACCAGTTTGGGTGCTAAAGGAGGAGCCCGTAGTGCCCCTGGCAAGAGTAAATGTGTGTGCTCTATGATAGTATGGATGAACTAAATGGGGCAGAAGAAGAACTTGATTCTCTCCTCCTCAATGAAGTGGATGCTAGGGCTGCTTGATGGGTGTAGTTGTAGGAGTTGTTCCAGGAGTCGAGATCATAATCTTCCTATTGTTGATTAAACTTTGGACCACATGCCTAAGTGAAAAGCACCGGTTTGTAGTGTGACATCAACCTTGGTGATATGTGTAATATTCATGTTTATTGTAGTTGGATGGCAAAGGATTTAGATGTGGCATATGTTATAAGGGAGACAAGAGTTGCTTATGCACTAACGTAGCCATGATATAGTTGTACGTTTGTGTAAGCGGGATGAATGTTCACAACCCCAAGTATAAGGTCACGATATAGTAATAACTCGGTGAGACTGAGGTTGAATCCACAGGGACTAAACTTATACGTATTCTGAAAATAACTAGAACTAGAACGAGATCTAAATTTAAATATGGAATAATTGAGAATAATTTTGAATGAATTATCAATAATCAAAAGGGAGCTAGAGTGCTAAGGATTCACTTATAGCTATCAGGATACTACCTCACTTGATTCAATAAACAGAACTGGAATCAAAGTCCTATCCTATCCAGTTAGAAGATAATCAATTAAAGCAAAATCTAAACTTCTCATTGAATTAGTTCACACATGAATGAGTATTGTGATGATTGGAAGGGAATTCATCCATCCACCATGCCCAGGAGACAATGGTGAATCACAAATTTCACCAATCTCACAATCTCAAAATAGAAAAGATATTCAAAGCTATCGCATCGTCTATTGTAATTTGAGTTACAACAAACCATAGAAAACTGAAAATCTTCCTTAAATTCAAACTGAAAATCAATGAAGTTCAACATAAATAAGAATCAAAGAAAGATAAACATCCCAACATGCTACAAGCTTCACTTCTTAACCCTGACTAAGAGATTAGCCAACCAAAGACAAGATTGAAACCAAAACTCTTAAACAAAACATAAAAACTAACTAGAAGAAGAAGATTGGGGAAGAAGGAAGGACCCCTTGAAGTTCTCCAACACTTTGCTCCACTCTTCCAACTTTAATTCGTCCCTAGAACTCCTTAAAGAACCCATATTTATAAGCTTTGATCGGCTGACTTTGAAAACTGCCATAAATTTATGCAGTAGAGTTACGCTTCAGTCGGACCGAAGTCAAGTTTGAATTATGATCGGATTATGTCTTCAACAGCTGCTCGATTTCGGTCACATCGAGCTTGGGTTTGGTCGGAACGAATTATCTTTCAATCAGACTAAATTAACTCCTTTCAGCACTAGAGCTTTTTGTGTACTTTTGGTCACACCGAATCCTTCCTTCAGTCGGACCGAATTATCCTTCGGTCAACCGAATTAACCCTAAATTTCATCTTTGGTTGCTAGACTGTTTTGTGCAATTTCGGTTAGACCGAACTGGGTTTCAGTCGGACCGAATTGGCCTATTTTTATGCTACAGACTTTGTAATCTTCTCTAATCTTTCTTCATCCTTTGTACTTGGTTTTCTTGGATCTTGAGGTCATAAAATCTTTAATCTTGGTCTCCTAAGATCCACTCCTTTCTTTGGTGATTCTCGAGCATTAAATCCATGCTTTTGACATTCTTTTCAATCCAAGCTCTCATATTCACCTCGTAATAGAAACATGTATAAAATATACCCATTAAGCATTATCATGTTTATAAAACCATGATATAAACAAGGGGAAATATGAAATATTTGAAACTCAATAGTCAACTTCCTAGTTTTCATCGTCATTTGTTGGTTTTGATAGGGGTAATGTCTGTTTCCCCGAACTACTGTTGTTACGGTTGTGGTTGTGGAATTTGTTGCGGTGGACGAGCTTGATATCTTTGTTAGTGCTACTGAGGTTTGTATCGATGATGATGTTCGCATCCCTGTTGGGAAGCATATTGACTGCCTTAGGCAATGGCAACGAAATTATTAATCTCTGTTGGATGTTAGATTAAACAAAAATCATTTCCATACCTCAAGGGTTTATCCTAGAGTTTGCTCTATTTTCACAGCTAGAGGGCAATTGTTTTGGTTCGGCCTTAACTTACTTGTTGAGGGTCAAATATTGCATATTATCCCCTATTTATTACTTGGTTTTATGAACATGATAATGCCTAATGTTCTATTTTAATCATGTTTGTGTTACAAGGTGCATTTAAGAGCTTAGATTGAAAAGGATGCTAAGGGCATGGAATTAATGCTCAAGAATCACCAAAGCCAAGGATGGATCTTATGAGACCAAGAATGAAGAATTCACATGCCAAAGATCCAAGAAAACCAAGCGAGGAATGAAGAGAATTGAAGACTTGAAGTGAAGAAAAAGAGCCCTAAAAATCTGCCTACTTCAACTAGTCTAAGCTATGCTTCGACCAGTCTAAGTTCTTCCTCGACTAGTCGAAGGAACTTCGACTCGAACTCCAGCTATCAAAATCCTCTAAATTCTCGTCATCCTCTACCAGTCGAAGGTTGTCCTCGACTAGTCTAAGGTTATGTAAATTCTGTGCAGACTGCATAAATTTGGGACGGTTTCTAGATTTTTCCAACTTGGTGCGAAAGTTAGAGTTGCACGACTATAAATAGGAGTCCCTAGGATGTTCCTAGGCATCTTCAAGGGTTTGAGGAGTGGAGCAAAAGGGTGGAGAAGCCGTCGCCAAGAGTTTTTCTTCTTCTTCTTTAGTTGTTTTCATGTTTTATTTAAGAGTTTTTAGTTCAATCATATCTATGGTTGGCTAAACCTCTTAGCTAGGGCTAAGAGGTGAAGCTTGCAGTGTGATGGGATGTTTCTATTACTTTGATTCATATTTATGTTGAACTCATTTTTATTCTAGTTTGATATTTAAGGAATACTTTCAGTTTTTAATGGTTTGTTGTGACTCAAATTACAATAGATCTGCAATAGCTTTAAGTATCTTCTTTCCATGCTTTGAGATTGTGAAATTAGGAAATCTTGTTGTTCACCATCGTCCCTTAGGCATGGTTGGATGATGAAATCCCTTATAATCTTCATAATTCTATTATGATTGATTGTGGAAATTGG
Source organism: Magnolia changhungtana (assembly GCA_030180095.1). Classification (NCBI taxonomy): domain Eukaryota; kingdom Viridiplantae; phylum Streptophyta; class Magnoliopsida; order Magnoliales; family Magnoliaceae; genus Magnolia; species Magnolia changhungtana. The sequence goes on from JASAUF010000293.1 coordinate 1,132,228, forward strand.
TATATCCTATTGTTTGCCATTATCTCCAGGGCATGGCTAAGTGATGGAATCACTTCCTGTAAGACCCGTATCCTAGTCTGTACCATTTCATAGGCTTTTGGGGTCCTTCCGGTCGAATTTCGACAATCCTCGACCCGTATCCGATGTTTCCGCATGATCCTAAGTTGGGTCCTACATACCAAAGTCAGCTCGAACCGAAACTTGTACCTTAGCGACCGCGTCGTCGCCGTTGTTCCAACGTCGTGACTCACGTACCGAACCGATACTCAGGCCAGAAGATATGGGCCTGCATTCATTCTGAAGAAATGCCGCGTGTTGCGAACTTTGAGGGAATCTCTACAATGTGTCCCATCAATCAATCAATCACTCATGTCAAGTACAAGTCAAGTACAAGCAACCCATCTCTCCCATTCCCAAAGTTAACTCTCCCTCTCTCTCCACCCATCCCTTTCTTACAACTCATCACTCCACCCATCGCCCATTACAACTCACCCATCACTTCTCTCTCTTCCTCATTTCTCAAAAACCTCTCCCAAGCAACAAGCTTCACACGTCCAAGCTTCCTCTCTCCCAAACCACAAGTGTGGCCCACCCTCTCATCTCTCATCCACACCATTAAAAGTCCATCAACCTCCATCAAAAGGCAAGCTAAGGAGCATAAGAGCCTAAGGGAGTAAGGAGGAGGCCTAGAGGTGGGTGAACATCCGTTAAATTTAATTCTTAAGGTCCCACTTGTTGTTGGACCCATTTGATGTATGTGTTGTATCCATGAGCGGCCCATAGTGGCGGGGTCCCTCTATCACCGTCTCTCTCTCTCTCTCTCTCTCTCTCTCTCTCTCTCTCTCCCTCTCCCTCTCCCTCTTTCTTTGAATGGTGATGATGGTGAAGGGGTGAGTGTGGCCCACCATGAATCACATATTTCATGTGGGACCCATCGGATGGATGTGTTGGATCTACCCCATCCAGCCCATTAGCAGGCCCGGATGGAAGGAAAATATAAATATCAGATTGATCTAGGTCAAGTGGGCCATGTTTATGTGGGACCCACCTTGATTAGAATGGTGGGCCACAACCATGTGGGACCCACCACAATGCATGTGTTTATCCATGCCAGGGACGCTGAACGGGTGTGGCTAACGAGGAGTATGTGCACTGACATGGGTGTGTACTTGTAAGCTAACCAAAAAAAAAAATAGAGAAAGAAATGGTGGGCCACTCATGAATGCCCTACCTTGATGTATGTACTCAATCCAAGCCGTCCATCCTTTTCTTTGGGCCATTTTAGGCGTTGAGCCAAAAGATGAGGCTGATCCGATAATCAAGCGGGCCATACCATTGAAATAGTAGTGTGTACGTTAAAACCTGCCTTAATGTTTTTATTTGCCAAAATATGCTGCATATTGGGCTTGATGCGTTTGTATTGAGCCATAGGGACCAATGGGCGGGGTGGATTTCCTTGATACAGGCCCCACCTGTGAAAAACCATGGAAAAATGAAATTTAAAAAAAAAAAAAAAAAAAAAAAAAAGCAATATTGGCTTCTTGCTTTTCTTTAGCAAAGCGATACTGCGCTGACGAGCGCGGTGGGGTGGGCCACGGGTCCCAGCCATAGACCCCACCATGATGTGTTTGAACATCAACACCATACATTTTGATGGGTCCCTTCTGATCAGGGGCCACCCTAAAAATTAGCCATATCCGCCACTCAAGTGGCCCACATCATAGGAAACAGTGGTGATTGCACATCTGCCATTGAAACCCTTTATAGGTCATGGAAGTTTTGTATCAATATGAAATTTGTTTTTCCTCTTCACCTGGGTCGTGTGACCTCGTGAAAAGGTTGGATGGAAAATAAACATTTTGGTGGGCCCCAGATCTACGCGACCTTATCAACAGGTTTAGATGGAAAATAAACAGTACGGTGGGCCCTAGGTCTATATGACCTTATCAACAAGTTTGGATGCAAATAAACAGTACAGTGGGCCCCCCTGGTCCACATGACCTTATGAACAGATTTGATGCAAATAAACAGTATAGTGGGCCCCCTGGTCCACATGACCTTATGAACAGATTTGATGCAAATAAACAGTACAGTGGGCCTCCTGGTCCACGTAACCTTATAAATAGATTGGATGCAAATAAACATTACTGTGGGCCCCACGTCTGAGTGACCTTATCAATGGGTTGGATGGAAAATAAACATTATGGTAGGCCCCACATGGGACCCACTGATGTATGTTTTGCGATCCACACCTTCCATTAGTGTGGGCCCCACTATGAGGCATGTACTTTATCTATGCCGTCCATCCTTCCCATCCCTATGGGATCCACCATGGTGCATGGGTTGCATCTAAGCTAGTCAACCATTTTCAAAAGATTATTTTAAGGTTAGAGACAAAGAAATAAAAATAAAAATAAGATAGATCTATTTATCATGTGGACCACATGCACGACGAGGATTGGACGACTATCATTGAAATCCTTGGGACTTTATGATCAGATTGGATGAGAGATAAATGCTATGGCAGGCCTTGGAAATTTTAATGGTGGAAGTTATTACCACCACTTATATTGGGTATGGCCTACTTTGATATATATGAGGCCCATGTCACTAGGCCCATCTTGATGTATTTATGGCCGTTGTTGAGGCCCACCTTGATATATATGAAACCCATGTTTGAGGCCCATTATGATGTAATCAAGGCCCATGGGTAGAGGCCCAGTAAGGCATACATAAGGCCCATTGTAGTGTGATTCCACCATGGTATATGTGTTGATCTTTATAGCGGGTTATACCTTGGGAGCAATGATGGTTTGACGTCCACATTGTAAGGATAATGTTGGTTAAATGTCCGCATTGTCACTCTCCCTAAGGCCCACTGATAGGCCCATATTTGTAGTGAGTAGGTCGTCTAGGCCCATATCCGTTATGCATAAGCCCATCACCCTATGACATGTTTAGTATAGATCCATGATTCATAATCATATGCATCATATGTATGTCTGATATGACGAGTGACTGATCATATCATATGCCTTCAGGCGGATTATTTATGGGCTTCCTGATAGGCGGAGTTGCCCTACATGAGCGCGCGGCGTGCACAGGATTGTTGCATGTTTGGTAGGGCGATTCATGCACTTGCATTTGTGTAATCATGATTATTGTATGCCCTAGCGACATCAGGGCCAAAGCCTCCACAGACACATCATGGGTGGCTGGATTGGATACCGGAAATGTTTGGTTCTAGTATACGGGCGTCATAGATGTCCCTGGGTGAAAATCCTTAAACCGGATGGTATCAGAGGATGATTCCAACGTCGAGACCGAGTGGATACACGAGCGCGCGAGGGCCATATACCAGTGGACCGCGTCTCCCACTGTGCCGTGATCAGTTGAAAAGGGGTGTGACCTTACCCGCCTGAGTGAGGGGGCAATTTCTAGGTTGAGTTTGACCAGCTTAAAGAATAGGTCCGCTATCGACGAGCCAGGCCCGATATTGGCAGGCGGATAGTGAGGTCTCTTCCACTCTCCTAGTTATACGTTCGGATAGGGACGACAAGCTGGTGTAGAGTGTACTAGACTCCAGTGATTATCCAGATTGAGAACCGTACTGATTTGATGCTCTAGTGAGGAGCTATACTGATATATGATGAGAATTGGCATGCTTGAGTTGCATCTCGCATCGCATGGCCGTGTTATGGCCGACAGCATTCATATCTTGCACCGCATAGCCTTAGTACGGCTGATTGCATTCATGTACTCATCAGCATGTTTCTGCATTACTCTGACCTTGCATCCTGAGCACACTCATATTACGCACACACTTATACCACCCTCTAAGCTTTCTATAAGCTTATGCACGATTGATGCGTGCAGATGATGCCAAGACACAGCCGTAGCATAGTAGCAGAGGAGCGTGCAGTCGAGCTTTTAGAGTTTTGTTATTATCACTATCTTATATTTCCCTTATACGCATTGTACCCAAAGTTTTTAATCATAGTGAATTTTGTGATGGTGTTCTTGTGGTTATTGTTCGTGGGTTATGCTGATGGTTATACTCATTATAAATCAAATTGATGATTAGAAATCCTCCTTGTAACATCCCAGGACCTGTTATATGGGTGTCGGGAGCCGAGAATGGGGTACAACGGAGGCTGTCGGCGTCGGATTCGGAGATCGGGAATTTTGTGAGCTCGGTTTTCGAGTTCGGGGCATGACACTTCCAATCCTCATGACTCTCATCCATTGAGAATTAGGTTAAGGGAAGTTCAGATTTGGTTTTATTGAGATAACTTCCAATTAGATAGGATAGGACTCAAATTCTAGTTGTGTCTTTGAAGCAAGCATAGTATTACCTTGATTGCTACAAGTGGATCCTTGAAAACCCTAGTTCCCACTTTTGAATTCTTAAGTTTTAATTACTTTAGTCACAATTACTTCAGAATTAGATTCATATCTTCTTCTAGTTCTAGTTCTAGTTACTTTCAGAATACACATAAGATTAGTCCCTATGGATTCGACCTCAGTCTCACTAATATTATTACTACATCCCGACCCTACACTTGGGGTTGTGAACAAGTTTTTAGTGCCGTTGTCAGGGATTAACGGTTGCATTTTTCTGAGATTAACTAGTTTTGAAATTAGTTTAATATTAGGATTTTTCTACTTTCTATTTTTAGGTTAGGGTTTTTTCTAAATTATTTTAGAAACTAACTTAGCTTTCTACTTCTAGGTTTAGAAACTTTCCTTTTTTGTTTTTAGAAAATAATTTACTTTCTAATTCTAGAATAGAAACTTTCTTAAGTTGTTTTTAGAAACTAATTTTTTTTATAAACTTTCTTAATTTGTTTACTTTCCTAATCTATTTTAGAAACTAATTTACTCTATATTTTTAGAAACTTTCCTTTTTCGTTTTTAGAAACTAGGTTGCTTTCTTAGTTCCTTTTTTAGAAACTAATTCGCTTTTCTTTTTCTTTTGAAGGATCCTAATACAGATCTTCTCTAATCTGGTAACTTCCTTCTAACTTCTCCTCACTTACTATCCATATTGTTGTAGGAATTTTCTTTTATTCTCTTTTAGGATTAGATTCAGAGTTAAGGTTTCACCATGCAAGAGTGGGAACGTCAGTATGCTAAGCTACTTAAGAGATGTTGTGAAGAAACGCCAGATGATTATGTTAGGAAACAACCTATGTCTTAAAAAATTTCTAAAACCATCATAAAAAACCAGCCAGAATATAATACTCCACCGATTAAGAAGTCCTTCAGTGATTATAGGTGGGAGAATAATTACACTTCATATGACCCGTATTGGAGTGAGAATGAGTATCACCTATTAGAAAAGAAGAAAATAATGCATGATTATATTATGGGTGATAATGCGTACCAACAAATATCCAACTTTCCCACCTATGACCTGTAATGCCCCGAAAATCGGGGGTCGAGCAAAGCTCAACTCCTGAGGTTCAGAACATCACCTATGCAACATTGAAAATGATGATTAAATGTTGTCCATATTAGTGCATTAGACATGAGTGGGATTATACTAAATCAGCATATCATACTCCAGAGTTAATGTAATTAAGCAACGGAAGTCTGAAGCACAAGTATCTAAATATGAAAGTATTTCGAAGAAACTCCAGAGTATGAGTATGTAATCGGGCTGAATATATATACATGTATTGTTTCAAATATACAAAGTACCAAAAAATAAAGTGTTCAACTAAATCATATATCCCTGCAATCCCATTAAATCAACACAGGGTCTACATAGACCCGTCTGAGAGCCGAACGTAAGAGAATTCTTCCTCCTTACCTACGAGGTCCAACTCCATTGTATAGACTTCGCCATCACCTGCATCTAAACTAGAGTCTGGGTGGTGTTTTAAAACACCATCCCAGGGTGAGAATGAGTGGCCTACTCAGTGGTACTATAAGGCAAAGGTTAACATGTCATCAATTCAATCAAGCAGTAATGATAAAGCAGTACAACAAGTAATTCCTAACTACTCTTATTAATGCGAGGATGATATGCAGTAATGATGCATGCCCTCGCCAGCACTCCCTCAGCGACTTCATCTCACGATCATGCATGCACCACTCCGGACACGTGCACTTCCTCGCCAAAGCACATGCAATGTGGTACATGGTCGTGTTAACCAATATTTAATTAGGTTTATTCGTACAGCAAATTTGGGAAGCTAAGGTACCTCCCTTTATATCATTAACCCAACGGGGATCCATCTAGGGTCGTCAATCCTAGTTAATTACATATGATAGGCAAGTTGTAAGGCATCACCCCTAATGAAAGTAGTGGATAGGCAAGTTCAATTGATTATACTCGAGGTCACTCCACCAATGCCCTACCAACTGAAGCACTATTTTCGAAGGGGGTCTAGATCAGACGATACACCCCAACCCATACTGGGACCATAGTCAGGCTGCACCGGTGTAGGCCTACTTTATACTCGAGGTCACTATGGGAAGGCTCGTCACCTTGCGTAGGCTAACAACTTGAATACGATGTCCTATACCACTGTATTTGGCTCACAAGTTTGGGTTGCTCACTATTCACTATGGGGAGGCTCGTCACCCAGCCTAGGCCGACAGCGTGACCACGATGTCCCATACCACCATGCCCAGCTCATGAGTCTTAACGGATCTTGGTACCATGGTTGAAACAGGTTTGCATTGGTAAGTGGTACCTTAGATTCAAGCGGGAGCGTCCATACATGGTAAACACACAATAGGCTAATCGGGTTACTTGACAAGATCGATTGGTATGAGCGCACACTAAATTAATCGACATGGACTGCATACGCACTCCTCGTGACCTAACCATTGTCGATAATCACCGTATGACTCAGATTCATCAAACGTATCTAATGTGGCGAAACTAGTTCGGTCACTCAATAAGGAGCCATTACCGATTGCCTGGACTAGGTGGTAGTCCCAAACATACTTAAATGTAATAGGGAATCACATATGTTACTCATATCAGCATTTAACGAATAATACAAATATAAATATCATTTGAGCATGTTATCAAACACATTTGACAAGTTGACATACATATGCATTTCACCCATACATCATATAGTGACAATTTACAATACATGAAGGAAACTATACATATGACTAAGAAGACTGAGAATCATGTCTTAATACACTTAATAAGTTGTAACATCCCAGATTTTTGCCAACCTGGAATTAGACGTCCTTAGGCAATGGGTCGATCCTAAGACCTTATTAACTTATCAGAACTAAATCCCACAGTCTAAAAATCGCTCCTTAACCATTTTCTTCACAAATTCCACCCTTCACCACCTTTTTCTTTAAAATTTTCAAAGTACTTTCATCCTAGACACTATCCTAAACTAGCTAAGTAGTATAACTTGGATCACTTTATATACAAACTACAAAGGCCCAGGTACCACCTCAGACAGAAATCTTACAGGACTAAACTCTTTAGAAATTAAGTGAGATTTAGCTAGTGTTAAACTAGAGTGCTGTGAAATTAGCACCAATCGCTTTAAATACGATCTGCAAGACTCAAAACTTGTAGAATCATTGTGTTAGGTTACCCTAAAACTTAGGATCAATCTCATTACCCATCTGCTCACGGGAGCATCTAGAAACTTCGTATTAGGTCTAGACTGCACATCGGAAGTCCGATTAACACGAAGTTAAGGAACTAGGACCGCCTCACTGGGCTTGACAACCACCTCGAAAATCAGGTCCAGTCGATGTCCCACGGCTATTCGCTTGAGTCCGGAGTGAGGGAGTGTGAAAATCACTCTTTCCTTTACAAAATAAATATCTAGAATAGTGATCGGCACCATTAAAGCTATGGATCAGTATTAAGCAACTAGACCGTCAGAATCGGACCAGATTACACCCTCGGATCGGGAAAATTTTCGGGAACATTTACATGTACTTGGAATTTCGGATCGTGGCCCACCGACCGTCGGGCGAAAATGGTCCGCCACGTGCGATCTGGGAATCCGATCGAGTCGAAAGCGTAATCCCACGTAGATCCATGTGTGAGAGCTTAAGCCGACGTTTGGCTCGAGGAAGGCCACAGAAACCCTCTTTTGAGCTGGAAAAGTGTCGAAATACCTATAATAGTCGTACCCCTTGAACAGGAGTCTATTTCGGTGAGTTTTGAGACTATATAAGGACCCTAAACCCTCTCTCATGGCAGCCATACGAATTTGGGATTTGAGAAAGGGAAAAGAAGGAGAATGTGTGGGAGTTGTGGGAAGATCTCCCCGCCGCTCTACCCTGCTGCTATCGGTGCTTAACCACCTCATTCTTGCCGCTTTCCCGGCAATTCCGGCGTCATTTCTAGGTAATAAACCCTAACCCTAACCTGTTTGGGGGATTTGATTGTTGTAGGTTATGAAATAGCTAACCTATTACCTTCTCTAGGTTGCCTAGTTGCCGTATACGGAAGCTAGACAAACCTATCGATTCCGTTGCGATTCTACGACAAAAGGTGCGGACTTTAGATGTATAAGTTATGCTCTTCAACGCTTTCAATGTCAGATAATGATAGATTCATGATCTGCATGCAATTGCACATGTACAAAGTGCTTTCCGTTTTCTGTTTCGATTAGAATTGAAGAATATGGAATTTCACATACTCTAGGTATTCGTATAAAATACCGTATACGTATTTTTTTAGAAATGTGTTTGACATGTTTATTTGTTGTATGGATATACGATATATGGATAAAATACTTATATGGCGAAAGGATTCGCCAAAATACATGTTTTACCAATATACACTATGTATGTAGAAATACTGTATTGTAAGGAGTGTCATATACATGTATATTTTGGAAATGTGTTTGCCATGATTATTTGTCGTATGATTATATAATATATGGATAAATTACTTATTTGGCGAAAGGAATCGTCGTAATACATGTTTGCTTATATACTCTATGTATGTTGAAAATGCGTATTTTAGAAAATACTGTATACATATAAATTTTGGAGATGTATTTATCATGATTATTTGCTGTAGTAATATATTATACATGGATAAAATACTCACTTGGCTAAAGGATAGCCCTAATATATGTTTTGCTAACATACACCATGTATGTTGTAATAGTGTATTCTAAGTGTTTGTGAAAAAATTGAATGAGTATAGAATTCTCATTCGTGCTCGCCATGACTAATTGTCATGGATTCATGATTGTTATATTGGCGATACCCTTTTGACGAAAGGATTTTCCCTAAATCACGCCATGACCAATATACACTATATATGCTAAAATGTGTGGCCCAAGTGTTTGCGGAAATGACTGAATGAATATGGAACTTGGATTCACCTTGCCATGACTATCCGTCGTGGGTGTACGCGTGTTATGATTGGGGCAACTCCCTAGTGAAAGGATTTAGCCTAATGCCTATGTGATCGACATATGTCATATATGTTGATGTATGTTTGTTTAAGTGTTTCTGGAAATGTCTGAATGAGTAGTAGTTAGCAAATTGTAATGTATAAGGGTGTTGAGATATGATTCTCAACCTCTTTTAACTATGTGTATGATCTCCTTGGATTGTTGTGTGATTAGGAATTAACATGTATAAACTCATGCTTGTGTTGTGATTCATAACATGCTCAACTGCTTTATGATTATAACTATGTAATGCATATGTTTAAATTTATATTTATGTTGTATGATCCGTCATGGGTGATGGGGGAGTGGAGCAACGAGTGCATGCAACAGCGAGCCCTAAACGGATAATACCATACCTTGATTGTATGAGTTGAATCTTGATCCATTCTTGCTTTATCTATATGCAAGTTATCATGTTTGGGGCTATAATTGTAGTCAGACAATCGGTGCAGAATTGAATTCGTGGTGTGATTCATTTGCCACGTGAGATGTGTTCGACGAACCCAGTCGTACTTCGGTTAGCGATAGTGGTTGGCCACGCGAAGTGCTTATGCATTTCATGTCGTTCAACTTGTTGTGCGCTCGAGCTAGCCGAGCTCGTCAAGTAACCCGATCTGTCTAATGTATGTTCACCATGTTTGGGCCATCTTGCTTGAACCTAAGGATACCAAACTTACCAGTGGCAATCCCGTTAACCATGGTACCTCGATCCGCTAAGACTCATGAGCCGGACATGGTGGTATGGGACACCGTGGCCGAGCTGTCGACCTATGCTAGGGCCATGTGCCTCCCCGTAGTGACCATTGAGCAACCCAAACTCGTGAGCCGAATACGGTGGTATGGGACACCGTATTCGAGTTGTCGATACTTACGGCGAGAGCCGAGTATGGTGAGACCTGTACTCGTATTGACGGGCGACGAGTCCTCTGTAGTATCTTCGAGTATACTCCAAGGTCTGTAATTGGCGACGAGTCTTTCACAGCAACTAGAGTATGAGTTGAGCCGGGTACGGTGAGACCTGTACTCGAGTTGACGGCTAGTGATTGAGCCGAGTACGGTGAGACCTGTACTCGAGCTGACGGTCAGCAATTGAGCCGCATACGGTGAGATCTGTATCCGTGCTGACGGGTGACGAGCCCTTTGTGATGCCTTCGCTACGCCTCTCAAACCATAATATCGTATGAGATTAACTAGGACTGACAACCCTAGAATGGATCATGTTTGGGAATGATACAAGGGAGGTACCTTAGTTTCCCAATACTGCTGTTTGAAATGAATTAATAATTACTCAGTAATCATGCTCATCATCGCACTGCATGTGCCTGGTAGATGTGGAGCACTGAGGGATGGACGCATTCGCGAACGTAAGATGATGTCGCATGAGGGTGGTTTGGCAAGGGCATTCATCATGTCATTTCATACTTGCATTAATAAAAGTACTTAGCATTGTTTGATTGTACTGCTTTATCATTACTGCTTAACTAAGTTGATAACATGTTAACCTATGCTTTACAGTTCCACTGAGTTGATCACTCACTCCCACGTTACAGGACGGTGTTGTACACACCAACCAGATTTGTTGAGTTCAGGTGATGGCAATGCTTATGAAGCAGAACCGGACTACTTCTATGGTGATGAGGAGGAGTTCTCCTATCTGTATCTCTCTGGCAGGTCTATGAAGACCTGATATTATATTGACGGAGCTATGGTACTTGGTATAGAAGACATTACATATCCTCACATTAGGTATATTTTAGAATTGTACTTGTAATTAATTAACCTGGTAACATCATCACACTCTGGAGACTCATCATAGTTTATATATTTTATATGTTTATCACAGTCTTCCGCTTGCAATTTAACTGTCTCTGGAGTATGATATGTTGTTTTGGCTTAATCTCACTCATGTTCAATGCACGAATACAGTCAACATTCAATCATCATTTATTTTGTTGCATAAGTGATGTTCTGGAACTCGAGAGTTGAGTTTATGCTCGACCCCCGATTTTCAGGGCGTTACATAAGTACAATCAATCAACAAGATCTCATTCAGATATTTTAACAAACACTTAGACTACATAATACCACATACATGAACCAATCTAGTTATAGCATATATTATGACAAATCCTTTTATAAAGGAGTTGTCTCACATACAATGAACATGTATTCTAAGTTAATAGGCATGACCGGCATAAATCATAATTCCTCATTTAAACATTTCAACAAACACATAGGATACATTTTATACTCACATATTTCACACATGTATCGTTTATCAAACAAAACGTCATAGCTAATATCATATGGCAGCAATCAAGTCAAGCATAAATCATTGCTGACATTGAAAGCCTAGAAAACCATAACCTAAACATTTATAGTCCGCACCTTTCATCAGAAAAATCGTTTCGAACTCGGTTCGAATCCTACACTTCCGTCTACAAAACAACGGCTACCTAAAGCACGAAACAGGTTAGCTATTACGTCGATTACTCTATTTGGATTCCTAACTCAATATTAGGGTTAGGATTTCTTACCCAAATCAAATTTGGAATCGACGGCATAGCAATTGTGGGGTGGCGATTCGGCGTATGGAGTCGTGGGAGTGAATCCCAGCAATGATCTCCCTCTCTCTCTCTCTCTCTCTCTCTCTCTCTCTCTCTCTCTCTCTCTCTCTCTCTTCTCCTCACTCTTTCCTCCTCTTTTCTCTCCTCACCCAGGGTTTGAGAAAATCGTATGGAATGAGAGAGGAGTGGGTTAAGGGCATTATATAGGCCCAGAACTGATGTCAATGGCCCCAGGCCCATGGTATACTGGGGTTACAGCCAAAAGGCGTTCGTTTCGGGCCAACGGAGCCCATCTGGAGGTCCATTACTCGTATACGATCTGAAGAAGGTTCCCTGACAATGGATTTATGTCAGGTTAAGGTTTCAGTCTGATTGGATTAGTGGATCGATCGTGGAGGACCCGTTTCAGTTCAACGGTCATCGTCACTCGATTAGAGCCATAATTATACTAACATGTGTAAGGAGATTTCCCTGATCTAAGGGTATAGTTAGGTCAGAATCTGACAGTCTGAAACCTTAAATTTGGCCTGTAAGCCAATGGCCCAATTCACTTAAGTTTGAGTTCATTTTCTAAAGATATTCGTGCTTCTCACATACTTCGCTCCAGGCTGAAGTTGTGTGTTTCTAGATACTATTTGGACTTGATTCCCATGATGGTTGTCAAGCCCAATAACATGGTCATAACCTTATAGTTTCGCGGTAATCGGACTTTCGACGGGCGGTCCAGGTCCGATACGAAGTTTCAATGTGCTCCCGAGAGCAACTGGGTTTTCAGATTGCTCCTAAGTTTTTAAGAAATGTTGAGTTAGTGATTTTAAGGGTTTTAGGTCTTGTAGTTTGTATAGAAAGTGATTCAAGCCAAATCCAATGATCGTTTAGTTTAGTACTTAACTAAATTCTGCCCTAATTATGATAGAATAAGGTCTTAGAGTAGTTCTATGTCCCTTTTTAGTACTTTTAGTTAGTATATTATTTTAATTATTTTTTTAGTTGTTCGTCATAAAGTCTACTTCATCTCCATCAAATTTCATTAGATTTCCTGTTGTAGAAAAATTCTAAAAATTCTACAAGTAATAGCTATCTGAACTAATAATTTTTAGATAATTGTCACATCAACATACGATTGTTCTTCATCATCTCAACTTTAGGACTTGTGTCTAATATGAAAGTACTTATAAAATGTTGAAGAATAAGGTGGTGAAAGGTAAGGTTTTGAAGGAACTGGGTTGAAAAGGAATTTTAGACTTTGAGTTTGAGTTCTGAGAAGTAGTAAGGTGTTATGTTCGACCCATTTGAAATAGCGGTGAAGACTGCTTGAGTTGAAGTCAGAATATGCCAATACGTCCTAGAGGGGGGTGAATAGGACTTTTTAAAGATTTATGAGTTATTTAAAAATCCTACCACACTAATCCTATCATGTATGCAACTTTCAGGATTACTCAAATATAACTCTACTGGTTTCCAAGCCAAGTAGAGGATCCAATCACAAACTAATCAAGATATAGCAATATGTAACTTAGTCCATGTTGGATGTGACTGTGTGTGTGTGTGAGATGTGATCAGATATACGAAAATGAATGCATTGTCATGAATCACACATAGAGAAAGCAATCACAAACACAGTCATTTTATAGTGGTTTGACGATAAGTCTACTCCACTCCCGGCTGTCGCACTCAACCCTTGAGTGTACCAGATTTCACTAAGGAGGTTTCCCAGGGTTCACCTCAAACCTAAGGTTTTAAATCAGGTTCATCCTCAACCTTTACATGGAGGTTTCTACTCGGTTCACCTTTAACCCTGGAGTTTTACTGGTTCACTCCTAACCAGATGTTTATGCTCTCCATAGAGCAAGGGTCCACACAACGCACTCAGAGGTTTCTACTCGGTTCACCTCTAACCCTAGAGTTTTACTAGTTCACTCATAACCAGATGTTTATGCTCTCCACAGAGCAAGGGTCCACACAATGCACCCACAGCGTACACTCCCGCCGGAGGCCTCCTACGAGGGCTTCAAAGAGTGAGAACCACTTAAGACCCAATCCTAGAAAGGAATAATCACAAGTGTCCTCTTGGACTTTAGATACTTACAGATAAGTTGATGAGTCCCGTTAAGCACAACGCCGAAGACCTCCTCCTCCTTGTTGACGAAGAGTCTTCTGCTCCCTTGATCCGCAACACAAAAGATATACCAAGACTAGGCTTAGGGTTGGGTCAAGGTTGAGATGGAATCCTACTCTCTAAAGGTTTACCTATAAGGAAGGTAGAGTAGTTTCAATCTTATGCATTCAAGGCATCCCAGCATAATGATTTTCCATTAAGGTAGTAGCTGGAGGATCCTTGGATGCAGAAGTTCATTCTCCAATCCACTCTATTGAATATCAATTGTGAGGGTGGATTGGAGGATGAACTCCCTTGAGAAAAAGGGCTTTAGATATAGGATATAAGTTGAAACACACAAAAGCTCTCTCTTCTTTCTCTCAAAGCAACAAAAGACAAGTCCTCTTTAAATAGGCAAAAAGTTTCAACGGATATAAAACGGTCACATTTATGACAGAGTTCGATATCATCGAGCGTATACTCTCGATAGCATCGATGGTCCGCTCGATGACTCGGACTCGATGTCATACGCATTTGAAACTCTTTACCAATTGGTTGATGAATCAAAGCTATTGTCGATGTCATCGGATTTCGAACTCCAATTTCATCGATGACAGGTTCGATCCATCGACACTTAAAAAATGAGAGAGACTTGACTTTGAGATATTTCAAGTTTTCATGAATGATCGGGGGAATCGTCGAGGTCATCGGAATTTGAATGTCGATGATATCGAGATCAGAGTCGAGGCATCGATAAATCCAGCTTATTTATCTTTAAACTTGATGGACAGTTTATGGCTTTGTTCGATGCAATCGATCTGGTGTCGATATCATCGATATTTGAATATCGATTAAATCGAAGGGCCCCCGATCATAGTTAAAAACAACCTGAAATATCTACTGTAAGAAATGCGTGCCCATTATCGATATCATCGATGGATCTCCGATCTTATCAGTATTTGAATTCAAATCATATCGGAAGAGCATTGATGTATCGAAGAATTTTGAGATTTACATTAAAAAATAAGGCCGCCGGAAATCTGCCCGTCAATCTTATCGAGCCACTCTCGATGGTCTCGAGATTTGAATATCGATAATATCGATATGTGTATCGATACATCGATAATTCGTCCAGATATATTGTGAAGTTGCTGGACATATTTAGTACTTTTATCGATGATATCGATAGGTGTATTGATACATCGATAAATCCGTCCAGATGAATATTTAGTTGCTGGACATTTTGGTCCTCTTATCGATAATATCGTTAAGGTATCGAGGACATCGATAGTGCAGGTCGATCATATCGAGGGTGCTTCGATAAAATCGACAAGGCGAGAAAAACTTAGAGATTTTCCTATTTTGCAAAAGTTTTCTCACTTTAAAAACCCTAAGATGTCTATCTTGTTTTAAGGGTTTTAATCACCTGGTGTTTTGGGACATGGGATGTGAGGCTATGATTTACCTATTGCGAGCTTCCACACATCCGGTTGAGGCAGAGCTTGAAATAATCTTCCTATCGAGTTCTACAGCCAGTCTGACTCACCTCACACGTAACTTGACAAACCAGGGCACTAGCAGGTGCACTTTTAATCTCCCCCCTTGTCAATTACGTGACAAAATACCCAAAACACCCTAGAACACTTCTAGACACAACACAACCTAAATTGTGTGTACATGCAGTTACACAATTTTACAAGATTTCTACCCCATGTACACATTCTAGAAGTATCTGCTCCCCCTTTCTTGCAGTTGCTCCCCCTAACACCTGCAACAACATAGATAGATACACAAATTTCCGTTCGGGGTGTTTGAATTGTTCTCCCCCTTTTTGTCAGTCATTGGCAAAGGTATAGCAAGTGATATTGACTGAAGAGTGAATTGCATGGGAGAACCAATAGGCATAAGTAGATGAATTTGATGTATAAGAGTTAGTGCATTTTAGTCAAACATCAATCTCAGAATGAATGCGTATTAGATAAAATATAACAGTTTTCAATCATATGCAAACCATAACTTGATAAACCATGGAAAAATTAACACACATATGGCACTAAAAGATATGAATTTTGTGCAGCCATAAAAGAACCAAAACTTCCTCAGATAGCAGTAAATTCCAAATAAATAAAAATGTTCAGTCATATCCAAAAAATATATACTGCTCCACTCAGCAGTAACCAAAAAGTTGTCAAGCCCGCATATGGGCACCCGACAACATCCATCAACATAAGCCTAGCCTTGGGCATATACAACCTCAGAAGAAAACATCCTATCAGGTTAAAGAACTGTCACGTACAGCGCAAAACATTCAAAAAGATACTAATGTTCATGCGCTGAGTTAAGAATGAGATGTACGTGAGACAGTATTCAGATATCAGTGCTATGGAGCAGAGTGAGATTGTGCTGTGTCATCCCATCGGCAGGTCATTAAATCTACCAATTGTTGCACAGACTGCTGTATTTTGTTGACGACCCTCTCTAAGACTGCGAGTCGCTCTTGCACTAATTGAACATCCCGCTGAATTGCCCCGATCCTGTCCAGCTTGTATCTTTTTGCATGTCCGGGTATTGACGTAGATGGGGCTGGATCGGGTCTAGAGGATTCATCTTCTGTCCTTTCAAGTTCCTCCCCACGAGGATCACCAACACCTTCAGCTTCACCTCCTTGAATGCCTTCTTCTTTGTACTCGGGGTACTCCAAGTCCATTTTGCGAATGTTCTTTATATTAAAGACTTGAACTGGAAGTACAAGATCAGCGGTAGATGGAAAACCAATCTTTTGACATATCCTGCTTATGATCCATAGATATGGTAAATGCAGATCTCTGGATGTATGTATAGTATTTACCAACTGGTTGACAATCAGTGATGGAAGGCAAACCTTTATCCCATTTGCAACAGAGTATACAATCATGACCATAAGACTCGTGAGATCGGATCGATTTGTACTCCGTGGATACAGATTTGTCGTGAAGATCCCATGCATCACCCGAAAGCGGGGTTCCATGTACCTAGATTTTAAGGCGTTCCCCTGGTGCCAGGGAATATCTCTATTATTGCACAGGTACTTGGTTACAATGGAACGGACCTCAGGAAGATCGAGATCTAAGTGGGGAAGGCCTTCTGGTGCCATTTGTAGATTGAGAATGTCAGCCAGTGTGGCAGGAGTGATGAACGCATCATCACCATCCAGAGAGACCGTGAACGAAGGGGGATTCGATACAGGAGAGTGACACGCTGCAAGGAAGTTGCGTATTTGTTCGAGTTGATAAGGCCCTTCAAAATCTAGGATGGGCAGCCAACTGACCGCAGCGAACAAGGGTTCTAGATTGTACGATCCTAAACAGACCCTGTCCACTTTTCTCTCATGGATCAACTTCCTTCCGGTATATTTTGCTGGTCGTGTGGGTTGCCTAGCCGAAGGAGGTGCTGGAGAAGGTGCCGGTGGGTCAGACTGGGACTCGCCACGTGAGGTTTGTCTAGATCTTTACCGAGTGGGGGTCCCACGAACTGGTGCTCTCTCCCTTTCTCTGGAGGCAAGAACTTTTTGTCGGGTAGCTCTTGAGGATTCCCCCTGTCCGGACGCTATCCCTTTGTCTTTTCCCATATAGATAAAAAAATTTTGAAAGACTTGGGAAACACGACAAAAACTTGACAAAATTGAAAATACCTGAAAGAGGAATTGACCTCTTATAGTATAGAAAGGTATTACCCAATTTGTGGAGGGATTTCAGTTAGTCCGTCATGGCTCCTAGTAATTTGGCCAAGTGGCCGCGTGGATCGAGCAGAGAAGACGACCGATGGACCAAGAAAAATAACCCCTTTTTTTTTCGCTCCGTTGACTTTTATCGGGCGCCATCAATCGATCATATCGATCATTGTTTCGATGTTGTCGAGAAGTTGTCGATCGATTCTATCGAGTATGTCCCCGATGTCATCAACGATTATGTGACTTTTCATATTCTAAGGAGTCATTGATAGTATCGATTCTCTATCGATTTAATCAAAAATGTCCTATCGATAGTCCGATCGCCGATGAATGATTCTATATTTTTAGACAATTCTTCAAGTATGCTCTTAATATTTCTATGAAACAACAGTATACTTGGCAAAATCACTGTACACAGCAAAATTATAAACATATAAAATGTTTATATACAAAAATTTGAGGTAAGGAACCTCAGATGTATCAGTTAAAACTCAGCAAAATTTACATCATTTCAGCAAATATCCAGGTCTAGATGCATGACTTGGACTTGTCCTTCTGTGCTTGGAATTTCAGGGTATGTGAAGATTAGTCATAAGACAATTTTATTTTTCTTTTTCTATCCATTTTGAAACAGTCTTCTTTATCATCAGATGGAGATGATTCTGTGGCTTGCTGTTCTTTTTCATTTTCAATTCGGTGGGAGTGATTGAAACAGTGGAGACCATGAGAATTTTCAGTGATTTCTGATCTTCATTGCTTTCTGAGTCACTAGATTCTGAATTTGACTCATCTGTATCATCCCACGTGGCAGCCATCGCCTTGCCCTTAGTTTTTTTGTTTGGGCATTTGGTAGATAGATGTCCATACTCCTGACAGGCATAACATTGAGGTTCTTTAGTTCTACTACCAAATTTGCTTGTAGAGAGTTTGTTATCCACCTTTCTCCCTCTAGAGGGACGGCCGCAATTCTTTTGAAAGAATCTCCTGAATTTTTATGCCAGTACTCACTCCCACGTTATGGGATGGTGTTGTACACACTAACCAGACTTTGTCTCAGGTTTACATGAGCTGGTGACTTAGGAGGCTGAGCCGGACTATGGCGAGGACCAGGACGAGTTCTTATTTATGTAGTATTCTGGCGGCTTTGACTAGACTACCGGATCGACGGAATTTGTTGGAATTACTTCCTTAGTTGTATTTTTGACTTTTTGAACATAAAATAGATAGATGTATATGGTGACTCATATGGGTTCATACTCTGGAGAATAAAATGATTTTGTTTCTTTTACATACATATATATACAGTTCAGTCTTCCGCTTGCCTTTATACAATTGATCTGGAGTATGAATTACTGTTTTGGTATAATCTCACTCATGTTTATTGCTCTAACACAGACAACATTTAATCATCATTATCTATGTTGCATAAGTGATGCGTTGGAACTCGGGAGTTCAGTTATACTCGACCCCCGATTTTCAGGGCATTACAACAACCCATGAAGGCACAAGCACTGTGAAGCGATCCAAACTTCAACTCCTGACTTCACAGTTCGAAAGTCTCAAAATGGAAGAGCATGAGACATTTATGGAGTTTTTCACCAAGTTGAACATTATTTGCAACTCCATGGGTGGATTGGGAGAAAAAGTTCCGGTTCTTAAAATCTGTAGGAAAATACTAAGATCATTGCCGGAACGGTTTAATCCCAAGGTTACAATAATTGAGGAGTGTAGAAATATAGATGAAATGAAAGTAGAAGAACTAGTAGGTTCCCTACAAACTTTTGAACTACACTTCACTCAACCCCAAAAATCCAAAAACACTGTCCTAAAAACTTCAAAGAAAACAACTCATGAGGATAGTGAAAGTGAAAGAGAGGATGATGATGAGGAAGTGGAGTGGAACAATAAAGCATAGGTTAACATGTTATCAACTCAGTCAAGCAATAATGATAAAGCAGTATAATCAAACACTCTTAACTACTCTTATTAATGCAAGTATGAATGCAGTCATGATGGATGCCCTCACCGACATACTCCATCATGCAACACCATCTTACGTTCGCGGCATGCTTGCATTCCTCAGTGCTCCACATCTTCCAGGCATATGCAATGCATGATGAGCATGATTACCGAGTTGTTATTAGTCCATTTCAAACAGCATGATTGGGAAACTAAGGTACCTTTCTTATATCATTCCCAAACAATGATCCATTCTAGGGTCGTCAGTCCTAGGCAATCCCATACGATGGTGTGTTTCTAGGTCACTACAAGGGCTGCCAGGGCTGTTACATGGAATCGTTACACCACTCCCCCATCACCTTATCAATACAAGCCTAGTTTATACTCTGTTACTACGGGAAGGCTCGTCGCCTCATCGTAGATTTAGAGTATGCTCGAGGTCACTACACCGGGTACGATCAGGGCTGTCAGGGCTGTTATACGGAATCGTTGCACCACTCCCCCATCACCCATCAAGCAGTGTAGGCCGACAGCTTGAATATAATGTCCCATACCACCATAATCGGCTCACGAGTCTGGTTGCTCACTGGTCACTACAGGCCCCAGCGTAGGCCGACAACTCGACCATGGTGTCCCATACCACCATGCCCAGCTTATGAGTCTTAGCGGATCGAGGTACCATGGTTAACGGGATTCCACTGGTAAGTTTGGTACCCTAGGTTCAAGCAGTAGCGACCAAATATGGTGAACATACATTAGACATATCGGGTTACTTGACGGGCCTGACTAGCTCGAGCGCACAATCAACTGAACGACATGAAGTGCATAAGCACTTCGCGTGGCCTAACCACTGTCGCCAACTGAAGTACGACTCGGGTTCGTCAAACATATCCTACGTGGCGAAAAGAATCTCAACCACGAACTCAAGTCTAGTACCGATTGTCTGGACTATAAACATAGTCTCAATCGCAATTAATCCATATTTAAAGCATGTGGAGTAAAGGATAATAAACAAAGTAATTTAAGCATGTTAACAAACATGTCATAAGCATGTATAAAGCATGTTATAAAGCACCATATAAACAAGAATACAAACACATATATTTCACAAGTAAGCGGTTTAGGTAAACAACCTCATGGAAGAAATCATACATGTCTCTAAGGTAGTTGAGAATCCCATCTCAACACCTACCTAAGGCATCATCATCCAAACACTTACTCTCACAAGCATTTTCACAAACACTTAGCATGCACTAGTTCAACATACAGTGTATGTTAGCAATACATGTATTAGGGCGAGTCCTTTCGCTAAGCAAGTAATTTACGCACATATGATATATTCATACAGCAAATAATCATGGCAAACACATTTCCAAAATATATACGTATACAGTACTTTCTACAATACACTATTTCTACATACATAGTGCATATTAACAAAACATGTATTAGGGCGAATCCTTTCGCCAAATAAGTATTTTATCCATATATCGTATATTCATACAACAATTAATCATGTCAAACACATTTCCAAATTATATACGTATACGGTATTTTCTACGAATACCCAGAATATGTAAAATTCCATATTCTATATCTTTAATCGAAACAGAAAACAGAAAGCACTTTGTACATGTGCAATTGCATGCAGATCATGAATCTATCATTATCTGACATTGAAAGCGTTGAAAACTATAACCTATATACCTAAAGTCCTCACCTTTCACCGTAAAATCGCAACGAATACGATAGGTTTGCCAAGCTTCCGTATTCGGCAGTTTGGTAGCCTATAGAATGAAATAGGTTAGCTATTTCATAACCTACAACCCTTACAACTTCAAAACAGATTAGGGTTAGGGTTTCTTACCTAGAAACGAAGTCGGTATCGCCGGGAAAGCAATAAGATTGGAGTGGTGGAGCTTGTGTAGTGGCAGGGGAAGAGGGTAGGAAGGATCTCCCACAACTCTCACTCTTTCTCTCTCTTTTCTCACTTCTCTCTCTAGAGTTTCTCTCAAATTCGTATGGCTGTGAGAGAGAGAATACTAAGGTCCTTATATAGCCTAAAAACACTCTAAAATAGACTTGTGGACAAGGTATACTTAGGTTATAACCAAAGCGGCACTTTTCCAGCTCAACGGAGGACTTCTGGCGGGCCTCCTTGAGCTAAAGGTCAGACTTAAGCTCACCAACCTTGGATACAGGTGGAGTTAAGTTTTCATTTCCGTCGGATTCCCAGATCACGCTTGGCAAACCAGTTTCAATTCAATGGTCAGCGAATCTCGATCCGAAATTCCAAGTACATGGATATGTTTATAAAAATTTTCCTGATCCGATGGTG
The DNA here is from genome assembly GCA_030180095.1 of Magnolia changhungtana. Taxonomy (NCBI): domain Eukaryota; kingdom Viridiplantae; phylum Streptophyta; class Magnoliopsida; order Magnoliales; family Magnoliaceae; genus Magnolia; species Magnolia changhungtana. The sequence goes on from JASAUF010000293.1 coordinate 1,154,312, forward strand.
TATTTGGGTCAGATTCTGACGGTCTGGTTGCTTACAAAATGTCCGCAAGTAACAAGTCTCAGATTACTATTTGAGATATTTATTTTGTAAAGAAAATAAGTGTTTTCACACTCCCTTGCTCCGGACTCAAGCGAACAACCGTGGGACACTGTCTGGGTTTGATTTCCGAGATGGTTGTCAAGCCCAGCGAGGCGGTCCTAAGTCCTTAATTTTGTATTATTCGGACTCCCGATGTGCGGTCCAGACATGATACGGAGTTTCAACGTGCTCCCGAGAGCAGTTGGGTAATGAGTTTGATCCTAGATTTTAGGGTAACCTAGCGTCAATGATTCTACAAGTTTTGAGTCTTGTAGATCGTATTTAAAGCGATTTAAACGAATTTCATGGCTAATCTAGTTTAGCACTTGGTTAACTTTGTCAAATTTCTAAAGGATTTAATCCTACGTGATTTCTGGTCGAGGTGGTACTCGGCCATTGTACGGAAATTTTCGAGTCGTTACAGTTGTTTTCATAAATCCCATGCTTCTTTTAATGTCCCACACATGCTTATTTAATTGAAGATATCCTGAGACACGGCACAGTAGATAGCATTCATAGCCTTGGCTTCAAATGTTTGTATTTCTTTGTCGAATGTTGTCCACTTTTCTTTGGGTTTGGGCTTTGTGATTGTTGTGCCATTGTCAAATACGATTTGTTCAGTTGGTGGCACATATCCGCTTTCAACTATATCCCAAACGTCATGATCCAAAGATCTCAGAAAGTAGTGCATCCGAGCCTTCTAGTATGCATAATTTGAGCCGTCGAATACTGGAGGCCTGGTGACTGATGAGCCTCTCCTTTAGCCATATTCCCAACTTCAGTCAAGTTCACTCTTTAGGCGGTGAAGCCCTTAAAGAGAGACCTGCTCTGATACCAAATGAAATAGCGGTGAAGACCGCTTGAGTTGAAGTCGGAATATGCCAATATGTCCTAGAGGGGGGTGAATAGGACTTTTTAAAGATTTATGAGTTATTTAAAAATCCTATCACACTAATCCTATCATGTATGCAACTTTCAGGATTACTCAAATGTAACTCTACTGGTTTCCAAGCCAAGTAGAGGATCCAATCACAAACTAATCAAGATACAGCAATATGTAACTTAGTCTATGTTGGATGTGACTATGTGTGTGTGTGAGATGTGATCACATATACGGAAATGAATGCATTGTCATGAATCACACATAGAGAAAGCAATCACAAACACAGTCATTTTATAGTGGTTCGACGATAAGTCTACTCCACTCCCGGCTGTCGCACTCAACCCTTGAGTGTATCGAATTTCACTAAGGAGGTTTCCCATGGTTCACCTCAAACCTAAGGTTTTAAATCAGGTTCATCTTTAACCTTTATACGGAGGTTTCTACTCGGTTTACCTCTAACCCTTAAGTTTTACTGGTTCACTCCTAACCAGATGTTTATGCTCTCCATAGAGCAAGGGTCCACACAACGCACCCAGAGGTTTCTACTCGGTTCACCTCTAACCCTGGAGTTTTACTAGTTCACTCCTAACTAGATGTTTGTGTTCTCCACAAAGCAAGAGTCTACACAACATACCCACAGTGTACACTCCCGCCGGAGGCCTCCTACGAGGGCTTCAAAGGGCGAGAACCACTTAAGACCCAATCCTAGAAAAGAATAATCATAAGTGTCCTCTTGGACTCTAGATACTTATAGATAAGTTGATGAGTCTCATTAAGCACAACGCCGAAGACCTCCTCCTCCTTGTTGACGAAGAGTCTCTGCTCCCTTGATCTGTAGTACAAAAGATATACCAAGACTAGGCTTAGGGTTGGGTCAAGGTTAAGATGGAATTCTACTCTCTAAAGGTTTACCTATAAGGAAGGTAGAGTAGTTTCAATCTTATGCATTCAAGGCATCCCAACATAATGATTTGCCATTAAGGTAGTAGATGGAGGATCCTTAGATGCGGAAGTTCATTTTCCAATCCACTCTATTGAATATCAATGGTGAGGGTGGATTGGAGGATGAACTCCCTTGAGAGAAAGGGCTTTAGATATAGGATATAAGTTGAAACACACAAAAGCTCTCTCTTCTTTCTCTCACAGCAACAAAAGACAAGTCCTCTATAAATAGGCAAAAAGTTCCAACGAATATAAAACGGTCACATTTATGACAGAGTTCGATATCATCGAGCAGGTTTGATATCATCGAGCGTATACTCTCGATAGCATCGATGGTCCGCTCGATGACTCGGACTCGATGTCATATGCTTTTGAAATTCTTTGCCAATTGGTCGATGAATCGAAGCTATTGTCGATGTCATTGGATTTCTAACTCCGATTCCATCGATAATAGGTTCGAACCATCAACACTTCAAAAATGAGAGAGACTTGACTTTGAGATATTTCAGGTTTTCATGAATGATCGGGGGAACCGTCGAGGTCATCAGAATTTGAATGTCGATGATATCGAGATCAGAGTCAAGGCATCAATAAATCCAGCTGATTTATCTTTGAACTTGCTGGACAGTTTATAGCTTTGTTCGATGCAATCGATCTGGTATCGATATCATCGATATTTGAATATCGATTAAATCGAAGGGCCCCCGATCATAGTTAAAAACAACCTGAAATATCTGCTATAAGAAATGCGCGCCCATTATCGATATCATCGATGGATCTCTGATCTTATTAGTATTTGAATTCAGATCATATCGGAGGAGCATCGATGTATCGAAGAATTTTGAGATTTACATTAAAAAATAGGGGCGCCAAAAATCTGCCTGTCGATCTTATCGAGCCACTCCCAATGGTCTCGAGATTTGAATATCGATGATATCGATATGTGTATCGATACATCGATAATTCGACCAGATATATTGTGAAGTTGCTGGACATATTTAGTGCTTTTATCGATGATATCGATAGGTGTATCGATACATCGATAAATCCGTCCAGATGAATATTTAGTTGCTGGACATTTTGGTCCTCTTATCGATAATATCGTTAAGGTATCGAGGACATCGACAGTGCAGGTCGATCATATCGAGGGTGCTTCGATAAAATCGATAAGGCGAGAAAAACTTAAAGATTTTTCTATTTTGCAAAAAGTTTTTTCACTTTAAAAACCCTAAGGTGTCTATCTTGTTTTAAGGGTTTTAATCACCTGGTGTTTTGGGACATGGGATGTGAGGTTATGATTTACCTATTGCGAGCTTCCACACATCCGGTTGAGGCAGACGCTTGAAATAATCTTTCTATCGAGTTCTACAGCCAGTCTGACTCACCCCACATGTAACTTGACAAACTAGGGCACTAGCAAGTGCACTTTCACCAGTGCCTAAGGACGACTAACTCCAAGTTGGGAAAATCCGGGACGTTACAATCTACCCCCCTTAAAAATAATTTCGTCACCGAAATTACCTAAGGGTAATAAGTAAAGATTTTATTATTTTATTTGCCTAAGTTTTATTTATTTCAAGTTCATATGCGTTATAGGGTGTATGCTATCTATATGCTAGTTTGGCTCCTTTTATTTTACCTCCCTTAAAACTTTTTTGCCCTGAAATTGGATAAGGCTTTCATTGGGTTCGTATTCAACGAGCACATTGTAAATACACTGACCTTGGTTATTGTAATTTAGCTCATACCCATTGTTAGGCCTATTCTTTAATATGAATTGGTTTAATACTTGAACCCTAATTGCTTTCCTTCGATGACTTCATTATTGACATTCTATTTAGTGACCTATCCTTACATACAGCCTGGATCAATTTCCTTCAATCCTGGGCCAGTGGGGCATGGGCCCACCATGCTTCCGCTACGCCACTTTGATCCAATGGATGTATAAACTGACTTAAATAGATTGGGCTCATAATGTTCTACCCCCCTTAAAATTATTTCTACTCTCAAGGCTCAAGAATCTGTCCTGATCCCTATGTCGAAACAAGGAGTAATTTAGGGCCTATCATTGACATGGAATGGGAAACGATCTCTCAATACATTGGTCTTCCTTTCATCGATGATGTGTATAGGGCATTGGTACCTATGGTCATAGAAATGAGCTAAAAATGATGGATGTTGTGGTTAATTTCAGGGACGGGTGTGAGTTTATGGCAATATGCCTAATTCTACCAAAGAAGGACTTTTACTACGGTTCTGACTTACCCTCTTTAATCATGTCCAGTTTAATACCGTAAGATAATCTATACATTATTAGTACATAAGGCATTTGGACAAAATAGGTTAATGGCAGACTATCTTTCTAAGTTCATATGCACAATATGTATGCCAGAATGGTCTGTAATTCGGGACCTAATCCCCAACTGTCTGTTACCCATTTGAGAAATTTCTTGAGCCAAAACAAAATATCCCTATTGGCTATATGTTCTTAACACTTCTCAAAGGCGAAATAATAAACTTTTGGTTATAAATGGTCGGGCCAACACGGAAGGAAAGTGATGATTTTTTAGGATGCTTCTGGATTAGTAAGGAATGGTAAGGGATGATTTTTTTTTTTTAAAAAAATTTTTAAAGATGCTTCTGAATTAGTAATGAATGGTAAATGATGATTTTTTTAGGATGCTTGAAATGTGAAGGGAGGGGAGGTATTTATAGCCCTCCAGCTTAGTTTTCTGATAATTGTTGCAGAGCTTGCGATAAAAAAAAAGGGTTTGAATGGCTGGGATTTGAGATTGTCATGTGGCAAAATCTCATATGTTGGTTTGGATGGCATAAGTAGTAATTTTAATTTAGGAGAGGGGCATCAGAGTAATTTAAAAGATTTACACATGCATGAAATGAGCAGGGAGGACAACTGCACACGAATGAGCAACTGGCCAAAGTACAGCCAGTGCCATGTGGCGAGCGACACCCTATGTGCCGCTTGTTCTTCCTTTTTTACTTCAACTTCAGAGGGAGGTTCCTCCTATACATGTTGACAACTTTGGTCCTTCGACGTTATCTTGTTGTTTTCCATTCCTTTCGATTTCAACTTTGGAATAAGCTTGGGCTAAAATGGGTTTATAAACTTGGCTTGACAAGGTGAGTTGACCGGCTATAGTATGTGAGTTGACTCTATAGGTTAGGCTTTTCTTGGATTATTACGATTGTGTTAACTGAGTTTTAGGGTTTTTAGGGTTCAGATTTGGCTTAAGGTTAAGGATAGAGATTGGGGTTTAACTTAGGATTAAGGATATGGATTGAGGTTTATGTTCGATCTAGCTTATCGGGCTGAAGTGGAGTGTCTACACCTATATGAACGAAAAAAAAACAAATATTAGCTTGACTCAAAACTCATTAATAGTCAATCACCACTCTTTCTTATGATATGGTCTACTTCACAATTGGACCGGCTTTATTTTTGGGATACCTTAAAACGATTGGGAAAAGCAGATGGACAGCGTGGATGTAGAATTTATACACCAAGGTGGTCCCCATGGTAAGGGCCTCACCATCTTAGGTAAGTCCAGGTGCAGATTGGGTAAATACCCCACCAAGACCTAGATAGAGATCAAGGATGGTCAGGGGCTCTATTGGGATTGTTACATGTGTTTCATCCCTATCTATTAATTTTGACTTATCATTTAAGGGCATGAGCTCAAAAGTAAGACAAATCAAATGCTCAAGTGGACAACAATAAAGGAAACCTTGGGGATTGAACACCCACAATTGGAAATTTTTTGTGGGCAACATAAGTTTTATTCTAAGTAATATTTATATTTTCGCTTCATCTAGGTTCATGTGATCATATAAACACATTATGTGGCAAATAAATACTACAGTGGCCAATAGTAAAGTAATATTTCAACAGCACGCATAATTGTCACCGCTGCTCCGTGTGGTGTGGTCTACTTGAGCATCCGTTTCTTTCTTGGGCTATGCCCTAAAATGATAGGTATTAATGAATCCACAGAAAGATACACTTCACATTGGGCCTAATAGAGCCCGTGAGTACTGTCGCATCCTTTAGCGGACGCGAATTTTCTGCCAAAGCCTTCCGTAGGAAGTTCCTACATAAGGATTTTCGGTGGGGCCCACTGTGATGTTTGTTAGAAATTAAATCCGTTCATCCGTTCTTCGACCTCATTTTAAGACATGCTACCAAAAATGAGAAGTATCCAAAACTCAAGTGGCTCATAGGAGATGAAACAGTGGGAAAATGAATGCCCACCATTGAAACCTTCCTAAGCTCCACCTTGCTGTTTATATGCCATCTAAACTATTTATAAGGTCATTTTCACTCAGGTAAAGTGAAAACATTAGAAACGTGGACCGATATAAAACTTTTATGACCATATAAATGTTTCGACGGTGGTCACTAAATATTCAAATTTTCCTGGTGTGGCCCACTTGAGTTATAGATCCTCCTCATTTTTAGCCTCACGTCATAAAATGAGCTAAAAAAACGGATAGAGGATTTGAATTTCTCACAAACATCTAAGTGGGCCACGCAGGCTTTGGCAGGAAATCCGCGTCCTCCTCTGGCTAAGTCGTGTATGGGTAGTGCCCAATCGGCGTCCGGATGGGACGCCCGCCATTATTAGACGCGGATTTCTTTGAAAAGCCTTGGCAGGAAGCTCCTGCGCTGGCAACTTAGGTGGGGCCCCTGTCGTGTTTCGTGTTGGGAGAAATCCCCTGTATCTGCTCTTTGTGAGACCATTATGATCAGAAATGAGCCGGGTTCAATACTCAAATGGGGCCACACAATAGAAAACAGTGGGCTGAAACATTGTAAATGCCATAAAAGGTTTTTATTAAGCTAAGATTTTTATGTTTTCAGGTCATCCCAGCGTGAATAACCTTATAAATGGTTTGGATGACACCTGAACAATTAGGTGGAGCCTAGGAAGGTTTAAACGGGAGGTTATTCTTTTCCCACTGATTCTTACCGTGTGACGCAGTTGAGTGTTTTTGGATTGGCTCATTTTTTATTGCATGTCCTAAAATGATTTCAGGAAATGGGTGGATGAGGTTGATTTCTCCTAAACATTACAGGTCTGTGTCTGCCATTATTTGAGCGTGGGTGCACTGTGGTATATATATGCCTTCTAATCTGTTCATCTGACGCAGGACTTTCCCAAAATTTTCATGTTTTGAAACTTAGGTGGGCCACATTGCATAAATTAGAGATTTTAGCTATGATTTTCTATGGTGAGGCTCACCTGAGTTTTTGGGTCCATGTGATGTTCAACGTAAACGGCCAAAGCATTAGGTGCGCCACTTGTTAGACGGTGTGGATCTTATGCCCATGAAGTCGTCGGCCCAGAGTTGTAGACACGCTCTTGCCTTAGTACGCCTGGTCACGCCAGCTTTTTCCAGCAAGCAGGTATAGCAGCCCACTGGACGAGTGGACCCTGCCAGCTCTTTGGCCAGAAAAGTGGGGCCTCATCTAAGATACGGAAGGTCTTACACACGTGGGATAAACAGGCCTTGCGCGCGCGCTCGTAGATGGTTTGCGTGCGTACATGACAAATGGATGCTTGGATTACAAACGCGCGAGGGAGCCCTGACCATCCACACGTAGGCACACGCTATTATTGAACAAATAGGTTCACCGTGACCCAGACCATCCACACGCAAACACACGTCCTATCTTTCAGCATGGGCCTACTTTGATTTATGTACCTTATATTCAGGTCGTCCATATTTTCTGAAAACTCATTGTAAGACATGATCCCAAAAGATGAAGTCAATTCAAATTTTGTGTGGACCATGATATAGGAAATAATGGTCTCTTAATCCAAATATAAAAACTTATTACGAGCCACACAAGTTTTGAATTAATACTTGTGTGGTCTCTTAATCCAAATCTTGAATCCAGATCTCCTTTTTGCCACAAGCAAAAAAATATTGCTTTTTTTTTTTTGTATCGTCCACATCACCACAAACTTTGTTAGCATTGTTACATTAAATGGTGATGATGTGGTTCAATTAGATTACAACAAGTAGGGTTTTCTTGCTTGTGGTAAGCAGAGCATCCGTATTCCCAAGTCGCAAGTGAGATTGTGGCAAATAAACATAAACACTTCAGTAGCCTACTAAAGTTTTCGGATTCAATCACTTTTTCTGTATATGGTCCAATTAAGATTTGGATCCACTTATTTTCTAAGATCATGCTCGAAAATGAGCTTCAAAAATTGGATGAACAGTGTGTAAGGCCCGTACATTACAGTAGGCCCCACCATTGGGGATCCACCCAAACCGCCCCTGGTGGGATCTTCCCAAAGAGGAGTGCTACACCAGTTACATCTTCTGTACATTTCACACAGAAAGAAATTTATTTTAACCATCAGATAGTTTTACATGGTGGTCTACCTGAGGACAGAAAATGATTTTTGAAGCCGAAGTTCCAGGCATGATTCCCAAAGGGGATGGAAAAGCTCAGATCTGGCACAAGTGTTCCGCATAGGCCCGTGTGATTGCGTGTGGATAGACACGGCTACACACGCGTCCGGATCCAGCAAATCTCCTGATGGCTTACTTTCAACACGTCCACTCTCACCATGTGTGCCTAAGAAGACTTGCCCAAGTTAGCGAATTCCCTGTAATCTTAAGCTTTGTGGGGCCCACCGTGATGCCTATGTTATATCCACTCCGGCCTTTGGTTCCGCCAGCCCAACACAAGGCAGATCAGTGGCCACAACAAAAGAAACAGCCAGGGTTGAATTCCGGGTGTTGAAACCTTCTTGTAGGATAAAAATTTTGTGTGAGGAACATCTTATGAACGGATTGGATGACACATAAAACATCACGGTAGGTCCTGGAGGATTTCAACCGTGAACATTTCCATTCCCATTCTTTAGCATGGGTGTGGTTCACTTGAGTTTTGGATCTATCTCACGTTTGATCGAATGTCCTTAAATGAACTGGCGAGAAAGAGGGACGGAGTGGATGTAACGCATACATTACAGTGAACCCTACAGAGCTTAGGATTACAGGGGAATCCTGTAACCCTTGGTTACAGGCAAGTCACGTCTTGCGCCCCACATGATCATTTTTTGGTACAGGGCATCTTGACAGATAGCCTCGCTTGGTAAACGGACTGGATCTCTAAGTACGTGTGACAAATGCGCACGCGTGCCGAGATTCATATGCCCAATCTAGCATCGCGTTGAAGAAAGCAGTAACAAAGGGGGAGGGGCGGTGTTTTAGTTTCAGAAGGAAACGGACGGTGTGGATAAAGCAACACCCTCTCCGAATCTCTCATCCCAGTCGTCTCCTATCTCCTCTCTTCTCCAGCGTCCGATCTTCCTTGTTTCAGGAAAAAAAAAAGGAAAAAGAAGTCGCTCCCAGCGCGCCAAATACAAATACGAGGTAAGCTTGTTTACTCCCTCTCTCTATCCACGTCTCTCCATTCCAAGGCCATGGCAGAGCTAGGGTTTCCGTACAACCGTGGAGAGAAGGAGGAGAACGATCTAGGGTTTTTAATTACGGCTGATTATTGTGAAGTAGGAAGAGGAGAATGGCGGAGGGACCGGCGAGCCCTGGCGGTGGGAGCCACGACAGCGGGGGAGGCGATCAGAGCCCTCGATCCAATGTCCGAGAGCAGGACCGATTCCTGCCGATCGCCAACATCAGCCGCATCATGAAGAAGGCTGTTCCCGATAACGGGAAGATCTCAAAGGACGCCAAGGAGACCGTTCAGGAGTGCGTGTCCGAGTTCATCAGTTTCATCACCAGCGAGTAGGGAATCGGACGGCTGTGATTGTTCCTTCTCTTTCCTTTTGTTTTTGTTTTTCTCTTTTTCCCTATTTCTTCACTTTTGTTCTTTTGTTTGGTGTGAAAGGGCGAGCGATAAGTGCCAAAGAGAGAAGAGGAAGACAATTAATGGTGATGATTTGCTCTGGGCGATGGCCACCTTGGGTTTTGAAGAGTACATCGAGCCGCTGAAGGTGTACTTGCAGAAGTTCAGAGAGGTAACATTCTATTCTTTTTCCCTTTTATTGTGAGGAAGTATATATAATGTTCACTCGAACTACTATTCTGCTTGGGCGGACCTACCTTTATGCGATCCAGGTCGTTCATCTGCTGGGACCCATCATGATTGAGATCTGAAAATCTCCCGTCTTAGTGGATTTTTCCGCGGGGGGGAGGGTGTGGGGGGCGGGTGGGCGTTGACTGAACCATACAATAGATGGCCTCTGATTCGGGATTAGTTGGTTTTAGGCGCATCAGAAGTACATGATGTGGCCCACCTGATGAACAATTCATCACACTGGAGGTCGGGCCCACCAGTGTGATGAACAATTCATCACACTGGCGTTGACTGAACCATACAATAGATGGCCTCTGATTCGGGATTAGTTGGTTTTAGGCGCATCAGAAGGTACATGATGTGGCCCACCTGATGAACAATTCATCACACTGGAGGTTGGGCCCACCTGTGCGGTTGCTGAGCCAAATGAAAAACACCATTTTAGTTGGGTTTTAACAAGTATTTATCTCTTTCATTTCGCTCAACCTGGTAATATTGGATTATTTATTTATTTATTTTTAATTGGTGAAAGTTACGTGCATTTGGAGGTTCGAGGAGTTTAAACTGATGCCCTTTTGTTTTCTTTTGTATTGATTTTCGGGGATGGATTTGCCATTGCAGCTGGAGGTAACCAAAATTTACTTCTTCATTTTTTGATTATACACTGGTTTGTGTGTATATGCTTTAGGTTATGGTATATATGTATAATTCTTTAAGTGGAACTTTTGATAGGGTGATACTAAAGGACCTACCAAGGCTGGCGATGGATCTGGCAAAAAGGATGTGGTCGCAGTTCAGCCTGGCCCTAGCAACCAGGTGGAATTTAATAGACCCTTATGATTTAGTATTATTATTATTAAATTTTTTTTTTTTTTTTTATGATGTTCACATCACATGCTTATAGTAGATTTGAGTGTTATTTGCATGAGCTTATCATAATGTCTTCTGATTGTTTCTGTGGTAAATGAATTTGCTAGATTGCTCATCAGGGTTCTTTTACTCAAGGAATGAGCTATATGCATTCTCAGGTAAAGATTTCTTCTCAATATCACTTGCTTACTGAAAATATAAATCCTGAAATTTCATACGGTATTTACTATTCAGTGGCATGTTTGTATGGATGCAAACCTTTTTTCTTCAAAGGGCCTAAAGACTTTATTTTGTAGGAAGCCAAATCCTTGAGAAAGATTCTATTTGTCACATTTGGGCATGGGAAATGTGATTCTGTTGAATCCATAAAATTTGTTGGATACTGGGAAAGAATTGAAAGGAATTCTATGGTGCAGGTACTTATTTATAAAAAAATAAAATTCGAAGTGACAGTTGGGAAGGAATCCATTTGCTTGTAATTTGCAAGCAAACTTGTGGCTAGGAATAAAAAAAACAACGCAAAATGCTGGAATTTCCAACCGGAAATCATTTCTAAGCTTTCCCAATCACAATCACAGGAATTTACCCCTACTTAGATTCTTTTTCGAGGTGGGTACTTTTCCAAATTTTCTTGTTTTCGTGTTTTTATTATCACTTTTTTGATGAAGAAGAGCAGTAGGTGGCAATTTATAATATTGATTTCTAATGGGCTTATGTAAAAAATTTCTAGTGTTGGTCTCTTCTTGTACCCGTGAAGTTTCTGACCATAAAGGATTGATTTCTGCTGGACTTGCTGATTGAAAGAAAAGTAGAGGTCTTGTTCTGTTGTTCATGCAAATTTATGCAAAATTTTCTCTATTGGCTTTTCTCTTCAAATGATTTCTTTGGATTTTCCGATAGAAATAAGATAAAAGTGCTTAACCAATATATGGAAATTGATGCAATGGGGTTTATGGAGGTGGGGAAAATTACCATTTCTAATACAAAAGTATGACATGCAAATGCTAACAAATATTTTTGGTGGGTTTTGCTTCATTCCATACTGGAAGCCCTTCTCTGTGGATTCAGAAGAGATCCGTAGACATTTAATTGATTACTTGAGAATTTTGAGTTGATTTGAAGTGTTCAAGGTTTGGGTTGAGTCGTATCAATTGTCTGCATGAAATAGGTTTATGCATCATCTGGTTGTAGTTTGTTGGAGGTCATATAAAACATTACATTGTTGAAATGCTATGTAAATTATCCGGCAGTTGATGCATATATGGAGTTAGAGGTAGTTGGAGTCTTCTTGTTTCTGACCTTCCGGGGAAATAATTGTTTTAAAGAGTTAGAAATAGAAGGAACTATCAATTTAGGAAGGGATTCTCCATTGGACCAATAGGGTTATTTCTTTGATTTAGTATTAGATTATGTAACCAATGGGACTCACCTTGGCTTTTAGCTTTAAACTGTCACTTATGTGATTTTATGGTTATAACGGGAAAGCCCTCAGTTTTGAATTGGTATTATTTCTTTCCTTTGAGTTTCAAGCATGTGTTGATCCAATCTTAATATTAGTTGCTGGGTGGTTACCATAGTATGTGTTGCTTATCTCTATTTTAAGTTTCATTATCAAATTTGAGATCTTTCACTGAGGAGTTCTTGCATGGGTGCTACATATATTGTTATAGGTTTTGCTAACATCCCCACATGCTAACATCCTCCCACCTTTATGGGGACATTAGCAACATCCCCAAAGCTTCTAAATGCCACATGGAATTCTCAGCCATCAATCGAGTGGGTTTATTCAATTGTATTGGTAGCAAGCCAGGGTGCAAGAATCAAGCCAATCAAATGATCGCTGAGGCCAATTTCTTACAACCGTCCATTTTTTACGGGCCATAATCACATGGTTAGCATAATGAAACCAAAGTGCTATTTTGAATTCATAAAAAAATGCAACAGATTTGTCGAACATATGTTTCAAGATGATGAATGAACTATTTTATTTCTCCGCTCAGTCTTGACTGTCTATTTTTCATTCTATTGATCATATGTTTAGGATCATCCGATTGGTGTGGTTTTTTGCACAGTGGCTTGGTTCTAATTGCATGAATGAATGAACATTTCAAATCGATGAGAGGCCTTCCCATATGTCATATAAAAGCTTTTGGGATGTTGCTAACATTCCCAAAAATATAGGTACATTAGCAAAACTCTATTCTTATTATTTTTTTGAGAACCCTAGGTTGTACGTGTTCAGATTTATTCATTTAATTCTCGTTTCTTATTTATAGTTGCATTAAAAGCCTAAAATAAAAGCCTGTCGGGTGCATATTTAATGATCACTCCTATTGTCTCACACTAGTCTTTCCCTTAAATGTCTCTAAGAAGAACAACTCTTGGGAGCAAGGCTTGTGGAAGGCTAAAAGGGACGTATGTGATTGGGCCATAGAGTGTCTTCATATTGATATTAATGTAGTCCGACCTTTTTTGAATTTTTAAATCTTCTTTTTGGTGTATGTTTTGTCTTGTCAATCTTGTCAAGCTGTTTCTAATAAAATCATTCATGGCCCTTCAATAAAAAAAAAGGAAGAATAACTAAGGTTGGAGATTAAAATAGTCTGAACTATATCTATGTATTTATAATGATTCATATAGGCCCTGTATACACATAATTGTCAGTGTATTTGGCTGTTGGGTTGGTTAAAAACTCCTCTAATACCATACAGTTTGCATAAGGAAGCCTAATCCCTCCAAAGGATACACATGCGTTTTATGACTATCCCCTCAAAGAGCAATCTACTGCAATATCTGGTCCTTCACTGTACATGATTAGCACAAAAGCATTACATTCCACTTTATGAATGCAATTGGTAGCAATTCTTTCCAAATATCATGCACATGATAAGTATACAACAAAGAGCTGAAAAGGTCTTGTACAAATGCTTACATTCATCAGATAGCTCATGCATATGATATTTAAGCAGGACTCAGTCTGACTAGATCTAGTGGACGGACCTCACAGTCCATTTCTTGTTTCGGGCTAGATCTGACACGCGTGTGGGCTATACTACTTGAACTTGAATTTGGATGTTTTGTGCATGGTTTTACATTGTTTCACATGGGGGGGCCCACCTGAGTTTTGGATCTGCCTGATTTTTTGTTCACGGCCAGCCATTGTGGGGGTGCATTTGATGGATTGAGTGGATGTCATATGCACATCATGATGGGTCCACACAACTCGATCCATGGTAATTCACTGTTGAGTTAGACTTCTTGCGATCATTCTCCCAGTGCCTACTCAGACACACATGCACGCACTATAAAGGAGAATTTATTCCCTTTTTCATATCTAGTTTTACTGTACTCATTTCCAATTTACCTACATAAATATCATTTAAAAAATTTATCCATCTAAATCCAACTTTCTTTATATTCATGGCCACACATGGGGATGCACATATGACATTGGGTTATATACATGGGTTTTGATGGACTGCTGTTTAGATGTGGTCCGTGGCTTGGTTCCCACCATTTGATGGCATACATCATACATGTTAGAGATCTGGATCACCATCACCATTACCATCACAATCAAAGCTTTACCCCAACTAATTGGGGTCTACCACACAAATCCTGTTATGCCATTCCACTTTATCTATCCTTCGTTAAAATCTATCCTTCGTTAAACCATTTGTTAGGTGGTTGATGTAGGGAAAAATTGTCGGTGTGAAAATCCAATTTTGCACCAATGCCTAACGACTGATTTTGTTTTTGGTGCTGGTGTTGTTAGAGTTAGTTGAGGCTTAGTTGTGATTAGCACACTATCATTAAGATTAGTTGGTAAGCATTAAATTCTGTTTTTTTGTATCGAGGGAACTTTTGAATTGAATTTTGAGAAATTGGAGAGGGCTTTGAGAGATGAGCTTGTTCTAGCCCTTCTCGTCTTCTTTGGTGAGTTTTGGTAGGTGTTTGGACAACCCAATTTCTTCAGTTTCCTTGATTCCTTTCTCCTCTTCCCTCTTTTGCTTGGAAACTCGTTTGGGTGGCTTTTTTGTTGATTTGAGCGAAATGAATGTGTCAGTTGGTATTAGAATGGTTTTTCGTGATTTGCTTGATTTTTGTGGGTACAATTTTGAATTTCGGTATTGAGGGATGTATGGGCCTGACCAAAAAATGATAACATTTGGGCTTCCCGTATCAATATTGGATGTTTCCATATTGGCTTGTATTGGTTGGAATTTTTTGAAGCCAAAGAATTAAGGAAAAATATAAAAAGGGGAAAAATGAGAATTTTCAAGAACTATCTTGTGTTTTTTTTTTTTTTTTGGTTATTTCGGACATGCATATAATGGAGTATCAAACTATTCTTTGATAAAAATGCTGTTTGTTGTCTTGACCATTGAAAGTCAACCAAACGGGCCTAATTGAACATAGATCAAGCATGACTTGGTGAAGTAGGGCAATTACATTGAAATACAACAAAAAGATGAAAATATGAAAAAAAATGATGGTTTACCCTTTTTTCTGATTTTTCCTGGTTCATTCTTCTTTGACTCGTTGAATCCCATTCAAATCGTTTGTTTTGATCCCCACAGTAGACCTAGATCTATTCTAGAATGACTTCCTAAGTTTCTTTCATGGTTGAATGAAAAAAAGAAGAGGAAAAGTGAGAGACATTGAAAGAAAAAGTAAGTAAATTTGGGCCTTTATGGCCACATTGGCACCTTACAGTGGTTGGATTGACTTCATCGTGCTTAAAAATACAGAGGGTTGCCCGATAGTCAAGGAGTTTCTTCCTTTAAACTACGTGCAACCTTGTGGTCAGCCTACAAGTCTAGATCTGACCATAAAGATTGGTCAGTTCTTGTGTCATCAAAGGAGGCAAATGAGCACTTTGATATGGTGCGAGGTTGACAATCCAGGAATTGCAAGTTGCTTTTTTTATCATGATGGCGGAAGGCCAATATCGAACCACTGAATTATTGTGTTGAGAACGAGGATGATGGAAATTATCGATTGAACATAACCCTTCAACAGGCTCTAGAATCATATAGGATTTTGATCACGCTCTTGTGCAAGAAATGGTGTACAAGGTGTGTATGATGGAGAGCTAGTTTTTGTCCAAGAAACTCATCATGACTACAGGTGTGGATTTTCAGGCATTGTGTTTGGCCCATTGGATGACAGAGCCATTTGTTATGGTCCCAAGGGCCATATCTGAACACTCGGGCACAGCAAAGCATGAAGGCAAGTGAGGAAAACAACAAGAACTTGAGGAGTTGTTGTCTCCAACTGAAGCAGCCTGATGCAGGAAAAAAATTAGTGGTTGCAGTTTCTGTGTCAATGTCTAGTGACTGTGTTTTTGGTGCAAGTTAAGGCTATATGTTGGGCATGTTGTGAGGGGTATGTCGGTCTTTTCAGAGTATGTTTAGTTGCTTTTTTGAGCTAATGGTTGGTTCGTTGTTAGAGCTAAGCCCTTGGCGTATAATCGTCGGCTCTTTCCGTTCCCTATTCGCCCTAACGACCTCACGACCGTCGCTACTCGAATGCCTAACCCGCTAGCAGGACCCGAACAGCCGGACCGAGGAACTTTAGGAAGGGAGGGTACAATAGAAAAGAAACCACTTCCCGAAGTCCCGTCAATTGAATGCCACTTTACGTGGCTCGACCGATAGGTTGAGGTGCATTAGACCTCGACCTATAGCCCGAAACAGAAGGAGTTTTATCTAAGCTAAGCTGTCTAGGGCTAGGATTCATAAAAAAAAACGGCTATGAGAGGATAAAAGAGGATAAAAACCTGAGCCAAAAGACGATTCCGCGTATGGATAGCGGGCTTGGGGCGCTCCGTCGAAGTTTCAGCCCCCCTGTGGGCCGAAATCTGAGAACCTGCTGTAATGAAAGGAAACTGATGCAACCAAGGACAAACGTGAAGTATGGATGGTGGTGGAAGATAGAAGAAAAGATGATGGAATATGGGGGTGAATTGAGATCGATGTGGCTTCGCACCACGGTAGTTAGCCCTTCGAAAAGGGAGGGCTTAGCACCCACTTTTGAATTCTTCGACAACTCACGAAGATAGCAAAAAAATAAAGCAAAATTTTTTTTATTAACTTCAATGAATCAAAAGAACTACAAGGGGTGCCTATTTATAGGGAGAGCCCTATACCCAAAAACTCGCACCATGTGCGACACCTATTACTTGGTGATGAAGTAAACTAAAATAAAAACCAAACACAGAAATCTAAAGCGTTCACAATGTTTTAAATAATAACAATAAGCAAAACCAAAAAAATGAAATCAATCCGATGAGTGGGCCACGTTCATAAGATCCCATGATGGGCTTTTCTTGACTATCGGGCCCACTTTTCTGAACCAAAACTTGTCTTCTAGCTAGGGGGCCCTCCCTGGACGTCGTCATCGAGCCAGATTGATGATGGGATCCTCCTTTTGCGTACGTACGTGCGTAAGGGTGGTGGTGTGCGGCCGTGCGTGTGCATGATGTTCTCATCAACTCTTTTCGGCTGCGAAGATTTCGCCACTGGCGAAATAAAACTCCTGAACTGCTCTAGGATGTCAGGATCAAGTCGTTGGAGCTCCTCAGTGAGCCATGTGCCGTCTGAAGCTGGACGTGACTTCCATTTAACGAGGTACTTCTGAAACCCACCATCCGACGTGGAAATTATTTCATGGTCCAGGATATCCTCTATTTCCTCTCTTGGGGTGTGAATGCTAGGTATGGGAGGTAGAGGCTGGGATGAAAGGTCGGGAAGAGGCCATGGATCAAAGGTAAGTCTGGGGAATCAGGACGGGTGGGCGAAGGGCCGGACAAAGTATCAATGGGTCCCTGAAAAGCGACTAGATCCTCCACATTGAATGTGAAACTAATTCCCATGAAGGGTGAAAGATCTACCTCATATGCATTGAGACCGTTTCGCTTTATAATTTTGAAGAGTCCAGCGCTACGCGCGTGTAACTTACGAACGGGCCCTGGAGGGTACCGCTCGGGCCTGATGCGGACCATCACAGAGTCCCCAATATTGAACTCTTTGAAACGTCTATGTTGGTCTGCAGAAAATTTGTATTGCTCATTACTAGTAGTGATCTTTCGCCTGATTTCTTGATGCAATGAATGTATGTGATGCGCAAAAGACTCTGCAGACTCTGATGGCCTATGGGATAATGACATGGGAATAAGATCAATAGGCTTCCTAGGCTTGTAACTAGTAACGACTTCAAAAGGGCTTAGACCTGTGGACCTATTGACAGAACTATTGTATGCAAACTCGGCTATGGGTAGTACAGCGTCCCACGTCCTGGTATGCTCCCCCACTAAACATCGAAGTAAACTCCCTAGGCTTCTATTAACCACCTCAGTCGGCCATCGGTCTTGAGGGTGATCGGCGAAGAAAATTGGAGCCTAGTATTCATCATGTGCCATAGTGTCTTCCAAAAGTAACTCATGAATCTCACGTCACGGTCGACACTATGGTTTTTGGTAACCCATGCAGTTTGACAACCTCACTAAAGAACAGCTTGGCAACATGAGAGGCGTCGGAGGTCTTAGAACAAGGAACGAAGTGGGCCATTTTGGAGAAACGGTCCACGACAACAAATATGGAGTCATGCTTTCGAATAGTCTTGGGAAGTCCAAGCACGAAGTCCATACTGATGTCCTGCCAAGGGATGAAGGGGATTGGCAAAGGTGTATATAATCGTGTATTCTGTTTCCTCTGCTTTGCCAGTTGACAAGTACGACATTGCCTTATAATTTTGGCCACATCCCGCTTGAGGCTTGGCCAATGAAATCTATCCTCCACTAGGGCAATGGTCTTGTCACGACTGAAATGACCCGCGACCCCCCCTGAATGTAACTCCGAGACAAGAAAATCGCGAAGGGAGGTGCGTGGTATGCACAAGCGGTCATTTCTAAATAAATATCCGTCCAAAATCAAATACTTACTGTTAGCTCCTGACGGACTCTCTAATAAAGACGTATACACAACCCCAAAATCTGGACACTCAAAATACTCTTCTTTGATGCACTTAAGGCCTGTAACTTCAGCGCTCAAGGCCCGTAACTTTAACGCTCATGGAGTTGAGTAATCTTGCATATCATATTTAAATTTATATCCTACATGAAAGTCCAAACATTCAATTAAGGGGAATCTATGCGGGTTCAGGCCTACACATGCTAGGGTTGGATCAATAAAAATTATGAACCAAACGATAATCAAAGATAAGAAATAATCATCCACACATGCATAATAATTAGTCCCTAATCCAAGGGATTTAGAAATTCCAATTCGGGGAACCCTAAGGTAAGAAATTGGCAAATAACTTAGGAAAAATGTAGTCTAGGGCTAGGATTCATAAAAAAAAAAAAAAAAACGGCTATGAGAGGATAAAAGAGGATAAAAACCTGAGCCAAAAGACGATTCCACGTATGGATAGCGGGCTTGGGGCGCTCGTCAGTTTCGGCCCCCTCCGTGGGCGAAATTGAGAACCTTTGTAATGAAATGAAACTGATGCAACTAAGGACAAACGTGAAGTATGGATGGTGGTGGAAGATAGAAGAAAAGATGATGGAATATGGGGGTGAATTGAGATCGATGTGGCTTCGCACCACGGTAGTTAGCCCTTCGAAAAGGGAGGGCTTCGCACCCACTTTTGAATTCTTCGACAACTCACGAAGAGAGCAGAAAAATAAAGCAGAATTTTTTTTATTAACTTCAATGAATCAAAAGAACTACAAGGGGTGCCTATTTATAGGGAGAGCCCTATACCCAAAAACTCGCACCATGTGCGACACCTATTACTTGGCGATGAAGTAAACTAAAATAAAAATCAAACACAGAAATCTAAAGCGTTCACAATATTCTAAATAATAACAATAAGCAAAACCAAAAAAATGAAATCAATCCGACTAGTGGGCCACGATCATAAGATCCCATGATGGGCTTTTCTTGACTATCGGGCCCACTTTTCTGAACCAAAACTTGTCTTCTAGCTAGGGGGCCCTCCCTGGACGTCGTCATCAAGCCAGATCGATGATGGGATCCTTCTTTTGCGTACGTACGTGCGTAGGGGTGGTGGTGTGCGGCCGTGCGTGTGCACGATGTCCTCATCATAAGCCACCGGCCCAAGAAAGAGTGGATTCTACTTCCCAAGCCTAGCTCCCGGAAAGAGATAGGTTTGATTCCTCTCCGCCTGGAAAGAAAGAATCGAGCTTTTCGAATTGGATTTTGAGAAATTGAGTGCGATTTGCAAGAGGAGCTTGTTCTAGCCCTTTCCTTGTCTTCTTGGTTGGCTCTTGGGAGCATTTGGACATCCCATCTCATTGAATTTCCCTGACTCCCTTTTTCTAATCTCTCTCGTTCTCTTGGAAACTACTTTGGGTGGGTTTTTCGTTGATTTGAGTGATTCAAATTTGTGTAGCGTACACCTAGTACATTCTTAGGTTGCCATTGGTCAAACCAATGGGTGGCACCAGAGTTGCTTTTTCTATATTGCATTTCTACGTGGTGTTAAAAAAACTCATGCAGGTTCACACATCAGATGGGCAGGCTACAGTGCTTTAAACAGATGGATGGATAATGAAACTTGGTCTAGCCATCCATTTGTTTCATGTGCTATGACCCAACTGATGAATGGTATGGTCTGAATTTTCTACCAGGTCACCTTCATAGCAGGGCCCACTGTATCTTGCTAGGATGTTCTGCATCGTGCCACATTGGCACATGTAGGGGAATGTATGTTGCAGGGCTATAAATATGTTTGGCATTATTGGAACTATAATAAGCACGATAGAATTAGCTAACACGTAGTCTTGTAGAGTATGGTGTTCAAGAAGTAAAAACCCTTCATTTGTGGATTCTGTAGTAAGGGCAGCCTTGGTCTGTAGATTTATTGCTTTCTAAACAGGAAGACAGGGTTATGCTTAACGAGTAATTATAAGATCCTCAACCCAAGACAGTGCACACTTACTCAGGTTTTCATTTCTAAAAGGTGGGGACCATCGCCCGGCTTTCTGAACTCTTCGTGCATTGCGTCTAAAGCGCAGATGGCCATGGTAACCTTTCAAATTATAGCCAAGAAATACATGAGTTTTGTAAGGAAAAACATCGAGTGCCCAATTCAACTGAAAAAGTTGCTAGTTTGGCATCTAGGATCTTCCAATCTAAGATGTTTGCGGGTCATGGTCTCATAACCATCTTTTATTATCATTTTGTATTTTAGATTTTACTTTATTCCTAATATATTAGGGTTATTATGTTTTTAAAATTTTATTTCAGAGATCAACAAAATTCTGCGTACATATGCACATCCCTGTAACATATGCCTTCATCACATGGAGAAAATCCTCAATGTCATTCCCTGGAGTGATGTGGCTTTTGTGTGGATTGCTATGGAAAATAAAATTCTTATGGTTGACAACCTCAAGAAAAGAAATATGGCAATTCCAAATATGTGCTTCATGTATGAAAAGGCAATTCCAAAATCCTACAGATGGCCGTCTTTCAAATTATAGCCAAGAAGTACACAAGTTTTGTAAGGAAAACCATTGAGTGCTCACACTCCACTGAAAAAAAATTGCAAGCTTGGTGTCAATGATCTTCCAGTCAGATATTTGTGGGTCATGGTCTAATAACTATCTTTGATTATCATTTCATAATTTTAATTTTACTTTATTCCTAATACATTAGCATTATTTTCTTTTTAAAATTTAATTTCAGAGATTTACAAAATTCTCCGAGCATTTGCCTATCCCTTATTAACATATGCCTTTGTAACACAAAGTCCTCAATGTCAAGGCATACAATGATGTAGTCCTTATCAGCTTTTTGGCTCCATCTTGGAGCCTTCTTAATAAATTCCCTTTATCTGTCAAAAAAATAAAATAAATCTTATGATTGAAAACCTCAAGAAAAGAATGGCAATTCCAAATACGTGCTTCATGTGTAAAGAGGCAAAGAATCTGTAAACCACCTCTTTCCACATTGCAAAGCTACAAGAGCTGTTTGGGAAAGCTTCTTTAGTCTCTTTGGAGTTAAATGAGTCCTCAATGCCTCCATTTTGTATCTGACTGCAGTATGGGAGGGATGCCTGTTCTCACCTTGCAGAATTATTTTATGGGAGTTGGTGCCATTCCTGTGTTGTGCTGTATTTGGAAAGAAAGAAATACCCTCATGTTCAAAAGGCAGAGTGGCAAAATTGGAGACCCTCGTTGGAAGGATTCAATTTTTGGCTGCGGGTTGGATTATGCATTTTCCAGATTTTAGAGGAATTTCAATATCAGACCTCATAGCCAATTGGTCATTTATTTGCCTCAGTTCTTCCTAGATCCCACCAATTGGGTTTGGAGATTTTTTAGGGGGTTGGCTTTGTATTTTCTTTTCTTGATGCTTGCTCCTTGGGGATGATAGCTTATCATCTCTTCTGCCTTAGGAGCCGTTGCTACTGCTGTTTTTTTTTTTTTTTTTTTTGCTTTCCTCTAATAAAAATTAGTCGCCATTTTAAAAAACAGAAGAAGAGTGGCATAGCTTTTGTCTTTCAACTTAATCTAGATCATGTCTTCTAACTCTATGATAGGCTGACGGCAGGGGGGAGTTGTTGTTAACCCCTCAAGCTTAATGATTTTGCTACTCATTTGCCCTTGGCCTAACATGATGAAAAGAAACATTACGTGAATTTATTTATTTATTTTTTAGATGAGGTTGAGTAGTTTGTAACTCTACTAAAGAACTTTGAACTTTGAAGCTAATGGAACTAAATCTACAATCTTTTGAGTACTTTGTAAAAGTGCTATTTTTCTTCTGTTTGTTTTTGAGGAGATTTCCAATTTTCATTTGATTCAAAACCTCTTAGTTCCTATGTGCTTGCTGGTCCCAAGCACAGGTAAGGGAGGGTTGATTTTAAGTAGGAATTTGTTTGTCAAACTTTGTGAAGAAATGAGAATTCATGTTCCAAATCTTGAAGTGTGGTTGGTGAAATGGGATTCATAAAGCTGACTCCATATAAGCTATGACTAGGCATGATGATGGTGATGATTAGTTTCTAATTCAATTAATGAGAAAAACATTGCGTTTTTCTGTGAAAGTGAAATGCATATAGCATGTATGCCATAAGGTTACAACTTACAAGCAAGAACTTCATTAGAAGTTCCTCTTCCTATAGGGTGATTTGAACATGAAAGCTTTAACAGAGGAGTTCTACCTCACAATTTCAAATGGCCTCAACAGATGGTTAGATCAATTGAGGGAAAAGTCCGTAGTGGGTTGGATTATAAGATCAATTGGAAGATTTGTATGACTAGAACATTGAGGCTGGGACTTAGCAACTTGCATTGAAAGCTGAATAATACCCGAAGAAGAAAGAGGAGGATGGCTTGTTATAATAGATTTTGATTTAGGCAGGTCATTTGGGCCTTGACTTGGTCAAGACACAAGATACAAGTGCCACAAAAGCACTCAAACAACTTGCCCTAGTCTCCTACTTGTTAAATGAGTTGGTAGAGAGTGTAGTGTGTCTGAGTGGTCCAGGGTTCAATCTATGGTAGTGTTACCGTTAAAAAAGAGAGTTTAAGAGTTGACTAGGGGAGTTACAGGATTTAATCTAAAAGTAAAGCAGATAATATAAGTTTGAATTTTGAACTGGATAAAGAGAAGGGTGAAGGGAAATGCGTTTAGAAGCAAATAGTATACATCTTTTTTGAGGCCCACCAAGTGACATCATTTTGACATCACATGCTTTGTTAATTGCTAATCTTTTGGTGATTGTTGTTGTATGGCCATCCTTCTCCCTTTTCCAATTATGAAGGGATGTGGTTCTTTTTGGATGCTCTATATCCCTTTGGGAATTGGGAAGAACTTGGTGTAGTTGAATTTATCTATATGTAGTTCTCTCAAAGATCCTTATATGACCTTTAAAAACAAATCTATGTGATCCACCTTTTATCTGTGCTTGTATGCTATGGGCATGTGGCCATGGCTTACACAGACAGCTTGGATTGCACTACCCATGTTCAAGGCCTGTGAGGCATGTATGAGATGAATGAGATCAAGTGAGGCTTTTTTATTATTATATATTTTAATTGTGGAGTTTGGAGGCTATCTTTGTAATTTCCTTCTTGTATTGGTTAGTTGTTAGCTAGGGAGTTTACAGTGTTAGTTCTAGGTTGTTGGAGTTGTGATTACTAACTATTGTCGTAATTAAGTAATGTTAATCATGAGTAGTTAGGAGTTTGTTGGTAGTTAGAAGTTGTTGGAGATCTAGGGTTCAGGCCCTGATAGTGTTATCTTTCAACAAAAAAGAAGAAGAAGAAAGAAGTTGTTGGAGTTCTATAAGTACCTTATAATAAGCATTGTAAGGTAAAGTTTGACTTTTGTTGTAGAATTGAGAGAGATTTAAGAAGAGGTTTTCTTTTGTGCGTTTGAGAGTGTTTGGATGCCACATCCCAAATCTTTTATCCTTCCTTCCTTTTCTAATTACAAACCAAGGCTCCTTCTGAACCTGTTGAAGCAAGCAATCTGGGTTACATTAGATTAGGTGGTATCAGAGCAGGAATTTGGCAGAATTCTGTGTTTGGCTTTTGAAGGAGAGTGGAAGAAGTTTTGTAGCAGTGGTGCTGGTGCGCAAGGAGATTGGCAGGGCATGTTGTGGCACATGTGGGTGAGATTGTGAAGTATCTTGAGATTTGCAAGGTTTCTTGCATGTTTGGCTCGCAAAGGAGAGCGGGAGAAGCTTCATAGTAGTGGTGCCGGTAGCTTGAGGGTCTCCGTGTTGTGGAGCGTGTTGCGGCGCTCATGGGACAGATCGTGAGGACTGAACTACCTTGCTTCCTACCAAATGGTGCACATGAGGCACATATGAGACAAATGAGGTTAAGTGAGGTATTTGTGTTAATCATGGTGTTTGGAGGATATCTTTGCAATTTCCTTGTATTGGTTAGTTTTTAGTTAGGTAGTTATAAAGCTTGTTAGAGTTAGTTTTAGGTTGTTGGGGTTGTGATTATCATTTAATCACCATGGCTCGGTAATGTTAGTCATGATTAGTTAGGAGTTTGTTGGAAGTTAGTTATGGGTCGTTCTAGGATATCTGCAAGTACCTTGTAATAAGCATTATATGGTAGTTTTGGCTTTTGTAATAGACTTGAGGGAGGGTTCCTTTTGTGTCTTGAGTGTTTGGATGCCAAATCCCCAAATCTTTCCTTATTCTTCTTTATTCCTTTTCTAAATACAAATCACAGCTCCTTCAGGACCTGCCAAAGCAAATAATCCAAATTACAATATTGTCCCATCCTTCCATTTCACTAGAAAATTTGTTGTGATTATGTGGTTGAGTGGAGGTAGTCTTCAAATCATGAACCTCTTCAATATCTTCAACTGGCTTCTTTGTAAGTTGCTCTATCCCCCACTTGTCATCAGGAATACCCTCCCTACTTGTCCTGCCTCGTTTCATTTAAATAAACTACATTAAATAAGGAGTTTATGTCAATCATCAGTACTTCGCTTGGTGGTAATTGCATTATTAGGTCCTGCCCTCAGTACAGGGTTGATGTCAGGTGTTAGGGCTGTCAATATGTCAGGCTGGCCCGATTTGAGCCAGGTGGATTGTTCCATTAGGACCGAGGGACATGTCATGGCTTGAAACTAGAACCCGTTTCATTAATCATACTGGGTTTGGGATGTGATTAGGAAGGAGCCCATAGGCCTGGCACAAGCTTGGGATGGCCTGGGTCCATTACTTAATTACAGTTTTGTTTTAAATAAACAGTATATAGCGAGTAATGAAATGTGTTTTCATGATTAATCATGGTATACATACTTCCTATCTTCCATGTCTAATTAAATCATGGAAACCCTAACTCTGCTACTTCCTGTCTTCTGCAAACCCTGTTATTTATTCCATTCCCTTATCCACACCATAACTCCATTTCCTATCTTCGACACTCCATCTTCACGTTATCTCTCTGGTTTCTTCTCGACATTGAGATGAACATGCTTGCATCCAGTGATACTCAATTGTTGTTGAATCAAAGTTCAATGATCCGTGTTGTTGATCTGATGGGACACATTGTAGATGGATACTTTCCAAAGATTTGAGATTGGAGTATTCACATTGACCATTGTAACATTTTATTCTTAAGGTTATTGTCTTCTGCTGTTGTTTCTAGGATATCTTTCTCCATATTGTTCAAGCCAAGAACATACAGAGGGTTGCCCTTGACCAAAGTAAACATCTATTTTTCATCCATCCCTGCAGCCCAGGCTTTGTCGTGGAATCAGTAATTGTAGTTTTTTGAATAATGTGAACAAGCTCTTACCTGACAACAAAGGAGCTGAAAGTTTCTCTTCCTTGGTATTTCCATTCAAGCAAGGTATTCTGTAACGGGTACTGCTGCCACTACCGTTACCTTTACGATACGGGCTATAATGGCCGTTACAGCCCTCATAACGGCCTTTACTGTCACTTTAAAAAAAAATTGAAAAAACAACCTGAAAAACATGTATTGCCCCGTAATGGACCGTTATGGGGCTATTACGGCTTT
This sequence comes from Magnolia changhungtana, assembly GCA_030180095.1. Classification (NCBI taxonomy): domain Eukaryota; kingdom Viridiplantae; phylum Streptophyta; class Magnoliopsida; order Magnoliales; family Magnoliaceae; genus Magnolia; species Magnolia changhungtana. Next base: position 1,180,691 of record JASAUF010000293.1, read on the forward strand.
TACGGGGGCGTAACGGGCTGTTACAGGGGCTGTAATAGCCTTTACGGGTCATTTTTTCTGTAATGGCCATTATAGCTGTTACAACCCTGTAAGGTGTAACGTTGCCACTGTTACCTCTACGTAACGGCTTTTACGTTCCTGTAACAGCCTTTACAGCACACCATGCATTCAAGCTCTCCTTGTATCTTGTATTGTAACTAACTATTATCCATGAATCAGAGAACGGCCTGTTCCCTGATCGGGTTACATATCTATGTTTAGTTCAGGTAGATATCTCTAAAATCGGACTTTATCCAATGGTTCCTTTTGAGTGGTTGAAACTGAATCAGGCTATGATCAGGGACAAGCCAAAGCTTTGAATGTAGTTAGCTGAAACATGGAAATGGTATCCCATTGGAAACTGTGTGCTTTCATTTTAGGAGCCACATTTCCCACATGTATAGGGAGGTTTATAAGCTGCTAGCTATAAAATTTGGTTTTAGATTTGAGGGTGTTTGGACATAATGTCCGTAGAATTCCTCCATTAGCGAAAAAGCAGGTGGAATACATTTCCAAAGTTTTCAAAGAAAATTGTAGAAATTGATGTTGCCCAAAAGAAAGGTGTTAAATTGACATTGCAAGGCTGCGGAAGGAATTGAATTGATTGTGTTGGTTTCTTTCTCAGGTTTTCCAACAAAAAAGAAAAGAAAAAAAGGCTCAAAGCAAACAGTAAAATTATTATTGGAATCCATGGTTGCCCATTTCCACCTAATTCCTTGTTTGTTTTTCATATCCATGGTTTGATTTTCCTCCATTCAAACACAAGATTAGTGACAACACAACAATGTTAAGTAACTGTCTTATTTGTTAGATTTCGTCTTTCTGGACTCTTTAAGCCAATCAGTATTGTAGTGTTAGATGTTGCATCATACTACCTTTTAATATAAGGAAAACATACATGTCCCAGCTTCGTCAGTTAAATTAGTCATCTCATGTGTCCATCATCTATCCGCATTGTTTGTCACCATTTCCTTAAGGGCCTGTTTGATTTTCCAAATCTGCGGAAGGTGCAACGTAAATGGGTAATAATTATTTCTTTCGGTGATTTCCGCATCTTTATTGATGCTCGATTTGATGCCTACTTTTGGGACACCACAAAATATGTGGGGTCCACCGTGATGTATGTGGCTTATCCACACCATCCATCCGTTATGTCAGCTAAATTTAGGCATGAGCAAAAAAATGAGGCAGATCCAAAGCTCAAGTGGACCACACCACAGGAAAAAGGGAATCGAACGCTTAACGTTAAAAACTTCTTGGGTTCGCTATTTCCTTAAGTGTGGGCCACTTGAGTGTTGAATCTACCTCATTTTTGGCTCATGCCTCAAAATGTTATGATAAAACGGATGGACAGCATGGACCTCATATATATTATGGTGGGGCCCACAAATTTAAACAGTAGCTTTGGACTGATTTTTGAGGCAGAAATATGTGCATTTTTTCAAACAGGATGGAAGAGTAATAATTACTTATTTGTAGGGTATTTGCAGAAGGTTCGGAAAATCAAATTGGCCCTGAATGTTCTGATCTCATATCGAATAGCAGATTACTTATATTGGCTCTTGAAAATGTTGCAGTCACAGGCACAGCATTTTATGGTTCCCATGCAGGGAACTGATTAGCTTGGTGCCCTCTCAGGGCACTTTCTGTCATAGAAATCCATGGCAGATCTGGCATCAGCACCTTTTATATCAAAGGGACTTTCTTATGACCTCGTTGCTTTCATCACGGGAGAGCAAATTCTTCATCTTTTTTTTTTTTTTTTTAGGTTTGTATATCTCTCTTCCTTCATGCAAGAATCCTTTGAAGTGGCTTGGAAAACCATGGATCACATTTATAGCTTTGTTATTTCTGCCTTCCATGTATAACATACCAGACTGGTGTGATTTACTTTTTCTATTTTATGAAGCTGACTATAGAATGATGAATTGAATGCAATATAGGTTCTTCAAATACAAGGTTGAAATTCTCTTGAATCCACTTTGAAATTTCAGGCGCCCAAGTCCTTTGACTCGTGGTTAGAAAATGGACCAATGGTTCTTTTCGTCAAGGGATTTTTACTGGAATTTCCTCGGGAACTTGTGATTTTACCAAACAGGTATGCCCAGAAAGTGATTTATCAGAAGGTGAAATGAACCAAATGTCCAAGCTTTTTTTTAAAGGACTGTGTGGAAGTTAGAGCATTGCAGGGCTCATGTGGTGTGTGTATAATTAACCCTTCAAACAGATGCAACCCACCATGATGATCTGACGAATTAAAAATCAGGCTGATCCAAATTTTTTTTTTTTTTAATCTACAACCAAAAACCTCCTGAATCACGTGTGGCCCGGCTAATGACTCGATCAGCCTGATTTTTAGTTTGTCAGAACATCATTGTGGGTAACACCAGTTGGATGTGAAAAACACCATGTGTGCTCCACAATACTCAACTCGAGCACTTCTAAGGGGGAAAAAAAAAAATAATAAAAAAATGATGAGGGGGATTCGGTCATTTAACCTCCCCAACAGAACTTTTTGGTCATTTTCAATTAGTGTAGGCATTGTTTTGTACAACATGTGGGCCACTTTCCTTGTTATGGTATTCATAGTTGCAAGTTTGTGGAGCCAGTGTGGGTCATCTATGATCATCTAGGCCATTGGATAAGTGTGGTACCCCTATGGTCTGCTATCTTCCCTGATCAGATATGATCATAAGCCGTTCAAGGGGTCTCCCAATGGGCTTGCCGTGTCACCGTGATATGGCGTGAGTACCATTCTACTCCTCAAACTGGCACCTATCCAAGGTATTTTATTATGGTATTAAAGTAGACTGTAAGATCATATTTATTACATTTTCATGCCCTTATTTGTATGGTGGTGTGATTCTCCAACCATGCTTATTTTGGGTCACCTGCATTCTACGGTGAACACGTGCAAATACTCCCTGAATTTGCATGAGAAGAATAGGTGCAGTATGTGGATCATATTTTCCTTTCTCAATCCTTGGTAATATCTCATGTTGGAGTAACCGCAAATGAAATTGGATTTATTTAAAAAAAAAAAAAAAAAACCTTTTTTTTTTTCTTTTCCTTTTTCTGTTTTGTTTTTTACCCTGTTTGTGTGGGGCTGAAGTGACCAATATGCTCCCCTCCCACTTTGGTGTATTGTATGAAGATGATCAGACTAACAAAAAAGTAAGGCTGATTCAACCTGATGGACGGGTTGATTGCCATTCGAAAATTACTGGCTGATGGATGGGTTGGATATCACACGAAAATAGCTTGCCTGCATTATTATTATTATTTTTGCTTTTTTGTTTTTTTTTTTACACGGTAATAGATTTCACCACCTATGATACTCGAACCCTGGACCGGGTGTTGAAACTCCCGGGGGTCTACCACCGGAGTGAGAGTAAGGATCAGATAATAGCTTGCCTGCTTTGGCAACAGGTGCATGGAGATTTGGTGCACGCTTTCATATGCGTGGATAGTCAAATCTTTTTGTCCGACACCATGAAAAATTCACACCGATACGGGATCTTCTTCATCTGGTGAATGGCATACAAAATGGGCGGTCTGGATTGGATGTGGTGGTTGAGTTTTGCTAACAGGTCTTCAAGAACCACTTTGACCGGATGACTATAGCCATTTCATACATAGGTTGGCAAGCTGATGAATGGTTATGAAAGGAGGTCAATGTTTGGAAGGTTTGCATCTTATAGCCGTTTATTTTCATGGTCACACGCATCATCAGTGCAAGGAACCTAACGGGCGACTCAGATCAAATCACGATAATATTCGTTAGTGTATTTTTCATGATATCATTGCTGGATTTTTAAATCTTGTTGATGTGTAATAGTTTCCAATTGTGCGTTATCAAACCATGCGTCCTCTTTAGCTGTTGGACTGGGGTACTTCAATTTTTTTATTTTTTTTTTTAAAATTTCATTTACATAGCTGGGCTGGAACCAGAAACCTCAATGTTGAAACACACTGTACCATTGAGCCACGGGTCAAGCCTTGGATTGGGCCCATTCAATGATCCAAAACCATTTATTTGAATAAACGGCACTCGCCATCGATCCGAGATTGACGAAAAGAAATCCTCAAACTTAAATATATGAACTCTTTTTACTGAATCAAAGTCAGGAGGCCACCGATATTCAAAGGAAAAGAGTCGGATGATCAAAGGGTGGAAAGTCTAGTCCAAGAGCTTTTGTCATGTTGGTTGTCCCTCATCCAAGTATAGGCCCATTATGCTAACGGTTTGGATCGTCTCTCAAATCCAAAGGCTATCCTACATCAGTACGCCCTCAATGTTTAACCAATTGTCTATGGCCACGTTGGTGTAGAAAAATGATGAAAACTATGAAAAGAATACTTGGATACTTTTGCAAGAGATGGGTGATACGCCGAATGTTGGAAATTACTCAGAAATTGCGTACTTTGCATATAGATAATTCAAACTAAACCGTCCAAATTATGGGAACCACTTTAGATGAATCGTGAACCAAAAATTGCTTTTATTTGGCAATAGAAATGTTAAATTTTTCTGGAAATTTATTGAATGGCTAGAAATAAAAATATCTAATGATCTTATTTCTAAAAACAAATGGCCATAGATCAGAGTTCAGGGGTTCAACCAAAATGAATTTTTAAAGAAATCCGACTACAATGGTTCCACAATTTGATCCATTTAATTTGGATAGTGTGCACCATGTGTACCATTTCGAAGTGTCCCGTATCAAGAGCAGCCAAAGTATCAAATGAATCCCAGGGGATCGTTAGCATGCCTGTAAAATACTTTCAAGTACAGGTAATCAAATTGCAGCTATTTGTGTATATTTGCCTGTAAAGGCTTTACATGATGTAAACACATTACAGCTAAACTACCTATAATATTAAACCAGGAAAAAAAAAAAACCCATATTTCAGCCAGTCAGGGCCGCTCATGTGACCGAGGGCTTAGATCAGTTGTATGTGTGCATGTATGATTGTGCAAGCATGTTAGAGTATGCCTGATTCAAGGTTTTCTTTGCTTGACCAAATTGTTAGTGCCCTCACTGCGAGATGGACAAATTGGAGACTAGATCGTGATCCGGGATCCTCTCGATCACCAAATAATGCATTCCATACTCTGGCGATTTGTGCAAGGGTAGGGGTTTGCTCTCATGAATGAGTTCTTCTTGCCTTGTGCTGACAGATGCATGATCGACTAACTTAAGGACTTTTTATTACACCAGTGCTTTGGTGTGGTATTTCTCAATCAGAATGAAAATTTTGCACAAAAAGGGAATATAAGATAGACTAAACACGGTCAATTTTATTAATAACATGGTCTTGTTACAACCATGTGCTTTACAACCATATATAAATAAAAATGAAAAACAAAATAAGTATATGATGTGCCCATCAGAACAAACGATCAAGATAGGTGGTCAGGAGGATATGATTATGGTATATGAACAATTGAATTGGAACTCAGATCATTTTAAAGTATTTAAAGTTATGAGCTCAAAATTGAGGCAAATCTAATGCTCAAGTGGACCCCACACAAATTACTCTTCCCTTTAATGCAACGCAAGACTATTTAATGCTTTGTGCATTTAATGCAACTCAAGGTTACTATTTAGTGTGGCTCACTTGAGCTTTGGATTTGCCTTATTTTTGGGCTCATGCCTTAAAATGACCCGAGAAAAGAGATATACGGGTAGTTGAGGTTTGGGGCCTTTGAATTAGAATTGGAAGGTGGATGGAGGGGTGAGGCCTGATTGCGGTTGGTATGACTGGATCTGGGATGGTTCGGGAACTTGTTTCAGCTGGAATGGGTAGAGGTTGGATAGGTGGATGAGGTTCTAGGATTGGAGATGCAGGTTGGTGGGGAACAAAATTTGGAGGATTCGGTGGAGGGAATTGGGGGGACCGAAGAAGATCTAGATGGCAAATGGAGGGGTGTGGACTGATTGCAGGTGGAAATGGGAGGGTTCAGGAGTAGTTATGAGGTTAAGTGGTTGAGGTTTTGGGTTTGGAAGAGAAGGTTGATGGACAGGATGTAAGGAAGAGGGAGGAAGGGGTTGTATTCCAGGAGCCAAAACTCTCTCTGGATGTGGGATGGAAGGGGACTTCCGACAAGAGATGAAGAAATGGGAGGTGAGGGGTTAGGTTGTTAGGGAGGGTTAGGGCTGTCTATGGAGCATTAACACAAATAGTGAAAGTACCCTGGTTTGTCAATTAGCATGAGTGTTGAGTTAATGAGTCAAGTAGGCTCCATATGAAGATTGTTCAAGACATTGCCTCAATCGGATGTGTGTTCAGAGCTTATCATAGGTAAACCCTCACATCCCAAATCCCAAAACACCCAGGTATATAAATCCTTAAAAAGTTTAGAACAACATAGGTATATAAGTATGAAAACTGATTTTGCAAAACAGGATAATTCTCTAAATTTTCAGGTATGCTCGATATCCTCGAATTTTGGACAATCGAACACTCATTCTCGATAAATTGAACTGGTATCGATAACATCGAATTAAGTCATCTTTATGTCCAGCAACCACAAAGTATTTTGGACAAAATAGTCAATAAATCGAAAGTACTTTCGATAACATCGAATTTCAAATATCGATGTTATTGGAGGACATTTGATGATATTGAAAATCTCAGAGCTCTATCGAGCAAAGGCTTGGAAAATATTCTTGATATTGCTCAAAGAATCGAAGGACAATTGATATCATCAAAATTCAAATCTCGATCATATCGACACAGTATCGAGGACATCGAAATGGGTCAAGTTGATTCCAACGAGTTTTTTTAAAGAAAAACATCTAAATATTCGAGGAATCGAAACCCACATCGAACTCATCGAAATTCAAATCACAATGATATCGATATAGACTCGATACGATCGAATCAGGACAAAACTATTCTAGCAAACTTGAAAAGAAAAATCTTATGTGAATGATCGAGGAATCGATGAAATCGATATGGGATCGATATCATCGAATTGAGTCAAAAAATGTCCAGCAAGCTTTATTTAAATATTTATTGAAAAGATCGAGGAATCGAAACCACTGTCGATGATATTGGAATTCAAAATTTGATAAAATCGACGCATGTTCGATGTCATCGATCTTCAGTCAAAAAGTTTCGGGTATGTACTTCAGTTGAGTTCGGATCATCAAACCCTGACTCGATGAAATCGAAAGTATACCTTTGATGACATCGAGTCAGGACCGATGAAATCGAACTCAGTCAGACTTGACACATTTATTACTGTTGGGACTTTTTGCCTATATATAAGAAGCTTGCTCTTTGTTGCTAGGTGAGAAAAACAGAGAGAACCTTGAGAGAGATTTGCATACTACTTAACTTAAGCTCTTTTTCTCATAGAAGTTCATCATTCAATCCACCCTCATCATTTATATTCAATAGAGTGGATTGAGGAATGAACTTCCCCATTCAAGGATCATCCAACTACTATCTTAATGGCAAATTATTGAGCTGGGATACCTTGAATGCTTGGAATCACTCATCTAAAATAGAAAAACATTTAATAGAGTAGGATTCCAACATAACCTTGACCCAACTCGTCGCCTTTATTGGAACATCATCAAGTGTTGTGGATCAAATGAGATGAAGAATCTTCATCATCAAGGAGGAAATCTTCATCAACACGTTTAATGGGGCTCACCTACTTATCTGTAAGGCATTAGAGTCCAAAGACCCCCCGTTGCTCATTCCTTGTGTAGGTTTGGGTTACAGGTTCTTCTCACCCCTTTCAAGCCCTTATAGGAGGCCTCCGACAAGAGAGTGTGCGGGTGCTTTGTGTTGACCCTTACTCTTGTGTAGGGCATAAACTTATGTCTTTGTGTAGGTCCTTGACCTGTGTGGTCTAAAAGATAGTTCCTTGACCTATGCAGTCTAAAAGTTAGGTTCCTTGTGTGGATCCTTGACCTGTGTGGTCCAAAAGGTAGGTTCCTTGAGTGGATCCTTTGCTCTTGTGTAGGCATAAAACCTAGGTGCTTTATGTTGACTTTTGCTCTTGTGTATGGCATAAACTTGTGCCTCTGTGTAGGCATGTTAGGTACCTTGTGTAGGTTGTACTGGTTTGAGGTAAACCTGATTTGAAACCTCCGTTAGTGAAATATGGTACACTCAAGGGTTGAGTGCATCCGCCAAGAGTGGAGTAGGCATATAGCTGAACCACTATAAAATGACTGTGTTTGAGATTGGTATTTGCATATTCTCTTATTGTGTTTACTTTAAATGATCACATGATGCATGATTATTTAGAACTGATAAGTATCACATCTCACATACAGTCACTCAGTGCATCCATCATAGACTAAATTTATATACTGTTTAGATATTGAATAGTCTTGTGATTGGATCCTCTATTTAGTTTAGAAGTCATTAGAGTTAAATTAAAGATATCTTGATAATTGTTATATTAGATCAAGATAATAGTAATAGGATTTTAAATTGTCATAAAATTTTATAAAGTCCTATTCACCCCCCTCTAGGACACTTTGACCTCTTCTTACTTTTACTAGAGTGGTCATTACCGCAATTTCAAACAGGTGGTGGGTCAGGATTTGGAAGAACACCTAACTAGAAGAAAGACCTTGAAACGTAGTCTCTTGTAGATTCTGGTTCCGAAGATCTTGTGTTGGGATGAGGAAGCTGACTTCTCATGGTGTTAATATTCTCCAGAAACTCAAGAATAGGGAAGGATGTACTGTTAACCATCAAGATCCTTGGGTTCTGCAGATTCAGCTAAGGATGGAGCTTAATTCGAACCCTGGAAATACCTTGGAAGGTGCCCAGAAAAGTTATGCTATCAATCTCCAAAACATCCCCAAAGGTCTTTGCCAAATCTTATATTGCCACTGGGTACCAGGCATGAGCAGGGATTCCCACAAGGCAGATCCATAAGCCTTTGCGCAATGAGGTCGCCTCCGTGGTCCAAGGCGAAACGTCAGACAAGTGCATTAGTCGATGGAGCGAAGAGTCCGAAATGAAAGTTGCCATTTCTTGTCTGGATTGGAATTTAATCAAGAACTGCTTAGAAGCGATCCTGGTAAAATCCACCAAAGAAGCAGAGAGATTAGATTTACGGATCGAATCTATTAGATGCAGGATGGAAACCCTATTCGTCGTCTGCAGTGGCTATTAGGGCAAATTCTAGATCTGCTCTCCTTCTGTCAACTTCCCTCTTGTTAGTATCTACCTTCCCTGGCTCTGTTGCCCCCGCAGTAACTACCTCGCCTCGCTGATTCTTACCCTGAGAGGAGGAAGGGGGTTTCATTGCCATTGACAGGTAAGAGGTGGAGTCTATCTTGAGTTGATGATGGTGATGTTGTTGTGTCGGATTCCTAGAGGTGGGAGTAGATCTGGAGTGGCCCTTTTGGTCTTTTGCCTTATCCACGGTTATGATTCTTCCATCTACTTTTCGCCCATTGAGGCAGTTCTTGGTGTTTACAGCTTCCTGTTCATAACGAAAATGAACGAAGGTAAAACCCCTGGATCTATTCCGGTTCTTGTCCCATGGGATGAAGACGTCTTCGATCCTGCCAAATCTGTCGAAAATGCGATATAGGTCTTCTGATATTGTGTCGAAGGTGAGGTTCGCTGTGAATACGGAGAAAGGGGAAGGAGATGGTTTCTGAGGAGGGACTCGTTCCCAACGACGTTCTTCTTCTTCCATCAAGAGAGAGAGGAGTTTTATTATTATTATTATTATTTTGTCATTTCAGATTAACTTCTTAATTGTGAAGATGATTACTTGAAGGGAACTCTTGTGTTGAGCATATGATGTTGGATTTTTTGTTATTTCAGATTAAGTTCTTAATGGTAATGATAACCGAACTGTGGTTTCCAGTTGTGTCAAATCAGAACATGTGCTCACTCTACATGTCATCAGATAAACGATCATATAACTACTCTTGGTTTGTTTTCAATCTCATAAAAGATTACTGATTTTTCAAGGTTCTTCCGGCTTGCAGATTTATTTGGAGCTTTCTGGTTGGTAACATATTTTGCAATTTCTCATTTGGTAACACTGATTGTTTGAATATCTTGCTTCCATATCAAGATTTCTCATTTTTTTGTTCCCTTTTTTTTTGGCTATTTTCACTATCGTACCTTCTTCTTTGAATTCTTTTATAACAGTTACCATGTTGGAAAATAGTTCGTTGTGGCATTGGCAATGGTATTCAACTCAGTTCTAGCTGTTTATAACTTTTCATGCCTCTGCTTCCCTAGATAAAGATAGTTTTCTTGAAATGATTATTACTATTTGATTGCAGCTGGATTTAGCTCATCCACTGACACTTTGGGATATTCTTCCTCCATCAACAGTAACTTGCGTAGCTGCCATGTTGAGATTCCCTGCAAATTGAGTTATTCTTTTTTTGGTTAGGCATCATGTGATTGGGGCTTTGCCCAAAAAATAAGAAAGCAATCAGAAATGAATACGACAGTTGTCCTTTCACAAGTTGGGAATAAATGATTAACTTAAAGTTTAGTCAAAATAATTAGCAATGATCATCGACATTTAAGGGGTCAACTCATGATCAAATGATCAGAACAGCCTAATGATCATGACCTTTCAGATCTAGCTAGCTGCATTGTGAGAGCCATCAAAAGGAGGTGCCTTGGTAATAGATAAAGCGTTAAAATTTGACATAATAAAGCTCTGTATCTTAACTAAAACAGGTTAATTCAAAAAAAATAGAGCAACCCTCTCTGATACCACTTCAAAAGGAGAGCTAAAGAAGTCCTATAGAAAGGGGGGGGGGGGGGGGTGAATAGGATTATGCTAAATAATAAATAAATCAGAGATCTCAATTGCCTAAGTATTGAAACGTTGATTTCAATTGATTCGTAGAACAACCTTCACCTAAAAAGTTTAGGCAAGACAACCTTATTTCACGAATACTTTTAAAATCAAAATTCCAAACTTTGCAAGAGTAAATAAAATTAAATATTACAATCATTCACTACTTCAACTGGAATGAAAATACAATCATTCACCACATAAAAAAATAAAAGCATTTACCACAAAAATAGAGAATTATAGTGGTTCAGTGTATCAAAATTGTTCTAAAACAGTCACACATAGTCCACTCTCAAAACTACTCTCCACGTAATCTTGGCTTTCACTATGAATAAGGTTTTCTTAGGGTCACCTTAAAACCTGATATAGTTGTGATTTTACCAGGCTATCACAAACAAAAACCCTTACTGAAATTTTCAAGCTATCTTAAACAAAACTTACACTGATATTTTCTGACTATCTCAGAAAACCAAAATAAGAATTGAAGGTATACTTATCTTCACCGTAGAAGAAGCTGTAGCTGAAGAACCGTTTTTCTTGAATGTCGAACGTTCAATGTTCAGTCATATAGAAAAGGTCCAGGGTTCTATTGATTTTAATTAAGTTTAAACCAATGGCTATTTAAGTTAATTCTCATAAATATCAAAAAGAAAAGTAGTATTCACTCTCTTTATAATCAAAATGACAGAGTCTGAGATTAAAGGAATTAAACAAAAGCTATCAAAATAATTTATAAATACCATTCAATAGCTTGTGAAAAACTGGAACTTCTCTCTCTCTTACAGAAGAATTTTGATAATAAGAATTGATCTTTTGGATTGAGAGAGAACCTCAATTTATAGGCAAAGAAGTTGAATCTTCGACTGGCCTAAGACAGTCTTCGACTAGCCCTAACACCGGATTCAGATTTTCGAATTTGAGCGGGATAAGATTTAACCAATCTTTGATTGGTCGAAGGTGGTCTTCGACTGGCCGAAGATGCCAAAATCCGAAGCGATTTAGTTGTTGGACTTCGAGCTAAAAATCCTAGGGTTGGTCGAAGATCCTCCTTCGACTAGTTGAACAGACCATTCGACTAGTTGAATTTGCAATAGAATTTCAGTTTTGCTTCAATTTGTACTAGGACTGGCCAAGAAACTTTTGACTAGTCGAACCAAACCTTAGGCTAGTCAAATTCCAAGCAATCACAAGTATAAAAACTCAAATTAAATAATTTTTGAAAGCACCTAAACCTAAGATTTTTCTAAGGTTTATAATACTTGAAATGACTGAACTTATTTGTCTTGAACTTGATTAGAGACTTCAACTTTTCTATGGAGCTTGATCTTCTACTAGAACATCAATTGATCTTGACTTTACCTTGTCTTTCGATCTTGATATTCTACTAGAACATTAGTTAATCTTGACTTCATCTCGTCCTTCTAGCTTGAACTTTAATGTTGAACCAAACTTGAAGATCACTTGAAAGTTGTTTTGACTAAACGAAATTTAACAACTAAAGTGTACTTTAATCATTATAGCACTTACAAACTATAAACTTCACCTCTTAGCCCTAGCTAAGAGGTTAGTGAATCATACATATGATTAAACTAAAACTCAAAAGAAAAAATTGGAGGAGGAGGACTCTGTAGAAGCTTCACTACTCCTTGCTCTATCCCTTATACCATAATCTATTTTAGGAAAGCTAGAATCACCCATTTATATAGGAAAACTCTACACGGACTTGAAATCGACTTCAAATTTATACACTTTTGTTATGCATTGGTCACACCGGCTATACGCTTCGGTGACACTGAATTGGTATCTCGTTTGCAGTTAAATCGCTATAAAATCCATCTAAAGTCTTTGTCTCCCTCGGGTCGCACTAAACCTTCCTTCGGTGGCACTGAACATGGCTTCAGTTGAACCTAAAGTCAAGCCGAATTAACTATGAAAATCACAGTTTCTTACTGGACTGTCCTGTGCACATTTGGTCGGACTGAACCAACCATAGGTGGGACCGAACAGTCTGTTATTTTTGTTATTATCCTTTGTGATTAAACTAGTCTTTTCTCTCTTTTTTGCACTTGATTTTCTTGGATCTTTGGCACTTGAATTCTTCGTTAATCACTTCAAAATATCCAAATCCACTCTTGGTCATTGTTTGAGCATTAAATATTCTTTTTAATCTTTCTTTTCATCTTAGCTCTTTAAATCACCTCTCATAGAAAAACATATGTAATTAGCTCAATTAAGCGCATCTATATTTAAAAAACCAATGCATAATAAGGAGAAAATATACAATATTTCACACTCAACAGAAGGTTGAGGGATTAGGAAGTGGCCCTTGTTGTGAACATCCACTATTGCCTACTAGTTGCTCCTGCTAGGGGGAGTGTATTGGCTCGAAACTGACCTCTTAAATTGTGGTAATCGGCCGCAATGCGTTTAAGTGCGAAAGTATGGCGGAGCTAAAGAATGTAGGCTAAGTCTGAGTGGGGGATGATTAGGACCAATTAAAATTTATGTCAATTTAAAACAACAAAGACTAACTTAAACTAATTATCAATTAAACTAAGGCAATGTAACTCTAAGGCTTCCAAGCTAATAGAGGATCCAATCACATAGACTACAAAATGTGTGCAAATAAGTAACTAGTCTATAATATGATAGTAAACATATTTGTGTGGGATGTGCTAGTCTAATCATGCATATATAACTAAGTATTTAAATGCATTTACATAATTAAACACATGCATAAATAACATTCCCAAACACAAGCATGTATAGTGATTCAACTAATTGCCTACTCCACTCCCTGCGGACACACTCTAACTCATGAGTGTATCGGATTTCACTATCAGATGTTTTAAATCAAGTTCACCCTTAAACCTTTACAACCCTATATAAGGACTCTAAGTTTATGCCCTACACAAGAGCAAGAGTCCTACGCAAGAACCCAACACAGTTGGTTTTTCCTTAGGCTAACTAATAACCTTGGTCCTACACAAGAACTATAGTTTTAGGCCGTACATAAAGGCTAATGTCCTACACAAGAACAAGGCCAAGGTCCTACACAAGAACCTATATGAGTTAAGTTTACAAACTCTTATCCTCAATCTTACACAAGGAAAGAGAGTAAACTTGGACTCTTACAATGACAAATTACTTGCCGGATTGAGCCCCTTTTGTTGCACCTTAATGGGTTGCTTGATCTCCGCTCTTCTGTACTTCAATCGGCTCCTCGATGATCCCCCGATCATGTTGTTGCTGCTGCTTCGCCAAGGCTTCAGCTCCACGATCAATCTCCTTGCATTTGATACTCCTTTAAGATGACCAAGATGATGGGAGTGGATTGAATTTCCTACAACTAATGAAAAGTTATTTTTCATAGGGGATTCACCTGATGGACACTCTAGAGTATGGTAGAGACTATAGATTTACCAATAAGCTTGGTCTCAATACTCTAGAGAAGGCATGAAATCATGTTCTTCTTGAATAGAAGCTTAAAATATTTATTTGAGTGAAGAATCACCAAGAAGAGTACATGAATCTCATTGGGATAAGTCTAGGATCTTTGGTTAAGTTTGTGATGTACTAAAGTCTCTAAAATGCCAAAATGCATCATTTGTACAAAGATCCAGAAGCTAAATATATAGAAAAAGTGATCCAACGGATCTTTAACGGCTACATTTTGGTTGCACCGAGAGAGCTTTCGGTCGGACCGAAATTTGGTTCGGTCTGACCGAATTAGGACCAAACAGTAGCTTTTGGTCCTAATTTGGTCGAACCGAAGCTGAGCTTCGGTCACACTCAGTTGGACCGAATATTGGTTCGGTCGAACCGAATTAAGGCTGAATGTTACTGGATTATTTTGGCCATTTTTCGGTCTGACCAAACTTGTCATTCGGTCAGACCGAGTCCAACCGAACTGAGGCCAAATTTACCTGTTCTATTTTGTCCTGCAATGGCCAATTTCGGTCGGACTAAAACCATCTTCAGTCGGACCGAATGTTGCTGAATTCAGATCATTATTTCAGCGACACAAGCCTCTAAAGTCAATCTAAAGGTGTTAAGGTATAGACTCATATGACTTAAGTGATTGTAAAAACAGGTTTTTGTATTTGGTCCAAATCATCTAGAGTTTTATGGATTATTTTGGGTCAGAGGTTAGGACACCAAGGCACCTTAATTGACCTGTTCTGCTTCCTAGATGTTCCGGCTTCACTTGTGTCTATGGTCTTCACTTTTCAAAGGCTCAACCGACTACATGACACAATGACTTATGTGATTGAGTGCACTAACAGAAGGCTGAGAGATTAGGAAGTGGCCCCCATTTTGAGCATCCACCACCGCCTATTGGTTGTTCCTGTTAAGGGGGTGTGTATTGGCTTGGAACTAACCCCCGTTAAGGGAATCTGCTAGAACCTTCCCCTGACCTTCGTTAGGGGAAGTTGTTGCTATTACGAATTAATGAAAATCCCGACTATGGGATGTGACTAAAACTGGCTCACGTTTGTGGGATGATACTAGAAGAAATGCCTCAAGGTTGAGGGTTGCATTGGCTAGTGCCGAATATCCTGTGCAGCCTCCAATGATTATGGTTAGACTGAGCTGAAGGTTGGGAGAAATGTGAGAGGTAGTGGTTGTTGTTGTTGAGCTAGGCTAGCCTCAATGCTGGCTGTCGGGACTTGCGCTTGTATAAGCCGAGAGGCATCTCCTGCATGGCCTTCATGCTTTCTGTTAACTCTTGGATGCAAGAAACTGGCATGGATTCCATCGAATTTGGTTATGGAGGGAGGACTTCTGGCATATCAAGAGTGGGGAAAGGGAGAGCTCAATTCTTGTGGTTGGCCATGGCTGTTCTGGATCAGGTGTAAATTGGGAACGCCTGGCTCAAATGAGCACAATGGTTTTGGGTTTTTTTTTTTGTCTCTCTCTCTCTCTCTGTGTTTTTTGGATGTTGGGAATAATGTTGGATGCTAATGCAAATGCAAATGTACAAAAATTATAATCCTTAAAATTGTGGTCCTATTTTTCAAGTCGGGGTGAACTAGCGGAACTAGCACATCCTTAGTGGAGTTGCAATTCTATGGATGCTGGATTACGGATGGATCGTGCTTACGGGTGTCTTTTTGTAGGCATTCATGTGTATTTGTGACTCAGGGTATTGTATATTTGACTTGGAGTCGCCACTAGCCTATTACTCAAATTTCCACAATCGACTAGACCTTACAAAAACTTCAAGATAAAGGATCAGAGGATTCTGTCTTAAAATGACTCTTGATCTGCAACTAAAAAATCTGCATATACAAGTGTACAATCTCTATTTCACAGGATAAAACAAAATATCAGATACTATATTGGTTCTTGTACACAAATGATGCAAATGTGTGCGAAATGCAGTGTGGAGATGCAGTGCCTGATGCAAGCGATGGATCGAGTTAGATAAGTCTATCTAGACTCACCACTTGGAGCAGCAATCAAAGCCTAGTCAATCTGTAACGTCTCGAAAAAATCCATACAAAGACCCGAGTACCACCTTAGGCAAAAATCACTAAGGGCCAAATCCTTTAGAAATTAGGCGAGAATTAACTTAGTGTTAAACTAGATTATCTGTGAAATTAGCACTAACTATTTTAAATACGAACTGCAAGACCCAAAACTAGCAGAATTGCTAACGCTATATTACTTGAAAACATAGGATCAATCACAAAACCCAGTTGCTCTTGGGAGCAGCTTGAAACTCTGTTTCAGACCTGGATCACGTGTCGAAAGTCCAATTACCGCGAAGCTATACAGTTATGACCGCTTTACTAGACTTGACAACCATTTCAGAAATCAAGTCCAGATAGTATCCAGAAACGCATAACTTAGACCTGGAGCGAAGTGTGTGAGAAACGCGAATACCTTTAGAAAATGAACTCAGATTTAAGTGATTTGGGCCGTTCACCTGCGGGCCAAGTTTAAGGATTCAGACCGTCGGAATCTGACCCAAATACACCCTCGGATCAGGGAAACTTTCTTGCACACATCAGTGTACTTGTGGCCCTGATCGAGTGACGATGACCGTTGAATTGAAACTGCTCTGCCACGGTCGATCCATAAATACGATCGGACTGAAAACTTGACTTGACCTAGATCTAATGTCAGGTGACTTACTCCGGACCTTACATAGAAGGGGGGCCTCCAGATGTGCTCCGTTGGCCCAAAATAAGTGACTTTTAGCTATAACCTATGTATACCATGGCCCTAGGGCCATTTCCATCAGTTATGGGCCTATATAAGGGCCTTTACCTACCCCTCTCTCATTCCATACGAATTCCAAACCCTAGAAGAGAGAAGAGAGAGAAAGAGAAGAAGAAAGTGAGGAGAAGAGAGTGGGAGTGAGAGAAAGTTCCTGGGATTCGATCCCATCGCTCCACGTACTTAACCACTGCTCCTGTATCACCGTGCCAGCGATTCCGATCCTGTTATTGGGTAAGAACCTTAATCTGTTTTAGGGATCCAAATAGAGTAAGAAATGAAATAACTAACCTATCTCATGCTATAGGTTGTCGTTGTGCCGTAAATAAAGATATAGCATTCGAACTGAGTTCGTTACGTGTCTACCGGCGAAAGGTGCAGACTATAAACGTTTAGGTTATGGTTTTCAAGGCTTTTTGTCATGCCCTAAACATGGAAACTGGGCTCACAAAATTTTTGATCACCGAATCTGATGCTGACAGCCTCCGTAGTACCCCATTCTCGGCTCCCAGCATACATACGCCAGATTCCGATCCTGAGATCTTACAAAGAAGATTTTCTAATATACATTTATCTCATAATAAGCATAACCACAAGATTACCCAAATCACAGAGGCAACATCATCATCACTTATCCACTAACATAATTATTTGAGTATAATGCTGAAAGGGGAATACGTAAATTGAAAATCAAGCTCTAGAAGACCACTGTACGCTCCAAGCTCAATACTGCTGCAACCGAACATCACCTGCATGCATCTATCATGTATAAGCTTATAGAAAGCTTAGAGGGTGGTGTAAGTGTGTGCACAAGGTAAGTGTCAAGTATTCAATACAATGCCATCATCATACAGTACCGAAAATACTGGTAATCCATAAATCGTACAATATCGGAATAAACAGAATTACTAACAAGATCATGAATTACCAGAGTAAGCAGAAATACTGACAAGAGCAGGAATTATCAGAGTAAACAGAAATACTGGCAAGATCATAAATTATATAATAACAGAGTAAGCGAAAATACGGACAAGTCCATGAGTCAATCAATATCAAAATACGTAATATAGAACAACTATGCAAATAAGGAGTCATAAAGAGCCAAATATCAAATGCCGAGGATGCGATACAGTATGTAATTCATGATGAGTCCACGAATAACATCAATCGTATCTAGACCATATAAATGAAGAAATACAGTAACCCAAAATACCATATGCTGCAGATGTAATGCAATATGCGGTGCGAATGGAATGACCATGCTGGAGTGTGAAGTTGGGATGATAGTACGTAGTATCGCAAGCTATGGGGTCCATCACAAGGGACTTCAATCCAAACCAGTCCCATACCTAAATTTGGATAGTCAGACTCAATGTGGTAAACTCCTAATCTCAGGTTAGTCGCGCGCCCAACTGAAATCCTAGCCATGCGAAGGTACACGTGATAAATAGTTGCGCACCACCAGCCCGAATGGATAGTAAATGAATGAATGAATGAGTATGCAACTCCTGCTCAATAAGTCCACATATCAGTACGGCTCATCTCTGAGATCATCACCGGGGTCTAGTACACTCTACATGCAATTTTCACCCACTGGACGCACAACCATGCAAGTGGAAGAGACCTCACTATCCGCCTGGCCAGTAGTTAGCCAATATCTACCTGGTACGTCGATAGCGGACCCATTCATGAGCTGGTCTAACTCAGCTTAGCTATGCCCCCTACCCTCGGGCGGGTAAGGTCACACCCCCTCCCAACTGACTATGACACAGTGGGAGACGCGGCCTCCTGGTATTCGGCACTCGGACTCTCATGTATCCACTCGGTCTAGACGTTGGGGCCTCCTGGCCATGGAGGTTTAGAGATTTTCACCCAGGGACATCTATGACGTCCGTATGTTAGAACCAAATATTTCTGGTGTCCCCTCTGGCCATCCACGATATGCCTGTGGAGGCTACGACCCTGATGTCGCTAGGGCGTATAGTAATCACAACATACAATGCAAGATGCATGAGTCATACAATCCAGGCATGCATCAATCCTGCGCATGCCGTGCACTCATGTTACATTACTGCTCATCATGTGGTCATTTAACCAACATTGTTGCTCATCAATGTGGTCATTTAACCAACATTGTTCCCAAGGAGTAGCCCACATAAAGCCAAATGTACAGTGGGCCCACGGCCTCACACAAGGGACATATTTCACAACGGGCCTCACCCATGGACCT